>JAOQGH010000077.1:41267611-41366019 GCA_025769975.1 Gallinago jamesoni | reverse complement strand
GGTAAGTTGAAGTCCCCAACTAGAACAAGGGCTGGCGTTTGAGAGACTGCAGCCAGCCGCTTATAGAATACCTCATCGACCTGCTCATCCTGGTTGGGTGGCCTATAGCAGACTCCCAGCCAATATCGGCCAAATCGGCCAATAAATTACTGTAAAAGGAGAACATACTTCCTGGCTAAATAAATGATAGCTGAAAAGTTCCTAATGGGCCTTGTACTCAGGCAGAGGCTGGCTTCGTTCAACATGCTGCATGGTTTTTTTCGTAAAAAAAACAAACCAGAGGCTTCATTCACTCACCCTCTTTATCCGGACCTGTCGCTGCAGCTTGGCAGCTTTTCCACAGTGGTGCGCCGTACGTTATTTTCTAGAGGTCAAGCCAGCCTATAGGGTGCAAACGGGAGGTGGCCATTGCTGCATCTCAGCATCACTCCCCTGATCTGGAATCCCATCTTCAGTCCCCGCGTGACCCTGAGCCCCTGGAGTCCCCGCAGCCCCAGCTCAGCTCATCCTCCTCCCTCGGTGATGCTACTTCTGCACTTATATTTTGACCGTTTGAAGATTTTCTATTTATACAACTACGTTACCTAGCACTTCTGCATCTTAGAAACAGTCACAGTGGACAAATATGTTCAAAAAAATAATGGGAATCTACACGTTTGTTTTAACTTCCCTAATTCTCTTCAGAATAAGTGGAAATTGATCTTGCAAATGCTTTCATACAAGTTAGCTTATCCTGAAAGAGATATGACCACCAAGTTAAGCAAGGCCTTTGATGAGTAAGGGAGACTAAGAAAACAAAAATGCTAGCAATTAGCTGCCCCTATTTTATCAGCAGACCAGATACTGCTCTAATTATACTATGCTCAACTTTGCACCAGCATGGCCCCTTAAAAAGCCCTGCCTTTCGCACATCATTAATATTGCTCATGTAACGTGCCAACACAGAGCTACCACCTAAAGACAAACAACATTAATGCAATGCAACAGCTACACTTAAAATACACATTTATTGTCAGATTAGCCCCGCTCTCCAGTTGAGTAGCATACGCTCTAATCTGCTACAGCAGTTGCAGACAGTACAAATGCCAAAGGATCCTAAGTGGAGCATGTCACGGGGTATTGACTTTTAGACTTAAAGCAGGCACAGACATTGAAAAATTTGCTTGAAAAGTGATTAGAGAGATTTGTGTGACTGACACAATGTACAGCTTCTTCAATTACACCACCAGTCCCGCACACTCTGTAGTCACCTAACTAAAACTTCCCATTTTCAACTAAGCAAGCAAGATTTAGCAGACTCTACGGAGTGCACAGTTGCAGTAAAAGAAACCTACAATTTTGGAGGCTTCTACCAGGAGCAGATGTCACCTTCAGGAGTGACAAAAATTTTCATCAAGATATCTCAAAAAGCATCTGCAATTAGGGGAAGGGACAAAAAGAATCACTAGACCTCTCCTATTAACGTCAGCTGGAGCCAACTTAATTTCCATGCATGTTCTCCAAAAGCTACTCCCACAATCCTTGCTGTTCTTATATTTTCCTGTTGCTTATAGCATGCGTATTCGTTTGCAAGTGAGAGCAATTCTGGCTTCCTGTGCGTGCTGAGGTTACAAAACACGGGATGTACTCACTCAGGCAGAGATGGTATCGTATCACCTCGTCTCGCTTCCAAGTTACCTTGCATATGATCACAGAGCTCCAAACTGAAACGATCATGTCCTAGTGCCAAGCATGCTCAGCACCTCATTTCGGCTCTGGGTAGGTTTGAAAGCAGCGTGTCACCGTACCCCAAGCTCCTTTATTGCTCAGCCTATCGCCTGGCGTGAACAGCTTCTCCTCTCAACCTTGTTCTCAAGCCTTCACAAATGCTTCATTATCTATTCTGAAATAGAAATTGTTACAGCAATACAGCTCTTTACCCAGTCATCAAGCTGTGTTGACCTTCGATGGTACACAGCCAATGCTTGCAGCACATTGTCTGCTAATATAGCACATAATACACAACGTGATCTACGCCAAGCTGTGAATTTTACTTTAGAGCAAAAAGGAAATCACGGCTGAGGCAACTCCACTTCTCTTCCACACCTTTGAGCTTGTTCTCAAGAGAACCAGTGTTTCTCTTAAAAAAAAAAAACACAACAACTTGATACGTGGTCAGAGAGATTTCTATGACTGACACGACGTATGGCTCCTTCAATTACATCACCAACCCCACACACCCTGTAGTCACCAAACTAAAACTTCCCATTTTCAACTAATGGCTGATCAGTGCTTGATCAAAAAACAGTCCACATAACGTGGAAGACAGGGTGCCTGAATAATAGAAGTGGGCTTCTTTGATTTGCTGCCCTAATCAGCACTGCCCTGGCTACATCTCCTAGTCAACCTTTCCTCTTCAGCTTTTTTCTGAAATACAAAAATGTTTGTAAGGGGACACTCAAATTTCATGCTCTTTCATTAGTAGCCAGGAACTGCAAACAATTAAAATTACTGTGCCATGATTAATACTTTAAAGTTCTAGAAAGTCATTTCATTTTCCACTGAAAGAGAAGGGTGAATTTCAAATCAAGCGAGAAGGATATTGCAATGCCTGCAGCCACTCTGCAGAGCAACGGCTGCCTCCAAACCTCTTACCAAAATTCGCCATTTAATCTGTTAATCGCATCTGAAAATGGATGCATGTGTCAAAAGGAAACAAAGCAACTGGCTTGATAGCATTTAGATAAGAAAAAAAAACACCTTTTCAGACACGGCTGCTCGACCCTGCAATCCAATTTATGTCATTAGAAACTGTTTGTACTAGGCTCTGCTTGGAGGATGGCACGACGACGAGAGGAAGTGACCTGCATTAGAACAACAAATACACCTGGTGTGAAAGCAATGAACTTTAAAAGCCTTTCACAAATTCAGAGTATTATTTAGTCAATCATATACCACAGAGCTGCCCCCAGAGCTGTATGTCATTTTGATAAATTAACTTGAAAGACTTGGAGCGTAATAAAGTCAAACCCAGACCCCAGACTACAGCAATCATGCTTGAATGCAGCATAAAATACTTCCCACAATAAAAGTCACACTTGCTACTGTTTAACGTTTAAGATAATTTTGAACCTGATCAAGGTCAGCAGCTGCATAATGTGTTTGGGCTTTATCAGTTTTCTGTGCATTTGGGCATTTAGGAGTGACGCTAAAAACATCAGCCTCTGGGAATACGTGGTCACCCACAAACACTGCATAGGATTTGGCATCCCTGCAAGGTAGCTTGCCAAAAAAAAATAGTATTTTTTTTCAGGGAGAATTCATGAAAAATACGGCATTTTGTTCCCTCGAATTTCTCCATAGACTTAATTAACGCTGCACAACACATGAGAGGGCAAGACACTCTGTGGAAGGATGGTACTAATTTAACATGAGGAACTGAAGGAAGATTGCTGAGAGAAGAGCACATGTGTTAAGTACAAATACCTACGGGTGGTAGGAAGTCCCCCATGCACAGCGCCCTGTTTCTCTCCAGCAACCAGTGAGTCCAGAACTTTTCGGGAGACCACAGCTCCACAAGACCTCCAGCCCTCACCAGGCACCGTGCCCTTGTTCTGACTTCATTTTTGGTAATTGCACCGCTTCACTTTCAAAGAAGTCCCTGAAAAAAAAAACCAAACCTATTTTTTCCCCAGTTCTGATGCCTCCCCTTATTTTAAGCATCAGCTTAGCACAACTCAGTAGATGTTGCTGGTGCCTATCGGCTTACAAGTATTTTTTCATGTCTGAGCAGGGTTTTAGACTTCAAAGCAGTCTGCATTGCAAACAGGGATGTGCTGCCGTTCTTCAGAGAAGTCTAAGCAGAGTGTGGAGCAAGGGACCGTGCTGGGCTGGGCTTGCTTGCTGGGAAGCCCCTCCTAGAGCACAGCTGGTTTCTCAGCCCCAGGGTACAGGAGTCTCTACCTTGTTGGAAGACAGTAAAGCTTCTCCTGCTGTTTCTGACTATTTCTATACTAAAATTGGTAAATAATGTTACTCAAAGTCTAACCAGAGCCTTCACAGGCAGTAGTTTCTCTTTCCATCATTATTTCTGCATTTGGCTGCCGGTGGGCCCAGCAGTGGGGCAATGAGTCGATATTGGAGAGAAGAGCACCCCTCATCTCCTCCAGCCGTTTCTGCCAGCACATCCCTATGCTCAGGGGCCAGGAGCTGCCGAAGGAGCAAGCAAAGCTCATGCACTGGCCTTTACAAAACCAGATCCACAGGGAAAGGGCAAAAAGAGCATTACTTTTCATAGAGAGTAAACACTATGACTCAGTTTTACTTCACAGACATCCTGACTAATTTGGTGCTGGAGGAAGTAAAAAAATACTGGAAGTTTTTCCTACCAGCATGTCTAAAAGAATCTAGTTATGTGATCTGCCAATTCTTCTTCTCTGACACCAGCACAGCTAATCTTATATGAGCCCCAGCAATTCTTTTAAGTAGAGGACGTAGGACTCTGCCCATCACCCTACCAAGCAGCTGAACTTCTGACACTTAGGGCACATTCAAAACAGCACAGCCACTCTAAAGTCTACAAAAAAATTACTTTTTCTGATCAGCTTTCTTTGTTGGAGGCTACTGAGCACCTCACTCAGCTCCCTTCCTGAAGGCAGCCCCAAATGCTCCGCCACACGACCTGGAGCCAGACTCCTCTTTGTTTTGGCTCAGATGTGCCTTAGCTGGAGTCCCAGTTATCTCATTTTTCCAGTTGACTGTGCGGTTGCAATCAAAACCTGCTCTGTTTTATTTTGCATTACACTTCGGGCATTGCCTTCCTCTTTCTGGAACAACAAATAAAAAACAGGGTGGGGAAACAACCATCACGGCTCTCTGCAGAGCACTTGTGGCGGGCAGCTGTTAGTAGTCATTGAGTTTTACAGTCTTGATGTTCACTTCTCTTTTTACCAACCTCCCCCCCAATATTGCACGTTACTCTGCTTTCCTGAAAGTCCTCCTGAGACTGCTGCCTCCCTCCCTCCTCACTCTTCCTCAAAAATGTCCCCTTTAATCACCACTCCTGCCCAGGAGACCAGGCAGATTCTCTGGGCTGCCCTAGATAGAATTGACCCTTCCCAGCCTCCAAATTTTAATTTCTTTTTTGTTCAAGGGTCACAACTGCCCCATTTGCTGAATTTACACCAGTGCTTACTCTCTTGTTCTCTGGCTTGAAAGCTGTGGGCGGCAAGCAATGTAAACCCCACCTTCTCTGCCTTCGAGCTGGTCCTGTGCATCTTTTCTACTGATGGAAGCATGGTCAAAATCTTTCTAAGGTGACAGCCACTCTCCATCACCCTCCGGCAGTGAAATGAGACCCTCCCCATGTATTTAGAGACACTGTCTCCAGCTTACAATTTACCTCTTTTTACACACACCTTAGCTCTGTGGCTTTGGGATACCTACAGACTTTAGAAGACCATCTAATATCCTGTCATCTTCTTTCGTAAAGATTTTCTTTCGGCCGTAAAAGCCTATGCATAAAGATTATATATATACCTAGGATTCAGTTTAGGTTTGATCACAACCAGGGATGCCTGAAATACCTGACATGGCATGACCACACAAAGCAGCTTCTTGCATTTTGATTTAACTTTGCTAAACACGCTAGTAAGGGGAAGGGGATGTGTGGGGGAGAAAACAAAAAATGTGACATTAATCTGCCCCAGAGTCACAAAAACTCCCTTCTTGCACACTTTTAAAACAAAAAAGCCCCAATACTCGGGTTTCTATTTCCCTGCCCCTCAGCTGGGATTTGATATACAAATGCTTTTGAAGTGGCCCTTTTTTCCCAAGGGGAAAGATACCATCCCCGGGCACTCGGCACAATCCACAGCCGCGGGTGCTGCCAGCCAGCCCCTTCCCAGTGAATCGGCATCTGTGCCAGCGAAATCAATGGTAGTCTGTGTACAGTCCAAACCCAAAGCCAGTGGCGGTGGCTCAATGCTGCACTTCACACACAAAAGGGTTTTGCTTGCTCTTGAACCCCAAGTAGGTTAAAATAAACCCTGGTTAAGGCAGGGAGGAGGGTAGAAGGCGCTACGCAAATATATGCATCACATCGAGCATCCTCATGCTGCAACAAGGAGTACTTGTCTCCTCTTCCTGGGAGATCAGAGCTACAGGATGATCTGTTTTTCAAGGTTTTATCTCAATTAGAGAAAACTGGTTTGCGCAGGTCTCAGACAGCATAATCAACATGCTATACCTAATATTACAGACCTGAATCTGTGCTTATATTCAAGAAAGCTTAGTGCTATATGGCATATCACAATGAGCTTATTGTTCTTGTTATTGAGTAGGGTCCACATATTAATTTTACTACTGATGAAACGACAAAAGGGTCATTTCCATGGGAAATCACAAGAATTAATTAAGCAGAACATAAGGACCTTAATATCCTGCTTTCAAGCTGGGATTTCACTTTGAACTCAAGGACATCCTAATTCCTGTACCTCAACCATTACATCTCTGAAGAAACAACCTTATTTTGGGTTTGCTTGCAGAGATAGAGGCAGTGAGGCTCGGTATGCATATTGCTGTGCATGAACTCACCTACTGAAGTCATGTTTATTTATTAATATGCACTTCCCAAAGCACACTTGTTCAAGGTTTTCCAGCTACTCCTTGGAGTTAATAGGTCTTATCTTTCCTTCCTACCTGCTGGATTAGGCACAAACTTTTCTGTGAGACAGAAGCCAAGCAGCCATGACTACATTCAAAAACAGGTCCACAGCCTTTAGACTTTTCCACCAATCTTGAAAAGCTGCTATGGTTTATAACTTTTAAATTGTATTGCACTTTACTTCTCAAGTGTAATTAATTTACAGAAACATCCTTGATTTCACCTAAAAATAATTTTTAAAATGTTTCCAAGGTGAATGTCACTTGAGCTTCAGGGCCCAGGGAAGTCTTAGCTCGTTTCCCTGAGAAATCGGGAATTTTCGCAAACATTTTTAAACATAATTCTCAGTTTTGCTTTCAGAGATCACATCCTCCCATGTGATTATTATCAGACCAAGACTCGTCTGTGTTGAGGATGATGAGGAGAGTGGCTGGAATTGCATCCCTCAGCAGCATGCAGAACAAGCTCTTTCTGCTCCTCAAGCCAGAGGGTGAAGCCTTCACAAGGTCTAGAGGAAAAACATATTCGTGCACATGAAAACAGGAATGAGATGAAGATCACTTCTGCTTGTTCCAAATAACATAGGAGGCTGGGTGCTGCAGTGCTGGAGCTACCCACAAAATAAGGTGCATAAGTCAGGATTTGAAGTCTGACTTGGCTTAAGCTACTGAGTAGAAAAAAAATATTATCTTTAATAGGCTTTATTGAATCACAGCCACATTATTCACCCATAGATTTTGGGTTCTGAACAGTTCACAGCTCTAAACCTCTTTAAAGGCAGAAAGATCCTTGTATTTGTGCAACAGCTTTAAAAAGCCAACATTTGTTTGAGCTTACAAACATACTTAACAGTGCTTCTCAATTAATCCAGCATATATTAACATTTATTAATTTCCTCTCACTCCTTTGGTTTAGTCTCAGGGTGACAAATCAGCCACGAAGACATCAGTTGGCTCCTGATACCATGGCCACCGAGGAAGCCCAGGAGGTGCATGCAAGCACATGTCTTCTGCCAGCATCATAGACATGTGTGTTTTGCAGCAAAGTTCAGCCAGGATTGAGGTTACCTTCTGTGTCCTCTGACAGCAGGATGCCATACATCTTAGCTCAGAGTAAGATGCAGCTTTGGGGAAACCATGGCAGGTTCAGATCAGCAATTTCCTCTGCATTTGCACCACAGCCCTCATTCTGCAGCCAGGCACCCCAGGAGATGCAGTAAATGGTGGGGCTGGGGCTGGACTTGGGCAGGGTTTCATGATCACCTGCAGCAGCAGGGAAATGCAGGCACCCATGCTTGCAGCTCTTCCTCCAGAAAATAAACCCCTCTGAGCTGGCAAACCCTCTTTTCTGCAGCAGCTCAGTGGTCATTGCTTTCTGTGGAGACAGCATTTCCCCCAGCAAGACACCCCATCTCTGCCATAGTTGCACACACCACTTCTTTTATATTCAGAATAGACGCAACGAAAACCAAAGCAAAGACAGAAAAACGTTTATTTTGGCAGCAATAGCAACACCTTTGAATAATCAAAATGATTTCTTCATAGCGCAGCCTCAATCTACAGCACAGTGAGAGAGAAGTAGGCATTCCCATGCCTGGGCATGCTGCCTGCCTGATGGCTGCCATGCCATGGGGCACAACCCCGCACAACTCATTTTAACTCCCCAAGCAGCAAAGGTAAGCCCAGACTGACCTGCGATGCCTTGAAATCCAGAGAGCTGGTCAACAGACTTGGAAAAACAGAAGTGGCACACAAAGAGGTGCTAAGATCTTCCCGGTAGGTGACGAAGTGCTACAGCAAAAGCCCTCCAGATACACAACTTATTCTTCATTTGTACTCCATCAGATCATGGGAATATGACAAAGTCACGATGTGTGATAGAAAAACAAACAAAAAGCTAGTCAGTGATGTGCTTTAGATCATGACTCGGGCACTAACATGCAAGTGCAAGGTTTGCCCTTTCCTTTTTTCAGAACCCAGAAGGGTTTGAAATCTGGCTCCAGCTTTGCCTCTCGTTCGCTGTTGTTCACAGAACAAAGATGCTGCAGCGTGTAGCACCAGAAACGCTTCCACGATTGAAAGCAACTGAAATGAAAAGGTGTTTCAGGAGCAAAAGGGAACGACACGTTTACTGTGCAATGACACGGTATATATTCTGAAGAAAACAGTACTGAGGAGCTCTTTTCTTTTTTTTGTTCTACAGTCAAGAAGGACAGAAACTCTCTCTATCAAAATAAGTAGCCTCACTTTCCAGACAGCACCAAAAATTGCAGTCACTGAAGAACATACACTTGTAGATGACCAGAATATATCTTGTCCTCCAGGAAAAAACTGCGCCAGAGCATTTTAAGGTCTTGTTGAGAGTCACGAGAGCATGTTCTCGCTTTCCTTTAAACTATCAGGAGAACTGTAAACCTGATGTATAGCGTCATCTAAAAAAACGAAGGCTTCCAGCCATCAAAAGGAGTGCTATGTAAACTTAAATATTTGATTCCTAGGAGCAACCATATAACAAGATAAGGGAGCATACCTATGAGTGCAGAGTAAACTCATAACTGCATCTTTTACAATTCTGCCCCCGAGCTCCTGTATTTCAATATATAAAACAGAAAAATAATCTCCATATGGCTTTCTCTTCAGAACTTCACCAAAAAGATGTCAGATCCAAATGAATGTATGTTACAGTCACTTGGTATGTTACTTCCTACCTCATATTGCAGTTTCCCCCGATGGACGTAGTATTTCCCTGTACCAGCTCAGTCAAGGAGGTTGCTGGCCTATAACCACAAAGACTCCCTAAGCAACAAAGAGGGCAGGTTTTGGCCAGCTGGTGTGACTGTCCACCATACGAATAGGGAAACGCTAATTATTAATGATAATTTGGAAGTAACACAAAATTAGGGCAAGCAGCCTTGTTCCCAATTAAGTCAATAATCATTTTATCCCTGCCCCTGGTGGGAGGAGGACACGTGTCATTGTAATTCTTTTTTCCTATTTGAAGTTTGGGCTGCAATATATTAATTTACTGTTTGTCTGACAGGACATTATGGTTGCAATTTATTTAATGAGGAGAATCAGAGGAAGAAACAAATGAGGCAGGACAGCAACAGAAGATTCATGGTGGGTTGAAAAGAGAAGAGGAAAGCAGAGATATGATTATCTCCCTACATGTCTGTAAGAAGAACTACAAACTTGAGCAAAAAGAAAGACTTTATAAAGCTGATGGAGCTGTAATCTCAGTATCTCAGAAAGCAGCAGTGAGCAGAGAGGACAGCAAGCAGTAAAAGGCTGTCCACAGTTAACAGACAGCACGCAAGGAGACCTCCTCCCTCATCCAACACTCCTGTTCCTGTGGGATGGAAATATCCTGGTGCAGGAAAAGCAGAGACAACCGGAGTCACTCTTTTTCTACCACTGGACATACAACACATCTTGAGGTGCTCATACACCACCCAGCTCCATGCAACTTCCCCTACACCTCTGTTAGCTAACAGAGCTCAGCAATGCCAAGGGGAGCTGAAAAATGAAAGACACCAGCACCCAGGACCTGACAACAGCACATGCATTTGGGGAATTTCATTGCAAACTAGATTCAACCCAATCCTGTGGGTGAAAGAGAGCTTTAACAGGGATTTGGAGCACATCATCCAGCAGAGCTTCAGCCCAAAGAAATTCAGCACAGGCACCCACAGCACAAACCCAAGCACAGTAAGTGGGGACAGTCAGGAAATCCACTTCAAAAACACACTCCAGATGTGACCTGGAATAGTAACAAGAAAAAAAAAAACAACCTTTTCCCTAGGAAAAAGTACAGATGTATCACAGGAAGGCATAACTGCTGGCTGTTGTTGCCCAAGGCTGACCTGTCCCAAGACCAAATGCAGCCACACCAACTTGGTTGTCATTTTTAATTACTAGGAAGAATGCCCTATACACAGTGATGTAAACAGGGCCAGCCTGGGCAGGTGATGGTACGTATGGTCTCTGAGTAGCCATTCATGAAATTATGCAATTTCTGTTCAAGCACAGTAATTTACCAGCTTAGACACTGCAGTAGCACTTTTCCATTTTGGAGGAGACCACAATATACCAAAATTTGTTCTTTTACACTGCAGTGTTAAGCTGTGGTTACAATAACACCAGTCAGAGCGGCTGCACCATCTCCTTTCACCCTTGCATAATGTGCACTGCTCTGTTGTATAAGAAATGGATGTGCTATTCAGCTCTTTGATTTATTCAGGTAATATCAATTCAAGCTGATTGCAACCTACTGAAATGGTAAGTACTGGACACACATTTAAATTGAACTATCTATTGTGACACAGTGATAAATTTAGACTGGCTCCAGGACCAGTGTTTGTCTGTGTACGTCACTTCACAGCAAAGCTCTATACCACTCTAAACCTTCAGTAGTCCTCAAATTGCTGTTCTGTCACTTTTTCCCAATTTTAGCCTTTTGAAGAGCACTGGAAAATCTGATGGAGATGACAGAAAGTGTTGCTAACACTGGATACCCACGGCCATCTCTGCTGCTTTCTCTCCCTGTTAGGCATCCACCTTGCCTCCACCACACTGAGCCACTCTACCGTTTCTCTGTAACACACATACACACACAAAGAAAAAGGAACTAAATCAAAAAGAGGTCATCTAATGTTACAAAGCCAATACCTACAGTAAGTCTAGATGGCTCACAAGGCTGCCCACTTAATAAAGTGGGGCTTGTATAGCACTGGGGGCTAGCACTTTGCCTGGGGATTTGTAAAGTGCAGCTTCTTCCCCTCCCCACACCACCAGGGCTGGAAATTGCCCCCACGTGCCATCCACAGACTCAAAATGCACCAGCACTTCCAATTTCTTCTCTGTTGCATTGCCCTTTACTCCAAGTTTTCTTCAAAAGGCATGGAGAGCCTGGAGGCATCATCCAAATCCTCCTCTGCAGCAGACAGATGACTTCACATGGGTAGTTTTTAGGGGCAGCATACTGAACTTCCACACCTATGTGATTCAGGTATGAACACCACAACAAATTAATTTATCTTTAAACATTTGTCCCCAAAGGCAAATTGTTTTCCCTGTGAGGCAAGGAATTTTTCTATCTCATGATTTCCAACTCAAAAACAGCTGACAAAACTCAAAACACCCTCTATGAAATGTTTTGGATGATAGATAGTTGGATGTTTGGGGTTTTTGATTTGGGTCATTTTGTCTTACATACTACAACATACTAGAAGTTCACAGGAGAGTTTTACTATAAAAATTTCTGTCTGTGACACTGTGCTCCTGCACACTGCTGTTACAGGGAAACCATGTGTCTTTGCAATGCCCGTGCACCGACAGATGACTAAATGCAACCAGACATACAAAAATTACAATAACATAAAATATAGTAAATAAAGAAATACATTGTCCTAGGTTGCATTGAAAACACATTTGGTAGCAGGCTATTAGATGGGAAAATCTTCCTGAGAGCAGAAGAGATGAAAGGTTCATGTAGTAATGTATAAAAGATAACGAGAGTTACTGCCTGCTTTCCATAAAACCAGAGTCCTTGTTCTGACACTATCGTCTCACCCAGATTCTGCTCCCAGCTGGTAGATCACGTACGCCCATGATGGTTTCTCACGAAGAGGTCTGTAATAACGCAGCCGCAGAATGCTATGGAGGTGCAGCTAGTAAGGGGTTAAGACCAATTTGCATTCACACTTTTATCTGCTGTAATTTTTTTGTGGTTGGTAAAACAATGGATGATTTCCCCTGTGCTGCGCCTTCCCCAGCAGCCCCGACTGACAGCCTCTTCGTGCTTTGCCTCTGCAAACCAACATGACGCACTGTCCTTCAGCAGAGAGCTCACACAAATGGCAACCGCTATCTGTCCTGGGAACACTGGAGACATGCTGATACCAAAGCAAGGTAAGTTACTGCTATCAGTAATTCCTACTGGGTAGAATATTGGAGACAACGAGGATCGAACGGTCAGCACAAGGCTTGCAAGCAAACAGATGTGGGGTTTATTATCTCAGCTGAGGTTCTCCAAATCATGCCTGAAAAGCTATCTTTGGGATGGTCTGCCCTGCCAGGATCTCCCAAGCATGTTTTCCTGCCAAAATAGCAACAGAATGGGAAGAATATCCTTGACCTCACAATTCCACCAAAACTTTCTGGAAAAGTATCAATTTACCCTTATGGCTGAACAGAGTGCACCTTTAGCGATGCCAAAAAGTAACCACTTCAGAGTACATCTTCAAAATGATAACTCAGCTGAGAAGAGTTATAGAAGGAAAAGGACCTCACCATCAGCACTGCAGCTGCTGAGCTGCAGAAAGCTCAGACAACAAAAGCAAGACCCATCACACAACAGGACCAGGACACTTGCACAGCCAAGCCCTGAGGTTGAGATTCTACAGAAAAACCCTCCAAAATGTGACACTGGCTTTGTTATGGAGCAAAGGAGGTACCTTCTCTCCCTGGCATTAGACAATGGCAGTGCCTGGGCTTTGCCCATAGGAAAGACACCTTCAGGAAATAGTGGCTCAAGGCTACCACTACCTCCACCCTGAACCTTTGCTGGAAGGACTGGAAAAGTCTTTCTGGAGCTCCGCAAGTGGACTACTCAAACACTGTGACTTGTGAAGAGCAGGTCAGCTGAGCCCAGCCAACTGGTTTCCACCTAGCTGTGAGCAGTTTGTCTTCAACAACTAAATATAGCAATTTTGCACAGATTTGTCGACAGTTGGCCTTCCGCTCTCCAAAAATATTAAAACAATAAAAGGGAAAAGCCAATTGTTTTGGAAGAAAAATGCCCTTCATACGATCAAACAGGGAGAAAAATAGCTCCAGTCTTTGAGCAACACACAGCCATATGTCCTGCATGATGGTGCTCTGCCAGTTTTGAGGGACCACTTTGATCTACTGCCATTGTCATGGTCCCAACACCAGTTACCTCAGCTACCACCATCCACCTCTGGCAGGAAGCAGGCTCTGGTGCAGAGGCACCTCTCATCTCCTCTCTTGCATATGCTCTCCTCCATTCCTTTTCCCCCTTCTCTCTGGTTTCGCCCCATAGCTTTTCTTTGTTCTTTCATTCTTTCTTCCTTCCACCAGCACAAGTCCAGCCAATATGCTTCACACACCCAACAACTACTTTCTGCTCACTAGCAACGTGGGAGTAGGTCCCTTTTATGCTGTATTTACTTTAATTATATTATTTAGCAACCAGATGTCTTTGTAAGCTGTGAATTCTTCCATGCAGAATATATTCCTTGATAATCAAGGGAGATAAATTTGCAACTCCAGCTGTGACTCAAGGAACTCAGTTTGTTTACATTGGTAAGTGCTTATTAAATACCTCCTCACTAAGCAAATCACCAAATCAACATATTGGTATATTTATTTTCATTGCTTACGGGGGAATCTCAGCGAAAGTAGAATTTGGACAGCAAACTACAGCCCAATATTTCAGTGCTGTACCAAAAGGATGTCATGGCCAATGATGCAAACAGCTACTGTAGGGAAGGAAGCTACTACATGTAATCAAACACTACAAGTGAATACTGAAATTTTTAGTCAACTGAATATTGATCACATTTTTTTATGCTATCATTAAACCACTTGAAAATATTATAATACCATACCTCAGCTCCTGAAGAGCACCTACTGTCAGGGAGATAATGTGCAGCAGTGATTACCCACATGACAGCATGTAGCGGGTTCAGATAGATGATTACTGGCTTATCCCCTCTCGGTAGGAGTAAGAAGCTGCTGGGCGCAGCGGGGGGAAAGAGCCCCTCTTCTGCTGAGTGCTAATTTGTGTAATGGATACAGGCGTTGGAAGCTAAGGAAGGAGCTTCCACCTCATGCACTCTGGGGCTCCACAAGAGTTGACTTTTTGGATACTCTCATTGCATTATTACTTTCAGAACAAATTGTCTTATTTTTATCCAGAGGTCAGACTTTGATGGCTTTGAACTTAGTTCTGTTTCTTTAGTAGTTACTCCACACTTCTCAGGTTAAAAAAAAGAAGCCAAGTCATAGGTTCCAGCCACAGACATGGCCAGGAGCAGCAGTTGTGGTCTCCCGCCCAGGAACAGCTAGGTCAAAAGCTGCCCACACTAAGCACTACAAGCACATTGTGGTCTTGAGTGGGGATCAGCCCACGCCATGGGCAGTTGAAGGGATCAGAGCAAGACATCCTCCATGCATGGGCCATGCATAGGGCACTGCCCGGCTGCTCACATGACCCTTACTCACCTGCAGGAACGTGTGATATAGGATCGTAAGACAGAAGCAGACTTGGAATAAGCTGGGAAGAGAGAATAAAGGAGCCTGACTGAAGAGATGACAAAAGGAAGAGGCAATGAAGAGGACAACAGCAGCTGTGCAAACGCAGACCTCTGCAGCACCTCCTGGAGCACCTCGCTCCCAAACTGCCAGAACCACCCCACACTGCACCAACCCCCCGGCTCTGGCATGTCAACGAAGCTATCTGCAACTGTCTCGCTGTGGCTTCCTGTCAGGAGGCTTATTTACTAAAGCAGGGAATAATACATCTCATGTAACATAATTTACTGCACAATTTCACAGCACTTCTAGAAAAACTCAACTTGGTGTCACTGTGATTACCAGCCACAATCTCTGCATCTGTCTTTTTAGCTGGATGGTGTTTTGTGCCATTTCATCCATAATTGTAGCAAAGGAGAAATCGTTTGTTTCATTATTTATTTATTATCCCAAAAGACAACATCCCACTACCCTTGCCTATCATTTCATAAATCAACACACAAGGAGTTTATGTTGATTAAATTACATCACATAACAATGCACCTTTTTTTTTTTTCAGCATAGAAGAAAAAAAATTATGACCTGCAATTGTCGGGCAGTTCTCTCCCCTACCTGGAGGTTTTCACAAGCTAGGTACCTGCACCCAGCAGCGAGGATATGCTAACAAGCTGAACAAATAATACAGACCAAATCGCTGAACATGGATTTCCAGAGTTCCTGTTGGCCGGCACAACCCCATTCCCCACTTCCAAGCAATTCAGCAAGAAGAGCAGAGGGCTGGAAAGCACTGCTTTAATTATCGCCATCAGTCTCCGAGACAAGGCACTTAAGAGCTTTAGCTGCTGTAAACAGTCTCTTGATAGCAGATAAGGAATCTGCTGAAAGAGGTTTTTGAGCGGGGAAACCTCAGGGTGTAGGGGTGAGTCTGGGGAACAGGAAGCTCCAAAACTGGCAGGGAAGGCGGCAAAAGGGCATGTGAAAAAAAGCAGCTGGCTTCACCCTGTTGTGATGACTCTGAAGTCGATGAAGGTCCACCAGGGATGCATCTGGACCAAGTACCATCATTCATCTCTCTGATTTCTCTGAATCCTCCCCTAGTCCCCAGTGGTTCATGGCAAGGGACCTCCCCAGCCACAGGTTGTTTCTCTGCATTTAATAACCCTCTATGGATTCTTTTTTTTCTATGAATGTGTTCCTTGCTGTATTTCAAAACTTGTCATCAATTTGAGTGGTGTTTAAATGAACTCAGGAACTCAGGTTTAAAGCTGTCACCACCATAAATAAGTGATTGATACCAGCGATGAGTTGTGCCTTCTCCTGTTAGAGATTAATTTGGTCCCTGCCATTCACTGCAGACAGACAAGCCAGCTTTCCTGGAAAAGGTGGCTGGACTTTATGTCTTCCCATGTTTGGGGCCAATTCATGCTTTTGGCAAAAGCACCATGGCAGAGTCCAGCCTCCTCCTGCTCCCTTCCTACAGTTCTTTGCCCTGTGAAAGTCGTGGGGAGATGGCTTTCCTAAGGTGAGGTGGGAAGGAACCCCATTCCCCTGAGCCTGCTGCAAAGGTGCCCCAACTGAAAAGCCATTTTCTTGGAGAGACCTGGATGAGCATGTCCATGCACCTCTATATGTGGCAGATACAAATAACCATTCAATTGCAAGACAGGGAAAAATGTCTGAACACAAATTCGTACTGTGCTGTGTCCCACCTTTACCGATTTTGGAATGACATGGGGTTCACAGCACAAAACTTAAGATCAAGCCAACAGGCTGAAGAAACCTATCTCTAAATCTCTACTCCTCTGTCCACACCCCTCACTTTGCACCTTTGTTTGAATGATTAATTTATTTGTTAACTTCTTTGGTTAAAAAGAAATATTCAAGCATCAACACCAGAGACATTTTACACAGATATAAATGTGGTTTTAATCACAACATACAGCCTACCAGTTTCTACATGCAAGATTTTACTGGGTGATCACCACAGTGATGAAAAGCTTCAAAATATTGTCCATCTACCAGCAACTTTTGAGCACAGCAATATTTACGCTCACTAATCCTGCACAGAAGCCATGTGCTCATACATGTATTTTTACCCCTTCTGCAGCATGGTGGCTTGTGTCTGTGTGCCCATATGCAGAACATTTCATTAAAACAGCAATAACAGCTCAGAGGGTAACTCTGAGCCCTTTATTTTGAAGGCAAGCAGGTGAAGATGAATGATGATAAACAGGAAAGGGGGAGCCACCAGTTCATGCTGCTGCCAAACTTCTCAGTCACCTGTTTTTAATGACTACAGCGTCACACAAAGAGCTTGACTTTTTATATAGAAAACTCTTAGTGAAATCGTGGAGCCAAAGGAGTCAAAGAAATATCCTGGAGCACCTTGAAGGTGGACTGAGAAACCAGTGCCTAAGCTGAAGCTGCCATATCCTCAAGCCGTCCCGAGGCCATCCCGGGCACCTCTGCCTCTGCCCTTTTCCCAGGTACTGACCCACTGGACGTTTTGCACAAGAATTTTTACAAATGTACAAAAAGCTCTTTCCTAGGCGTTTCCAACTAGAGCTCTTACTTTTATTTATTAAAAACAACAACAAAATGCATTTCTGTCTCAAGCCTTCCAACTACTGCAGCCTCGGTCAGCATTCTTGCAGGCTGGGGCAGCCTACATTTTTGGGGGAGAGAGGGGCACAGCAGGGTGGAGTGGGGAAACACCACACAGAAGAACTAACAGTCTGACAAACAAATACACATTCTCCTTTAAGATTTCTATCCTGTTTTTCCCTTACAAAAAGATGAAAATAAAAGAACCAACAAAACCATTATTTTTTTTCTGCAAAGCCAGCCGAATCAGCTCCTCCAGCACTAGTGCATCATCCCAATTTATTACAGCAAAGTATACCATAGCCCTTTAACAGTGGGCCAAAAGAGTTGTGTGGCTTCCTTCAGGGTGGAAAGAAGGTCACAACCGCAAATGAAAGGCTATGAGCAGACAGTACCAGGGCACATCAATCTAGGAAAGCAGGAAGGGGCCAGTCCTCCTAGGGCAATTCAGCAGCTATCAAGTCTGGTTTCACACATAAGTACCTTCAGAAAACCTAACTATGACACTTCACTTCCCAACACAGCATCCCACCTCCTTCTTACCTTCCCTACCACACTTATCAGAAGTGACACTAAACAGACACACCGCAAGAGGCTCCCCAGGACCTGTGAGTCACTATGGCAGATGTACAGGACCTACAATGGGATGCAATAGAGAATTTAATATTTTATCTTATTTTAAAAGGCACAGGCTCACTGAAAGCAGTTGACTCAAAAAAAAAAACAAAACCCAACCTTATTCTTACCCCCCTTCAACTACACACACTCCCAATTTAATAATCTCTGATTATTTGTTGGCAAAAGTAAAAACATCTTCCAGGTGGGGGGACAAGTATTGGATAAAATCACCTGGCCCATGAAAAACACTTCCAAATCCTGCAGAAGGGATTAGATTCAGACATTTTCCTCTCTCCTTCAGCCTGAGACACTGCGAGCAGCCGAGTGATTTCTGTACATTCTGTAGTTGCTCTCACTTTGCTTAAAATGTGTCCAACTACTTCGGGGGGGACAGACAGTTTTCACAAACGCATGTTGCTCCATAAAATCATCATGCTAAATCCCAGCCTCTTGCCTACAGCTCTATCCCAGGCACTAGCCCACTGCCAGGCAAGCAGCTTTGCCATAAACCTTTGAGAAAAGCAATTATTTATCTCTGATGTAAAACACCTCTGCTTTCTGTGATAGTTTGATGCAAATTCATCATAACAGCAGTGTAAAAATTTACAAGTGAACCCCCCTCCATAGTGGCAGAGAGACACCTCCAGTTCAACGACTGGTTTAACTTTTCCATGCTTCTCTACCACACGGCATCATGGGTTTTTTTGTTTAAATGCACTTACTGTTTCATGCTCTAAGGACACACAAGGTGGAGAGCTTACCCCTTTCACAAGTGTCTTGATGGGCCATTGCCACTCAGGGTGAACAAGGCTGCTGGTGTTACTTGCAGGAGTAATTCAATCGCTTTTGTAAAGGTTAGGACCAAATTAAGATTAAACCTTAATGTTCTTGACACTTTTTTCTTTTTTTTTAAAAAAGGTATTTTGAAGAAATTATTGCTGCAATAAAAGAAAGGACAAATACATGTCAGTAATAGAAAACAAATTTATATTCCTGTTGTGACAAATGGGCCGTGCCGCACTGTGTCCCTGGTTGGAGGGGACGCCCCAGCCCAACCTCATTTAATGGGAACTTCTCATCCTCTTCTGCCAGGCCAAGTTTCCACCTGGAGATTTGATATTTGCCTTCATGGCTGGTTCTTAATCAAATAGGGTACTTTTAGAACGAAATTACCGTGCCTGTATTACAGACGTAAGATATCTCACTTCAAGGGCATAAGCCAACCATTAAATGATGGACATTAGAAAGAAACTTTCCTCGTGAGCAAGTCATTGTGTCTCGACGCTGCCACATGTTTCTGCTTAGAGAACACCACCTTTGCACGGCACTGCACACACCTTTGCTCATGCACCTGCATTCTACCAGGCACCTGAGGCTTCGTCTTTCTACATCATCCCTTCCCCTCGGGGTGCACCTGTGAGCCCCGAGCATCCAACCCCCGCTGCATGCCTTTCTCCTTGCAGAAGAGCAAGTGGAAAGTCACAACAAGGATCACAGCAGAAGACTGGACTATTTATATTTAGCAGCTCGGACCCCATCGCCCAAAGAGGCTGTGGTTCTCCAGCCCTGACCATGTACTGAGGAAGCCCCAAGAGCATTGCCATTGCCTTCAGCCACAGCAGGATGAAGCTTCGCATGTGTTTCTGGTCTTCAAGAGTCACCTGATTTCCATTCCTAGGGATGTGCTGTGATTTGAGAGGGCTCCCCTCCCTGGAGAGCACTACTGTAGCCATATGCCACGACTCTTCTTTATTATAACCACTTTTTAGGGCCATGAGACCACCCAGAACTTGCACCAGCAGCTACCCATCAGCCCGTGTGCCCACTGCAGGTTGGATCTGCTGCACAGATTCTACAATTGCTGTTTCTGGGGAAGATTTGCCAAGATCACAGCAAGGAGGAGAGTCCCCTTCCATCACACTAACTTCATTCAAACTACCTTTAATCTTCCATGCTGTGGCAGGCTCCAGCCAAATAAGGAGGCCCCATTGCGTGCACACATAAAACCAATGGGTTTGGCTGTAAAGGCAGTGACTGAGCTATACATGACATAGTTATGGGCCATCATTTTTAGTGGTATTTCTGTGCAGTTACTTTCAAATTATCCA
The DNA here is from genome assembly GCA_025769975.1 of Gallinago jamesoni. Taxonomy (NCBI): domain Eukaryota; kingdom Metazoa; phylum Chordata; class Aves; order Charadriiformes; family Scolopacidae; genus Gallinago; species Gallinago jamesoni. The sequence continues at coordinate 41,345,770 of JAOQGH010000077.1, read as the reverse complement.
TTATCCCAAGTTTTCTTTTTCTTCCAGCTTGATAATTCAAAAATAACACACTTCCCATCAGCGGCAACAGTACTGAGGGGCAAAAAAAATTTTCTTTGTTACTGCCTAGTGCTCAATTTTCTGATTTGATTTTTTCACACAGTTAATAGCCCTTGTTAAGTAGTAACATAATCAAGAATGGCAAGTAGAGACACCAGTTTTACAGTGATTAAATAATCTCTAAAGAAACTAGCAACAAGATTCAGAAAGAAAATCTGATCCTCCTGGAAATCCATTAGTTTTAAAAAGGACAGACTTGCTAGAAAGGGCACTGATTAAATCAGCTAAGGCCCTGTGTAAAATCACAAAATCTTAGTGGTTGGAAGGGACCTTTGAGATCTTCGAGTCCAACCACATTAAAAAAAAAAAAAAAAAAGGAAAAAAATGAAAAAAAAACCCACCCAAACAAACAACAAAAACACACCCACAACCCAAAACAAACCAAAAAAAAAACCCCACAAAAAACAGAAAAACAACACACAAAAAAGCACCCCCCAACTAATAATTGGCTGGGGGGGAAATGGCTAGTTCATTATTATGCTATAAACATGATTATTGCAAACATAAGTATTTGCAGAGATTACAGTTGGGTGCAGTGATGAATTGGCAAGATTTCTGTCTGGAACAACAGCTGTATACTATATGTGTATATACATTATACACACATGCTGTATATAACATACAATAACTGAAAAAAGAGTCTCAAATCCAAGACTAATGCCTCCCAGCACTTATTGCCATGAAAATGGATGCAGAGCTTACAGAAAACACTCTTGCTGCATGCACACAATACCCCAGGACACAGGGCATGGACCATGCTGGGGAGCAGGTTGGCAGTTTCCCTTCTCCAACACTTTCACCCTGCAAAGAGGAGCCATGGGGTGAGGACAGTGGTATTTCTTCTTCCTGGTGAAGCTCCTGGAGATCCATGAATAAGGAACCACATCTGAGCCACCAGCACCGTCAGGACTACTGATATTCTGTCTTCCACCCACATAATAATTTTTAATTAACAATAGTTGGAATATCTCTGCATTATAAATGCAAGTGCAGGGGATAATTCATTATTTGTATAAAAATACTTTCTAAAGGTTTTAAAAGTAGACATCCTGGAGTGAAGCAAGTAAATGCTGAATATGTATAAAGTTCTTACCTATTGCAAAATTTGGACTTTTACAACCCATCTCTTGTATTACATTTCACTTTTTTGAATATTTCACCGTAATGTTTCAATTTTTTATGATAAATACTGCCTACACACCATTGCTAGGCAGCATTCCAAATGACAGAGGTTAATCTGCGTACATGTCCCCTTTGAAACAGCCCACAGTTGACTGCTATGCGCCAGCAATCAAAGTCACATAGCTGATTCCTTCATTTACAGTAGTGAACTCAACTGCACATGGTTTTAGGGGTGGGGGGGCACTTCTCAGGCAAGTCAAAGCTTTGGGAGTCTCCTGCATTGCAATAGATTATATCAGAGCGATCAGGTCTCCGTTATTCTTTAAATATTCATGTTAACACCAACCACAGAGAGCCAGCAACAGCCAAACCAACCGATACAGAGAGCATCTGTTCAGCAACAGATGTGCTGGGAAACTATTTTGACTGGGCAGATTATATGCGTACTTATATTTATGCACAGATAAATGCATACACACACACACACATATATATACCTAGGCACACAGACACCAAATTGTTGCATTGATTTTCGAAATGTCAAAAGAAGGGAAAACCATAAAAGGATGCAGGCTTTGAAAATCAAAGATGTCACAGGAAAGGCTCACAAGAGAAGGGTGGCATCCTTCCCCATATTCTGCATGGAACTGCCAGTTCTACAATCCCTCCTTATCTAATGGTGCTGCTTTTGGGAAGGGGAGAGGAAAAGCTAGGAAGCAGAGAGGAGGAGAAACCTGTCCCAGTCAATACAAAACACAGCGAACTGAGCAAGAAAAAACATTTAAAATAAAAGAGAGTAGCAGGAGTTTTGGGGGAGCAATGAAAGGTTTCTCATGGTTCCCACAGTCGCTCTTCTTCCTGGAATTTCTCTATAAAACATGTACCATGTTTTCATAATATTAGCATCACTTTCTCAGCATTGTATCCCATCTTGGTTTGCTGTAATGCAACACCTTTCCCAAACAGAGGGGTTCCCAGCAGCACTCCAGTACATCCACAACCTAGAAGAGAAGCTAAAGGGAGAAACCAATGCACTGGGAGGGGCCACTATGAAGCAATGAGATGCTCACCTGTTGGGGATGGCCATGGCTTTACTCTTTCCATTAAATACATGGAAAATTACAACAGCAATTAAAAAAAAATGGTCACTTCTTTAGTAAAAAGCAAAAAGATAGATATCTAGTTTCCAAGTATGCACAGTCCGGGGTAGCCCATGCACCAGTAAGTCCCTGTCTGGAGGTGCAGGGACCATGCCTCAGCATCCCTCCACCAGGGCCAGGAAAGAATACACCCTTGCTGGGGGGGGGGGGAGTTTACCCAGCCTGGGGCTCGGAGCCGCCTTCAACAAGTTGCCATTAGCACCCTATTCCTGCTTTTCTCTGGTTTCTATCTAGGTCATTAACTTCAAAAATACTGCATGGAGAACAGGAAAAGGCCTTATAAGAAAAATAAACACATCTTTGTTTGCTCTGAAAATGGAAACCATAGGATTAAAGGTATCTGTATAAAAACTAATATCACAGATGAGCTGGAAGCTGTTTCATTTTTAAATAAAGAGAAAGACCCAAAATTATGTACTCTGCACTGTTAATCCACCAGCTATTTGAATACCTTAATCCTTTACTTTGTTCATCCCCTTTCTTTTTCTTACCCTGACTACTTACTGTCTTTTCATAAGCAGCAATCTTTACCAATAGCACAGATCTCCTTTCCCATTGTTGGAAATATTTACCTTGCAACTTCAGGCTGCTCCTGGTTAGCTGCAAAGATGCTTCTCAGCCTAAAATCTAGATAATTGCAGAAGACCAAAGTGAATGAGCAAATAAACACTCCCTTGGATTACATGGATTGGTTTATCCTGAAACATACTGAAATCCAGCAGCAACCAGAAGCCTTAGGCAAAATTACTTGAGTCCCAATCACAATTTGACCGGCATAATGTTGCATTCAAGGGCATTCCCTGCTACCCACACAGGGGGAAAAAAAAAAAAAAGTCACAGGTTCAAAGGTATTATGCTATAAAGTTGTTATTCCAATTTGGTGACTGCTGCCTTCTTTCCCCCTCCTTGTTATTTTGGTTATTCCCCCTTCAGTCATGTCACAGTGAGATGCTAACAGGCTGCCAAATAAACCCTTTGGAGAACATAAGGACATTACATGCTTCATGATTCCTAAAGAAAACATCTAGTACTGTATTAAGGATTTTACATAGTTCGATTTAACTCTTGTATACTTGCGTTAGGCTCCTGTGAACGATGACTCCTGGCAAAGCTGTGCCTTCTGCTTGCTTTCTGCATTCTCCTCTCAACCTCCCCTTTTCCTTCCATGCCTGGGATGGCCATGGCAAGTAAAGGGCATCCTGGGATGCCCACAGCAGACAGGCAGAGGGCCGGGGGTCTCGCCCTGCTTGCTCCTGCCAGATGCTGTCTGACCCTCTGAGGACACTGAGACTTCTGCCTCAACAGCCAGATGTTGCTTTGGGACCCACGTGCTTAAAAAACATGAAAAATGCCTTTCCCAGAACTCAGAAATGATGCTTTCGAACTGCTACTATTTTTTTTAAATAAAGTACACTTGTCCAAAACGGCAGGGTATTTAAGAGAAAATGACACTAATTTATGCAAAAGTAAATTATATAATTGCAATATTCATTTCTACCTCAAGTCAATTTTCAAGGTGGTAATGGAAACCAATACAGCTTGAATAGGAAACATCTGGCAGGCAAATCCAAGGAGAGAGGCTCAGCGCTCAGCAAATGCAATGACTGTAATGAGACTTGGCCAATTCTGCTACAGAGGCAAAGGCCCACACTGCCACCACCCATCCACACTCCTGTTCATAGGCTGCCCAGAAAGCAAGGGGGCTTGCTTTCCCTATCCAAATATCCTCTATATCCCCCTATATAGAGGTGTCCATGCCCATGGCAGGGGGGTTGGAACTAGATGATCTTTAAGGTTCCTTCCAATTCTAACCATTCTATGATTCTATGAATTCAACCCAAGGAGGAGAGAATGTCAACAGAGTGCCTTGGACGTGGCACAGTCCAGAAGAGATTTATGACTGGTGGCAGTGGCAGGACAAACAACCTTCCTGCAAGACATTTTGCAACACATCACATTAACCACCTTTGCATTCGCTCCCTCTTTGCAATTGCTTTCTGACACTGAAATACATTCCGGTGCCCTGCATAAAACCTCCGACCACCGAGCTGACAAGTAACTAAAAGTTTACTCGAAGCACTTACCAATTACTCATTTGAAGCAGAGAAACAGAACAAATCACAGTTTATGTGTGCTTCCACTCTAAAAAAAACAATTCCTTCAATCAACAATGAAAAGCTGTCTGGAACTGTAGAACATTTTTGACCTAAAAATAGTCTACTCATTAACTTCTTTTTGCACAAGTGGATCTAAAGCTGAGAGCACACCTTGCATGAGAAAGAAGGCGGTACCAGCCTAAAAATCTGGAAGGGGGGGGGAAACAACCTGATTTTTCACTGTATCATTGCATTTGTCCTGCTATGTCAGAGCATTAAGTAAGCCTCACAAAACCTTCCTATGATGATGCTCTTTAAGTAAGCCTCACAAAACCTTCCTATGATGATGCTCTTTCCTTCAGGAAATTAATGAAAACAACTCTTTCTTCTCTCTCTCTAAAAAAAAAAAATTAATCTAAATGATAGGAAAGTCACATAATAGCTGCTATTATGGAGAAGAAAGATAACAAAAAGCTATATTAGTGTACCAGATTTTTTTTTCTCCATAAGAATCAACCTCCAATGACTCCAAATAACCAAATAAACAGCACTAGACAGACCAGGGGCATAGAGAGGATCTCACTCCTGGTCGCAATGAAGGAAGATCACTTCTACTACATCCACATCTCTTTAGTAAAAAAGGTTGCTGGAAAGAAAAGTCCAGATGCCTTTTGTTGAAGAAAAGCCAGTTTGTGATTAGTATGTTGCAGAAAAGGTTGAAGAACACTTTGTCCATTTGAAATCCTGGACTCTGAAGTATTTTATTACCCAGGTTAGTGAAAGCTTGGATGAATCGATATTCTTTGTGCATTCGCTACACAGTTCAAAGCTACCCGTCTGCTGATTTCATGGCTGCACACACATCTGTCAGGAACTCTAAAAACTGTATGGAGAAAATAAAATAAAAAGCTTCTTTCTTCCCCCCTCTTATTTCACCATTTTCTTGACCATCCTGAACATACCTACAGAACTCCCTCCATTAACCTAACATTTTGGTTCCTGATAAATAGAACATTTAGCATCTCATTTTAGGCAGCACAACCTATTTACTTTCTAACAGAAATTGCCTGAGGATCACAGAGTCCCACGACGTCCTACACGGAGCTTCTCTGGCGTTAACAGCAGCAAAAGGTCTTTGCTGGCAGATTCCTTTCAATCATCAATAACTATTATGCCTAACTGTTACTTGGTCTGGAGCATCAGCTCAAAGTCTTCTGATAGTACACTTGTTCTAAGTTACCTTCCCCAGTTTAAAAACTATCAAGGCATGCAGTTCATATAAGCATGGAAATTTAAGGTCAAGAATGACTGTAACATAAACAACATAAAAAATGTAAACCTTTTGGGATTTCCTGCTATCTGAGAGCAGAAGGCAAATCTTGTGGATGACACAAGATAGTAAGATTAAGACACTTGCAGCAGTAACAAAATGGGCAATTAAATCAGCTTTATCCTTCCAAGATAACTTAGTAGGATTTGTGGAAATGTCATACCAGAACTCATCTCAGCAACTTTGACAGCAAAACATGGTTTTGATTAATTATAAGAATGAGTTTATCAATCCAGTGTTGTTCATAGGGAGAAAATGGACATAGAAACACTGAAGTATACTCTGATCTGGAGCATTACCAGGATGACTCCACTCCACAGCCAGTTCTTACCTTGCAAGCAAAGTCAATGCTAGCCCAGCATCCCTTAAAAAGAGCATCCTTTTCCTGTTCCTGAAGCACACAGCAAAACTCCTGACAACTTCCACAACTTGAGAATCTGATAGTTGTGAATTTGCATCACAAAAAGGTATCAATATTCAGAGTTTCTAACTTTCCTACTTCCTTGGGAAAAGTTTGAATCTCTGACTCAGCCTTTCACCCAAGCTGTACTTAATTGTATTAAAAAAAAAACAAAGCAGAAAAGAAAACACTCTGCTTTACCCCATTTTCCTTAGCAAAGCGCAGGAGGTAATGATTGTGCTTACAACACACTAAAAACAAGCTGAATTGTTTAAGTAAACACAAGACCTAACTATGGACATGATCGGCAATTCATCATCACGGGCTGTTAGGAAAGCCCGATACCGATCACTGGGATATCACAGCAGAGACTGGAGTTAGCAGTACAGGATTTCCATTCAGCTAGTTTTCAACTGCACAAATAGACACTGTAAGCATTTCACTACCCAACCATGTCCTTGGTTGGTCCCATGCCTACTTTGGAGCTAGTCATGTGGCTTCTGCTTATTAACATCATCAGCGCATGGTCTGGGACCAACCCAATGGTCCCTACTGCACAGCTTGGCCAACAACCCTGAAGCCATTAATCAATCAGAGAATCAAAATCAGACTAATCTTTATCAGAAAACTACAAAGCACAACAACGTAGTAGTATTCTTCATGTTATAGTTTGAGGAGCCATTTTGACCTGGACATGCCCCCAGGTCTGCCCTTCATCCTAGAGTTACCCAGTGATCAGCAGGACCCTGAGCAACTTCCTGTCATGTCCATGCTGGCTCTGCTTTGGGCTGGGGCTGGACCAGGTGACCTCCCGCCTACCAAAGCTGGCCATCTTGTTGGTGCAAGACTACAGGGGAGGAAGGACGGAGATGATCCCTGGTTGAAGACCCACAGACAGCACAGGGAGAAGACACAGCCCAGATAGCCGTGACTTGAATACTCAGGCTACTTTCCGCATTTCACTGCGCTTGTGCTAACTGCAGCCTCCATCAAATGCTGTTTTGACAGCTCAAAATGAGGAAGACCGTTCTTCATGAAGGAATTCAAGCTATACCCTTTGAATCGAAAACTACCTTGTTCACACTCTGCATCTGCCAATCTTATCAGTCTGCCTAGGCCTTGGAAATAAAGGAGAAAATGAAGGTAGTGTGACGTGATAGGATATTTCTGAATATTAAATGAATCAACAATGTGGCATTCATTTATAATTCATTACAAATTGCATTGCAAATATTTGGCTAAAGTGCCATGATGTTGGGAATGACAACTTTTTTTGCCTGTTTTTCTTTGAACAAACTGAGACCAGAAATAACACATCACATTACTCCAAGATCTGAGTCCACCTCAGGTCAGACATGAAGGACAGCCAGCTCCCAAATCCTTTTGACTTGGGGTAATAACTAGAAGGAAATAAACTGTCCCAAGTAGAGAGCATTCCTTCAGAAAATACATATAACTGGTGCATGTCATTACAAACTGGCAAAAGCCTCCACACATTTGTGCATGCCATTAGAACAGAAGAATAAATTCATTTGAATATCCTATGAAATTGCTGTACAGCTAAGCAAGGTAAAAAATACAGTCAGGTCAAACAAATATTTTTTAATTGTTTTAATTCCCCCCCCCAACACTATTTCATTCCCTCAAGTCAGTCATCCAGACATTTAGGCAGGCGGTTTACCGGGAAGCTCAGGCTTGAATGAAGAGGGAAAACTTGTCTGGTGTGTTCCTGAAAGCTGTTTTCCAGAGTACGGAAGCTCAAAGGTGTGCAGAGAAAGCTTCTTTCTGTCTTGAGAGATCAACACCTGCCAGCAACATTTGTGACATGATAATCTGTAGCCTACAGAGACCTCCAGCGACACTGACTACCGAGCTGAAACAGAACTAGTTATAAACCCTTGTCCCCTGGGAAAAAGTATTCTTTGGTTTTTAAGCTCCTGCAAGTTAGATTTTGTTTAATTATGGTTATTATAATTCTTTGTATGCTTTGGTTCTATTTAGGTGATGTAAAGAAACAACAGGCATGACTTGAAAAACATATAACACCTAAGAAGGTCTGTCTTAGAGGTCTAGTCATTTACTTGCAGATCCAATTGTGCTGGATGGGAGAATACATGGGACAAAGCACAAGACAAACTTTTCTTTTTTTCTCTTATAAAAAGAAATAATAACTTCTATACACACCACTCTCTTATCCTGAAGCAGTTACAACAGCTCAGAAGTCTTCATGCTTAGACAGAGAAGATATTTAGGTGCATGTCTATTATTAAGCATTTGAGGAAATTACTAGTAAATCACAAAACATCACTCACTTGCCTAAATTCTTATTTATAAATATGTCTAGTGGAGAATCTCCCTCCATCAACAAGCTAAAGCAGATTCAGGCAGTGTTAGTAAACAATGGGTGCAGCTCAAATATTTCACCTGCATGACCTGAGACTGCAAGGGTGAATTTATGGCCAATGTAGGGGAGCAAAAACCTGAAAGAAACCATCTGGGTTGAGTAAGGCAGTAGGAGCTGCCATTCGAATCCCTTCTGGACATCAGCAGGGTTTTGCCCCTGAAACTTTGCTGACAGGAGGAGGCTTCTCCAGCCTATAGGGAACGATGGGAGGAGGCAGCCGAGGGGGAGCCCTCACTAATTTTCAAAGCCTTCCCCAGGTGCTCCAGCGCCCTCTGACATGCAGAGTTTACACCAGCTGTAACCACTGTGAAAAACCAAGAAGCAGCCATCCCAATTTTGCTCCTGACTGTAAAACCACAATTTATTTTGCCACGCATAGTTAAACAAACAAATAAAACCCTTTTCTCTTCCTCCAACTAAATCAGTTTCAGATACAGAGGAAATACTCTTCTACCAACTACTAAGCGTAAGAGATGAAAACTCCACTGATCTCACTGGAAAAAGCTCCCACGAATGTAGCTGGGCGAGGATTTCCCCCCGCATACGAAACATTACTGTACTACTGTAGTGCGTAGAATGGATTACACCAGCCTTGCTAATTCAGGCAAGCTCCGAATAGCAGAAAAGCCAGCCGACAAGCCAGTGCCTTTTATTATTTCCCCCCTTGCCGCTTCCTTAGTATGCGACCGAGCACATGTGACAGAAAGCATCAGCCTTTTCTTCGTGCTTCCGTGCGGGGCAGCGCTGTTGTGGTAACCTCAGCAGCGTCTCTCCCAAAGTGAAGGCTCCCTTCATTCCGAGGGGCATGCAGGTGTCCTCCCTCCTCGCCAGCAAGGGCAGCAGCTGTACTGGCGTCAGCCAAAAACCCGCAGTCCCAAATTGGGCATCCTCATCCCCACAGGGGCTGCTCAGCACAGCCAGAACCCCACGCCCTGCCAGACCCCAAAACTGTCTCCAGCATTCAGGGATGCTCAGGAGAGGAGGGTCAGGAGAGACCTGGCACTGGCTGGATGCTCACAGAGGACAATAATCTGTGTATGTGCCTGCATTTGACATCCAGCTAATGCTCTCCTTGGTTATGGGAGAGGCACTTGGTGCTGATTTTGGTCATCTTAAGGACAGAGATACTTAGTTAACTGAGCATGTTCAATGGATTCTCTGCCAAATCAATTATTGCATCATATAGACATATGTCATAGTTTACTGAGAGGGAATGACAAACCAAAAATAATTTGATTCCTCTCATTTGTTATCTATCCCAACTAAATTTTATTTTCATAAGCACCTTAGCTGGCAGAACAATCTATCTCATATTTCCCGAGTGCTCTTGAACAGTTTAGTCTTATGCATAGTTAAAGTCCACTTCTGGAAGATAAATGTATGTGCTGGCACACACATGCTTAGACATACTCAGCCAATGCCAGTGCCCCTTTCCAGAAGATCTCCACTAAGAAGGTAAATCATTTAGCCCAACAGCCCAGATATCTCCTACAGGAACTGTACAGAGCATAAACCTAGTGCCATGTATTTGCTCAAAACAGCAGGGTCATATTTTACATATATATATATATATAAATAAAATACATATATATATATAAATATATACATACATATATTAAAAAAATATGTTTCTGGCCATATGAATATTGCTCTCATTTTTAAACTAAAGCTCAAATAAGGAATATTTGCTTCTGCCTACGATTATTTGGGGGGTTTGTTTTTTCCTACAGAATGACAGATGATACTGTTTTTTCAAACTGACAGAGCAAAAGAGATTACAGTGATAATCAGGTTACCTTAGAAAGAAAAGAGAGATTCAGAAATACTCTTCTGCCTAACAATCCCCAGACTTAATATTTTCATCTGCTGGGTGAGCACTATCTCTGTAAGGTTTATTTGAACATATCACTTTCCCACTAAAGTGTTTTCTGGCTTCTTAGACTTTCTCTAAGGATTTCCGGCTAAAAATAGGTTATAGTTTCAAAGTGCGATCCTAACAGAAATTGGAGAAGCTATATCATGGTAATTTTGTTTACCTTATAATAAAAGAAAATGAGGAATATTCCCACTTACTTGAACTGGAATTAAAAAGCCCCAATACTAAAAGGGAATAAAACGTCTGCCCATCCCCAAACAAGTCTATAACCAACCACTGATTAACTACCTAGAGACAAAGCCAGCAACAGAGATTTACATTCCTGCAGCACACACAAAGTCCACAGACCTTTAAGCCATGGAAAAGGGAAGCTCTGAAACCTAAAATGAATGCACCCCGTAATCCACCTCTAGTCCCTCAGCCACGATCACAATTCAGTTTTCCTTTACCATGCTGCATGTGATTTCCTCTAAGCTCAAGCTTCCAAGTTTCACCCAGTTGGGCTTTTTTCCCCCCACATTTTTAATGTTCTGCTTGGAAGACAAGTCATCACTGCTGCCACATGTATTTGATAATAAGGGGACAGTGCCAGAGCAGCACCTATATTCCTCTGGGATTGGGTTCCAGAACACAGAGAGGGCTAAAATAAATGCATGTACCACCCACCCACAAGTTTTTTGGCCAGCCTGTCTGACAAAATGCTTTCAGAGATCCCCCCCAAAAATGTAAACCAATTAGAAGATGGTAGTTTTCATTTAGTTTTTTCCAGGCTCAGCAACCCATATTTGGAGTTAACACCAAACCGGCATCAATTTCAGCCTGGGGAGTATCTGGCTCTTTCAGATTTGATTTCTTCATCAGCTCAGTCACAATACTCAGCAGTTAGCAAATGTATTGCTAAAATGAGAGCCCTTTGCTATCATCCAATTAAAAATGCAATTGGGCAACAGGGGAGCCATCGCTGTGCATCTTCAACTCTGACAATCTGCAAGACCTTAACTTCATTCTCAAGGATCACTCAGACCTGGTGAGGCTTACTCACCTACATGATACCTTTGACTTGAAAGGACCTGTTCTCACAGGTGAATTCCTAAGACGTGTCAGACCATTTGCAGGATCAAGGGCAGTAATAAGTCTTTGCAAATTCAAGATCCCAGTTAAATTTACATCTCATAAGTACATTTGATCTGCAACACCAAAATTCACAAAAAGAGAAGGCTTGCTGGGTGTAACACTGGTTTGAGTTCACACACAGGTAGTGTTCGTAAGTGATACACGATACTGAGATTTGCCCGCCCGTGTATCTTTAACTGTGCATTAAAAAAAATAAATAAAAAGGTGGGAAAGTATTGAGTTTGAAACCTTTAAAATGGGATCGGAAGGTATATGATGGCGAATTATCAAGCCAGAATCCTAATGCTACATTAAAACACGTGTGGGTAAACCTCAGAGCATCTTTCCTTTGCCCTTTAGACAGTAGCTACTGGGGAAGAGGTTTTCCCCTGCAGGTGCTGGGAAAGCCATGGAAATAGGCATAAGGAAATGTGCAGCTCAGAGCTGGAGGAAAAGCAGGTCTTCACTTTTTATTTTCCTTTTTCTAAGACAAGCTCATCAGTTTCCATTTTTTTTTGTTTCCCTATGTTGACTTTATGAGCATATTATTTGTGTTCATAGAGATTGCAGGAAAGTCAGCATTAGAAACCTAACTCTAAGTATTTATGTAAGGGTCTAACCTAAAAAAAAAAACCTACAAGGAAAATGTCCTAGCAGTGCCCAGCTTAAGTCTGCAGCTATAAACTAGACCAACTCAGGCATCTTTTCTGACAAAACATTTTCTTTTTCCCTTGCTAAAAATCCTGATACCTCAAAACCCAACCAGATTGGGTTTGAGGAAAACTGCATTAGAGAGAGTCCAAAATTTTGATACCACAACACGTGATCAAAACCAGAGTGAAGATGAAAAGACATCTGAAAGTGAAAAAATAGTCATGGGATAAGGAAAGCATTGCCTGCTGCAGAGGAAACTGAGGCCAGGCTACAGGCACAAGCAACAGTCCCAGCCTACTGGCTCCCCCCCCAGTCAGGTGCTTGTTCCCAAATCCTGCCCACGTGAGCAGCACAAGGGCAAGAGACCATTAACATCTCAGTTTAACGAATTGCTACGAGCACTGGAATTAAAACCGCTCTTCCGGTTCCAGAGGTTGAACTTTCTATCCTAATAAAACCTTTCCTCTTCACTTGGCTGCTGCTTTGGAAGCCTTTGGTGGGCGATGGGCGGTTACTCTAAAGGCAACCCAATGATTTCCAAACAAAACATGCAACTGACACCGACTCCATGACCTAGTAGAAAACGTTCCTGCTCATTGAAGGGGTGATTGGACTAGATGACCTTTAAAGGTCCCTTCCAACCCGAACTATTCTATAAGTCTACGATCTGTAAAATATTACATCAGGTAAAGCCAAACGACCAAAAAATTATTTTCTTATTAAATTTCATTTTACATTTCTTCACATGGTAATTAAAAAACTTATGGCCAAAGATATAGGAAGCAGTAAAAATGATACATACAAGAAGATCCTACTGAACTTAATGCAGCGTGAAATTATTCAACAGGCCAGTTTAAATACTTTGCTGTAAAAATACACAATATAAAAGCATGATTCACTGCTCTTTGTTTAATAGATGAGATAATTTTTAAAAAGACAGTATTTCCAAATATTTTTTTAAAATAATCAAGTATTTATGTTCTCAAAGAGTTCCTAAAGTACAGCTCACTGACTGCAACAGCACTAGACACAAATGCAAAAGGCGAGCGACTCACTTCTCTTTTTTAGTTCTCTGAAACTGTCCTTTTCAAAGCAATATAAAATACCACAGAAATCATATTTCCTATTTCATGTTCTGATTGACTTTTCATTTTACCAGGCTCATCGTGTTTAAACCACTATCTTGCCACGACCCAAAATATTTCAGGGTTATGGTTATTTTACAAATGATTGTCAAGAGCAAATTTACAAATTAATCCTCAAGTAGCAAAAAAATGACTGCTGAATAATTTCAGCAACCTTCCCCAATGTTTGCACAATTCTTTGCTTAATTCCCACTAGCCAAACACCTCTGCTGGCGTGCATAGCTGGAGACACAGGCTGTGTCTACACTGCATATTCTGGCCAAGTAAAGAGTTATAATTTTTGTATTTTTTTTCTTTAATAAAACCCTTATTAACTCTTGAAGTGCTGACAAAAACATATATTCCCATTAAACTCTCCTTTTTAGAGGTTAATAAAACCTCCTTCAAACAACCTAGGGGTGGCCTGCTGGTAACCTGCTGCATTCCGGGAAGAGCTCGGAGCACCCATTGACGTGGGACCTTGTGTATTTTGACAGTAACAATCTTAATTCGTGTCCTGTCTCGCACCGTGTCAGATGGCTGGTGCGGTCGCATACTAATACTCGCTCCTTGCCATTTGAAATGCATCACTTCCTCCTGACGTGATCAACCACGAGAGCATTTGAGATGAAGAAAGCATTTCTAAAATTCAGCAGGAGAGAAGTGGATGTAAAATAATTATTAAGAAACCAAATTAAGGAAGCACAATATAAGTTTTACCTTCTGAGCATTTCAGCAGCAATTTTAAAAGTGGTAAAAGCTGTCAAATATTATGTTAGTCTTAATTCTTTTGAAAACCTTGCAGTTGATAGAATACTAAAAAGGGAACTTGTTAAACATTGTCAGTACCATTCCCCACTCCACTGTATGCACAAGCTAACTGTTTGGTTTTTTCCTTTTCAAGTATGCTTTTCTATCATGCTTTTCTTTTTTATTTTCCTTTGTTTTCCCCCCACTAGGACAGTGAGAGAAAATAATGCTGAGGATACTTATTTTCCAAAATACACTAATGAAGTCAGTGGAGACTCCAGGAGCTCAATATCATAAATAGAAAAGAGAAACAGAACATATCAATCAAACCAACCCAGCCTGAATTGCATCTATAACAAAAATAAGGAAGGAAACAACAACCTATTCAGCAGGGGAATAGCAAAGAAAATATTGACTCGTTAAAGAGAAGCTGTGAACGTATTTTGAGCTTTGAAGTGGTTGTAATTGTTTCTAAATAAAGCTAAAAGTCCAACTGCATGGTCAGTCTGCTCCTGAAAGGATTCATACTGCTCAGGTGAGATTCTTACCATTGTTTCTCCTCTGAATTTTTTCTTGCAACAAAAATAGCAATACCCACTAATTTTCAAAAGGAAAGGTGTGTGCACTGGTACTCTTTTATCAACCACTGAAATACTTCTGTATTTATATTACAGTTCATTTATGCTTTTATTGACCTTTTTGGTGGCCTTAAATGAGACTGAAGTACAACTACAGTTGTGGCACAGTCCCACAAGGGTTTCCAAGGCTTTAGAGCCCCCACCCCAAGCCATGCCTTGGTATGAGCTCAGGTAGAGAGGAACATCATGAAGACCTCATGGGGACCATTCCCTGGGCAGCACTGCACTGCTGGGGAAAATAGATGTGTGCTACTAGAGCAATGCTTTCATGGTACTTGCACATGAAATGTTCACAATTGCCTCTGTAAATGAATCTGGTTTTGGCAGAGACTGTATTAATTACTGGTAGGACAACTGCTGTGACCCTTCATACCCTCCCCAACACTGCCCCTCCTGCTCAGCACTGGGCTCTGGTGGCTGCATGCCAGCTGAGAGGCAGAAAAACCTCTCCTTTTTCGAGTGGTAATTATAATTCTCCGTGTTACAATAAAATCCTTTCTGTGATTAAATTTCAATCTGAGCAGGCTCATTTTCTCATTTGCAGAGATTTTATTAGTTTGTAGGAATGTCTGCTTTCCCTCCTTTGAATTTATTCTTAAATTACTTTCCTTTTACCTTTTTCCTTTTTTCCTCTCCAAAATCCCTCTCTTTCAAGTGACATTTGCCAACATTAGTCTGATTTAAGACCTTTTATCCAACCCATTGCCTTTTACTTAACTATATTGCTTCCAAGACCACTGGGATCTCCAGACATTAATCATTACCATTCACGCTGAAGCTGGCTTTAGGCAACAAGTTACCGTTTCTTTGGGGAACACCATGCACCATCAGCTGAAATGCTCCAAAGTGCTTGCTCTGGTAAATTAATTCTAAAAGCTAACTCTCACCATCCACATCTGTCAACACCCATCTTAAAACACCTGTTACGCACACTGTGGACCAGCTCTGCGGCCAAGTTTGGCATGCCTCATACCCAACTTTACCTCATCCCTTAATTTAGGTGGAACTTCCCTACTTCCCCTTGGTCAAGGGAAGAGAGGACCACAGTCAAAGCTCAACACCGTGTCTCACAGCAACACACCAAACCCATCTGCTTGGCCAAATTGGTCAATGGCGTGGTCTTGCATCCACTAGCAGAGCTAAAGCTAAAGCTAGATCGTCTTGGTTGGAGACTACCCTGAAGTCAGCAAGATGTGAAATCCCAGACATGCTCAGGTAGGAAAGGCAACACACTACCGATGTCTGATAAATTTGTACAATGACGTTACAAACTCAATAAGGCCACTCAGCCTGGTAGCAAGGGGACAGGGATTGGTACTAGCAAAAGCACAAGGCAGGCGGCGCAGCAGCTCTGAATGCAAAACAAAATCCAGCCAGCACTGAGTACCTTGTATGAACAATAAATAAATAAATAGATCATACGACACCAAGCAAAAGCCACTTTGCATTTGGTGTTGGGGCAACATGACCTTCACGTAGCAGGCTGCAGAGCCTGGGGCTCTTGCCTTCGCCAAATACTTTGCCATACTGCACCTGAAGCCATTACATCAGAATGGTTGCTATACTCCTATAAACTACTATCATTCAGAATCTGCAAAAACATCAGAGGTGCACTCTTCAGTTGGTCTGAGCTGAAACCCATACTCAATCACTGTGGCCATTTAAATCAAGAACAATTTTTTTGTGTTTTGCAGAACTGTCTCAACTCTCTCACCTTGTACAACTCAGGGTACACCCAGCCAGTTGTAGATAGGACATATTAAAACACCGTATCATTGGTTTTTCCAAACACTTGGAAATTTCCTAGCTCCTTCTGCTTTCTTTTGAGTGGTACTGGGAAACAAAATGGGACTAACACTCACTGACATTAGCCCCACTTAAATGCAATGATGTCAGTTGCTTTCAGTTCTAAGCTGTATTTTGCATAAATCCCAACCACAGGGGCTGTGTAAGCCTACATTCTTTTTGTGGTGTCCAGAAACACCCCAAGAGATTTCCAAGGTTCCCAAGGATGCATTAGACTCCCAAAGATGTCCCCTGATAACAAAAGGCTTGCGTGAAAAGCATTAGACTTTGTTCTTCTGAAAGTACAGGAGAGACATTGTTTTTATTTGTTCTCTTTGTGTTTATTATTAGAGACCTGAGGTCACATTCTCAGTCAGAATAAATCAGTGGCAGCACACACAGATTTACAGGAGGCGAGCACCTAAGGTCGTGTTTCCAAAGACACCAGGTACAGGGGTATGCTGGCAGACACCCAGCAAGGTTTTCCCAACAGCATAAGGGTGTCCAGTGCCTGACCCCCCATCAGCTTTTACTGAGATGGCAGTTTGGTCTACAAGGTGAAATTGGTGCCAAGTCAGAGCGTGAATTTCACATGCATTCATAATTTCCCATGTGAACAGGTGTAATCTGCATTACAAATGTCTTTTTCATGGCTGAAGTCAACCCAGAGCTCTTCTTTTAAGGATAGGGGGAAAGCTGAGACTCTGTTATTATACATTTCAGCTTGAGTTTCTGGCGTATTTTTGTTGCTCTAGGAAATGTGGACTTAAAAATAAACTCCTGATTTCTGCAAGTCTAAGTCAATGCAGAACTAATATTCTTAGGCATCTAATAATGTAACTCAGACACACTACCTACAGGAGAATTTTTTCAAAATACCATTAGCAGGCTTTGAACTTAATAGCCATCTCTGTTAAGTTTTTGTGTCTTTTCCCTATGATTATAGCATAAGGTTCAAAGCAGCTCTCCACAAACTCAGCTACTTCAAGAAAATCATCTGTACAGGCCAAATAGCCAAACACACACACACACAATTAAAATCAAATGCCTAAATGATCATTTCAGTTTTAATTAGATTTTACCAGGACTATGAGTTAAGTCAAGGCTGCAGGCTGAGATGTTGATTTAAAGCTGTAGCTAATGTGTTTTATTGCCAGATTTGCTCATAGTCAAAGCTAATTATCCCTATTATGCTTACAAGATTTTTCAAACAACAACGAAAAAAAGCATTAAAAAGGCAAGCGTGTAGAAAGCAGATTGTCGTGCTAGTGTCTGTGTGTGCGTACATGTGCGTGCGTGTATTTACCAACTATTTAAAATCTAGATCTTCAATCAAACAGAAAAAAACACCAAGCAATTAGCAAATGAAGGAAGCGTAGTACAGTTAAACAAACATCTCATTTCCAAGACCCATCAGGAAACATTAAATGCAATGAGAAGATCCTATGCTATTCCTAAATACAGTGATGTTGGGGAAAGTATGACCGGGGTTGGGGGAAGGAGCTGCTAAGAAATGCTGAGTAGATTTTCCACAATTACATCTTGGAAGGTAAGGGAGGAAGGTTAAAGAGAATTTTCTGTGGTTTTCTACATGGAAAAATCAAATGCTCTTTTGGTTTTGGAATTTTTTTAATGCTTCTCACTATTAGCAATTCTTTCTTAATGTTATCTCTGGGAAAATGAAGAAATGGAAATGCTGAAGAAAGAGAACAAGTGTAAATTTGAAGCTTTTTACATTTTTAGTCTTTAAAAATTCCAAGACATTTCAAAAGAAACAGCAATTGGCAAAAAAAAGGCAGCCCCTAACTACTCAATCTGAAGTAAAGCCTTGCCTCTTTTTCTCAGAAAGAGTTCAGATATGTCTTGAAGAAGCCTTCACCATTGCTCTTCCCTCCTCCTTGAGCAAGGATCCAAGACCATTCCATCTTAGTTTCATCTCTATCCACTGCTTCCACCCTGACCAGGTGCTCAGGGTCTGCCGTCCACATTCTCTTCTACCAGAGAGCCTCCTGCGATCCACAGAACTTCTAAGAAGACTCCCAGAAACTCATCTTCCATGAGTTAAACCAAAAATAGCATGCATACAGTCACCAATACTTTTTTCTTTCCCCTCCTGTCAAAACAGATTTTGTTTTGTTTCTGTTTTGATTCTAAAAGGAAAACATTCTGGAGGAGAAAAAAAAAAAAAAATGTTTCCCTACTGGAAAATGTCAGTTTTTCTTCAAAAATAGGAACAAACCCACCCCAAAACACAACAGTTGAGATCTTGACACAGGGCTGCAATGCCTCTTTTTTTTCCTTGAGGAGAGTTCCCCAACATAGTCAGGGCCACCAGGGAGGAACGGCCTGGGTGAGCACAGGACACCCATGCTGTTACGTTTGAGTAAAAGAGAGTTCAATTTTCAAGTCTTTTCCCTGACTGCTGGAGCTGCCAGTCAGTTCTCCTGCAAAAGTGAAATTGTTTTACTTGATGTTTTTGCAAGAATACAATGGGAGTCTCCAAGCTGCCGGAGGCACCTGCAACGGTTGTAGAACTGGAGCTCACCACAGTGGAAAGCCCACATAAACAGTGTGTTCTAGGGCAAAAAGCCAAGATGAGAAGATGTTTCATCTTTTCTGAACATAATGCTGTATTGTGAAATATGCAGATGGATTGTCACCTTTTGCTTGCAGACAGGATGTCTTCTATTTATAACTTTTGCTTACTAGTAGTTACACCCTCACCGCATACAGGGAAATTATTCTTTCCCAATTCTTTCTCTTTAAGGGAATGCCATGCCAGCTAATATCCAGCTATGCCATGGAGCTGATGGCCCAGCCCAGACACTTAAGGGAGTGTCTGGCCCAACTCAAGGGAGATCCATGGAAGGACCTCCTCAAGTAAGGAGACAGCCACAGATGGGCTGACTGCTCACCCCCTAACCAAGCAGGGATGACCCTGTCACTTAAATACTGCTGAAGTAGTGGTTTGCTGTCTCTAGGTAAGCAAACCACTTTCTCAACATTATTAATGCAGTAGAAAAGTGTAGACTGCCTTTACCTACCCAACAGGTCACATACACAACATTAAGAGAGACCCAGAAAATATGACAGCAGTGCACTAAGAAAAACCTTGTTGAAACATTAAGGAAAAAAAAGAGAAAACTGGGTTTAATATTTTACGTGCCACCACAGTTGACAATTTTAGGCTTTGGCTAGAAAAAGGACCCAACACACACTTCTACTATTAACTGCTTGTGTATTTACAGTTATAAGCCTCTTAAAACAATTTTTATGAGCAATATTCTTAACACTTCCAGATTTTCTAATTTTCTTAGCTTTGTTAAAAAAAAAGGGGGGGGGGGCAGGCAGGAAAGCACTCAAAAATTGTACAAGTCTTGCTAAAAACAATTCCTACATTGTTTCAGGTCAGCCACCCTGCTGTTTCAGACCCAACACCAGAACTGACTCCAGCCCCATTGCCAGAGCACCTCTAATGTTAACGAACATGTGAGTACCCCCACTTGGACACACACGGCACAGCCCGTCTGGCCTTCAGGACATGCCCAGAAAATTATTTTTACTTCTTTCCCCAAGGAAAAAGCCTGCCTTATGGTCTCAGTAGGTTTTGGGACAGTCTGACATCACCAGTAGGCTGCACGGGCACATTTGCAGGTGTGTGCTCGTACCTGCATGCTGCAGACCACCAGTTAGTTTTATTTTATCTTTGCTGATGTGGCTGATCTTGCTATCACTTGGTTTAAGGGAACAGATGGGCTTGCTTATTTTGTGTGTGTAGTTCCAAGTAAATCAGCCAAGTGTGGCCTATGAATACAGCAAAGACAGACCCCTCTTGGAGAGCCTTTCCTTGGGCATCCAACAAAAGAGAAAATGAAGAGCTAATACTGGACAAGATCCAAGAGCTCTTCATATGAATAACCGCTAATGGGAAAAAGATGCCGCTGAGAGACAGAGTTGGAGGCAAGTTGTGACGATGGCTAATAACTCCTGAGGCCGTCAAGGATGGGGATTATTTAACAGCCCAGCATGCCCGTGGCATTGGATGGACCCCATTGCCTACCAAAATCCTGAAGGATTTTGTTCCGTCTGCTTATAAATTACACCTGCAGATGTAGACAGAGCCTTTTATTTTTGCAGCAACAAACAAAACGTCCTTTCAGCAACACCTGGCCAGGGTTTCTGCTTCAGACTCACTCTCTTGGTACCTTCTTGGTCAAACTGAATCCCACAATCATTTTAGCTTTCAATCTACAAGGGGAAGGTCGGACTCTGTGAACAGAGGCCAAAGTCTTTGTTTGCAGCTCCAAATAGGATTGCATTAGTTAAGCCTTAGCTGCCATTCTCAATTTTCTTCATTCACACTACACACTGGCAGCTGATTTGGCTGAAAGAAATTTGGCAAGCACTCTTGGACCTTCATTCTCCACTGTTCCTTTTTCCCCCAGTAAAACCAACTATTTTCCTTTGCTATTAATGACAGATACTAAAGCATCTCGCTAATGCCTAAGCAGAGCAAACAAATGTGTGCCTGTTCAGGAATTACTTGGTTCAAACCGTGAGGATCTGATAGCAATTAATGCCTACATACAAAGACTTTTTTCTTTTTATTTAAGCATTTTCATGTACATCACAAAGCATATCACAATCCAGCATGCAAAACGTGACAGGGTGCACAGGATTATATATCTATTAAACTAAACAAAACAGGAATTAAATTCCCAGAGGGCTGTGGAAGGATGACAACAGGAGGGCATAACGATTGGGACTACAAAAAACCTTCAGTTGCCTGACTGCAGGGATGGTGAATATTTTTCTACTTATCAAGTTGATATTATAGCTGTAGTTTTTTATGCTACAGTTTCAAATATGTAGCACTGTCAGTACTACTTCAGAAAGACTAAGAGCATTGAGACCTTAAGACTTCAAAAGTAGCCTTGAAATACTGCTTTTCATGTAATAGAGCCAACCAGACCATTTCTAATACTGATCAGGATAAATCTGAACTCCAACATCACCAGACATCCTGAACTAGGGAAGAAAGCACTTCTCTGAGCAAGTACTGCAGGTATCTATGGCACACTCACCTTGCAATTACAGGTGCCTTTGTATGGGCAGAAAGCAGGTCATTATAACAGTCTCCATCCACGACTGTGAACTCAAGGAAAGCTAATAAAGGGCTTTAGGGATGGGTATATTCAATGCAATTGCAGGAATACAATTTCAAGTGAAAGTGAAATTTCAGTTTCAAGTGCAGCATAAAAACGCACAGGTAAGATCCCCTTAAGGACACTTTACACTGGAGCACGCCCTTCCTCTCTGCGATAAAGGTTATCAGTCTCCTATTTCCTATGGCCTTGCTATTTCTACAGGATGAAAAATCTGCAACATCAGTTGAGTGCCTGGACCGAGCCAACCCAATCACTCTCTCTTCAGGCCTGAGGTCTCACAGCAGAGGAAGCACTCACAGGCAATAAGTTTCAGAGATGATAAAGAGCTTGTGTCCCTGGCAGGTCACATCTTTCCCTGGGTGGATGCACTCCATGTCATACACTGGCAGCATATCTTGCAATGACTTGCAAAAGGCAATGGTCGTGTCATCTCCTGGACTGCAACACCAGCATGTACAAATTGGCATACACACTTCACTTGCATAGGTGGCAATCACCATGTAAGTCAGCAGTATGAAAGGTGCATGCACCCAAACACCTTCACGTGTCAGAGTCCTCCAATTGTTCTTTCCAGAGGTGAGTGGCCATGAAAGACAATTGGCACTGAACGTAACCAGAGCTTTAATTTATTATATTTCATTCAAAAGCTGCCTCGAGTTGTGTTAATCAAGCTCACTCTACCTGCATCATTTTGTACGTTCCCGTTGTTTTATTTATACCTCTTTCATGTTAGGAGAAGATGATACTGGGTTATCCATGGGGTCCCAGCTGCCAATAAGTGTCAAGACTGGAAGTTGTGTTGTTTGCTCAGCCCAGTAATGAGAGGTTTGTAACAAAATCATTTAACACTGGCACCATTTATTGACTTTGTAAAACAACCAGTTTTCAAACTCGCTATCGTTAATTGATGAAAGTCAAGCTTAGAAGAAAGAGAAAGACACACTGTATTAGCATAGGAAAGTTTTTCACTGGTAGCTAACTAAGGGACTGTCAGTCAGATTATTTCCTGGCTTAACCCCTGGAGCTCAGAAATTCATTTGTTCCCAGAACTGATGGGAAGGTGAGATGAAACAGCTATCTGCAGGTCCTATATGCCTCAACCAGCACCAGTAGGACTTGGAAATTTAAAACACAACCTGCTTTATTCAGTTAGAAAAAAAAAAGTATCAGGTATGAACTACGGATCACATGAAGTTCAGATCTAATGCAAAAAATATGCCAAATATCAGTGGGAATCTGGGAAGTGTGCCTTTGTCCTTTTACAAGGACCAGATTTTAAAAACACTCAGATGTAGATATACCTAGAACAAGATCACCACTTCTTCTGCAAACCCTGCTAAGCACCTAACCACACCTCTAGCTAGCTAAAGCAGACTTTAAATGTCTCATTACATTCCTTACTGAGAAAGGGCTGGACTTCACAACACACTTAAACTTCTTCTGCAATTAGGGTCATTATTAGAAACAGGTGAGAATCTTGATCCTTTATCCAGTTGTCTCCAAAACATAAATATTGTCAAGTCTTACTCAAGAAGATACTGACAGTACAAAGATAATTGTATTTCGTGTTTTACAATAGCAGAGACTCACTGGCTATCCTGCACAGGTTTATTCTACATATGGCAGAACTTTAACATGCCAAAAATGCTTAAAATCCCACTGTCGTTTTTTAAAACTTTTTTCAACAAGTACTATATATCCAGTGCAAAAATCCACCTTCACCAAAATAGCAGATTTTCAACAGAACTGTAATTTTCAGTAAAAAAACATAGTGGGTAAAATTCCAAGATAATTGTTTCTGCTTTTTCATTTCAATATTGTCAAAACATGTCTGTTCAGTAAGAATTGAGTAGTTTTGTGTCAACTTTGTCATTTTATTTAGACATGTTTATTAATTGAATTATATTTCTATTTATTTTACTCAATACTACTCTGTTAATACATACCCAATGATTATTTCCAAATTAATCCCTCAATTGTAGGTATTCTGTACATTTTTAAATATTGCATTTCCTTTCCAACTTTGAAGCTTTGTTTTATGTCTAAAGACATCTTGCAGAGCAGAAACAAGGTCCCTCCATCAGGCCTAGTTCCAACACTTCAAATGCTGCTTTTCTTTTTTTAATAAATAAAACCGAGTGGGGTTTTGAGTGAGGAAAACCTAGTCCTGTTGTGTATTTTACGAGCACTGAAGATATAGGCTACCAGAAAGAAGAAATAAATAAGAAAAAAACAACAACAAAGGTTCTTCAGATCTTCTAAGGGTTTAAATATTGTTACACAGTAGAATGCTCTCCAGGTAGTGACCCAAGTCAGACATACGGAGTCTGGCTGCCCATTGGCCAAAGTATCCCAAGGTACATCCCAAAGGGTTCCCCAAACCATCAGTGCAACTGCAGCCTTCATGCAAAAGGACTTCTAATTTATTCCTGTAATGTTTCCCAGCACCTGACCAGGATCAAGAGTCCTAGCCCAAGGGCATTTGCACATTTTAAATGAGTGCACCATGCTCCTTTCCCTCCCTACCCCAAAAGCTGGACATGAGATTTATGTTGAAGGAGGAGCTGAATTAACGCATGAATGACTTAAGGTCATTAAAGATTAATCTTGACACAGGCTAAATTCTGCTGAACTGAACAGAGGTATGGGAAGGGGCTTGGGTCAATACTGGGACCTTCTGGAAAAAAAAAAAAAAATCAACCGATAAATCAGGGGAGAGAGACTCAGAAAAGTCTGAAAAAAAAAAACCAGGACCTTGAGCAGCAGTGAGTCACTTCCAAACATTGTCAGGTGGGAAAAGGAACTTTCCTCACCTGACACCCATCATTGAAAATTTGTGCCTCCACTCCAAACAAGTCAGGTGGGCTCTTCTATAGTCAGCATCTTATATAGGCACCTGATGCCATGGCAACATAGATATGCTAAAGCATGTAGGATGGCTTGGTCTCAGGAAAAACTTATTCATGCCCACAAATGGAGCCTTCCTGATGGGTTTAAGATCAAAGCCAGAGATTTAGACTATGAAATGAAATAAATCTCATTTCAGACAAGCGACCTGAACTAATCTGACCAGACTGTACCACGGAAGCTCACAGTTCCATCACACAAGCCACAAATACAGACTTTACTTAACACACACTTCTGCCATTCCCACTGACACCCTGCCAGGACTCTCCATACCACCAGGCAGCTTCACCAACTAGTTTGCTCATTTTAAATGATGTTTCCCCAGGCAATCTGCCCTCAGGTTGGAAAATACAACAGATGCATGCTGGAACCCACAAAGTCTAGAAAGGGGGCCTTTTTAACCTTTACAAAGCCAGAAAAACATCATTCTGATTACAAGTAGACATAGGTTTCTGACCCTCAGGGGACAGGTATCTTAGCATTCAGAATCTGACATACAGAAAAAGGCTTGGTATTTTTCTTGAACATACAGTCCAGTATGTTTTTCTTCTTTTAGGGGAAAGAAAAAAAGAAAAAAAAGAAAAAAAAAAAAGGCTTTACAAGTACCTGAAGTCACTTGTACTATAGAAATATATTCCAAACATTTTTCTTTGGCCACCAAAGCAAATGCTGTGTACAACGGAAAACGAGATGTACATAATATCAACCACAGTGCTGACATGAAATAAAATACTTCAGAAATATTATGATGGGGTGAGGCACCTTCCTGACTACTCTTAAGACATCAACCGTAATTCAGATTCAACTTCCTCCACCACGAGTAACCTAGCCACCAGAAATTTTCATCAATAAAAAAAATTTAAACCACATGGCTTAAAACTTCCCATATATAAACAGTAAGAGGATGTGTAAACTAGATAATAAATCTAGAACTCCCAAATTCCAGTACTGCAGTCAGCCAGACACAGGGCATATATCCTGGATCAAGACAGCAACATCAACTTGTCCTAATTATTTTCTTGGAACAAAAGATCTGAGGAATTTTGGTTACAAGATGTTGATACATTTCATTTTCCTTCAACAGCTTATTGGCCCAATGCTGCCTGGGAGAGGGGGAAGGCTCTTCCAGATAAAACCTTGCCCAGTTCTAAATGCTTTGCTGTATTTATCTTCATAATAATAGCCAAGAATTTGAACAGCACATATGGGTAGACACTTTTGCTTTATAAAACAGAGATGATGCATGACACATGTTGGGGTTTGGTGGGTTTTTTTCCTCTTAATTTT
This sequence comes from Gallinago jamesoni, assembly GCA_025769975.1. Lineage (NCBI taxonomy): Eukaryota > Metazoa > Chordata > Aves > Charadriiformes > Scolopacidae > Gallinago > Gallinago jamesoni. The sequence goes on along the minus strand of JAOQGH010000077.1, from coordinate 41,319,857 downwards.
ACTGCACTATAATACACAGTATGGCAGGGAAGCCCAGTAACCAGAAATTAGGAAGACCAACTTAGGTAACAGAGATTATGCACATGTGTGCAAGCAATTTGGTGCAACGGGAGGAGCAGATCAGTCAGTCAAAACCATTCAACACCACAACTGTGTAAAATTCTAGGGGGAGGGTTCAGGGTGGTACATGAGCCCATCAGCCTGATTCCACATGTGGACTGAAGGTGCCCATAAGCGCTGGTTCACACTCTCTGGTCTCTCAGAGACTGCATTTTGTGCACATCTGAAGTGGAGGACCAGGCTTTCTCCTGCAAGGAAAATCTAGGATACCTGCTCCAAGGACATGCTGTGATGCAAAGCCACATGCTGTAAGCAAGGGTGCTGGCAGGACCTACCCTAAACACTGTGCTACTGCTCTGAACCCAAATGCTCCCCTATGCACTACTGGAATATGAACTTTGGGGAAGGTCAAAAAGAACATTTGCCAGAAGTTATAGCAAAGCAGGAAAACCAAGCCAGCTAATGGAATACATTGAGGAGACAGATTTATATCTGCAGATAGGCATGCAAAGTCATTAGAGACCTAAAGGCTTTTAAAAACAGAGTCAAAGAGATCCTTTGGGTTGAGTGGGTATCTTTGCTTTTTTGCTTTATTAAAAACATGTTTCAGCTGCTGATTCCTTATCTTAGATTTGATTTTTGGTTTTCCTGACCTATATAGAAAAAAGAATTTTCCTTGGGATAAAAATACACCTGCAGGAGGGAGCTCACACATGAGCCTGGGTCTTCACCATTTTTATTTGATATTCTGCCCCCCATGAAGCCCAACCAAAGGATGCGACTGATGCATTTGATTCATTCATTTTCTGTCAACAGAGCCTTGGTTTCACGGTGGTTTGTCAATTTGTGAAGACCTTAAATTATTGCAAGAAATATGAATGACAGCTGAATATGAAGGTTTTGCTTTTTGTTTACCAAAAGACATGAAGACATTCTCTGGTGCCGAGATCTACCTTGGTACCTCCCAGGGAGCTGATGTCAATTCCAGTACCAAGCATGATTTCCAGCCTGCAGCACTACAGGGGGCACGCAAGTCAGGATAAATGATAAGTAACAGTTTTCCATCAGTTTAAAAAAAAAGACACCAAAAAACCAAATCAGGAGTTAAAGGTAATATCCATAAAATAATCAACGTGGTAACTTCCAGGCTGGGATAAGGAGAACAAACATCCAGCTCCTGACACTTGCTTTCCTGCACTTATTCCTAAGTAACAAGAGAGGAAGACATAAGGGTAGAAATGCTAAAAATCTGTGAAATTCAGTTCTACGCAGAACATAGAGTTTTCCCCGAGCCATCAGCAGCCAAGTTCGCTAATGATATCTGCTCACATAAAATGTCACCAATGTGACTTTTTCTTAAGGGGATGTTTTGTAAAACTTCACAAGCGACAGGTTCATAGTCCTGTTTGCAAAAGGTCATAAAAACCTGTATTCTCATTTTCCGCTGCTCTAGCCGATAGCTGTGATTTAGAGCCCACAGTTTGGTGGCATGATTGCTGCCGTGCTGAGGAAGAGGCACCGTGCATACCGATACTGTAGCTCCAATTTGGCAGGCTAAAAGTCTCTTAAAATTGTGAAGTGCCGCCATAACTTTATATGACTTCGTTCCAAAACCTCAGCTATTTCTAAAATAAAGTGCTTAAAGAAATTTCAGGACTCCAATTACAGTATTTAAAAGGTAATGTACTGCTGGAAACCTTGCAGGGCTCATCCTCAGATCCTCCTCAAATTGGTTCCTGTAAAGTTACTAGAAATCAGGGCAGCATTTTTATTTCATTTTCCAACAACTTTATATGTCTGAGAAGTGAGAAGCATGTTGAATGGATTTACACTGATGCCCAGGGATGCTATGATGCCATAGCAGATAGCCGCGATTCGGGTTTTATGTCCACATGGCCATCCTGCTGCCAGTAAACCTTCCCAATGCCTGGCCAACTCTGCCACATGCCTGTTTTGTTCCATTTTAGAAAATGGAGTTTAAAAAAAAATAATAAAGAGAACCTATGGCATGAAGGAGGCTCCACAAGCTGGGAGTGACCCCTGGCTCTGCCTGAACAGAGTCAACTTCTCCAAGCAAAACCATCTGTGGAAGGTCAGGCTCCTGACGGATCCCTCTGCCAGGGTAACACTCCCCTTCAACCTCAACCTCACAGTGAGTTTTATGTATCTATTTTAATCACACAGCAGAAATATCTACGTCCACAAAGCTCAAAGCCAGAAAAATAGCCCAAATCCTTTGTTGACAGAGATTATATAAATACTTACAAGGAACATACACAGGTATTAATTTACCATACAATATAAGTACTTGATTGAGAAGAAATTTTCCATTGAGCCTTACATTCTGGAAAAGAGCTCTCCTAACAAAATAGAGGGGAAAAAATAGTTCTGTTTTTGTTGAAAATGCTTAGTTCCTAGAAATGGAACATAATAATCCCTACACAAAAAGGCACTGAAAGGTCTGACATAGAAAAAAATCAAAACAAGAAGTAGGAAAATGGGGGGGGGCTCAACAGATTTTCAATCTTTTTGAGGGAATATTCCCTGTCAAGTATTTGTTTTTCCAACTTATTGCCTCTCAGATGTGGTCAGCACTCTTAACATTAGCTGTTACGTTGACAAATACAAATCCATGTAATGCTAGGAAAACACCTGCAGAATGCAATACATAACAGGCTTTAAAATATCCCACTAAAGCCATTACCATGCTGTTTTCTAGTGCTGGGCAAGCACAAACTTGTGTCCAAAAGCAAAGGACCCATCAACCCATACGGGTATTAGCACCTGAAGTGAAATTGCAAAGTTTGGGTAAATGCAACCCTTAAATGACGGCCAGAGAAAAATGCTTTCTAGTAGCCTTCCCTAGTTTCTTTAATGTCAAGATAAAAATCGGCATATTGGCAATCTGCACTTCACTGACTCTGAACCAGAAACGATAAGCTGGATTTGTTTCAGGTTCCTTTGGTCCACACAGTGCTTGGAATAGTCCCGATAAGATTTTAACACAGATTATTTTTCCTGCAGGGAAAGCAGGGCTGCAGGACAAAAATATAGCATTGTTTGTGCTAACAGGGAAATTAAAATAACTTGTAATTCTCACATGATAATGTCGAAGGGACATACTCAGAGATACAAAGAGCTGCTGATCACACGGGGAGCTCAGCATTTGTGGCTTAAAGGTTATCTGAACCCTTAGTAACTTCAACTCCATCTTCTTGTCTCCTTTCCTTTATAGCTCTGAAAAGGCAGACACATGAGTTGTAAATATCTCTGTTGGCTGGCGTGCTTCTGAATTCATAAACCTACCCCACACATGTCCCATGGCACAGTGTCCAGCCTCACCACACTTTCCCCTCCTACAGCGCAAACATCCAACCAGCCACTGCAAACATCATGGCAAGCAAGGCACTTTGCAATTATGACTGATCATTATGATAATCTAAAGATTATTAAACCAAATTTAATCTCTTCTTGAATACCTGACAGGACTGAGCGCACAACACTCTCATTCCTAACATCTGCAGAACAGTTATAGAAGCAAAAACTAATAATTTACAATAAACAGACTTTAAGCCGTTCCTACAAAGCCCCACTAAACATGCACAGAAATGTGAAAGTTAGCCCATAATAAGCTCCATAGCATTCCTCTGTTGCCAGTGCCTGATCACCTAGGTTGAAATCAAGGTAGTTCTGCAGAGTATTTCATTTGGCTACTGCAGATGACAGTGAGGAGTTAAATGAGTGAGTCCATCCTGCCAGGCTGCTCCCAAGGAGTGAGGTGAGAGAAAGTAAAGGAATACATTGCTTTTATATATATGTAGACTGTATTTTCCCATTGAGATATTTTTTATTGCATACCTTCTACCATTTAGAGACATTTAGGAGAACAGGTTGTTCGAAACTTCTTATCTCTAAAACATTTATAATTGGCTACTTTTTACAGGGAGCTGTAGCTAAAAGTTTTTCCTAGAAAGACGAAATAAGTTTAGTAGTAACTATGGGAAAGCTATTTGCGGCAGAGTTGAGACAGGGATGAAGGTAAAGTGCAAGTTGTCAGTGCAAATCCTGGGTGAGATGCCTTAGCCCATCCTCATGCTGTGAAGTTGACACTGGCTCTATATGGCAGTCTGTACCTGTTCATGCTTTTATTGTGATCTTTATCATCATTTGTCTTCATTTTTATTAAATAGTGCAATTTGTTTTTTGTTCTTTGGTGTAATAGTTAATTAAATTCTCTCCACCATACCGTCTACCACAGAAATTGCCATCCAAACATTCCTAGAAACAAATTTTCATCTATCTTTTTCTACTAAAAATAATATACTAAAGGGTGGAAAAAATAATTCTTAGAAAAAATAGCCAACTACTCCAGCTCCTCCTGCTTAGCAAGTCTTGTATTTATTCATTAACTTTTTAAGGAATGCATTTATTTCCCCCCTTCTGTTTTAGGCGTCAAATTTATGGTGCAAGGCAGCAGCACTTGCAGTTTGGGTGTTTACCTAATTAACTGTAGTTAATCAAACCTTTTATATAAAGCCCGTTCCCAGTTCTGGTACTTCAACAACATCCTTCAAATTCCCCTGTTTAATAAGTGATAAAACAGGACACAGAGAAGCTACAACGCTTCACCCAGCACCAAATCACCCTGCTAGAGCAACGCCAGTGTCCTAACTGCCAAACCTTAACCTTTACCACAAACTACTCCACAAAGACCAGTTTTCCCCAAACTCATTCAGTCTGATATGTTTCAGATCAGAGATGACAGCTCAACAGGTATCCTCAAAAACCAAAACAAAAGTCCAAAACGTCGTGTTACACACTTCTGTACCTTGAGCTAAGTCTTCTACAAGCTCTACAAAAGACCAGATATTCTACTATGGAAAATTCACTGATGGATGCTGCATGCCTTCAAGTGCTTAACAAAATAAAACCTGCTGCTGAATTTGCAATGCTGAAGAACATTTCTGCACATCTTCAAAAGTACACCGCTCCATCATTACATCACAGGACAAATGTTTATTGATATTTCAACTGTACTCAATTTTTTTAATAACAAAGTGCCTTTATTCCATTCACAGTAATATTCAGTCTGAGTCATTGTCTTCTATTCCTAAAAATGGCTGTGAAGCAAAATGAGGAAGAAAAGGAAAAAAACTCCACATAGCATGTTACAATAATTGTAACAGTCGTACTGTAATCCTTATTTGTTCTGTATTATTTCTCTTTTAGATCATTTTCATTTCAAAATATAACGCGCCCATCGCATCTGGAATATATATATGTAATTTCTGTGTTTTGCATAAAAAGCATGTAACAAATATTAACCCATAGTAAAGGCAGCCCTAGGATCTTCAGGAAACGAAATATACTAGGAAGTCATAGCAACAGCCTCCTGTCTCTTTTGTACCTTACCAGTCTCCATCTTCTGCCAAGCAGCAGGTCTGCCTGTTGTCTCCAGTTGAACACCTTGAGCTGCATGTTCATTTTGTGCTTTGGGGGGCCTATTTTGTCCCTGTTCGCTTCTTTATTTAATTTGGAATGGATTGCTGTTAAATAATCGTGAATACTCCTGTATCACTACCAGCTGCACTGACTGAGAGGTGAGTATCTTCCTGCCCAGCAGATCTTGCACAAATAAATACGTGGTGTCCCACATACAAAGTGCTGCAAAGCTCCACCTGGCTGTTTGCTCAGAGAAAAACCAGGACATGTGCTGCTGCCTGGCTCTACTCCTCTTTTATTACTGCTGATGTTGGGATCACTTTCTTGGTCTGTTACCAACTCACCCGTCCAGTCTGCTCTCTCACCTCTTCTCATCTGCAAGAAGCATTTGGATTTCTGTATAACAGAGTACAATTGCAATACCAAACTCCTGGAAACCTCTCTGTTCCCTTGCTATTCCCTAACACTTTAAAGATAAATGTTCATATTTCCTTATGGTGTTCACTTCCAAGTGTAAAATAACAAGAACACATAGAATAATTTAAGATAGACCAAGAAGGGACACCAAGACAACGTCTACTTCAACTGCCCCACACTACAAAGGAGAGCCAGCAGTGCCTATAAGTGTAATGTAAAATACCTGAAGGACCTCAGCAACGTAGGGTCTCTCATGTGTCACTACTCCTTCTGATAGAATGGATTTCCTAATATCTAACTTGATGGTCCCTTGCTACTGTTTTCAGGCTGTCTCCCCTTAGCCATGTCCAGTGTAGACAGGCTATCTCCTCTCCTCTGAAGCAACTTCAAAGCTGTCACCAGGTCTATTTTCTCCTCTGCACGCTAAACAACCAACCTTCACTGAATATCTTGTCCCCTAGGACCCTGATCATTCTTGCTGCTCCCGTTCACCCTTTTCTTAGTTGCCCCCTTCCCATTAGAATCCTCAGTGTCCACCTGAGAGCAGTGCTTGGGCTGAGACCTGTCATATGTTGATCAGGTCAGGAGAGAAAAACCCACAAAACCAAACAAAAAGTCTCATGGATGGTACACCAGGTGGCAATGTGGAGTCCAACAATTTATATTCAAGTCTTGGTGCACCTCCATACGCAGACTATGCCCTGTAGTCCCATGTATCACTGTCATTCAGATATTCATCTGACTAATTCATGGGATCAACAACATAAACTCCACATGTCAAGGTATTCAAGGAAAAGGGTTGGATGGACTGATGTTGACCTCCCTGAAACACATACTCTGACAATCTCTGTTTTGACAGCTTCAGCTCAGATAGCAGCATTAACTGTGTTCTTCACAAGTCACCTAATCACTGCCAACTTCAGGTCCAGAACTTCTGCAATGGGCATAAACCACCTGTCATTCAACTCTTAAATAAATAATAAAAACGCCATTTTTGTTTTGATGACAAACTCTTGTTGACTACTGAGCACAACAGGAGAATCTCAGCTGCTCCTGGTAAGGCTACAATACAAATAATTCATGGAAGTTGTTCCGATACTCAACTAGTATGAATCATTGCCACTCCAGGGAAGTCAAGAGGCCAGAACCCGTGTTCATACTAAAAATATATAGATCCCCGGAGTCCCCCGCTGACTTTTATCTGCTAGTGATCTAGAACAGTATTTTCTGACTAATCCTTCAACGTTATTGTTTTTTTCAGCCTCGTAAAATTCCTCACATCCTTTGTGCCTGCTGAGACTTTGTAACTCACCCTGAGTCTTCACTCCTTATATGCATGATTACTGCCTTTTCTCCCTTTATCTGGCTCCCTAACAATTCACAGTACCCAAGATAAACACAATGCTTTCCCGTTAACTGATTTGGGTATGTACTGTCCTGCCATAAGTTTTTTATTTTCAGGCACTGGTCTAGCCAGACCAATTGATATGGAAATGAGCGTAATTACCAGCATAAACAATCTGTTATTTTCCCTAGAAGCCAGGGCAGTAAATCACCAACGGTCCACTACATTACCATCTGAATAGGAGGAGGTAGCTAATGGGCCATATGTTAAAAAGCAGGTTACTTGCATCTTCATTTGCAAATGAAAAGAAAGAATGACAGCTGGATAGTAAAGATATGACCATTGATCATATTGCCATTCCCAGGACCCCCACAAAGAAATACCAGGTATCAAACAACCACAAAAGTTTCTCAGCTCTGAATGCTGTCTGCTTCATGACTAGGCTCCAAAAATCATTGATGATACATTGAGAGTGTGGCCTCACCTATCTCCAGGCTCGACACAGGAGGTTACCCAAATGAGTTTCTCACATCATAAGAAAGTATTTGAGAAACCACACTACAAAATTTACACATTTGCCTTCGCAAGATCTGACATATACCAACGGACCAATGTTTCACAAAGAAGTGGAGAAGAAGAAAAACAAGTGCTGTGCATCAGCAGGGGCTAGTACAAACCATCAATTACAAGACAGACATACCCAACACTGGCCCATCTCCAGTTCTCAGTCCTGATCCCATGAGCTACATGATGCCTTCATAACACCAGCCGGGCATAGCCGATGGGCTGAAAGAAGCACTGGGGCAGCAACTATCTACACTGACTTTGTACCTGGAAAAATACTGTGGTGCTCTCATTTAAGCAGGGATTAACCACCAAGTTCAGGTGGAACAGGTAAGGTAGGACGAAAAGCCTCCAGCTGCATGACAGGAGGTGGTTAATGGCAAAGCTGAATTAAGGAGTTGTCCCTCCCTACCCTGAGCTGCTTCCTCAAAACAACTGTGGCCAGAAAAAAGAAGGGTAAAAAGTGTTATTTTTAAGCCCAATTAGTTGACCCACCCAGTTCCCAGAGTAGCCCCATAAAGAGCCAGATGGACATAATGACAAGGACACGTAAATGATAACTGAAGACCCAAAATGCAACCAAACCAAAACACCAACTTTAAAACACACAATGGTATCTTCTGATGATACATCAAGTGAGATGCCAGTTTTTTCTGCAACACAAGCATCAGGGTAGGACCAGGAAACCAGTCCCCAGCTCTAACCAGAGCAGCACTTCTCACCTACTAATTAGCATTGCAGCAGAGCTGTTTGCTCAAAGCATGTCCCCTCCAGCAAGGAGAAATGACAGCACATGCAATGCTGATGATGGGACAGTCATAAACTCCCTGACTGATGTCCAGTGTGAGCGATAATACCACTGTGTTCTGCCTCAATAGCACTGCTGCTATTAGCAGTGTTTATATTTAATATATCCTTACAAAGATACTGCTTTGTTTTTTAGGAACAGGACTTTCTACCTCAGTGTCCTGGATTTTCCCTGTCATTCTACATATACTCCTGACTTGGTGGTTAAAAAAAAAAAAAAAACCACCTAAATTGAGAGAAGGTCAAGACACTCTTAAATGCATATGCATTAGAGCTCCCAGAAAGCAAACTAATTACACTGAAAATGATGAGCTAAACAAAACCAGTGTGACACCAAAAATGACCAATATAGACATTATTTCTCACTCAAAATAAGATTGGAAAGCTTTAAAAATCAGATTTCTTTTTGCAAGAATAATCCTGTCTGTGAGGGCATTTATAACAGCATATGTACATGAAGCTCTGGCAGCCATGGCTTGGCTCCCCCATGTCCCTAAGGAAATAACATCTCTCCATTTCTCCCATCCCAGGGGATGCATTCGCAGGACCCTGCTCAGTGGGATGCTCCAGAGATCCACCAGTCCCTCCCCAGAGGGAAACTTAATTGATAACCCTGGGAGAAAACTAAAACTACCTACATACTTGATGATGTTTTTTTCTTTTGAGAAGTTTTTCCTCATTCTTTACTGACTTCAAAAATTATCTAACACATCCTCTTGCAGTTAGGAAGAATGAGGCAGTCAAATCACAACATCCTGGCATTTATAGCAACTAATGGATATAAACAGCATTTTCAATTCTGTCAAAGTAATTTATAGTATCTCCCAAAGTCTCCTTGCAGTACATACAGCTGCCGAGTTAAATGGTTTTACAATTGCAAATCATTTTTGGGAACAGACTAAAGAATGAGAATATTCATCAATGAGTTTATTAATATGGGTAGAAAGAGTAATGGATCCAATATCTGCTAAGGGGACATCACATTATAATACATGCTTTAACTAATTTGCAATCTAACAAAAAAAAAAAATATTGTATCCCGGGGAGGCTCTTATCATCTATCGACTGCTCTCTCTTTAGGCACTTTTAGCACCTGATTAATTAATAATTGTTGCTTGGGTTATGCTGCTTGGCAACTTCTGTACCCTGGCTGTGAATCATAATCTGGCACTAAAAATTCAATAGGTGTACTGTAATGCTGAAATGCACCCTGTTGAGTGTTAAATAACTTATTTTTTGTAAATATAGTCCTTTTTTTTTAACCTGAAAACATAGTCCTTTTTGCTCCCCCCCCCCTTTTTTTTTTAACATGAAAGCAGCATTATGCTTCGATAACTCTACCTGTCACCAATAGCAGTAATTAGCACTTGTGTTGCTTCGCTGAGAGATTACCTGATAGAATCCAATTAGAGCGCTTTTTTTCTCCCCGTTGTTTTTCTAAAGCCATCACTGCACTTGGGTGAGCTGCATTTTCATGCTGTGCAACCGAGTTCATTAAACACAAATGGTCGGCTGGGGGGTGGTTTTGTGGTGCCATTTGTAAAAGCTGAGCCCTGGGAGGCCGGCGGCAGTGGCACTGCAGATCCAGCCAGACAAGAAAGCTTCAAAGGTTTTCCCCAAAAGAACCATGTGAAAAATGAGTTTCCAGGATAAACAACAACAGAGAGAGGGAGACCTGCTGTACTGCCACTACAAGTAAATAAGAACAACGGCAATAAAAGCAAAGCATCCATCCTTCCAACACCAAGCCCCCAGCAATCGCAGGAATCCAAATAACAGGACGAACAGATTCTTTTGGTACCAAAACCTGCCCCCTAGCCAAACTCTTAAGTGTGATGGACAGAGCAAGAGTCAGACTAAGACTAGATGGGTAGAGGAGTGCCAACATACATCATTAACATCAGCAAAGACACACTCTGCAGCCTGTCCCAGTTTGGGACGAACATCCAAGGCTACCCACCCAGCAGTTATCTACAGCCCACCAGGACAGCATCTCAGGGCCTTGGGAAGGTCCATCCCATCACCAGGGCTGTGCAACAGGACCGAGCGGAGCCAGTTAACGAACACACTTCATTGTGGAGGAGGACAGAGGTAATAAACGAGGTAAACTGTGACCTTGAGGCAGCTCTCCCAAAGAGACAAGCAGCTTTCTGGTGGCTATGCAAGGACATCATACAGCATCTGTCAGCTAACTCAAAAACAGTGCAAAACCTCAAGGCGACAGCAGGCTCAGAAAAGTCATTTAAAACTACATGTAGGTCGGTGCCCTCTGGGAAAAGCACCCACGATGCACCCTCCAGCAACCACCACCAGCTCCCCTGCATGGCTGTGGTCCCTGCCTCGCAGTTTGGCAGTGGTGGCAGGCATCGCAGCTACTTGCAGCACTGAGTAAATGCCATGAAGCACTGGAAAAAGGGTAGAGCACTGGGAAGCACCTTACTAGAGGGGATTTCTAAAGGCCAGCTCAGCCTTGTTGAATTCTCCAGAACCAAATCACTGACCAGCATGGATTGCCATGTCCTGCAACTTAAAAAATAATTTGCTTTCTGAGTTTGCACCCTATTTTATTAGTATATGCAAATTAATTTCTGCATAAGACAACAGCGACAGAAGGCTTAAGCAGTATGCCCCATGAAGGATGATTTTCAGTTCTCACCTCATGGAAGTAGGTACAGGAGGGGAGCAAGTGGCTGCACTCCCCAGTACTGCCCAAAAGGTTTGCAATCCCCAATCCATCTCCATCATCAGAGCTTATGGCAGCTGGGAAAGCAACAAAAATCTGTCTCTGTGTGCCAAAGGATGGGCAGCAGTTCCTCTGCATTTGTTTGTTGGTCAGTTTTGGGTTTTGGTGTTTGTTGTTTTTTTGTTTTTAATACTTCCTTAATTTTTGGGTAATAGCAACTTCAAAGCCCTACAAATATGAGATATCTACCTGGACTTGTGCAAAGCATTTGACACTATCTCACACAACATCCTTGTCTCTAAATTGTAGACACATGGATTTGATAACAGACCACTCTGTGGATAAGGAACTAGCTGGATGGCCACACTGAAAGAGTTGGTGTCAATGGCTCGATGTTTAAGTAAAGACCAATGACGAATGGTGTTCCTCAGGGACCACTACTGGGACCAGCACTGTTTAACATCTTTGTCAGTGACACGGACAGTGGGATTGAGTGCACCCTCAGCAAGTTGGCTGATGACACCAAGCTGTGTGGAGCAGCCAACGTGCTGCAGGGAAGGGATGCCAACCAGAGGGACCTGGACAGGCTTGAGAGATGGGTCCATGCCAGCCTCATGAAGTTCAACAAGACCGAGTGCAAAGTCCTGCATGTGGGACAGAGGAATCCCAAGCACAAATACAGGCTGGGTGGAGAATGGATTGAGAGCAGCCCTAAGGAGAAGTTCTTAGGGGTGTTCCTTGATGAGAAGCTCAACGTGACCCAGAAAAGAGCGCTGGCAGCCCATGAAGCCAACCTCCATTAAAAGAAGCATGTCCAGCAGGCCGAGGGAGGTATTTCTGCCCCCCCTACTCTGTTTTGGTGAGACCCAAGCTGAAGTACTACATCCAGCTCTGGACTTCCCAACATAAGGACATGCACCTGTTGGAGCAAGTCCAGCAGAAGGCCACAAAGATGACAAGAGGGCTGGAAAACCTCTGCTATGAAGACAGGCTGATACAGTTGGGGTTGTTCAGTCTGGAGAAGAGAAGGCTCCGGGGGAACCTTATGGTGACCTTGCAGTACAGCCTACAGGAAAGATGGGGAGGGATCCTTTGTTATGGAGTGTAGTGAATAGGACAAGGGGCAACTGCAGGAGGGGAGATTTAGATTTGATACCAGAAAGAAATTCTTTACTGTGAAGGTGGTGAAGCATTAGAACAGGTTGCCCAGGGAAGTCGTGGATGCCCCATCCCTGGAAGTGTTTAAAGGCCAGGCTGGATGGGGCTTTGAGCAACTTGGTCTGTAGTGGGAGGTATCCCTGACTGTGGCAGGGGTGTTGGAACTAGATGATCTTCAAGGTCCCTTCCAACTTAAAGCATTCTATGATTCTTTACTGATGATCTCCATGTAACAATGTTCTTGGGAAAGAAATAAACACAACAACAAACCCACCCACTAAAATAGCCATACAAACAATTCTTTAATAACCTCAACCCATTCCCTCCACTGCCTCGCATGGATACTATTTGCCACAGCTTTCCTGGGCAGAGCTGAGCACTTCAGAAGTCCAGTCTTTTGGGATCACAAAGAATTTTGGAGATGCTGACAAGCTGTGTCAGAAGATGTGAAAAACAGCACCTTCTTACAGCGCTCATTATCACAAACATTTGCCTTGCTATCACTTCCATGGAATGAGAAAAAGAAAGAGTAATAAAGGTTTTAGTAGAATTAAAATTAAATTATTCACCATTTACAACCTGCTCTTTCTATATCCCTGAAGATAACACCAGTAAGAAAACAGGCATTCTGAACTCTCTATTAAATAAAGTTTTGGCTTTCCCTTGCTTTTATGTCAGCCAAAAACTGAAATACTGCCATTATGCTCACATCTTCCCCAGCAATAACTTTGGACAGAAATATTAATAATGAAAAATGTATTCAACACATTTTCCCTTTTTTACTACGTGTGAATAATCCACAAATTAAAAGGAGACCAAACAGGGTTACCACTGCAGTGATTAAAAGCTTTGGAAGAAATACAAATGCTTTTGCTTCAGGTCATGTGCTGACCTCTTGTTAAGAGCAGCTGGTAAGCTGCAGCAAGTGTAACCAAAAGTGCCTTCAGGACAAGGGCGCTAGCACTGCCCTTTGCCAGAGATGGACCATAGACCACAACTTCTGAGTTATTTGGGCACACCTGAAAACCCCTTATTTATTATTTGTTGTTTAATATAGTACATTTCCCTAACTCCTAAGCAACCATCTGGCTCTTAAGGTGGTAGGAAGCTTCACTGCTCAAGTCTAGGAGCTACCACAGAGGTTTCTAGACAGGCTTTTTTGCACAGCGTCCCACATACTTGCAAATGCATATATCCACCTATTCCATGTGTACACATCAAGTGTTGGATCATTTTTGTATGTTGGAGCCCACACCATCCATGAGGTCCTTTCCAGTCCAGGCAATTCCCCACTCCAGTTCCAGTGTAGACCAGCCTGTCACATCACACAGAGAAGCTCGCACCAGGCACCATAGGTGCCTTGTCTACAGGTGACAAGGTAATTGTGAATTTTGGGTAATTGCATTTTTTTAAGCTAGAAGAGAGTGGGAGGATGGAATCAACTACTCAACAAAAATGCTTCTTACTGCATTTGCAAGACAAGCAAATTGGTGAAAAAGTGAACTCTCATCATCCCCAGAAACATTTTTCCTGACTTACAGTCAAAAAAAAAAATAAAACAACAGTCTGCGATGCATAAAAATGTCCTAGAACACATAATTCAAAGAACATTGCGAAGCCAGAAAAATCCCCGTGATTTTGGGAGCGCTTTTCAAATCAGCAACAGAGCAAGTAACAAGTACATGAAATAAGACAGAGCTAAAATGAACTTATGCCAAATGTTAAATATCGATGTAGCAATCGAGGAGCAAAGCAAAAGCAGGAAGAAAAAGGGTCCTACATTTTCTACTCAGACAATCCCGTTAATGCTGCAAACGTTGTCTTGTCACTTGGAGAGAATTAATAGAAATACCATCTTTCTCAGGAGAGGACAACCTCACTTACAAAGACACATCAGGAGTACAGAAGCTTGGGTTATGTGGTCAAGAGGACACGAGCTCTCAAATGTTTCCTGGATACAGTCAGGCACCTCTTCAATCCTCACTTCAGCTTCTTACAGACAGGATCTCAAAGCCCATTGCATGAAGAAACCTGTGTAATTTTACAGACAGGGAAACTGAGGCACTCGTTTGCAACAGCAACAGTAAAACCCCAGATAATCAAAGCCATGGGCTTTTCTTCTCTAAATGTTCCCCCTTCTTTGAAAATATGAGTATCCCCTTCTGTCATCACTATGGGACATTACATCTTTCCTCCTCCCCATGCTCTGTGCTGCATCCTGGGACAAACCAAGGACCCTAAATCACAGTTTCAGAAAATGAGTGATTGCTCATCACAGCTTTTAAAGCAGACACTGTCTGACCTCTTCAGCAGCTCTGAAGTATTCTTCTTTTCTGTTGTATTTGCTGTACTGTTTATTATCTTCCCATTTATTTTAAGTCCTGCTAAGACCAGCAGAGAGGGTTTGCAGCTTATACTGCTCTACACTGATCCTCTTCCTGCTTGTTTTTTATATCATATGGCCATTGAGGGTATAGCCTCTCTTTCACTTCTGTGTCTAGGTTTGTTACCTTAATTTTTTTTTTAATACCAAAATCTATATGACACTTCTCTCTGCAGGCATTTCTTCCATCTGAATTCCAATTTGATCTCCACCTTTTTTCCCTTAACTACTCTGGATATCCATAATGTACCAGTGCAAAGCCTGTAATACCACTGGAGAGATCAGATGCAAGGAGAGAAAAATCAGTGCTTCAGATTTTTATTTGTTACTTAACAGCAAATTATTAGTAATAACATTAGCCCTATTAACTGCTATAGTTAGCTAATGCTAATCCTTAGTAGTAACAGCAGTCTTCTTTTATCTTCACTCCATATCATGTCACCAAAAAAAATTCCCACCCAATTTTCCATTCTCCTTTCCTGTTCCAAGCAATTTTCCTCTTGGTTTCTCTGCAAATCGTTCATTACAGTCCTTACTGGTGTGACAGGTACTTGGTTCTCTCATGGACCAGACAGCCCTCCTTGGACAAAACCAGTATCTTCATGGAAATGAGAAGGACCACAGGTTGACCTGTTGAAAACATTTTGACTAGGGAAGTTTCCCAACAAATCAATCTTTCAAACTGAAATGCTGAGTTTCGTCAGGAACTGAATCAGTTGTGCTTCAAATGCAACCAAGTGCCCTGCTATTCTTGCAAACATGACCCTGCCATTTTCATGGCTTGCCCCAAACCACTATGATCAGAGCAGTCCTTCGTGGCATAGCACTAACGGCGTACCTGGAACCTCAAGACAGCAATGGCTGCATGATAGATTTAACATTTAACTTTAATGAACACTAAAGCCAGAGGAGCACTCTTTGGAGACTGTTTTGTTTGTGTGGCTCATTGCACAACATGATACGCCACTTTTATTTAAATTTCTGCAATAACAACTCAACACTTTCTATCTGCGTTCATGCATTAATTCCTTTCTCTTCCATCATTTGCATTAGATAAACACATTCCTTGTTCAATTACAATTACCCTACTGAAAATCCATCCTATTTATCATCTTACCCACTATAAACTAAGGAGCTCATTTTGATACTCCTCCTGAGGAGCTGCCTCATACAAAGTCTCACTCATCTGCACGGGTCTGCCAACCCTCTCAAAGCCATGTATTGAATATAAATATCAAAACCCAGTCCTTACGGGTGAGGAAGAGACAAAGTCTTCTTAGAGCACTACCTGCAAGGCCAAGCACAGCTCCTTTTCTGTTTCCTTTCCCATATAAGATAGCAAGTTGAAGACAAAACTTTTAACCCCTGTAAAGAAATAAGGAATGATGCAGCTTCAAACCAAGAAAAAAACCCTTCTGTCTACAAAATGTCAAAGGTGGAAAATGATGTCCTTTTCATTTCCTTTCTTCTCTCTTATAATGAATAGGAATTTATCAGAGAGCTGTTTTTTAACGGAAGTACCAGAGTTAAGCAAACAGTTAAATCTTCATCTTCACGTAATATAAATCAGAGCAACTTCAACAAAGTAAAATCTATTTACACTGGCTGATGTCCTTATAACGTAACTTCAAAACATTCTTGTCGGCTGGTACTGCTTTATGAGGGGGCAGAAGATTTACCAAAAGCCAAAGGAAAAGATAGTAATAGAGATCTCTTAGTGATGATTGCAGAATCGATACAATGACAACAGAGACTAAATGGCTATGAATCATCTTGTTAAGTTGAGCTGGTCTGCAGGACTGCCCAAAACAACAAACAACAGAAAAACCAAAACAAAATGATTCATTGGACCTCCGCAGCTACTAAACCTGTGCAGAGGACTCAGTCCCATCCCAAGTGCCACGTCACTGGGATGGTGAGGGACATGCCAGACTTTCCAAGTCCCCAGACAGCACAGCATGCCATGCCCTAGTGCCTGCCCCACGTCCCTGGGATGGAGCCGGGTTTCCAGGGCAGAGAGAGCTGCGGATGCCCGAGAGGGAGAGCAGGACAAGGGCGACATTGTTCCCTGTGCCCCCACCACACATCACACGAGTCACTGGAGTTCATATCTTCTTTTTCCCAAAACTTGTTTATACGAGGCACTTACCATCATTCATTTTGTCATTAAAAAAAAATAGTAATAATACCACAGGGGGAGAAAGGGAAAGTGCCCAATGATGACACGGGCACAAAGGTATGCAGGGAATGAAGAGGACAAGGGAAGTGCCCCAGCAGCCCAAGGCCCATAAATCACACAGGCTGGACGATGACCTTTCTTGTACTGCCCACTGCTAAAGGTTTCTGATATGCAAAGTCCTCCCCTCTGCTTTGCAGGGACAAGAGGGGTTCATGAGTTATTAAAACAGGGCCTGATTGCTAGTCAGAATGAATAAAGCCACTTGGAAAAGAGGGAGACAAAAGGTACGAAAAACCTTTACATAAGCAAGGACACAGGTCAAAAAATCTCCTGAAGGGATGGGAGTTTTGGGACATGTCTATTTTTGTCTTCATGGCTGATGCTGCTTCAATGGAAGGCTGTTAACACCAGTTACAATGCTCATGCCAAGACCCAGAGAGGGCAACAGCTCTGGACCGGCTGGATATTGATTTGAACAAGCAAACAAACTAAAGCAACAGGAATTTCACTGACACTTTATGGGATAGCATTTTCCATCAGGAAGACAGCTGAGGCAGTGACTTCCTTCTCCTCATCTTTTGCTACCATATCCCCAATAGTTTTACCCTCTGTTTTGAAGAATATGAAACTCTTGGACCATTGGACCATAAAGTCAATTGTGCTCTTTATCTGCATAAATAACCAAGCATCTTTGGTGCCAAACTGGAATAATTCCAACAAGAGAAACTGAAGTTTCTTGTGCACGCTAGAAGTTATATATAGTTAACACACATATGCAAGTATGGTCACAGTATATATAGTTATATATATAATCCAAAAGGTCACATTTTCTTTTCATTTCAGGGCAAACCACAAGTTTCCTGGTTTATTAATTTTGTTCTCGCAGAAGGGAAGTTTTCTCCAGAGACTCACATCTGGCTGATGACTTCTTGTAGGAAGAAGCTAAGCTTCTCAACAGGAAGGGCTGGCAGGGCTGGGACCCTGTGTAACAAACAGATGGACAAAATTTTCTGGTTGGACGTTATTTCTAAACATGACGGGATCATCAAGACATTATATAGTAATTGTCACACCATGAATTCTTTGCCTGACACAGATCAGGAATTGTAAATAAACTCCCAAGGCAACAGATAGCCCAGTGTGAGCTTTAATCTATCAAATAAGGTAATTGTTAGCACAATATAACAACTCACTGGCTTGCAAATTAATCACTCAGTCTTAGCAGCAAGGTGCATCTTTTTATAACTAATGCCTGGCATGTGAAGTGTGGCTAATAAGATGCCTCTAATTTAAGAGTCTCACAACTTCCTCCATAAGGAGATAATTGCTCACATTGAAGGCCTCAATCCTAAAAAGGCTGCAGAGAATAACGCTCACCAATGCTTGCTAACTGCTCCCTACCACTGGAGAGGAGGTCAGGGCAGACCACCTCTGTGTGGAGTGCTGCGAAGGACATCACATGCCATGAAAAACACAGTATGGGACTGCAACTCATCAATATATACGACCTACTGGACCAGAAAGGTGATGCAAGTTCTGACCCAGAAATATGCACCTGATTATTCAAGAATTAACAATTTTGACCAAGTAAATTTGAACAATACATTTTTAATAATATAGGTTCAAACCCCATGGGTTTTGCAAAATGCTTATAGTTCCTTCCTTCTAGCATCATCTTGTTCCTTTTGCTGTCCAGACCTAATCAGGCAACAAAGCCTTTTCTCATACACAACCCTCTTCTTCCCCTAAACAGTGTTCAGCTCTGCCCAATTGCCCCCAGCTCGCATCTCCAGTTTCTCCTTGTCCATTTGTTCCTCAAGGAGGCATGAACCTCAAAGGCTCCTTCTCAGAGCTTTACCTGCATTATCAATCAGATGGACTGCCCCTTCCAGGTTCCTCATTGTGACTTCTCTCAGACATGAATTTCTTTAAAAGACAAGTTTCAGCCAGGGAAGTCTTCCTCCTGATTGAAGGGTGAAAAATTCAGCCACACTCTAGCGTACATCATAAATGCCAACAGCAGGGTTTATGGCTTTTCTACATAATGTCTTCATAGTCTGCAGTAATTTCAAATAGGGTAGCGAGAAATTTCAGGAAAACAGAGGAGCTGACTCATTGCAGAATATTAATGCAAAAGACATAGGTCCTGTCAGACTTAGGGCCCTTCCCAAAGAAATCTGGGGAGAAACGAAGTTTACTGCATAACTCAAACCCAGTAATTGGCTCTAGTAAATACACCACCTCAGTTGATGTGGTAATCAATTGCTCATTTTCATGAGTTCATTTTGGTGACAAATTTTTTGTTACTTTTGTTAAGAATTAATGCCCCTAACATCATAGACTAGAATCATAAAGTTGCCTAGGTTGGAAGGGACCTTTCAGATCATCTAGTCCAACTATCAACCTAACACTGACAAAAACCATCACTAAACCAGATCTTAATCACCACATCTACCTGCCTTTGAAAGGCCTCCAAGGACAGTGACTCAACCACTTCCCTGGGCAGCCTGTTCCAATGCTTAATAAGGCTTTCAGTGTAAAAATTTTTCCTAATATCCAGTCTAAACCTCCCCTGGCACAACTTGAGGCCATATACTCTTGCCTCATCACCTGTAACTTGGGAGGAGGTCGGGAGGGACCGACCCCCACCTCACTACAATCTCCTTTCAAGTAGTTGTAGAGAGCAAGGTCTCCCCCCAGCCTCCTTTTCTCTAGGCTGAACAACCCCAGCTCCCTCAGCCCCTCCTCATATGATTTGTTTTCTAGACCCCTCACTAGCTTGGTAGCTGTCCTTTGGACACGCTCCAGCACTTTAATATCCTTCTTGTAGTGAGGGGCCCGAAACTAGACACAGCACTTGAGGTGGGGCCTCACCAGTGCCAAGTACAGGGGGATGATCATCTCCTGAGTCTTACTCACCATGCTGTTTCTGATACAAGCCAGGATGCTGTTGGCCTCCTTGGCCACCTGGGCACACTCTGGCTCATGTTCAGCTGACAGTCCACCAGCACCCCCAGGTCTTTTTCTGCCAGGCAGCTTTCCAGACACTCTTCCCCAAGACTGTAGCACTGCATGGGGTTGTTGTGACCCAAGTGGAGGACCCAACACTTAGCCTTGTTGAACTTCATGCCATTGGCCTCGGCCCATTGATCCAGTCTGTAAGATCCATAACGAAGATGGGACAGTGCATCCTGCATGTAAGTCAGGGGTGTGACACCAGACAGAGTACACTGAATCCCCCAAAGCACAACATGAATTTGTGAACGGTTCAGAGATCCCATCTGTCAACCACTTTTATCACAGAATATCATGAAAAGCACAGACCCTTGCTGCCTCTCCATTATCTCCTAATAACTGTACCTGAGGGTCACCAAGACTAGGACAAGGTTACGGCTGGGTTCTGGATAAAACCCTGAGTTCCTGTGAAGTTTGAAAGGAGGTAAAACCGAGCCCTCTTGCTCCTGATTTAGCCTGCCCAGCAACACAACAAACCACCTACTCCAATTCTTTCAATCTTTGTGAACGCAGAAACATCCAAACCCCAGTAGGGGATGGCACATCCCTCCTACTCTTAGGTCACACAAGTGGCCAGGAGCTGATAAACACCTTTGAGAGAGTCTGCTGCACATAAAAGACAAAATTTAAGGAAATAAGAAGAGAATCATGCAAGGTTATGGTGGGTATCCAAAACTTTTCCCAAGGGCATCTTGAGCACTTTTGGAACTGCAAGGTAGACCAACTCATACAGTAGCAACCAGTAACAATAAAAATTCCCCATACAGCACTGATTTTTTTCCGTTTTATTTTGTTTTCACTGGAAGTTGTCAGAATACCTACTTTGAGCATGATAGCAGATCATTGCAACTCTGGTGAGAGAGATACTTCTAAATCAGGAACTGTGACAGAAGAGTTGCACAGCATTAAAGCTTATCTAAGGAAATGAGTCAATTGCATTAGAGAAGAAACTATAAAATTCACTAGAAGAAATTTGTATCAACTAATTAACACATTTTTAATTAACACTTATTGTTACTATCAGAGGTTTTATAGAATTATAACCTAGATATCATTATGTAAACATGAAGCTGAATAACTGATGTACAGAATCAAACCCCACTATATCTCTTTTGTACAGTATATAACTGCTTGTTTAAGAAAAGAATAGTGGACTGATTGACCAACTTAAAGTTCAAAGGACCAGCATATTATCAGAAGGCCAGCACTGCATCTAGTGAGCTGGCACTTAGATTTTTTAATTTAGTATTCCATTTCTTAGTTAAACTTTATCGGCTACCTTATTTATACAAGCCTTGTATCTTCTTGAAAAGCGGAGGGTACCCCTTCACTTAGAATGACATCACCCTTGCTTTTTCCTCACATTCTTCTTTCTGACACCAGTGCAGTCCAAATCTCTCTCCCTACTGCAGTTGCTGAGCAGTAGCATAAAAAAAAAAAACAAAAATGTAACTGTTTCGTATATGCTCTTTCCATACCTTACAAAGTGAAAAGGAGACCTGGCTGCTCCCACATGACAAATTCGTTTTGCTCTTTTCACCCCCAACATTCTAAGGAGAGGAGCACACCAGTTTCTCCTCTACATCTCCAAGTCTCACAGCTCAGCACAATAAATAAGCTTAGAAGTAGTATGTCCAGAAATTGCAACGTCTGGGTAGTAAACAGCCAGACAAAATCTGTTCCAAGTCCTTGCTTCTGCAGATACACAAACTCACATGGGTCTCCTCTGCATATCCTTCTGCAAATATTTAAGAGAATGAGTTTCATTCTCACCAGTTCAAAAACTTCACACCTGTGTCTCTTTACCAGGAGTTAAGTTTTATAGGCTCTGGGAGCAAGGGAAAATAAAAACTGCAGGCACAGTTTGAGCCGAAGGATGATGGCAAGACCGCAGGCACTTAGCTTTACATCCTCAGTGGTGGAGAGACTGGGAAACAAGCTGTGTGAAGGCCACACACTAATGGCAGGTCAAACTGGAGGCAACAGCAACATGCCCCATATGAGGTGATTTCCAAACTGGTGACAAAGTGGGTAAGACAGTGCACAACCGCCCCCCAGGATGAGTGTAGCCTCACACTGCTTACTGGTATTGATAGGACCAGGCAGTGTGCCACCCAAATGCCACACACTGCTAAGACATCTTATCTAACCTCCTTGTTCCAGAAACGTTGCTCCAGGTAAACGTGAAAAAGGAAAGAGCTGTAGTTTTTGCAAGGGCAGGATCCCACCGATTCAGTGACCTTTCCAGGAGAAGCATGGAGAAAAAAAAAAAAAAAAGCACATCCCTCTCCTGCTTGCAGCCCAATCCAATAAAGCTTTTACACACACACTTAAGCTCATCCTTCCACATTAAGCATTTATAATTAAAGCATTTTAAGCACCATCTTATGTGCCATGGAAGCTTCACAAGATGCCTCTGAAGAACCTGGTCCTTGACTGCTCGCTGAACTGCATTGGTTTGGCATTAAAAAGGACCACATTCACCCCCAGACGGATTGCCACAAACTGAACCATCAACAACAGTCTGAACACAGCAAATTCACCCACTCAGATCTGACTAATTTTTTTTCCCAAAATGAACTCCCTAAGTCTCACCGTTGTCCCAAAGCAGGGATCCAAATCCTATCTGCCACCTTCTAGCACAACTGTGACAGAGTGCTCTACACAGGCTACTCCTAACCTCGGGCAACCCAATCCAATGGACAATGATGCAAAGTCCATCCACAGAAAAGGGTAGGACCACGGCACAATCAACTGAAGACACCCTAAACTGAGTTGTCCCACACATGCACTCATCTCACACTCCGAAGTCAGGTTCTCCCTCTCCACATTAGGCTGTGGCACACTGCTTATATATTTAAAAGTGATACGTAGTCACTAATTGGTCTAATTTATTACTGTTGCACCGTCTGATTCAAAATATCATTTAGACTCACGTTAGGATTGCTAAATATGCTTTAATCATAGTATTCTTCAAAGAATGAAAGTCAGGCAGACAGCAGCCACTTTGCCTTCATTTGTCTTCTCTTGTTGCCAAAGCCCTTTCAGACACTCACCCATTTATCACTTAGATAGCAATCGTTAGCTCTTTTCATCCTAACTCCTATAGACTGATGAGGGTTGTTAGACTTTTTTTTTTTATTTACTTTTTTCCTAACTACACAGGGAGTTAGTTCTGTAATAATTCCCATCCTTCTATACAAGTTCTCATTTAAAATGGGGGCACTGAAAATCATATATGAAACTACACAGCCTGTATGGAAACATGCCCCTGGATAATGAACAAACAAGGAGATTTTAAAGCAAAAGGTAAGCAGCCAAATACTGCAAGTCCATGCTGTTGACAAAGTCTGGATTTTACTCCCGTGGCATTTCAATAATCTTATAAAGTATATACGTCAAAATAAGTCATTCTGAGTGAGAATTGTAGTTGCTTGCTCAGACTTATGAAGAAATTAAAGTTCTAAAGAATATGAGAAGTATAATCTGGACCACAAACTACACTGGCTATCCTCACTATAATCACAGGAGCCGATGTAGCTCACGGGATCACGGGACCAGCACTATGTCCAGACAGACCACAGGTGGGATGTGGCCAGGGAAGGCAGCAGCACTATTACCACAGCACTGTCTGCTGAAGAGGTGATTCATAAAAGATGACTTTGTACCCCAAAATACAATTGCCTCAATTTGCCCTATAGGAGGACGCACTTTCACCACCTCACTTTTTTCTGCCTGGGGAGGCATAAAGGGGCCAAGCAGAATAACCTCCTCTGCACCTTTCAGCGGGGCTACGGAGGCAATTCTGCTCATTTATTCCCTTACTGCCAAACACAAACCAGCCAGAGGTATTTGTGATTTTTTTTTCAGAATATTACCATACACAAAAAGCAGAGAAATAAGAAAAAAGGATCCTTTTCTAAAGTTTGATTTTCCACAAGGAATTCCCTTTCAGAAGCACAATTTTTTTTCCCCTCCTTTTAAAAGGTGCCTTTCTAGTTTCAGTTTACTTTCAAACACCACTTATTCATTTGTTTTCCAATTTTGCAAAATGTTTGTGTCTGCAATTCAGGATGTTATGGTGTTTTATTCCAGTTTCCTTTAAGAAGAAAGATACAGAGAAATTGACAGAGAACAGAGGAAATTAAGCTTCCTTCCAGTTACTGAGCTAAGGTAGCCTGAAATCTCAAACGTTAGGGGAAAAAATAAATATAAACAAGAAGAGTACTTTTCTAGACAACAATGACTTAAACCACACAAGATATTATTAGTGGAAAAGTTATTCATGTGAAAAAAGTTCTAGAAATAACTGATATATCCTAACATGCCACTAAAGTGAATGAAAAAGGAGGCCAGTGTTCCTTAAATTCAGATTTGCGGGCATTAATTTGTGGCAAGGCCATGAGAACATAAGCTGAATGCTCGTCACCTTTAGCATCCAAACCATCTCTCATTCCAGTTCCCACATTCACTCAAACAGCAAACAGCCCTTTTTGGGTACAACAGGGAACCCTTGTGCCTCATTTCTCACAGCTCTTTAACATAAGTTCTCCCACCACACAAGGTTCAGCCCCACAGTGCAGAGACTCATTTGGGCCTTTAATGGGAACGGTGGGTACCTGCAGAAAGCCCTTTTCTAGGGGTATGACAACAGAAAGCAGATCAGAAGAAATTACTGAAGTCCCTCTACCAAAAAGCATCTTATCTGTCAAAAAAAAGAAAAAAGATAACGTGCTCTATGGGCTGAAAATTGCTGACTTACATTTGTTCAACTAATGTCCAATCATTATTACATGAAACTTTACATGGAAAAAAAAGGAGTCTAATAAGAAAGCTAATGAAAATTAAGTATTTTTACAAGAAAGTTACCTAAGCATAAAGTGAACTAAGATACCACACTGGTTTTCAAACGCAGCAGCACCAAAGCTGGCATTCGCACAGGAGCGAGTTCTGAGATGAGCAGGAAACAGTGTGAGCCAAAATCTTCCAAAAATCCAGTCTCAGCATGGTACCTTCATTTTTTTTCCTTAACTATATATTTTAATACAACACAGGGCATTCAATACAACATTTGAAAACACTTCTCTGTGCAGTACTTTGAACTGAAACTTTTGCAAATATATGTTTGGGAAAGGAAATAGAAAAGCAAAGGGAAAGGGAAAGGAAACGGAGGAGAGGGTGTCCAAAGGGAGAGCAAGCTGCACCCCCAAATTGCTGAGTATTAGAGATGAATAACAAGAGACAGGGTTGAACCTCTCTGCAGCCTGCCATCCTGCAAAAATGAAATGGGTAGCAAATTGTTACCTCACTCGCAATTCATTACTTTTTTCCTTCTGATTTCTGCCTCAATTATAAGCTTAATGAAAGCCTCTACTGCACTTCAGTGCAGACAGATTTCACTGTTACGCTCTTCACCAGCGTCAGCCATAAAGCCACGCTAATTACTCTGAAAGGCTAATGGGAGGAAAAAAGAAAGAGATACACACAAACACACACATATTCCTAGTGAGCTGTCAGGGGTAAAAGAGGACTACAGCCCCCCCAAGCTTCGCCACCCCTATTGATAGAACAAAGGAGCTTCTGGCCTGGCAGCGGAGAGCAAAAACTGTGGATGCAGAGAGCAGAACGGGGAGAGGGAGGAAAAAAGGAAGAAAGAAAAGGAAGTAACACTCATTCTTGTGTTGTGAGGTCCTTACTATGCAAAGCTTTCATGCTGCAAAGAAAAGTGCTATTGAGGGAAAGTGGAGGGGACCAAAATGCTAGGAAGCAAACAAGCAAACACACTGCAGTGCCTGCTGCGAGGGGCCCAGGAGCCTTCACAGCAGCACCAGCATCGCCTGTGGACACAGAAATCATTTAGGAAGCCAGATGAAATGCTAGGAATCTATTTTCAAATGAATGAAATAACTACTTTCTTCACAGATTTGCTCTATGATGCTGCTAACAACCTGCAGGTACACACCACTTCTGAGCACCTCGCACAGCACAAACATGTATTGCAAACCACCACAAGATGGATCATATATTCACCTTTCCTGTGCGCGAGTGTAACGTTCAGGACAGTCACCTAAATTAGATCTACTTTTCTGTAAAAAGAGGAGGAGAGAAATTGTATTCTGAGCAAACACACTTCAGTCAGATAGGTAGAGATGCCAGGAGAGCCCAAATTGAATTATGAGCAAACACACTTCAGTCAGATAGGTAGAGACACCAGGAGAGCCCCACGTTGTCAGGGCAGCCCCAGTGCAGCCAGCTCCATCTGAGCACCCTGCAGGCTTTCAAGGAGAGAATCTATCTCCTCCCTGGCTTACAGATAGAACACCGTTTCTCAACTCTCGCTCTCCTCAATCCTTCTCTTACAGAGAAAACTCCTCTGAAATTGCATCTACAGCTCCAACAATACAGATGAAAACAAACCATGTGATGAAGTTCGACGCACTCTGAGTTGCTTTGCTCACTGAATTCTTCCCCTGCAGCTCTGAGCACTGGGACAGGATCTGTATGCAGCAGGTGCCCCCACTCAGTTTAGAAAAAAAATATGCCATTTTAGAGGTTTTCCACATTTTTTCTATTGGATAAAACACTGGGAAACAAAACAGAAAGAGCATTACACAGTCTTTGTTAGGGTCCAACTCCCAGCAAATCAAGGACATTTTACTCAAGTAAGGACCACAAGGGCTTATACCTTAGATCACGTTTCATGATGAATACCCGTTTTGGATTACTTTCACCTACAAATCTCAAACACACAAACATGAGGAAACCTCATCTTTATCACTTTACCCATTTGGCAGAAAACAGGAGGTGCAGCAAGGGAAACCCCTCACCAACAGCCAAGAAATAGGACAAAAGTACAACCTCGGTTCCCCCCATCTTGTCACACTTCACCCAAGCTTCATCACCTCTCCAAGCCCTTGAGAAGCCACACGTGTTCGAATCACGTCGGAAATACACTTAGGAAGTCCTCTATGAAACACGAGGTATCTGCCTCCCCATTCCTGAAATCTTGATATCTTGACAAGCGGTAACTAGCCACTTGCAGCACAAAGAAAGAAAACATTATCTGCCTTTATGTTAATTACATTTTAAAAATATGTAACTGTAGACCTGGGAGGAAAAAAAAACACGGGCGGGAAGGGGAGAGAAAATCTTTCACAATAGCCACACATCAACCTAACAGATACAAACTAATTACTTTGTTTCTTTCCCAGCAAGTTTCATTCAATTAGCTGCACCGCTGAGTTCAAAAGGTGATTAATTGAGGCCTATTCTGGTTTATGGAATTACATTCCCCTCAATGATGTATGCAAAGACATGGGGAAATCTTAGATTTAAGCTCAACTGCCTTGGCTAAATAGTGAAAGAAAGAAAGAGGAGAGGCAGGGGAAGGAGGAAGGCACTCAGCATTCAGATCTTTTGTCGGTGGTGGAACAATTAATTTCCCACTATGTGATGAAATTACCAACCCAGTGGTGTAGTACACACAAATATTTGTGTATCGGCACTCCAAAGCTAAGGTATAGGAGCATCAAAACAGCTCCTTGATGAAGTACTGCCAGTAAAGCCTAGAAGTCCAGGATGGTCACCATTGTGCCCAAAAGCTCATGATTTTAGCTATGCTTGAAAATTCCTTTTTATTTTTTTCAGACTAATGGCTTTTTTTCCTGCCCTTAATCCTTTTTTCATTATTGTGTTCTGTTTTTAAGAAACTTCTTAATCTTTCTTTATTCATCCATCCTGATGGAAGGGGGAAGATACATCTGGGTGATTTTCAACAAATAAATCACTTAGGATGCTCAAGGACGCTCGTACATCCTGGACTAAGGATCAGGAGGACAATAAAGAAAAACAAAAAATGAACTTAAAGAATGATGATCCCGGTCTTTTCACTGACCCCTTACATGAGGCTTGTTCTGCCTGCCCACTCAGCTCCAGACACGCATCAACACCTGCTTCCAGCATCACTGCAGGATCTCCAACTCTTTGCTTTTATTAAGACAGGTTTCCGAGAACTGAAGAACTATACAGTTTCAGGGGCTCTTTTGGTCTGAAGTCACACCCAGAGTGTCCCATCTGCCCCAATTTGTGCAGATTTCTAAAGAACCACCTTTCCCAATAGCATCAAGATGGATTTAGCTGTTAGCACCAGCAATAGCAAAGTGACAAAAGAATGAAACTACCAATAAGAAAACAAATACTGACAATAATCTTGAGAAATACAGGAACAAAGTTTTCAAGTCTCTCAAGGCTTTACAGACCCTCCAGGTAATGCTCAGTGCCTGTAGTCACGTTTCCCCTCTGAATCTCCCTAGCACCTTCCAGACTTCGACTAACAAAATCCAGATCTGTGGCCACGTTCAGACCCATTGCAAAACTTCTCTCAGGCATAAGAGCCCTGAGTGCCAACAGCAGCAGTTCCGAAGCAGGGCTTTGAGCATAACTCTGATTTACAGCAGGTATCTGAAGCCTCACTTCAGCTGAGAAGAACACACCTCCTCAGCTGAAACTTGGTATGAGCTTTATAGATTTCTTGATGCACAATGAGCAAAGAAGGCCCTTTTAATGTTCAGTGACTTTTGCGTATTATTGACTTACCCATGCCCCAAGGACCACGCAGCACCTGTGGCTTTCAAGTTGGCATCGCAATCACGTCTGGAGACCAACAGTGCAAACTATCCACTGGAAGCCTAAATAATTCGCCCCTTCACTTCTGAAGGGGATGCCTGCGTTTTGCAACTTGCCACATGCTTATCCATAAATACTGTGACGATGGCACTGAGACCATGCAGCACCATGCAGACCTGTTGGTCAACCCTCCTGTTGAAGCTCTTTCATCCTACAGGCATCACGTCATACTGCAGGCTGCCCTGCACATCACCCCTCAGTGAGAGTGGGCATGCACGGCCTCTTTTCTGCTACATACATCGCCCCAAAACAGGGCATTGAGTCTTGACTGCTTTGCCCAACACAGCCACTTAAAAAAAATCTTAAAAAGTAATTAAAAAATATCACCTAAAATAACCTATACTAGCAGGGGCGAGATTTACTTTGACTATTACCTTAATTTTCTCACAAGGACACATGGCAAGCACACAGGTATATAATGTATCAACCATATATTCTGAATCAGAGGCTGTTTGAAATATAACTACTACTATAAACTGCAAGAATATTGCTCTAACAAATTATTAAAAATCCAAACAGCTCATAACAGACCTAACAGTCTGACTCAATAGCAGACCTGTTTTTCATTTATTCATTTCTGTTAAAGCACATGCAATGTTAAAAGCAACAGATAATTAAACAGATGAGAGTAATACAATGCTAGGTAAAAAGGTGCCACTTACTGTATCAGTAACCAGTGATCTTTCCATTATTCTTGTTTTATAGATATTGTTGGTTTTGACCTTGTAAAAATACGTAGTTTCTGCCTTCTGTAGCTTAATAACTGTTTGTTTCTACTTTCTTTGCTAATAGCCACCAGCATATTTGAGCCTTATCTAGACAAAAGAAAAAAATAAAAAATAAGTAAAAAAAGATGACAGACTTGGGGGTGTTGGTTGATGAGAAGCTCAACATGACCCAGCAACATGCACTCACAGCCCAGAAAGCCAACCACATCCTGGGCTGCATCAATATAAGCATGGCCAGCAGGTCAAGGGAGATGATTCTGCCCCTCTATTCTTGTGAGATCCCACCTGGAGTACTGCCTCCAGCTCTAGGGCCCCCAACATAAGGACATGGACTTCTTGGAGTAAGTCCAGAGGAGGGCCAAAAAGATGATGAGAGGGCTAGAGCACCTGTCCTCTAAAGACAGGCTGAGTTGGGGTTGTTCAGTCTAGAGAAGAGAAGGCTGTGGGGAGTCCTGATAGTCTGATAGCCTTTTGCTATCTGAAGGAGGCCTACAAGAAAGCTTGAGAGGGACTTTTTACAAGGGCATGTAGTGATAGGACAAGGGGTAATGGCTTCAAATTGAAAGACGGTAGATTTAGATTAGGAATTAGGAAGAAATTCTTTACTGTGAGGGTGGCGAGGCACTGGAACAGGTCCCCCAGAGAAGCTGTGGCTGCCCCATCCCTGGAAGTGCTCAAGGCCAGGCTGGATAAGGATTTGAGCAACCTGGTCTGGTGGGAGGTGTCCCTACCCAGGGCAGAGGGGTTGGAACTAGATGATCTTTCAGGTCCCTTCTAACCTAAACCATTCTATGATTCTATAGTTTTGTGCTGTTTAGGTATAGAAAATTCAGCATTATATAATCAGAGGAAAAAATAGTTTGGAAAATACACCTGCAAAAATGATGCTTAAAGACAATATGACTCTACTACCTCAGTCCACTTCTTTCCCCAGATGATTTACACTCAAGAAAAATGGAATAAGCATATCTATTTTTTTTATTAGAAAAATATTAATTACCCCACAGTTTAAAAAAATAATCACCAAAATAACAGACATGTTAGGATTCTTATCATGGCAAATCTAGCATATGTAATTCACATTGCAACCAAGATAGTCCTTCTAATTATATCAGCCCTCATCCTTCCTTACAGCATGGTTTACTTTGATTAATGAATTAGCAGAGTGTATTTAGGCTGGTGCGTGCTCAAGAGCTTTCCTGATTGAACTGGCCTACTTCAGTCCAAAAACTTTCTTCCGTGCTCAAACTTTATAAACTGGAGGAAAATAATAAAATTCAAGTGGGAAGCAACTAGGAAAACGTCTTTAAAAAACCATCCCAAAACCAACAGCTTTAGCAAGCTATTGAATAGGTATTGGTAACAAATACAGAAGGTGGAAAGGTTAGGAAGATGGTGTTACCTGAAACAAAAGCTCTCAAAACCAGAAGTAGTTTAGAGAGGAGACATTCCTTTATGCAATGTCAGGTGCTAGGTGGAAATCCACAAATCTAGCACACCTTACTGGGGATATTTACCCATTATTTATACACAAAAGATTCTCATTATTCAGCCTGCCTAATACATAACTCCACCTCAGCATACATACTAATTAGGATGACCAAATAGTCCTTTTGCATATGCGCGTTAAATCTGCAGTATCTGCAAAACACTTCTGTGCAGGCATGAGCTCCTCGGTGGTCTTTTGGTTAAGAACACCCTTCCTCACATCTTTTTAAGGTATTGAGTCATCTCAAGACAGTAAAAGTTTACTACAAGTTTGCCAGCTTCTTGAGGATAAGGATATTCCTTGAAGTAGCCACAGCTCTGTCCTAATTGGCATAGGAGTACATACTTCAACATATGAGAGAACCTTGAAGTGATTAGCTACTTCTTGTTATCCCATCCTTATCAGTATCAGCTCGGTGACCAACTATTTTCTCACACAGTAAGAAGCTCAGTAATTAACTCATTTTAGTTAGCATACGGTTACAAACAAAGCAGAGGCCTGCCTTTGGTAACAGGGGAAGAAGCAGAAGATACGCAGGGTAAAGCAAAGTCCACTGAGTGAAGCTGGTACTGCCTGAACGCATTCCAGTCATTCATCTTACTGGCACAAATATGGAATTTTAGTAATTTAAAGAGAAACTTTGATATTTCTAAGTTGTTAAGTCTCAAAAACCAAGAAATCCCTCCTCTGACAAATGCAAGCTGGCAGGAATAGTACTCATTTATATCCTAATAGTATGCGGCAGGATACTATTACTATGCAAATATCTGAGCAGCCCCTATACATACACTTATGCCAACCTTAAAACACCCCAAAGTTACATGGAAATGGAAGCAGACTTTGTGACATTTTACTGAAGCACAGCAGAGACAAATCAACGGGATGTACATCACATGCTTCCTGATCACAGGGAAAGGACAACTTAGGTCAGAGGAAGGGCAGAAGAAACATCTGCACCTTCAACAATCTTAGGATCTGCTAAGATACAGTGTCCCAATAAAGGGGATTGGCCACCAAGATGGCTGTATGGAAACAATTTTCTTTTTGCAGAGCATTCACTGCAGAGAACTGAGGGAGAAGACATCTCTTGAAGAATGAAGGAGCTGCCATGAAAGAAGTCTGGCCACAAGACGTTACATTCAAGGAATTACCATTTACCTCCATCAGATGACTTTCACCCTGGGGACCCAAGAAACAGTTGCAGGCATAAACACAAACAAATTATAAAATAGAAGACAAATTTCTTCTCAGGTTTTAAGACTGGACTGTGTTGTGCCAGATGCGTTTCCTTTGTCCATGTAGGATGTGTGAAGGTACAATATGCATCTTTGCCAACAGCTTCCCAGCAACCCCAAGAGCTGCAAGGAGATAGCAGGACTTAGCACCCATACCAATGTCAGGGTGCACATCAGGTACCAGTTCTACACAGCTATTAAGACTGCTCCTCGAGCCCTTGAGTAGCACCTTCCAAAATAAAATATATTAAATATATAAAATTACATTTATATTATAAACAAAGCTAAAAAAAAAACTAGGAGGGAAAATTTTTTTTATATAAATGTAGGGAAAAAATAACTAAAGAAAACAGGGACAGCAGAGAAGCCCTAAGGCATGGCCAGTGCCCAGGCAGAAGCACAGACAAGAGCTCGGGGATGGGGGAGCAAGCCACTTCAGCTGCCACCATGTGCAGCATGCCACACTGCACAGAAAAGGAACTGTAAAGAAATGTTAGTGTAGTTAAGTATGCAAATATTTTTTTTGTTGGCAAAGGAAGTAATAGGTTATTTTTTTGATTATTCTTCCTTTTGGTAAGAAGGGGATCTGTGCCCCTCCTTAAAGGCATCAAATAGCAACACTGCAAGCCTCACCATCATCACATTTAACACTTTAAATCCATAAGCATACACACAAATGCATGTATATACACCCCCAACATACTTTCCCTCCTCTTCAGAAACGAAGTGCCAGTTTTAAATATTTCCACTTTACTTGCTTCGAATTGCCAGAGATCAAATGAGTCAATTAAGTGCTGTGTCTTTTTTGTTCGGAGGCGAGATGAAGGTAATTTGCTGCTCAGTGCATCTGTTTCCTCATCAGCACAGTAAGGACCGGGCTAATTAGGGGAGGAAAACAATATGGTCATATGGATAGGCCAGATTGCCTGTCACTCAGCTATTCAGCGGGCAGGTTGTGCTATGAGGACAGCAAACAGATAAGGAGTCTTTGTCTTTTTCCTTGCCATGCCTCGGCAGAAAAAAAATACTTCAAGCATTCAGATGGTTCCCTGAATATTTTTAGCAATTATTCCAAAAGTTTCCCCACCAATTCTTGTCATCGCTTGTGTGCCCGTGATGAATGTGAGCTGAGGTGACACACGCCAAGATTTTTCTCCAAGCAGCTCACCAGCACCAAGGTCAGGCTCATGGCATGGCCGGCTCACCCAGATGGGCAAGGGGTGACCCTGGCTCACACCACAGGAAGCAGGGGCAAGCTGCAGCACTGGCATGTGGAATTTATTACCAATTAAATGTCTGATGCTAATGAAGTCATTCCAATTCCCTCTTCTGTTGACTTTAATTTACACTGCAAGGCATCACTCCTCTTTCCAGCAGACTCGCTGCAAGCGAATGCAGGGCGCTCTCAGCTCCAAGATCTCCCCACACAGCAAACAGGAAGGCACCCATCTGGAGAATGACTGTTTCTGTAATGCATCAAAATTTTTGCAATCTCTGCCTCCCTCACACCTCCCACACCATGATTTTTTTTTAATAATATACATTCTGAAAACAAAACTTGTAGAGCAGCAGTACATGATCAAGACTCACCTAAAAAGCTGTTGTTGCTGCTCTCCTCACTATCCAACACTACAGACTCCTAATTATTTTTCATCATTTTTGGTTTCAATAGATTCAGTTAGGCATATTTCGTTCTCAAATGCCTCTAACTTTGGAGGATTGCAGAATCACAGATCCCAACTCAGCAGTCACATGGGTCAGTGCCCCAATTCAGCTTTAAATCACCGATCCTAAATCTCATGTCAAAAATTATATTCTTGGCAAACTACAGACATGCAAGTGCATGAGAAAAACAACTTCAAGAAGACAAGCTAGAGATAAGTAGCCACCTGCATGCAATCTCACTGCAGCGTTTCTGTTTATTAGAAGAAGATATGGAATATCAGAGGAAGTTCATTTATTCACTGGCCTGTAAAATCAAGCAGCAGTAGACATTACGTTTACTACGTCTGAGCTTTATTTGCTATTACAAAATGAAATGGTATACGGTACAAAAAACAAGTTAACTCTCATCGAGCATATCATGAAGGCAATCAACCTAACCAAGGGTTTTCATACCTCCCTGTCAGCCACCACAAGACACAGACTGAGTGCTCACTACTGCAAATACAACTCTTTTTTTAAAATTATTTTAATACAGTATTCCCAGTAGAACTCTGGTTTTACATCAATCAGAAACACCAATAAAATCTGCTCCTCAAGCAGGGAATAGTTTTAAAGAGCTTGCTGAAAAACAAAGCACAAAACCAAAAAACCCAAAACCACAAAGCCCAGAACAGACTTGTAATAGAGCCCACCCTTCTTTGCATACTGGGAGGACACTCAAAAGCCATTTAAAAATCTACTAGGGAGCATCTTAATGCCTCAGCACAAACTGAGACAACTTTCATCCCAGATTTTGGTACCTATCCCACACTGACCGTGACGAAACAGCTTTGCTTAAACCAAAGCAGCTCTTTGCTCCCATTCCAAGGGCTGCAGAGTTTGGGAATGATTCACCAATTATTCTAGATCCATAAATAAACAAATATCCAAGAACACGGATCAGACTACAAAGCTTCCACTGAACTTCAAGTTGCACCCTCACCAGATCTCACAGAAATTGCGCTTCTTTACCAACTCTTCACATCATTACTTACTGAAAGCCTACAACACACCCAACCACTCAAACAGGTAAATGATATCTGATGCTATACATCAAGGGATAGGAGCCAATATTTTAGAGCAGCTATGATTATACACACTAGCACAAGTGAAAATAAATAATAAGTCAGTATGCCATGTATTCAGTAGGAGTACATAAACTTGTTTAACCACAGCTTTACTGCATCTGTATCCTACAAAATTAAGGGCAGAAACCACTATTCGTATATTTCCACTGTGTAAAGACACTTAAATTGATCTTTCTAGCAGCATGTAAATATTACAACTTGCCCAAATGACATAATCAAATTTAGCAAACTATGCAGAAGATGTCAGTGGCAAACTAGGCATTTGCCATTAAGCAACCCCAAACAATAAACCGTGTCCTCCCCAAGAACAAACACTTGACGGAACGGCTGCGAGTCAGACGAAAGGGAGAGATCTGACTTATAAAAGAGTTGGATGTTCTCATATGGGCCATTACACTTTGCTTTATGTTCTGCATCCATGCAGGCTGATCCCACCTCATCACTCAACCCATCCTCATTAAGTCAAAAAAAAAACCAACCCACCCAATGCAAAGGAGCAGACAACCTATTCCCCAGTAATAAGCGTTGAAGGGAGGTTAAACTGGGGATTGGCACTTCAGCTTCATCACAGTAATTATAACAGACTGTAAGCACCTAGACCAAACGGAGCTAGCCACAAAGACGCTACACTGCGGCTTTGACTAGAAAATTAAAAAGACAGTCACCTCTGCAGCGAGTATAAAGAAATATCCAGCACCAACCTGGCAAACCATTGCATCTGAAAAAACACAGAGGACACACGACTTCATTCTGGTAAATGAAACCGAGGGGTCTGACAGACTGAGTGCAAATCTCAAATTTTAGCTATGATGTGCATTAATCAAAAAATAAACCAAAAATAGCAGACAAGCAAAAGGAGCACTGTAGACTCCTTAAGTCCAGCCAACACTAAAAGCATTTGCTTTCTGGCAGGTTCAGAACTAAGTGCCAGCATGAATTTAGATACTTGAGTACATTCAAAGTCTCCCAGTTGTAGTTTCACTAGAAAATAATGAAACTGTACACAATCAAATTATTATAAATAAAGTTTTTTGAGGTCAGTGGAAGACAACGCTGAAGGATTCATGATCTGTGCTGCTGTAATAAAGCTAGTAATAATTTTGATGTATTGATTTAAAAAAAAAAAAATAATCTGGATTTCTGAAAGGAATGCCTGCTCAGGAATTTCAGCCAAGCTGAACACTGTATGTTGCTGACATTGTCACTATGCTTTAAGTCAATCTGGGAGACTGAAGCCAGATGGCTGAAAATGACCAAAATTACACAGTACATTCTGTTTATTAGTTAGGATTATTATTCAGGCCATAATTGCTTTTAACAGATTATTTATCATTAAGACTACAATGTGCAAGAAAATTACAAAGTTATGAAAAACATGATTTTTCATGAAAAATACAATTGCACTTTTCATGAAAGATGCAATTGCATCTTTCCCCACTCTGTTAAAAATTTTTCTTAAATGTCCGAAGTAATGAATTAAAAAGAAATAAATAAAAATAAACCCATTTCACTAGCCAAACACACTGATTTTGGGACATGACCAAAGACTGCAGAAGGATGCCAGCAACAGGGATTTTCCCCAGGCGGCTTTTGCATTGCCACTCACCTGAGCTGCTGGGAACCTCTTGCAGGGATAGGAGGATGGATGTTCAATGGCTGCAACTCCTCCAAGACTGCCTGAGTCCCATCATGAGCTCAAATGGACCCCCTTTGAAAACAGCACCTTGAAGTCCTGCCTCTGAAAGATTAATTCCTTCCGAGCTCTAGCCAAATGAGAAAATATAGGAAAGGCAGGTTTCACAGGGACTACTAACAGAAAAATCAATTGGGAGAGGCATCTCAGACGTAATTTTAAAGCAGTGGCAAATATGTTGCTCCAGCAAAGACCAAAGCTTGCCTGAGGTAAACTCAGTTGTTTACATCATGAGTACTAACATATCTATCTCCTTCCTTCAGCTGCTGAGATGGTCCCTCTGATGATGGGTTTTAGCCCCCATCTATGTATTTTTTTAGTCACTCATACAAAACTTTTATGTTGAGATAAAGATAGTCAAATGCTTCCACCCATGAGACACTTGTCACTCAGGAAAAGGCTTCTGCAAATTGCCTCCAATATCACCAGTTTTGGAAATTCCAGTCTTATAACTCTGAACTCTCAAAAGCATAAATCCAGGTGTCACCAGCTGGACATCAGTGTCTGGAGATTGAGACTGGGAGAAAAAGGCAAGTACTCATATCACAGCCTACCCTGGACGGGAACAGCACACAGAAGAATCACTGGTGGGACAACAGCTTCACACAGCCACAAGCCCTACTCCTTTGATGCTGGGAATATTAAGTTAAAGAAAAAAATCCATTCAATATAAGTTTCCTTCTCTGCCAGAGATCCTAAGATCGTAATCAAAGTCAAGTACCAATTATGACAATTCAAGTTGTGTGAATCCAAATCTCTTAAGCTTCTGACTTAATATATACACAGCAATTACCTGAAGACTTATCTTTACCCTACCGCCTTTGGGGAGCAGTTCGCTTTAACTGTCCACTAAAATCCGAGAATGCCGTATGCCACACTGCAACTACAGTTCAGCTTTGAAATACAGTCCTTTTGCTACAGAAACACATGCTTTGACACACGATTTGTGTGACTATCACTAGATAGTCACTAGCCCTGACTATCATTCCCAGAAGGCCCCAAGAGCCAAGATGGCCGCCCAGCGCCCCTGGTCCACAACTATCACTCCCAACAGGCTCCAGGTGCCAAAATGGCTGCCGTGGGCCGCTGCCCGGTACTGACACCCAGCAAGCCCAGGCCACAAAATGGCCGCCGGCTGCCTCTGACTACCGCTCCCAGTAGGCCCCAAGAGCCAAGGTGGCCGCCAGGTGCCCAGGGTCTAGACTTCTGCTCCCAGCAAACCAGGCAAACAAGATGGCCGCCTAAGGCCTCAAAGGGCGACTACCGCTCCCAGCAGGCCCAGAGACACAAAATGGCCACCGGCTGCCTCTGACTACCGCTCCCAGTAGGCCCCAAGAGCCAAGATGGCCGCCAGGCGGCCAGGGTCAAGACTACTGCTCCCAGCAGACCAGGCAAACAAGATGGCCGCCTAAGGCCCCAAAGGGCAACTACCTCTCCCAGCAGGCCCAGAGACCCAAAATGGCCACCGGCTGCCTCTAGCCTTGACTGCTGCTCCCAGTAGGCCCCAAGAGCCAAGATGGCCGCCAAAGGCCCTAGGCCTTAAATTAATTCAGGTTAATCCTGAATTAGCACTTGGCCAATCTGTGGATTTTTCAACAGCACCGCACTTCTCCCTCCTGTTCATACAGACAACTTAGCCTCTCATCCCACTGAGCCATGGTTTTCTCGATGCTTTTGGTTGCATAAAGAGCAGACAAAATACAAGAGCCCATCAAGAAAAAGGCCACCAGATGAGAAGAGCATTACCCTTACTTGCCATCATCCTGGCCATTAAGCTTTGGACAGGACAGTGAGGAACGGAGGGAAGAAGCAGGCTAACTAATCAAACAGATATGTCACACAGATACTCATTAAAACCATATTACATTTTCTCAAAATCCATATACTTCTCATGTTACTTCATTCCCCCCCTCATTGCCCTCGACTTCTAATAGCAGCAACGACCTTGGCACATGGCATTTTCTTAGAATTAATAGTTGGCTGGTATTAATGGCCCTTGGCTACACCTTGGGCCATCAACTCCTCCCAGACAGTCATTAATCCCAAGGAAATACCCCGCACCTCAATCGTTATTACTTAATTAGCTCCACACAATCTGTGGAGCTGCAACACCACACCGAAGGGGTTGACTTGTAAGTTATGATTGAGAAAACTTTCAAGTCAAAGGATTCAAGATACTGCACCAAAACCCAATTAAAGATTTTCCTAATGTGCTAATAAATAAAGGATAATTATCTGGGGGGTTGAATCAGCTACTTGAGTAAGCAAAGCAACTGCTTTTGACTCAGAGGGGGTCCTTGATTTTGCAATGCTACAGTGCACGCTGCAGCAGCCAGGAAAGGCACAAAACCGAGCTTGCACTCAAAATGTTACCTTTATATACATATACATACATATATATATATAGGCTGTAAAGTGCACACCAAGCTACAGTTTTTCCCTCCGCTGGGGGAGACTTTTGAGGAGGATGCACAGGGAAGGGCTGCACGCAACAACAAATAGAGAATTCAGGACATTATTTGCAACATGCCAGGGCTCGACATACAGCCAGATACAGGACAGCTTAAAAAAAAGGAAAGGGCAGGGGGGGGGAGGAAGTCAGCAAGTGTTTTAGCAATCTCACGTGCTGTCTGAACAGTAAATACGCTTTCTGCGCTCTTTGCCGATGAGTGGTCTCTATAAAGGCACATTCACAGCCTCAGAGACTCTCTGTCCCCACAGCTCCCACCTCTGCCTTGTGCCCCCCTGGAGAACATCTGTGATTATGGTCCTAGCCCAGGAAACACAGCCACAGCCACCTCAGAATGTGTGCTTCACAGGGAAGCACCCCTTCCCCCAGTGGGGAAGGCTACACAGGGATGCAGGGGTGGGATACACTTCCCAGAAGGGTTGCAGAGCCCTTTTTTCCTTGCCTTATCCCTGGCATGTGCACAACTGCTCAACTATTATTCTCCATCTTATTGAAACCTGAAATACCTTTACTGAGCATGCTATGGAAAAAAAAGGAAGACTCAAACCACAACAAAATCCTGTCAATTAAAGGCTCCCCCACACGCTGGTGAATACTCCTCCGGAAGTAGCCTCAGCTGCTGCAGCTCCTCTTTCCATTTTGTTGCTCCTCTCACGTACTCCTGCCACCTTTAGGGCAGGTGTTTTTCCCAGATTACATATCCTCTGCAGAGCCAAATATGATTAATTATGTTCTTTCATTATCAGAGTCACCCAAAGTGAAGACAGATCTCATATTTCATGATGCTGTATTAATATCTCCATCCCAAAGGAGACCCAACCTCATCACTGGCTAATTCAAGCCCAAGGCCTCTTCCATCTCCTTTCCCGCTCCTCGAGGACAATGGGAGAATAGGTTTGGTAGCAGCAGAACCGAGGGAAGATGAACGGTCTCATCAAAACAAAATACAATAAAAGACTGATCTGGAGAGGAAGATAAGCTTGAGGAAACAATTCAGGCAAAGAGGATGCCCTGATGATTTAAACATGGGGCTCAAAGGGAAAATAAGGTGTCTATAATTATGAAAAGAAGTATCTTTTCATTGCCTGAATTGTTATCAGCTGGGATAGGAAACAAGATGACAACCAGAGACTCCATAAATCAGCCAACATCGCATGTTGCCACTCCTTGACGTTAAGTGAAGACCTGCCTGCAACAGCACCAGCACGGGGAGTCAGCAGGATACTGCTGTTTGCTTGGGGGACAGCTTTCCCTCCTGGCTCCTCTTGTTCAACCAAGTCAACTCCATCAAGCTAGAAGTAAGTGCACGGCCAGCAGACCGCCAAGCCAGAGCATCTTCCAGACCTCACCTTTCCTACATGCCACAACCTGCCAGATGGGTATTTTAAAGCCATTTATCAATGCTCACACCAGCAGAAAGAGGGCTCCTGCACAGCACTGCCCTGTTGTGCATCTCCTCCTCTTTCCTATCATACAGCTTTTCCTTTTTGGTTTGTTTTTATGGGTTTTCCTAATAAGGATTCACCCATGCTGCTGAGCTCTCTCCTCCTCCCCCCGGGCTGGCTACCTACCTGCCCTAATAGCTACATAATTAAAAGGAAAAGCACTCCAGGTAATTGGCAGGCTTTGCTAATTGAAAACTGCGGAGGTAATCATTTGGCCCAGGTAAAAGCCCTGTTCATATGCCATAATATGGACCACCATCTGTTTGCTAAATTAGCTGCAGTGAAATATTAACATAGAAATGACTGACACCAATTATTTTTTAAGGAGTTTACCTTAACACAGAGGACATTTCACCAACTCACTGAAGCTCTCCCCATGACAGGAGGAAACTTCTCTTCCAAGGAACTAAGATACAGATACAGCCAAACTTTCTTGAGCACTAAGCCATCAGCTTACCAGTTATAGACTTTCCCAGTACCAGCAACTTAGTAGGACCGGCTTCCTTGGCCCTCACTGCCTCGAGCAAGCGTCCACCCCTCCAAGCAGGGACACTTGAGTCCTTCTCTCCAGGGAGAGCCCCATACAGGACAAGGCCAGCCTGGCACCTAGGGTCACTTCTTAATTCACTGTGAGTAACCAAACTTTGGAGACTAGGGAGTTCTCACAAGCTGTAGCTGCCCCGTTCATGTAAAACAGGGGACAGAAATACAATCCCTGCTTATCTTAGATGACAAGGCTGGATCAGCAATGATCACCTGCTTCTCCTTACAATTCCCACTCAAGCCAAAAATCCTCCCCATCTAGGGTAAAAACATGGACACCTCAGCAGGTAGCAGGCAAACCTCACATTTTCACACCCTGCCTCTGGAGACAAACACAGACAAGGAGCACCTGAAGTCAGGACCAACTTGTGCACACACATAGCACTGCCCAGTAGAA
Organism: Gallinago jamesoni; assembly: GCA_025769975.1. Taxonomy (NCBI): domain Eukaryota; kingdom Metazoa; phylum Chordata; class Aves; order Charadriiformes; family Scolopacidae; genus Gallinago; species Gallinago jamesoni. The sequence goes on along the minus strand of JAOQGH010000077.1, from coordinate 41,278,327 downwards.
GACAGCAGCAAATCTGCTCACCACAACATACAGGTAACGTAGTAGTTGAGCTTCTCAATTCCATCGTCATCAAATTTACCCTTATGTCACCATTTTGCAATTGTCTCTGTAATGCTCCCACCACAAGCCAAAACCTAGGAGACACTGCACAGCCACATAGGAGAAAACAGCCCTCGCACCTTAAAAGCTTACCAGAAGAAAACAGAAGAAGGAGCAGGAACCAAGGTTAAGTGGCTGGTACAGGGGGATGCCAGGAAACCTGGGGCATAGGAACCCTACGCCCCTGCACCAGCTCCTAAACATCATTGTAAAGCCCTGTTCAGCTGCCCTGTCCAGAGCTGCAGCGAGAAACGGCACCCCAAGAGGAGTGGGGCCCTTCTCCCTCTCCAACCTGCATGGACCGAGTGGAAGGCACACCACAGTAAATTAAAACAAGAATACTATTCAAGCAAGGCATCTAATTTAGCCAGTTATAATTGTAACAATGGCTGTAAAGCAAAACAACGTTAAAGAACGCAATATATTTGCCACTTAAAAGTTCCCATGGTGCAGAGAAGGCCTTCCTTCCCCAGCACTGCTTATTTACCTATAGGAAGGAAAACCTACAAATATGCTTATTTTCCCCCTCGATTTGTATTTTTTCAGTGAATGCATAACCTCTGTAGTATAACCTGAGCATATGGCTGCAGGGCCAGGACTCAGAATACCATAAAGCATCCAAAATACAGACCCCATCACTTCCCTTACTGATACACAGCATCAATAATGTTGCACAGACATCATGCATTGTATACTGTATGGATGCATACATAGCAGGATGCAAAAATACACATAACACAATGCATATGCATTTTGTAAGCCCAAATAAAGCTTGTGCCACTGGAGCAGCAGTCAGAGGGGCTCCTTAATGTGCCCAAAGGTCCTTTCTGTTCTTAGCACTGAATTGCAGGGTGACCCAATGCTGCCTGTACCTCTGCTAGCCCACACAACCTTCAGGGGATAGAAGATAGAAGGCACCAGAGCTGCTCCCCTGAACCACACAGAGCTTTCAAACTCATAGAGAGTACCCTTTTAGGAACCTGGAGTCACATTTTAATTCTTTACTTTGACACACGATAACATTAGCCCTTAGTACTGTGTCCAAACTGCTTTCCTCTATCTCTTTGATGTTTGTTATTTTTGCACTGATTGTTTTGCTGAGAGAGGAATTTAGATTCTCCATCATGCTTCAGGGACAACAGAGAAGTGCTTATTGTAAGAAAAAATAAATTAAAAAATATCACCCACAAAGCCTAACACGATAGTGAGAGTTAAATCTAAAAGCCTTTGTGTCAAATATTACGAGGGTCACATCGTCTCAAACATTCACTTCTCCCCACACCCCTTTTGTAAGAGATACATTTTTATTTTCGCTTAAGCATCAGAACAAGTAATGGGGAAAATTTGGAGGAGAAGTCCTACGAAGTTCCTGAGGCAACAGCTCGTTAGTGACTCACCGTGGTAATTAACAGTTAAGCTGACCCCATCAAAAGTCAAAACGCATTTTTCTGATGGAAATGGAGCGCGTCTCCAGAAACCTCACCAGGGGTGAGGTTCAAAACACACGCACACAGGTGGCACCCTCAAGAATCATAATTTATCATTATGGACTGCATTTATATAAGGATATAAGTAAACAACAGCAAATAAAGAAAATAATATTTGCACGATGCCTTGATACATTTCCCTCAGAGATTTTTCAGGTGTCAGCTGTAATAAATGAAGCATTTACTGGGTGCAGACGGCACTTTAAACAAATCAGCGCAAGTCCCTAAAGGAAACAAGCAGCAGCATATTCGGTAGTATTTCATCATTTCGGAGCCAGCAGAACGAAGCTGACAAGTACACAAGATAAATACTTTGTTCTGTCACGCTGTGTCATGTCGGGGAAAACATGAAGTGTTATATGACCTTTGGAGGCACAGCCCACGGAAGCTTTTCTTCTTGCTTCCACGCTGCTGTTTGCGGGAGGGGGGGAAAAAAAAAAAAAAAAGATAAAATAAGAACACCCCTCTAAGGCGCTGCCTCGCAGCAGCTGCAACTCAAGAGATTTCACAGCCACTTTCCTGACAGGTTCTGCTGCCGAAGCATGGAAAGGGAAGAAGAGCTGTTGGAGCAGGAGGCAGCACCACTGTAGCTCCTGAAGCCCTGCAAAACCAGCACTAACGCTCTTCTCACAGAGGGGAAAGTAGTAAGAGGGTGCAAGTTAAGTACTATTGATCACTATTTTCCACCAACAGAAAGAACATTCACTTTTTTTTATTTCTAAAAAAATATTATATAGAGATATATACATACACACACACCCTTTTGCTCTTGGTGGGATTAAAAAGCGCAAGCCAGGCTGAGCAGAAACCAGCCCCACTGCTCTTGCCGGAGTGTGGCTGCGGCACAACAGCACAACTCAAGAGAAATGCCTCCTGCATCAAAATCACTTTACTGGGCCAGATGAAATCACGCCAGAGCCTCTCTCCTTCAACACGCTCTGCCAGACCATGGCATGTACCAAATTAAATTGTAATCGGCATATCGACATCGACTTTAAGCATAGCAAAGCGTGAGATCCATGATGATGCACTGAAACATAAACACTGTACCAAATGGTCATTAAGGCTCTTGGTAACTTCTTGATCATTCTAGTCATGTTGAAATTCCACTTTTTTTTTGTTTGGGTAGTTTTGGGGTTGTTTGTTGTTTGTTTTTTTTTGTTTTGTTTTGTGGTTTGGTTTTTTGGGGGGGTTTTGTTTGTTTGGTTGGTTTTTTTCCCCTCTCCCTTTTCTGTTTCCAGCAACATCCTCCAGGCTCCCTGTCCCAGGCAGCCAGGGCAAGCAATGCTGGGAAACACAGACATGACATCTCCACTAAGTTTTTACATGCAAATAGCTTCACTGGGAATACTTTGGGCCCAGAGGAAGAATACTGGAGTGCTTTGGATGGAAAAGCAAGTATTAATAAACACCTTTGCAACCTGAAGCATGGTGCAATGTGTGTTTTAAACAGTAAAGGCAGTTGATGGGACACACACCTGTCTCACCGTACTGGGATGTGCTTGCCACCCTACCACCTGCCTCTACTCTGTCTCACAGACAATTAGAACAATGATTTTTTTATTATTATTATTATTTTTAAAAGCATTCCCATTTTTAAAGTACCAGGTAAGTAAACTAATTCAATAAACTAAAGGTGGTTGCAAAGCCACAAATGCTAGATGACAAAGCTGCAAGATGACTCAGAGCTGGGTTTAACTAATTTTAGGCAATTTTTTTATTAAATGTAAATATCAAATAAATAGTTTTATTTAAAATAAATCACGTTGTGTTCTCAAATAACTGTAATAACTAACCATAGATATTGTATTAATCATAAGTGTGGGAATGCTTGACATCTTTCTCCTCCCCTTTCTCCCATGAAAGATGGCAAGCAACAGATAATCCTTATTAATTACACTGTCACTTTTATGTAACAACCCACAGTTACAGAATCTCCATAATAAATTACATATATTTACATCAACTTCCTAGCTTTCACACTCATGTATCTAATTAATGTGAAAGGGACAAATAGGTAATTAAGCTATTTGCAGCTATAAAAGTCTAGAATTATCAGTGTAAAGATAGGTACCAGAAAGCTGGCCCTCTAGTATAGATAGTAAAAAGCAATAGTACTAAAAGCAGATAAGGTAAAAGTGCATCTGTAATTAGTAACAATATGCTTAACATTTAAGTGTCACATTATTATGAATTAATTTAACATTCATTAGAGTTGCACTGATCATAATGAATCCTATTGCCAATTACTTTGCCTTCAGATAAGACTCCCGTAGTTCCATTATAACCCAGTCGTTAAGTCTAATTAACAAACACTTAACAATGAAACGCTGGAAAGAGTAGTTAGATAACGCAAGTGTTTTGACCTGCCAAAAAAGCTGTACAGAAAAAAAGGGGAAAAAAATAGGCAGAAATAAAGAACTTCTATTTATTTTCAGCCACGTTCTTTTAGGAAGCAAGTTCTGGATAGTTGCAGAGCGCATCACATCTGTTCGAGTGCTCCAAATCTTTGCATTTTGTGGCCAAGTTGGACAAAACCAGCCTGCCTCCACCCCAGTGATACTGAAGTGACTGTAAACCTAGGGAAGGCAGAAGTTCCATCACCCAGACAGCTGCCTACCAGACCCTGCTATGAAGCCAAGGACAGAGGAAAACCCATCTTCACAACCAGGTGAGTTTATCACAACAGGGACATGTCCTCACAGGCCACCACCTCCTCACCCCAACCTGGTCACAGAGACAGGACAGCTCACAGGCAGCATTGCTCCAGAAGCACATATCTGTGTTTATCCTTCTTTCTCTGTAAATTGCTGCTTATTTTGTAAATGTTGTATGAACTAGTACAGCACAGTACTCTGTGTTAAAGAAGAAAAATCCTCAATAGAAAGAAGTGAGAGACAACATGAGTGGCAACAGTTCATTGTAAGCACCCATTAACTAATGCTGAACCATAATAAAGTACTTTCAGAAGTACACATGGCATCCCCAAGAACACTAAATGGCTTCATTACTTTTACTGCTTACAGACCAAATATCAACAAATTTATTCTACAGAGACTGCATCAAGAAAATGTTACCCCACCAAGACATAGAAGCAGGGCAAGAACTGCTTTTACTGCACATCTCCCTATCTCCCGGGTCTGCAAAAGCACAAGAAGAAAGGAAGCGTCTTACTCTTCATTTTTTAAAAAAATGCTTTTTTCCTCCCTACATTTCCATCCCAAAGCCTCCCTTGTGACTTTTATCCCACTCCCCTGCTTTTTGCCAGACTGCCCTGCACTGGGAAGACATTGACTCCTCCCTGCAGAGCATCTCTGATCCCTGCCGGTGGGAAAGAACAAGCCTTCATAAAGGATTTTGTGTCGTTTTTGGGGAGGTGACACTGATAAATGAAAAGGATGCACTTCAGAGGGATGCAGCTGCTGACAGGATGCACACATTTCTTCTAACAAGTTGATGGGGACCAGAGCCCTTCCCAGGGGTGGTAAGTAGGGCTTTCCTGCTGCAAAACCTGCATCTTCTTACCAGACAGAGCCTTGACCAGGTGCACTGCTAGGGGAGATAACCAAGTGCAATTTCACCAACACCAGGCAGGCACACCTCCTCTGCAAGGGGGAGAGCCAATAACTGTATTTACTTCAGGATGACCCGCCCCAACAGTGATGTTCACCAAGCAAAGCTTGCCTGAAAGGGCTCACTAAAAAAAAAAATTAAAAAATTAAGAATCAGTATGTGGGGTTTTTTTCTCTTTTGTTCACTTCCCACTGTATTCTTGCGCACTCCTCACCTTGTCAAGGGAAACCACATTTTTGCAGGAAAAGAACCATTCCCCCTTGTCTCCAAGACACACCCGTGCAGTCATATATAGACAATAGACAGGCGGACACACACACACTAAAAGTAACACCAGCCCTGCACTCAGAAGTAACCTGATGCTAAAACAATATGACAGCTGCCATTCGCCTTTCCCAGGCAAACCAACGGAGGAGTTTGGTCATCCTGACCTCCCGGGTACCACAACAAGTACTGGGAGATTAGCAGCTCCCACTGAAGGTTACCAAATGAGGGGGCATGGGGTGCCTGTGACATCCCATGCAGGGCAGAGAGGCTGGCATTGGTCTGATCCGGACCCACATCAAGGGGGCACAGGCTCCCAAAGCCAGCAGAGCTTGTGCCTCTGGTCCACAGGGGCAAAAGGCAAAATGCAAAAGCCATGGTGCCAGTGTTTCTTCTCCTTCTGCCTCCCTGTTCCCACCCTCTAGAAACTTTCTTGCTATCCCAGCAGAGAGTAGGAGAGAGATTGGACAGGGAAAGGGGAGGCACCTGCTGATACAAACCAACACATAATAACCCTATCAAAGTAACATTTTTTTACCCCAACGCCTCATGCAAGCTTCAAAAAAATCAAATAACCAATGAGAAAGTAAAAGAAAATGCTCCACAAACTTAATAGAAAGTTTTGCAAATGGACGGGTGTATAAAAGTACATTTTCATCAGTTTGTCTTCCACCAGCTCTCTTAAAGGCCTTTTACATTTCCCCCCCCCTTTCATTTGGTATCCACTTTAGTTTACAGGAAAGCCTCTTCTTCACAAGAAATTACCTTAACTTCATAATAAACTGTGACAAATCAAGGACATAAATAACAGATTGAAGAGAAGTGGCCTGACTGCATTGTGCCTCACTATTGTGTAAACCTTTCTTTCTCCCCCTTTGTTTTTTTTTGTCCACCATTATAATATTTAAGCTTTCCAAACCTCTGTCTTTTGCCAATTCAAGAGTTTGGCTAACTACGTTTTCAGGCAGCAAGAGAAAGACACGGACCTTACTTCATGCACTCTCAGCTGAATAGTTTGCAGTAACACGCCTGCAAGAATAGCCAGCAAAACCTCCATCCCTTCCTGGTAGACCGTTCCCTGGTAGTACAGGAGGGACTGCAAGCCAAGGTCAATTCATTGCTTTAATTCCCTTCTTTCTCCCCCCCTTTTTTTTTTCCCCAAGGCATGAGAAGAGATCTTAGTTATTTCTGCATGGATGCAAGGAGAATGAGGCTGTCACTTCTCATTGCAGTGTTATTTATTACAGGTCGCTGACATAATACAGCTTTTTTTTTCCCACCCCCCCAATGCAAAAAAAAAAAACAACCAACAAAAAAGCAGGGGAGAGTTCTTGAGCATTGTTTCACTTGCTTCTTTGAAGAGAATATATGAACAGGTTTTATTTATTTATATAGTGATCTGACAGCTGAGATGCATCAGCTTGTTTTCAGAGGCTTCCTGCTGAAAAAGACAAGTTACACTGTTATTAGAGGGTTTAAGAATATACACACACACACAACAGAAGAAAAGAGTACACATCAGGAAAAGAAACTGCAACATTAACAAGACGTGCTGACTAAGACAGGAAAATTTACACTGAAATCGAGAGGGGCAGTATGAGGAGTATTGTAGGCTTCCTCCTGGGTAAGCCAGATCCACAATGAGGGAAAAAAATAGGGTAATAAGAAATCAGGCTCCATATCTTCAGCTGGTGTAAATCAGCATCATCCCTCCAACTCCCCTTGCCACACCAGGACACCTGTTCCCAAAAGCGTGTCTGGTTTAAGGGTTGGTTCTGGTGTCTCATCAGCAGTTCCTCCCAATTTAATTCATAGTTTCAGATGAAAAGATTTTATAGATCTCTGTTCTGTCTTGAGATGAGTTTGCCTAGAGCTCCAAGCAATAAATTGATGATAAATCAATTTTCCTGCACTGTGCTTTGTAGTCTGCTTTTTTTCATACAGTGCTGAGAGCTGTGTATAAAATACCTATTCCTTACTTGTTTTTTTTAAAGGTAGGCTAATGCCTCTAAAAATCAAGAATATCCACAGCCTATTTTTAGGCCACTAACCATAAGCCAGAACTCCTGTAATGAAAAGATCTTTTAATTCACCTCTAACATTTTACTTCATGGCCAGATTAAGAGATAAGCAAGCCTGTCCCAAAGGCTGTGGAAGTTGCAGAGGTGACTCGGGGTGGGGGGAAGCAGTGACACAAAGATGAATACAAAAAGGCTTTTGCAAGCCCCCCTTGTGGGGCTGCCTTTCATTCCCTACAGCGCTTGCAAGTCACCCAGCCAAACTCTCACCCATGGGACCAATATGTGGCTCTGAAGAGAGCAGTCCTGCGTCCTCCTGTACCTCAGCGATTGCTGGATAACACACTTTAACCCTTTCACTTGCCTTTTCTCACAGCAGTATCTGTAACCAGGGCATAGCAGTTGCTATGGAGCAAGGATAGCTATTCTGCTGATAATATAATTAGTACTGTAATTTACACAAAGCATTCTTCATCCTTTCCTATCCCACAATGCTGTACGGATTTATACCTTGACTCAAAAGGCTGTCCATCACAGCAGCCTGAGCCAAGAACATGGACCACAAACTCATACCTTTGGAGAGCTTTCAAGTCTTTGAGACTGTGTTTTCTAATCCTCAGGGTGCCAACAGCAGAAAGGCAAGCTGGTGGTCACCAATGGCCACCAAAGCCTTTCCAGCAATGTCTAAATGCTCTGAGAGGTCCAGCAACACCAACCCCACAGCTACTGCCAAGATGCCACCACAGCTCCTACCCACAAATCCCCTACCAAGGTCCCACCTTCTCCAGGATGTTGATGGGTCTCCACGTAGAGGAATGAAGAAAGTGCAATAGTCACTGGAATTTAGAAGGACCGCCTGTGCAGCCCACAAAAACTCAAAGGATCTTTAATTTATCAAAGTGTGCCAAGACAGAGCTCAACAAGCCTCACATGCTCTGACACAGCTCCCAGCTGCCTCCTTCAAACATCATTGCAGGGGCAACCCTTCACCTGTGCTTTTGGCTGCAGCTCAACTACAAACTGCTTTTCTAACACTGTTTCCTTCACCCTCTGTTGAGGTGTAATCCCCAAAGCTACTGGGAAGGCATGAAGAAGAGTTTTGCAAGCTCTGGCTCATACGCACATAAGATGTGAAAAATGTAAATTTTGCATACAGCAACCTGCAACTCCCTGTCCTTCCTCCGCACAAGCTCCCAGGAACACTAGGCAAAATAAATTAAAAGCCACACGGGAATAAACAAAATTAAACCACAGCATTGGTCATTTTTGAGTTTTGGGCTTGGATCTTTTCACCATTTTTTACAGCAGTTGTGCTAATGCTGCGTGGAAGAGAAAGGCAGCTTTTCAGACTGAGCTCTTTTTTCCAGTTCAATGGCCAAGGCTACCCAACACACTTACACTCTTATTTGCTCTCCTTTCTACTGTGTGCCAAGCTGTGAAATTAATATGCACAGAGGACATAAACCTCTCATTCGGGAATAAAAAATGACCTTAACACGCTCCTGCTTAATCCTTCCCAGGCTCAGCATACCATCGCTCAGGGAAGGCAACCCAGCGTGAAACTAAGGTGCCACTTTGCCCTCCTGTGAAAGCATCCACCCTACATCCTCATCGGGTGTCCCCTCGTGGAAGACATCTTCTTGTGGAAAGCCCTTGCTGGGAGGGGAGCTCTGCAGCAGCAGGAATGGAGGTACCATGCAGGGCTTCAAATAACCCCTCTCCTGCACGGTGGCAGAAGTCATATCAAGAATAGGGCAGCTCCAGAGAACACAATGTACAGAGCACAGATATGATCTGCAGACAATCACTCAAGACATCTGATTCTCACAAAAAGTCAGGGGAGCTGGGGCTCGAAAGCCTAGATTTTTAACAAGGAGGTTCAACTGAGAAACCGCATTTGCTCCTCAACCCACCTACGCAGTAGCACCCATCCTGCCACAGGCAAGCACGAGGGCACAGCTGCTGCTGAAGCTGCAAGGAAAAACTCCATTCAAAGTACTTTAAAAAAAAAAAAAACAAACAACAACTAATAATTTATAATGCCCACCTTCACTCACCCCACTGCCCCACGTCAGACCTGAAGGCTTTGCTAGCCTGTGGCTTCTCCCATTCAGACCTTTAAAACTCTGGGGTCCCAGACAATAAATCTTAAAAGATTTGAGCCAAATCTGCCTTCTTACACATGAGAAACTGCCACACTGAGCCCTGAAACGGGCACATGCACTAGAGATTTGCGCTGGGAAGCAGGGTGCAGTCAGAGGATGCTTTGGATAGGAATGTGGCTCCCTGCTCTGTGGGACCAGTTTGGACAACAGTATTTGCCTTCATCCCACCCCAGAGAGATGCATAAGCACATGCCTTTCTCTAAGGGTACCAACAAGTGATCCCTCCTTGGAAGCAGCACCAAATTTTGATAACAAGTCATCACCGCCTATCTCTGGGGGGGGGGGTTACAGCCTACATGCGTGAGCCAGATACACAATTCTTCTGGGCTTTTTTTGATATTACATTAATTCCCCTCATCTTAACAGAGAGTGGCAATGGCCATAGAGACCAAAAAACGTGCTCATGCAAGCATCCAGGGACCCTGCTGGACAAACAACAGCTTGTATTAACTGCAAAGTGGCCATTGCCAGTAATTCTACAGATTCTTCAGCTACGGCTTTGAATTCTTTCCCTGAAAAAATATTTTGGCAGCACACCAGACAAAACAAAACAAAAAACCAACTCTGAAGTGCGTGTGTATATACATAAACATGTAAATCAAACAATTGCTTTTACCTTTTGCAAAAGCATCGAGTTACACGTTTTCAAAACAATAAATTCTGGAGCAATGAGGTAGCATGTATGGTAGCAGATCTTACATGTAATACACAGGACAGGTGTAACACACAGATACCCTTCATGGCCCATTCCAACAACTGTCGCAGACCCAGAGCCACAGCAAAAGCCAAGCAGACTAGACTTAAATCTGGAGAGCCCAGTGCTGCTTTTGGCTTTGCCTCCCACTTGTACAAGGGTGGATCCGTCACATCACTCCTCGGCATCACATCCTTTTCTTCCCATCTTTCTCTTTAACCTTGGAAGCCTTTGGCACATGGACTATCCACTGTATTCCTGCCCACTGCTTTGCTTGCAGGCATCATACTGATGGCATTACCAACCTCAGCTGCAATACTATTAAAATCCATTATGAGGGTGTCGTGGTTTAGCCTCAGACGGCAACAAAGGACCACGTGGCAGCCACGTGCACTGAGCAGGGCGCCAACCGCCGC
>JAOQGH010000077.1:41256436-41267511 GCA_025769975.1 Gallinago jamesoni | reverse complement strand
GAGGGGAGATTTAGATTAGACACCAGAAAGAAATTATTTCCTGTGAGGGTGGTGAGACACTGGAACAGGTTGCCCAGAGAAGCTGCAGATGCCCCATCCCTGGAGGTGTTCAAGGCCAGGCTGATGGGGCTTGGAGCAACCTTTTCTTCTGGGAGGTGTCCCTGCCCATGGCAGGGGGGTTGGAACTAGATGATCTTTAAGGTCCTTTCCAACTCTAACCATTCTATAAGTAATGTAATCACACTCTGCAGCCACAGAAGACAGTCCTATCCCTAGCTTTTGGCTTTCCTTATTTTATTTATCTGGTGCTTATCCATACCAATCAGGCAAAGCAAATGACATTTTGTACAGTAATGAACTAGCGTGCCGCAACTTCTATTTTGGGAGTGTTTCTCCTCAGACACTCATCTTTTTCCCTTTTTTTTTTTTCCCCCAACCACTTGAAAGCATACTGGTATGTATTAAGTTTCAGAGGGAAAAGACTTCTTTCCTTCACTTCCAGCAACTTCTTACTAACATTTAAGCAAAGACAAAGGGCACAAGGCTTGTAAAGGGAGAACACCAATGGAAGAGGAAGGTGCAACAATGCAGCCATCTCTAGAAAGCTGTGTTTTCTACCATGAATATTCAAAGTCCAATTTACAAAATTGGTTAATTTTGCATGCAAATGGACAGTTACACATCTAACTGACCATTTGTGCAAGCAATTACACACGCAATTACCTGATTGCATAATTGTGTGGGCCTAATTTTGAAATTGGGTCTTACATTTTCTGTTGAACACCAGCACTATATTTAATAAATAGATATTGAATAGTTTTGAAGCAAAGTCATCCAGACCTACTGACTCAAAACCAAATATTGACAAAACACGCTGAAACGTGTATACACCCAAAAAAGAGCAACGTGTAACCCTGGTGTAAAGCAGCACATGCCCACCAAACTGAGCCACAAGTTTCTCTGCTGAAACTTCTAGTCCTTTAAATTGTGATTGACAGCAAAATACATAATAAATGTAGGCAGGCGTATCTATACAAACATGCCAGATATATTAATCAGAAATCTGGCAAGTTCCTTACTGTAGTTCTTTTTTTTTTCAGAGGAAGACTTGTTCTGGGGCATTCTTGCTGCTTCGGTTGTATTATGGAGAGGAAAATCAAAGTGAAAGCACATTAAAAGAAATATACCATTAACAAGGTTGTCAGCAGCTTATGAGTATGGTTGTACCAGACAAACCAGGCTTTGAATTTTGAGGCCATGTAGATTTTTTGCATGTGATTCAAGCAGTTAATGTCCCAGGCCTTCACATTGATTAAGTTTACATGGCAACCCCTCCTTAGAGATCAGCATTCTCAAGTATTTCCAGTCAATTGTAAGAAGCATTTTTCTTTTATAGAATAATCCTAAAGACCATCGTTTTTCCCATGAACGTCATCCACAAGTCTCTATTTTACATGTCAACCAAAAGCTGTTTAAGATTAGCTGTCAGAGTCCTCGAGTTTTGGCCAAACATCCATTTTCTATGTGGATGATGCATTAAACTTAAGATGCTTGTTGCTACTGTGGGCAAAGCAATACAGCAATTACCAAGCTATTTCTGACTTACAAATCCATAAGTAATCATGATGTTGGAAACTCAAACTTGGTGGGAAAGAAATGAAGTAGAGTGTTAAAAGCAAAGACTATGGCCAAGGTAGTAATGGCCAGCTTCCTCAGGATGCACGTTGGTGGAAAGACCTGATATCGCAGCCCCCGAGCCATATATACATTTACAGAGACCTGGGGAAAAGCAACTCCAATGCCCTCAAGCCTGTATTTCATCCATCACACCTATATTGAGAGGATTTGAGGTAGCGCTTGTTCTTCTTTCCACCATTGTCTAGTCTTTGGTACCTGCTGCTTATGTTTATTTTGCAATAGAAATCTCTGCATGCCACTAGGGCTCTCTGTTACCTGGGACCCAGACACACTCTTCTCAGTACAACTAAGTCAGACTTGTGTGATCCGAGAAGTGATGCTGTTTCAGCACCTCATATTGTTGAGTCCCACAGAAAGCCTTATTTCACCCAGCAAAATAAGCCTCAGAGCCTCTGCCACCAAATAAAAAGTGATTTTATTCCAGATACTCCTAGAAACACAGGCATGCTGTGTTCATAGGTTCATATAAGTTCCCGGAGAATTTAATCAACAACTGATTAAAGAAACATGCATAAGATGAGCTCCAGGGCTCTTTGGCACATTCTGCAAGAGTTAGCTGGGATCCCAAAGAGCCCTGGCACTTTGACTCACATCAGCACTATCCAAATCAAAGCCCAACAGCCCAGGTAGCAGTGCACCACCCCCCCACCCCACCCCCCCCTTGCCTGGCGTTTGTTCGAGCATTCATCTTCCAAGAGCCCACAGCATCCAGCATCACTGCCTCCATAAAGTGCTCAAGAACCGTCCATGCCCCGGGGAGACACTGGCATCATTAAGACTCAGGACAAACATTAAAAAACTTAAATTGGCCCCAGAAGGCAACACAAACCAATCTAAACCTGACAGGGGCTACCCAGTACCAAAGCTCCCCCATTGGGGGAAGGACCCCAGGCATCAGTGAGCCAAAATGGATGCTCTTATAAACACCAGTGTCACAAATGTACTGCTAGTTTGATCACACCACTGCAAAACACAGGCAGACTAGACCTAAAACCCCAAATGGAGACAAGCATCACAGTAATTCTCGCATAACATAGGACAATTTAGACACTTTTAGCCCAGGAAAAGACCAGGGTAGATGGTGTAAAGGAGCATAAGCTTTCTGCCCAAACAGATAGGATCTATCTGGGACAGAAGACAGGACCTATGGAAATCACACACCCTTGTATTGCCTTCACTTGGAGAAAATTACTTTTCACAATGCTCCACCCCCACCCCCAACCCACCCCCCAATTTCTATGGGCCCTCAGAGAGTCTGAGATTATTCAAGTTCACAGCAAAAGTTTGGCAAGATCATTTTCCACTATCAAAGGACACCTACACGGTAATTGCTCTACTGTAGCATGAGGCATAACCCATATATTTTAATGCCTTAACCACATGTCATGGAAGCAATTGGACTAAAGCTATTAAGAGTCTTAATGAACCTATGTTTCCATCTCCAAAGACACCAGCAATATCTGCCGACATTGCTAAACCATAAGTCAACCAAGCCCCTCATAAAAATCTTACAAATGTGTTTAAAACCATGGCTTATAAAATGAATTCTTAGGAGTTTTCCCCTTGTTTCTTAAGCTACAGGGGTTTTGACTTTTCTCTGCACATGCAGCAGCTAAAAATGCTTTTTCTTCTCTATCCAAAGACCAAGATTCTTACAACTTCAAGATCTTGGGATAAAATTAACACAAAGATGTTTGCAGCCAATAACACTGTGTGAATCTATTTGTAGATGTCCAAAAAAAAGGCATTACCTTCCTGTCCCAAACCTTTAGTTACTACAAGAAAGTAAACACTAATAAAAGGCCATTTAAGAAGCTATTTTATTAAAGGCTCGAGTTGCACACCGAAACCCTTGGGCAGCCAGAAGCATCCAGCACAGACTTGGTTTTGTTTCCCTTCTGAGAAGCCACAGAAAACGTACAGCATCACCGCAGTTGTTAGCAATTTCCGTAGGACAACACACTCCCCCCACCCACCCCCGGGCATGCTGCAGGCACCGTATTATCAACGCAGCAGCCGCTTGTTATATCGGGATATAACGAGGTCTCACAGCAAGACGCGAAGCGACACTAGAAGCAAGGGCAACAGAAATGCAGGGGGAAATCGTCACCACTATTTATGGACCCTAATAATTTCACATTTTTCCCAGTACAAAGTATAGCCCCAGGTGACACCAGGGCTGCGTGGCCATGTGAGCTGGCAACAGTTTTAAACTGTGTTAGCACAAGAGGACCCACACATGCCTGATCTGAAGGGCAGCCCGAAACTCTGGGAGACAAGAAAAAAATCCTCCGCAGGGAGAAACTTGGAGCATCCAGGGGCATATCAGCACAAAAGCCCTCCTCTGTCTCAAGGAATAGACAAAAGGAGAGAGAAGAGCTGCAAAGGACTGATATTGGTTTTGAAAATTTCCATTTTCTCTCAATGGGATATTAATTCCCCTGTTGCCATGAGCTCCGCTGGCTCTTGGTGTGTGTGGGGGAATGACTCCCACCTTACACCAGCCCGAAGCCCTCAGTGGAATCCAGTCCCCAGGCATTTCACCAGGACCCTGCCATGAGCGACTGAGTCAGCTTGCAGAGAGTGTGAAATAGCAGGGATCAGATCTCAATTTGCTAAACAAAATTAGCTGCACACATTTCTGTTTGCGTATCATTTTCCCCTCCTCACGATGTGCTAATTCAGGCAGCAATCACTGCGGTACACAGAGATAGAGTAATAAAGGCAGCTTTCAAATAAAGCAGCCATATACATTATTTTTGCCTCCTTCCTACACAATTCCATGTTTTTTTCCCACACACTCCAATGTGTATGTCCTCTGAGCATTATTAATAGCTACCAAAGAATATTATCTGCCTACCCATCACTTTGGCTTCCTACTTAATGGCAAGTACATTTTTAGAGCATCAAATATATCAACAGGGACAATGGTTGCTAAATTTGAAGGCAACAACAACTGGAAAACGTTAGCTACTTCACTGGTATTTTTATGCGCTACAGAAATATCTCTTCGAATAAATGAGCTTTTTTTTTTTATCCTTTCAAAGAGATAATAAAATAATACCGAATTCTAAATACTGTCACATATCCTCAGCAAACAGCAATTTAAATTTAGATATATACATTTTTTACTGCCAAAGATAACAAGGAAAAATATCCACAATTCAACTTCACATAGTGGATCAGATTTAAAAAAAATGTATAAAATCTTAAAATTACAGCTGGATGGCAGCCACATGAACAGCTGATGAACAGTCGCCAGTATATGGAACCTCTCTCCGAAAAGGGGTTAAAGCAAAGTAACTCTTACAAACAAATGCTTAACGTTGCATCTGCTGCGAGGCTAACCTTAAAAGATTACTGAAATATTCCATTAGCATACTAACTATGGTACATAAACTTTTATGCTTAAACCGTTCAATATTTCAACGTAATTTCAATTAATGGAAATTGAACATTAGGATGTGTATCAAGTTAAGTGTGATGATTTTTCTTCGTGCCCCATAAATGGCTCTATCCTGCTGGTGCCGGCTCCTGCCGCAGGAGCTACATCCACGGGAAAAGGTCCCCCCCAGCAGCTCGCTGGGGTTCAGGTGACCAAAATGCTGCTGCAAATCTCTTCCCAGCAAGTTGAGCTCTGCACACTGAGGTATCCAAGGGTATGTTTAAATGTGAAGCGCGCAAGCGGGGTCTGTGGTACCTGCTCAGGCACCTCACCAGGCTGCCAGCACAAGCAAGAGACGCCTGCCCCACAGCAGGTGCTTTCCCGGGAAAACGGGAGCAGAAAGTATGGAAGCACCATTTGGAGAGTCCAGGAGGAGCAGCGGGAGCCAAGCCACGCCAGAAGTCAGTTAAACAGGGAAGGTTTCAGAGCTTTACCCGCTGTATCCTCACCAACCCCAGACACAAGAGTCATGTGCCATCTTGCAGCGATGCTACAGCCAAGGCCGTACCACCATTTCAGATGTTTGGGCTTTTCCAACTTATGAATAACACAAGTTTGTTCAGAAGGGGGCTATTTTATTTTAGAGCATGCAAGCTTTCCTCCAACCTCCCTCCAATGCGACCTTTTTCCTTCATGAATCACACCACCACACAACTCAGGGTATGGGTGAAAAAAAGGAAAGAGGTCAGGTACCACAACCCTTAATAGACATTTATTAGGCAGTTTAGTTGAGCAGCTGTGGGCAAAGGGTCAGATAGTGCCCTGCAGTGCCACGGGAGCCTCCCCACATCAATTTAAAACCTGTCAGCAGCATGTTCCTCGGCTCAGCATCCTCCCCAGCCACGCTGGGGACATGGCCTGGGATGGAGACCTTCCTGCCATGAGGCAGCACAGACCTGAGCTCTGCCTGGGGGGTCATGCCCTCCCCAAGTCCTGTTGGGCCCCATTTTCCTCACTTCCTTACTCTCCCAGTTGCACCAATGGTTTGATGCAGGCTCAAAAACCAGGAGGCACTGAGGGTTATGGTGGGTAGGTGCCACCCCACGTACTGGCAGGGAGACGATAGGCTTCCTACATTCACTGGAGCAGGTCAATGCTGCTGGAGGCAAGAACGCTTCAGCATCAGCCTGGCATGGCTGGAAACCAGCCACAACCACTGAGGAGGAACAGCTCACCCCTCCCTGGCATCAGCTACAGGCTGGTCCCCAAGACCAGAGCCCACCCACACGGGTCTTTGGAAGATTTCTCCAAGCTTGTATTTCTCTAAGCTCAACACCAGCTGGTGATGAGATACAGGAGTCATGTCACCATGAGAAAAAGAGCACACATTGCAACCCTGATTTACGACAAAAATATTAAGAAAGATGAAGTTCTAAGTGCCCCTTCAGTTACCATCCACCTGCTGCACAGACAGCAGGAGAAAGAAGAATCAAACACCTAATGAGTGTACCTTGGAAATCTCTGAAAAAGGCTTCACAGAAACAGCATACGATGACTGATAATTTCTTATAGCTCTGAAAAGAACTGCATCGTCTAAAAATTTGGAGCTTACTTGCCCATTTATGTACTTTATTTTCCCCACTTCCTCTTTTGTCAGGAGCTAGGTTTTATAGGCTTCAGGCATGGAAACAAAAAGCAGTTACCACTGGAAAACAAAAGTACTTTTCAATACTCTAGGAGTATGAATTTCTATTCCTGGTACCTATTTATATTCTTGGTATTCTTACAGTACAAGTTTACAGTGTGACTGGTAAGTGCTCCTGTAATTTGAATTAGAGCCTTTGCTATCCTAACGCCTGCCAGCGCCGCACCCTCAGGTACCGCTGATGCACAAGCAAATATTCATCTGTCCTAGACTTTGATCCCCTTTACACAAAGAGGGAAGAAGGACAAGTTTCCCTGGCAAGCTGAGACAAAAAAAAAAAATTTTTTAAAAAAAAAAGAGATCTATATATAGCAGCAGTTGTTCAAAGACTTCAGGAGGCTTGGCATATATGCCCGTCTGCCCAGCAGAGGTAGCGGACAGTGCAGAAATGAGACCACTTATCACGTGGACACACAGCTCATCACAGGGAAGCTGCCATCGAGCACGGCTTAAAGCCTTCGTCCAAAGCCAGAAGCTGCTAAACAAACGTTAAACTAAAAGTTGCTGAAATGATTAATCTTTCTGGCACACTCCAAGCACTCCCGTGGGATAATTCAGCCTCCGTTACGTGGGCACACATAAAATCCACCAGCAGCCCGCGCTTGTTTGCGAAAGGAAAACCTTCAATTCAGTGAAAACAGGAGCCCTTTGCACGCCCCGAGGGCTTGTCAGCACACGTGCGACACACGGCAAACAGCCCAGCCGTCCCTGTCACCTCCTCCTGCCTTCGCTCATCCCACAGCAGAAAGTAAATCCTAGGAATGAGCCCCAACTCCTTTTCCCAAGAAAACTGCCTGGGACACTGCGAGCAGCAGAGCCCACAGGGGCTGACCTGGCTTAGCTGTTCCTACGGAGTTGCCATCACTTCCCACTAGTCTTAAAAAGCTTAAGCGTCTGGTTGCACAGCATTGAACTCCTCTCTGCACAGGTAAGGACACAAAGCAAGTTCAGAAGCTTCCAGGGAACCACTGTATTGCCCCATACCAACACCACGTACCAGCTCACCCGTGCTGTCCTAAAGGAGTCCAAAGAGGGTTCATTGTGATGCCAAAGCATCCGCATTTTGAGTAAAGGACCAGAATGAACATTTTTTAAAAAGGCAGAAAATAAAAGAAATAGAAACCCATGCTTTTGAGCAAGTGTTATGTGTTTTAGAAGGACCATTTGATCTGAGTTAACGGTGCTGAGTGACAGGGTGTGTTGTTTTTTACTTTCCTAGCTTGCCACCACAGCTACTATCAAGAGCACACACTTCATTGCTAGTTTGAACTTGTTCACCTTTGGTACGCAGCCATCAGCCTGGTCCTGACTTACTGGTTAGCTTAACAAGTCCTCTAGAATATAACCCTAGAAATTCGCTCCAGGTTTTAAGCACCTCTGAGTATGATCAGATCGCCCTTAACTCCTCCTTGAAGTCACCTGAGCTCCCCTTTGGCTGCTCATATGAAGCACTTTGTGCCTGAGTTACTCTCCCAGCATGTCATTACACCTCCCCTATCCTGCAAACGAAGACACAAGAGGTGGGGACAGGACTCCAGGGACAGCCAATTCCCTGCACCCCCCTTCCCCTCTAGGCACCCAAAAAGCTGCTCCCCGGCCTGGGAGAGGGGTATCAGAGGGTGCTGAGCAGCAGGACAGGAATCCACGAAATCATATCTCCAACTCCGGGCTGCACCTCCGCCTGCCTGGGAGCTCCTGGGGGCTGCTGCCACCTAGAGATGCTCACACAGCAAGGCTGCAGGCAAGGCTGCCCTGTGTGTGCCCCAGCGCACCCCACAGCAAAGGCTCACTCCCCACCCCGACCCCCAGCAGCTCACCAGCTCTGGCAGTGACTTTCATAAAGATGATTTCTCCACAAAGCCTTTGGATGTGTGCGTGCTCTCTGCGACAGTTCTGCGCTTTCACATATGGTAGGAGCGACCTGGCTGTGGTTTGCTTACATTTACTTAATTTAAAAACAAAACAAAACGTAAAAAAACCTCTATCACTCCCCCCCCTCTCGAAAAATCACAGCAAAACACTTAGTTAAATTGAGGGCGGTAGCTAATTCCACGCAAGAAAACTGGGGGCACATTTCAGAACAACTCAGCATTACAAATGAAGGTCGGGAGCGCAAAGAAGCTTGCGCAGCCCAGTTCGGGGTACCCACAGGGTACTGGGCCCTCTGCTGCCACTGGTCCCCAGTCCCACCTCACTACCGCCTGGGTTCAGAAGGGCTTCTCCCCTCATGAGCTGCTCATGCCAAGTCTCATTTGGTTTACTCAGAGGCATGCATTTCAGGTCCTTATTATTACTGTTTTCGTGTTAATTACAAGCGCAGCTCTTCCTGCCAGAATCCATACAAATATATATCAATTACCACCTCTTAAAAAAAAAATGGAAAAAAAAAAAGGAGGAAGAAATAAATAAATAAATAAATCACAACCAAGTCACTAGGGCACTTTGCAGCACTGGCATCAGCAGGGTGGGTGCCTGCATGCAGGCTGCATGGTGCAACCCAGAGCCAAAGCTGCCCCAGGCTCCCGAGGGATGCCCAGTGGCAGCCTGCCCTCAGCTACCACACAGAGACCCACCACCACAACCCTGAAGCCAGACACGCACGGGGCAGGGAGCAGGACTTCCAGGAGGGATGGGGCTCTGTAACAGCAGCACCTGCTTCCCTTCGGTAGAAGGGCTGAGACGGGACATCCCTTCTGCAGGGACTGACTCATCTGATGGCAGCTACAGCCTGAAACTCCCCGTCAATATTTATCGTTCCTTTGCAAAGGCTCAGCCTAATTTTAACCATCAAATAGACACCGTGGTGGAACGAGCGGGAGAGGTGCCAAGGGAGGCTGCTGCAAAGGAGAGGAGCTGCATCTCTCTGAAGGCACGTGTCATGTCCCATCCAACACGGCCCGGAGAGGATCAGCGGCATGAAATTAAAGCCTTGCACATACATCAGCCTCGAATGTGCACCTCACATACACACACACAAAAAAAATAAAGCTGCAAAAATATCTGAAGTACAATTAATTTCTCAGAGCAGTGGAATACTTCAAACAGCGCTAAGTTAATTTGGCTGTAATTATTTAACAACTCAACAGCCCCATATATCAGAAAAAGGAGTTAATTTATCAGCTATTTCCAAGCAGAACAAAGACTCGCCACCTTCCAGGTAACAGCCCAAGCTGTTTGGCTCACGTGACCATGGCTGAGCTGTGCACTGCACACATTATATGCCCAAGCACATAATGCCAAGGAGAGAAAGGAAATTGAAAAAACCCATTGCATTCACATACTTGCATCTTAACAGAATGAAATCCAAAGTTTGGTCAACAGCTCGCTTGCAGAAGCAAAGGCATCGTGATCTCCCTTGATGTGCTGAACGTGAAGGTGGTAGCCAGAGCCCCATTCTGGTGCTCCCAAAAGCAGAAGAGCCCAAATACTGGGGGGTGTCCTAAACATTTGCAGATCAAGGCTCACCTGTCCAGCTTTTCTCACTATTTCAGCAAGAGTCAATCATTAACAGCTGCCATTGCCCACAGCAGTGCCCAAACCCCTCCAAAGAGAAAATGTCAATCAAACCCCATTACTGTAATAAACATATTTTTTTTTTTTTTTTTTTTTTTTTTTCACGGTGCAGGGCATGGAGCCTTTTCTGCAGCACAGATCCAGGAGGCTTCCCCAGAGGTGGCAGGAAGGGCAAGCAAGCAGCCCTGGACCCGACGCATTTTATTTTCACAGGGGTATAAATCCAGCAAGGGCACACCTTTGCAATTGTCCACTCCGACAGCCGGTGGGAAGGAGAGCTGCAGAGTGTGGGAGCAGCCCAGCAGGAAAGGCTCCTGCCCAAAATCGGGGCAGGCTCCGGGGAAAGTCCGAGACAGAAAAGTACCAAGTCAGGGGAATAGAGAGGCTGCACGTAAACAAGGAGGCAGGCAAAAAGGTAGAGCAAAGCACAGCCTGGGAAAACAAGGAATGTGATGCCCCTTTCAGCTGGGATTTACCGATTCCAACTGCGGGAGAAGAAAAACGTTAAGAGAAAGCAGGCGCCCCTCCCGATTTCCAAGGATTAGGAAAGAATCACACGCAGAAAAAGTAAAGTGCGCACCAAGATGAAAACTGCCTGCGAAGCTCAACCAGGCAAGCAAAGCCGGGACACGCTTCTTTCTCATCAAACCTCTCATCATCTCAGTTACATAAAGCCCCAAAATATAAACTGAATTGTGAGAATGAGGAGCTGTTGTACCAATACAGCCCAAACATCATAAAATTTGCATCACCGGGGGGGGGGGGGGGGGGGTG
>JAOQGH010000077.1:41204920-41256336 GCA_025769975.1 Gallinago jamesoni | reverse complement strand
CCCCCCACAAAAAAAAAAGTTACAAGGATTGAAGTGATTTCCTTTTAATGTTTTATTCACAGCGGAGGCTCCCGGGAAGCGCGATGTGGCGGGATGCGATCCCGGTGCCCTCTCCGGGCGCTGGCACCGGCACAGCCTCGTACTACGGCGGCGAGCACTGCTCCAATGCCAAAGGAAAAAAAAAAAAAAAAAAAAATCAAACCAATGCTACAAGTTTCCCTTCGAAAAGTTGAAAAATCGGGGCAGACTCCCCTGGAGGAAAATACATCTTTTCTGGCTTTAACTTTCCAAGCCGCCCGCTCGCTCCCCCCCCGCATCGTGCGCAAATAGGCTGGGAGCCGTGTTTATGTTGCAGCGTTTGGACACACCTTATAGATACAACGTATAGGTGTATGAAAGGAGAAAAGCTTCCTCGCCCGCCCGGCGGAGCGCGAAGTTTTCGGAGAGCGCTGCCCCGTCGGGGCGCCGGCGGCACCTGCGCGGCTGCCACCGGAGGGGACACCGCCACCGGCCGGGGCTCCGGTAAGCAAAGGGCGGCCCCCGGCCAAGCCGCCGCCCGAGCAGGGACACCCGAGGAGCGCGGCCAGGAGAGGGGACAGGGCAGCTAACGGGGGAGGGGGGGGGCAGACCCCAGCTGGGAACCCGCTACCGCTTGGAGCGATAATCGTAAAGTAAGCGGCTGTTACCCCGTCGCTCCCTTGAAAGCGGCTCCCTTGCGCGGACAATCCGCGTCCGCACCGCTCCGCTTCCCGCAAGGAGCTCGTCGCCCTCCGACCGCCGCCTCTCCGCGGGACGCGAACAAACTCCCGCATCCCAGACAGGGACGGGGGGGACCCCTCTGCCTCCTGGAGAAGTTGGCGGGAGGGGACGGCACCGCTCCGCCACCTTTCCCTTTTCTCCTTCTCTCCCTCCGCACCCCGCGCACCGGGCCCGCTCACCCACCTGCCTGCGCCGCCGCGGCGGCCCGCGGGGCCCCGGCCGCCGCCGCCAGCACGCAGCAGCTCCACCACAGCAGCCCCCCGGCCGCTGCCGGCATCGCGTCGCCGCCGCCGCTGTCCGCCTTCAGCGCCGCCGCTGCCTCAGCCCCGCCGCCGCTGCTGCCGCCGCCATCCCCCGCGCAGCCTCCGCGCTGCCGCCGCCGGCTCCCAAAAGTTACCGCCGCTGAGCCGCCGCCCCCAGCGCCGCCCCTCCGCGGGCGCGCCGCGGCGCCGACGGGGCGGCCGCCGCTGCCGCCGGGGCGCGGGGCGTTGCGCTGCGCCGCCAGCACACGCGGAGCAGCGCGCAGCGGCGGGAGGAGGAGGAATGAAGTTGGGGGGGGGGGGGGGGAGGGAGGAGGAGCGGCGGGACGGAGCAAGGGGGCGGGAGCGGGACGGCGCCGGGCGGGACCGCCCCGCTCCGCTCCGCGCCACCGCCCCCCCCTTCACACCCCCCTCCCCATTCCGCACCTGCGGAGCCGCGCGGAGCGGTGGGGGCTGCGGGGGTGCAAAGGCCATCCCACACACACATCCTTTACAAAAAAATAATAATAATGAGGGGCAGGTGCGCGCACGCGGCACTCTCACTTTTTGAGTGCCCAAAGCGCTGCCGGTGCGCGCTTTCACTTTTCTCCGCCGAAAATGAGGGGTGGTTTGGGGTCGCGCGTGCAAATGAAGACATAAGTAAGGCGTGTGTGTGTGTGTGTGTGTGTGTGTGTGTGCGCGCGCGTCTGTGTCCGGGAGGGAGATTTTGGAAAAAATCCCGGCCGGGTGGATGCGTGTCCACGAGTGTGCGGGGACCTGCGGACAGCAAGGCGGGGGGGCCGCCCCGGGAAACTTTTCCCTTCCGCCGGCAGCGCAGTGCCGGGGCGGCGAGGGGCCTGCCCCCCCCCCCCCCCCTCCCGTGGAGCAACCGGGGGGCACCGGGACATCCCCCGAAGCGGCCGCCCGCGGCATTCGGCGGGGGCACCGCCACTTGATGGAGCGGGGGAGAGGATGCGCTGGGCTGAGCCCATCCCCGCGGTACCGAGCCCACCGCCGAGCACCTGAAGCACCTCAAGGTCCCCTTGGCTTCAGGCTTCCCCGATGCCCGGTCCCACCTTCCCCCCCCTCCTCCCTGAGCGCTGCCCCAGCACGGAGTCACGGAACTGTCAGAGATGGAAGGGACCTTCTAGAGATCATCCAGTCCAACTCCCCTGCCAAAGCAGGGCTGCCCAGAGCACACCACTCAGGACGGCATCCAGGTGGGGCTTGAAGGTCTCCAGAGAAGGGGACTCCACACCCTCCCTGGGCAGCCTCTTCCAGGGCTCTGCCACCCTCACGCTAAACAAGTTCTTCCTCAGATTTGAGTGGACCTTCCCATGTTTCAGCTTGTGCCCATTGCCCCTCGTCCTGTCACTGGGAACCACTGGAAAGAGTCCGGCTCCATCCTCCCTCAACCCACCCTTTAGAGACTTGGAAGCATTAATAAGGTCTCCCCTCAGCCTTTGCTCGTCCAGCCTAAAGAGTCCCATCTCCCTCAGCCTTTGCTTGTCCAGACTAAAGAGTCCCATTTCTCTCAGCCTTTCATCATAAGGGAGATGCTCCAATCCCTCCATCGTCTTTGTTGCCCTACGCTGGACTCTCTCCAGTAGTTCCCTGTCTCTCTTGAACTGGGGAGCCCAGAACTGGACACAGTATTCCAGTTGTGGCCTCCCCAGTGCAGAGCAGAGGGGAAGAATGACCTCCCTCGGTCATTCTCTTCCCTACACAGCCCAGGATCCCATTGGCCCTCTTGGTGACAAGGGCACATTGCTGGCTCACAGAGAGTTTGCCATCCACCAGGACACCCAGATCCTTCTCACAAGTGCAACACAACTCAGAATCACAGAATGATACAGGATTGGAAGGGACCTCTAGAGATCATCAAGCCCAACTCCACCCCACACTCTTGGTGTTCACAAGAGCTGGAAAGCTTTGAGGGTGGAAGCTGTGGGAAGACGGCCAAGTTTTAATGGTGGTGGGGCAGGGTGGTGGCTCACTCTCTAACGCAGCAGGTAGATTTTGTGCTGGAGCAGCCGATGAGCAGCCACCTTTTCCAGCCCACCTGCAAAGCCCTGGGGCTCAGCGGTCCAGCAGCATCTCCCACCAGTACATTAAGTATCCGCCACCTTGGTGGCCACTGCCAGCCTGCTGGCATCTCCTAGATGCACCCCGGTGGGGACAGCTGCAGTGCAGGGGGTCCTCGAAGCACCAGCTGAGTCGTTACAGCATCCCCCTCGCTATCACCCACCCTACGACAGGAGTGAAAGGTCAACACAGCCATCCTACCTAATAGGTCCAGGGGACTGGCATCTCCACAAGGCTTGTCTCAGCAAGACCGCGACCAAAAATCTTGAGATCTCATTGCAGGCTTGAGACAGCAGGTGCCATTTATCACTCTTGATGAGTCGATTGGCATCCTCAGAGCCTCAGCCACAGCTTAACTGAACTCTGTGAGTATGCGAGAGAAGAACGTAGAAGAATCTTGAGTTCTTCACTTTATTTCCCTCAAATGTCTGCTCTGAGATGAGTTTTTGATGCCTCCTCACCCCCATCCAGTGCTTGTGGAGTTCCTCAACGTGAAGGAGCTCTCTTCACCCCTTTCTGTCTGGTCTATTTAACACTTCTTGGAGTGTTCCTCTCCCCGGTGACCCTGACGGCTTTCCCTGGCACCCCTGGGAACATTTAGTGGAAGAGTGTGGCAGCAAGTGTCTCCTCTCCAGCTGGCTCCAACGGAAAATTGCTCCTATTGGAATTAACCTCTGAGGCTCAACCCCAGCTTCTGCCAAACTGCTTCTTTTGTGGAGAAGCAGGAGTCTCCCTCGTCTTTAAAAAAACCCAAAATCCCCAAATCAGGATGGCATTTTGAGTCGGAATGCAGCTCTTTCTACAAACAGCCAAAAAGTTTCAGCTGAGAAGAATTAGCTGGGCTCTGCAGAAAAGATGGAGGTTTTATTGCCCTCGGCGCTGCATCCCACCGCCCCACGAGGGCTCAGCGCCCATCAGCGGTGGCAAAGTGGCAGTTCTGCTGGGCAGCACAGAGGCAGGAGAAAGAGAAGACAGAGAGGAAGCAGAGCCCTGAGGTGCAGGGTCTTTAGGGTCCTTCTTTAGGGTTTTCTGTGAGAACATCACCGGGGGGAGGCCAGCCTGTGCCCTTGCCGATGGGATTAGCTGCTGTGCTAATCATCCCTCCTCACTGGCCCCAGGGAAAAAAGCGCAATTCCTTTCTGTCGCAGACCTGGATCAGACATGGGAGGCTGTGGGACAAAACTCGCTCAAATATTGAACTAGAAAAATTTTGCTCTATCTGCCTTTCAGTAAACAGTGACTAATTGCTCTGGCTGGAGCTGCCATGCCTTCAAGATTGGAAGGTGCAGATGGAGCAACGATAGGCGAGGGCTCCTTACCTAACATTGTCTGTACATTAATCACAAATGTTTGCTATGCAAATCTTGTCATACAAAGCAATTATTGCTGTTCCCAAACTGACCTCATGTTTATTTATTACATGAGCTCTTTATTTGAACCTTGTCTGGTCTCTCTTCCCATATAAGCATATTAGCATGTGGCTTCCAAAGGCACCCAGCTGAGAAATTGTAGATTTATTTGTGGCGTGGAGGGGTGGCGTGCGCCACACCGACTGCAATGCAGAACCAAGAGGCTCGGCTTTTATGCCGGGAGCTCTTCATGCAAAATATTCTCACCCTGAGGTCTTTTGCTGGGATGAAGGACGCTTTCTAATAGTGCAGGGCCGCGACACTGGCTTTGCTCTGACTCTGCAGTATTAACCGATAGTTAATGGAGACTGTCAGCTGAAGAGGCCACGCAATAAAACTCTGGTTGGGCTTTTTAGGGCCTGCTTAGTGAAAGTAAAATTTTACGCAGTCCTTCGTCCTTGGCTTTGACACCTTTGCCTACCTCCAGGATGATGACCTGCAAAAAGATTTAACTCTGCCACCAAACAAGTTGCAACACGTTGCTGAAAGGGGCAGCGTCTGGGTGGCTGGAGTGTCTGTTGTCTTCAAGCACCAAATATTCTCTTGCCACACGAGTTTTCTCCATGTGATTTAATGTTGAGCAACAGTGGCATCCGGTGGGCAGAGGGTTTCCTCCCTGACAGCTTGTGGCAGCTCACTCCCTCCGTTTTGCTGTACAGTTTCTCTAGATTATCATTGAACACAATTTCTAAATTCATCTGGATTTAGGGCTCTTGTTTACCCTCCTCTTTCTTCAGCTGGGCTGCAAAACAGGCAGAGCCACGTGTTAACTTTTGAAGCACTACAGTTTTCTTTTAAACATGCTAGACTGTGCTCTGCTATATAATCTAGAGGCAGGCAGGACATTCTGAAATCAGCTGCCTCCACACCCCAAGCCGAGCGGTTTCGTATTGCAGAGATCTGGCTAGTACCGTGGGTGAGACTCTGCCCCCTCTCTCCAGGGCAGCCAGAAGGCTTCCCATGGGTGCCTGCCTTGAACCAAACCCTCTTGTCTAACCTCTCATGGATCTTTTCCACATTCACAAATACTGCCGGTGCTCTTTTATCAGGGAAAGCCATAAAAAAAGCCCTGGAGCCTAAATTGAGAAAAATCCCACTATTGCATCCCTCTGCTCCCACCCGTGGCCGCCCTGCATCTCTCACCACCCTTTCTTCTGCTCTCACCGCCGCTTTCAGCGCTTCCCGATGTAGCGTTGTTGTCTGATGTAATTAACACAACCTCTCCCGTTGCTTCCAAATCATTAATAAAGCCAGTAATTGACGGCAGGCCTGAACCCAGCAATGCCATGCTGTGTACTTTCCCCTGAATCCCCACGCCCTGAATCGCCCCTCTGCAGCATCACCCTGTCGTTAGGACCTCGGCTGGCTTTCCATCCATCTGACAACTCATACACCCCGCTCGATTTGAAACATTTCTTCCCCCCCAAGTATTTCTCTTTTATGGCACAGCTATAGCTTTTGCTAATTGTTCATGAAAATAATTTTTTTTTTCCTAAAGTAATATTTTCCTTGAGAGGTCGAATTAAAAAGGGCCCATAAATGACTAATGGTAATTAATAAAAATGAAGAAATAATTAGGCAATATCTTTAAATGTATATGCCTGAAGTCAAACTCCTAAATCCCCGTTTCAGTTAGAGCAGCCTGGGTTGTTGGTTTTTTTTTTTTCCTTCCCAAAAGGAACAGCAGTTCTTGTGACTGTCTCAGCAGGGTAAGACACAAACAGAAGGACAGGGAATATTCCGAGTGATGGAATATTCTGGATGAAAACCCAGAAAGCTGAGGGCTGGGAGGGCATTCTGGACCATGCCGACGGCAAACAGCTTGGGGTACCAGGGCAAGCGGGGATTTGGGGAGCTGGTGAACACCTCAGTCCTCTTGAAAACCAGTATATTTAACCCATGGAGAGCCTGGCTGCTGGTTACCCGAGTCCTGCCACTTCCATAGGGCTGTTAAAAAGGGATTAGACATTTAAGGGCAAGAGAGTTACGTTAAAAAGAAAATAGAAGCGATAAAAGTATTTTGTGGTTCAAAGCATAAATCAGCCTTTTACTGCTTCCCCTTGCAAGGAGTGCAGCCGCAAATGTCTAACTCAGGGATTTTTATATCCAGTTGTGAAATATCTGGGAGGGAGCCATGCCAGGGAGCAGGCACAGGACCGTTCGCCTGAGTCAGCGCTGCGAATCCAAGGATGCCACAGCATCACAGTGGCTTTGGGACGGAGAACTGAACACGAAGGTGTAGGGTCAAGTGTACGATCCTATCGTGCAGAGTGGGACTTGGGGATGCACAGAGCTGGTTTTGATGGCTGCTTCACCCCTGCTCCCCTCTCCTGACGATAATTTATTGCCGGTGCTTTCCCTTTGCCAGTGTGGACTAGCAGAAACTTGGATCCAAGACCCAGGTCTAAATCCAAGCTTATTAAAAGGTCATGTTTTACAAAGTAGCGCAGCCACCCTACCCAAATGAGTGGCTGGCTAATTGCCTTCCATGTGAAATCGGGCTTGTGGTTTCCGTGGGATCAAGCGTGGTTTCCTCCTCCCTTCCCTCCACTCTTTGGTTACGTTCCCAGTCACTGATGAGCACTTGATTTGCAGAAAATGCTATATTTTGTGGCCACAAACGTGCTTTCCAAACCCCTGGGGCTGCTTATACCCAGGGTGGCACAGAGGCAGAAGGGCTGCAAACACTGCAACGTAGGAGAGCAAAAAAATGCCGTGCTGGCTAAACCTCAGCAGGTGGTTTTGGGAGCACCTCCCAAGACGTCATGTAGAGCCGGTTTGAACCATACACGTAAGCCACTAGGTCAAGGTGTCACTTCATTTTCACCGCTTCTTGCCATGTCAAGTGGGACAGAGCTGGCCAAGCTGGCACTCTGGTAGAACAAACTCCGGGTTCTTCCTGCTCACAAGGCTGGAGGAGGATATATATCATCACAGCAGTAAATTGTTCGGCTGGAAGCACGAGCGAGCTTGTGCCTTGCACAGCACCGTCCTGTGTTGTTTAACAAAGCAAGCGTGTGTGTCAGCTGTGGTGACAGAGATGCTCGGTGTCACCCACGCCCAGTGAGAAGCCCCAGTCGTTAGGCAACACGTGCCGGCGGGCACGGAGCTGGACGCCAGCATCTCTGCACAAAGAGTGGCAAGCAGCCACAAGAAACACACACAAACACAGCGCGTCAGAGAAATATTCACTCGAGTACCCCCTCGCCTACCAGTACAGCCTTACTTATGTGTGATGAGCAGCCAAAACTTCCTGCAAGAAGAGAGCTTGTGCAAGAAGATGACTTCTCACCTCAGGACAGCCGGGTCCTTTGGAAATGCCGAATAGCCCATCTCAAACTGATGTCGAGACATTTAATTATGGAGGGATTTTTATAGGTGCAGGCTTTTCCCTTCATGCTTGGGCAAGCAGGATGATAAATACAAGATCTATTTGCACACGCCCACGTGAACAGTACTTTGGAAGCACATTGCCTTGTGTGAATAACAGTGGTGAACGTCTGTGGGAAGACAAAGAGTGGCACAGAGGCATCCCCACCTCTTCCATCTCCTGCAGAGAAGATGCTCTACCGCTTGGATGAGATCTCCAGCTCCGTGTTTAGAGAAGCGGGACCTACAACGGGAGCAGTGTGGAGCTCAGCTGTGTTTGCAGGACTTCAGAGATGATATCATAACCCCAGAGGATGAGTGGAGTGGAGCTCCAGGCTGGCTGTGAGATGTGAGCTCAGCCATTCACCAGGGCCAGTTAATCCAGCATCAACAGTAGGCCCATTGTAGGGTGGTGCGATACACTAGTTTGTCTATTTGTTTTTTCAGAATTATTATTTGGGGAGTAACAAAAATTCCCCTGGGGTGCAAAGAAGTGTATTCTGGGAACCTGAAAGAGATCAGCCAATTAGATCATGGAAAAACTATAAACCATTAAATTTCAAAAGTAATAGGCAATCAATACAACCCAGACTTTGTACTATTTTCTGAAACTAAGGACTGAGCTCAAGAGAGTGCTTTAGACCACGTTTGGTTTTTTACTGGTGTTTATGTCTCATCCATAGCAGAAGGATTTAAGTACTCTCTCAATTTAAGGAGACCTAAGACAGGTCTACAAAGTCCTCTCTGAATTAGGGCATCATATTGTTGTTTTGAGGTTTTTTTGTGGCCTCCTGTGTATATCAATCTCCTTGGTAACCTGCCTTTCCAGGGTCTTGCTTAATATTTACAGTGCCTTCTCTTAAAAGCGCTCTGGTTCTTAGCCCAGTAGAAGATGCATCCTTTGCTTTTTTGATTGTCCGCATACAAAAAGGTGGGTGTTTTTCTGTTTTTCTCATATATGACATCCAAATGCAGCATCCTCTTGCCTAGACCTCTCTCACTCATCCTTCTTTGCCACATGTCCCCTACCTTCTTCACAATCCTGGTGGTGCACCTCAGATCTGTGGCCAGCTCCTCACAGCTCAACAATAGCCTGCCCTATTTCATGTCTTTCCTCTTTTTAAAAATAAAAGAGCCTCCTCCCCATTGGTGTTGAAAACAGTGCAGCAAAGACAATATGGAGGTCACAAGCTTGATACCAAAAGAGCTTCTTCTTGCAGCTGGTGGATTGTACTTCAGCCTGGTCCTGACACATCACTTCCCAAGCCACACACTGCGAGCATCTCAACATACTAATAACATTTGCATTTTAATTTTGTATGACGACTGTAAGTGATAGAAGCTGCAGTTGAGCATTTAGCAAGCCTGGTTCTATCGACTGACAGCAACAGGGCATGGGCTGCTTCTCCGGGGTCACAGCCTCCCACAGTTTTCAACATCTTCAGGGCTGCACCTGGAAAATTTTAAGGGGGACTAAAGGATACTCACCTATTCTCTGTTTGAAGCTCCCAGTCCCCATTAATTATGAAGCCTTTCTTTTTTTATTTTTTGTACAAAGTTTTCCTATGAAGAATCCATTTATACAGCACAGAATGTGTCTATGTCTATAAATAAATAGACACTCCAGACCTGCCTCTTTACATTTCTATAGGCGTTGCGAGCTCTACCCGTAGCAAAATAGAGAAAATTAATGCTGTCGCTTTATCAGTACACATCCCTGGTCTGGCAACAATTTGCTGGATGGTCCCGTTTGCCTGATAATTCATTGTTTCTATAGCAATCCCACTGAGAAGAGTTTCCCATTGTGCTCGAGGAGCAGGGCACTCCCTGGGACCACAATAGCTTTATTAGCTCCAAATACCTTACAAATAGAGCTTCTTTATCAATATCAGCTTCCAAAAATCGCTGTGATTTCAAGCTCGGTCGTTAACGTGTCTGGGACAAGATGTTCGGTCGATTCCAGAGGACCAGCCCATTTGCTTATAAGCAGCTGAGCACGGGCTCATACCGAGTTTATTTGTAGGAATGACTGCGGCAGCCAGATCCTTCCCGGTTGCTGTTCCTACTTTAAATAGTTCTATTAATTCTTAATTTTCCGTATAGTTGCGGGAGTCACGAAGCCGCGGACGTGAGCAGAAGCACTCGATAACTTAGCGAAGTGCACCAAACAGGATAGAAAACCCGGCTTCTTACAACTTGGGCGACTGAAAGGGCTCGTCTTCCTCCAAGTGACAGGACCAGCGGGCTGACAGGGCTGCGTCGACTGACGCCGAGGTTGTACCTGGGGCTGTGGGTGCTGCTTGGCAGGCCGCTCACGCGCGGGTGCTTTCACATGTAGGGCACCCCCCACCCGCCTCCTCCCGGGGCCAGAGCCCACCGGGAGCTGCAGGACAAAGCCGAGCGGGATTTCAGGGTGCTGCTGCCAAGGCGAGGGCAAAACTTCCGCTGGCAGACCAGGAGCAGGCAGCAGGCCAGTGGGTCGCCTTGTCTGCAGGCAGCCGGGCAAATCTCCGCCCCCATTTTCCCCCTTTTTTTTTTTCCTATTTCTTTTCCTTTTTTTTTTTTTTTTAATTCCTGGAATCCAGCCCTTTGTGAGGTGAATACTCTCTTCTTGCAATGCTTTTTCTTTCTTTTTTTTTTTTTTTTTTTAAGAACATACACCAGAAAAATAAGCTTTCAGCAAGTGCTAGGTACTATATAAATGTTTTTACTTAACTTTAAATTTTTTAAACTCATTTTTTAAATTTATTTTTAACTTCTGTTAACTTCTGTCCAGTTATGTGGCAGTCAAGAAAAAATAAAAGTAACACTACTTTAAGTTATGATGCAAGTCCCACCTACCCAAAAAGACTTAATAGGAGAACAAATTTGGCATGAATGGTCACGAGAATTAATCCTGCTATTTTTTGGGCCTTACTCTATGTGCAGAGGGTCTGGCATATTCTTCAGAGAGACACTGCTTGATGCCTCTTATCACTGAAAAAGCTGAAAGGGGGGTGTAGGAAAAGTCACAGCCCTTTCACGTTGCTCAAGGAAATATTAGGTCCTGTTTTAACTAATTTTTCTCCCTCCATTTCCCCTGCTCCTCATCTCTAATTTACAAATTTATCTCAAGTTCAAAAATAGCAGTTTAATTTATCTCAACAGATAGACTAAAAATTACCCAAATTCAGAAATTTCCACTATTTTTCCTTTTTTAGGTAAAACTAACAATGCCATTGTTGGAAGATCACCCAAGGAAAAAAAACATCTACCGTGAACCACTCCATCCTGATTTGGAGTAACCCTTGCAAGAAGGGAAAACCCTTGCCTTTCAACCTACCAAGCCTCCTAGCCCTCCCATACCACCCTCTTAATTTCCTAATTAGCCTGCTTTTATCACACAAGAGGCGAGTCGAAGCCAGATCTTGCCCCAGCACCCGTGATAGAACTGCTTGACTGTTTATTGGCTTCGCTGCAGGTTTTCCTGAGCCTTCCTCTCTTGCATAGTTTCCCTTTTCTGCCTTAAAAACCCGCCACAAATTGCATCCATCCCGATGAGCAGGGAACGGTTACATGCTTCACTCTTAAGGTTTAAATGAAAACTTAATGAAGACTCAGAATTTAAGATTAAATGTTCGGCCCCTGGCTAATTATGTTTGTAAGGTTTCATTTGCCAGGCAAGCATCTGAGTTAAAAAAGCAAAACCAAGCCCCACACAGTATTTACATGTTTGAGAGCACAGCGGATCCTCCCTTGAAATGGCACAAGAAATCCCTGTAGAGCTCTGGTACGCATTCAGCCAGCCTCCTTTTATTTTAAAGTTGTCCAATTTCCTGGGAAAAAAAAAAAAAAAAAAAAAGCAAGTTCACTATCTTTGTGACCTAAAAATAGTGAAATACCGTAAATATTTGTGCTTGTCTCTTCTGGCAGCGCTGGTGTGGACATGATAGCTATACCTATGGATCTATATGCATATAACTAGGCTACTATTCCACACTTCTACGTGGGTGAAGATCTGAAAAACAGATCCCCCTTGCAGCATCACTTTTCAAGAATTACATTTAAAGAATTACATTATGCTGGTGTTTACCTTCCACTTAGGTCTTTCATTACAATTCCAGCCATTGGCTGGACTAAGTTTTCCTTTTTACAGTATTTTTCCTCCCTGTAGCAACATCTTGTAAACAGCCTGCTTATTTATAACTATGAACGAGATGGAAAATCCAGTGAATATCTTGTGGTATTAAGAAAAAAATATCTGTGGTTACTGCCTTACACAATGCACTTGATAAATTTGAATAATCTGAATTTTTATTGCAGTAGTCTTTAAAATGAAGAGCTACAATTTCCTTTATTTTTTTATTTATTTTAAATAATGCACAAAAATTCTAATAAACAATTTAGTCTGAACCACAGGGAGAAATGAAAGGCTGCTCAGATGTAGTGACTCACTGGATTACTGAAAACAACTATGCGGCTGCAGCTGCTTTGACTTGCCGATATATCTTTTCCCTCTGTTTCTAATAACAGGATCACTCTAGAGCTTTTATGAAAAATGAAATTTCCTTCTTTTCCAATAGACAGAAATATTTATGTGGGTTGGAGAAACACAGCTAAAAGCGATGAGACCTTTAACACAGCTAAAGTCTACTTTAGGCACAGATTTTTCTTGTCTGAGTTGCAGAAATCTGTCTGCCCATCTTAATTCTCGTGACTTATCCCCTAGTGTGCTTTTTCCCTTCTGTGGATGGGCTGATCGATTCTTCCTCCTTCATTATGAATAAACCTCCCTCAGAAATGAAACAATATGAAGCAATATCTGGGGGAACATTTGCCACCACTGTGTGTGAGAGATGTGAACTGTTCTGCCGCGTGATGTTAAGTCGATTACACCTCCCACCATGGTGAAAAGCGCCACTGTCAGCATTATATACCAACATGTTAATAGCCAGCTAGCATTTATTTTATTTTTTAATAAGCATATTTATAGTTAACTGCAATAAAAGAACCCACAAACCAATACCAAGAAGGGGTTCCCTCTTAACTGGTGGCACATGTCTGGTAGATGCTCTGATCATCTCCATCTCTCTGTAGGTATGCAGAAGCATGGCTGTGTCAACCCGTCTCCGATATCATTACTGACACCACATGACGTTTAAATAAATGAATGATTAGCTGTGGGATTCAGAAGGAGATTGTGTGTTTTGTTGGTGCCCGACATGCTGACAAGCAGGTGAAAAACATTGCCCTGAAAACATAGTTGTCTCTGTTGATAGAGAAATGCATTATGAAAAGGCATTAGTCACTGTAAACCCTGAGATACCTAACAAAGATGGATTTCAATAAAAATAGAGAGCCATTAAACTAACCCATCCTCTTTTCACAGGCTCAGGCATAAAGATAAACGTTATATATTTGCTTCTGTTGATCTCCATGCTTAGCGATGCCATGAGCACATGAAACAAGTAGCATTTCTGATACTACCGTGGGTCTTTTAACTACCCTGGAAAACCTCTCGGGGTTGACATCCACCCCCCCCCTTCACCCCCCCCCTCCCACCCCCACCCCCGAAATGCCAGTTTAGCATCACTGATACGAATAGACAGATATTCACTCCAGCATGTTTTGGGGTGGATAAGTTCTTTTTGACTATGCAGAACAGGTGAACCACTTTCTTCTTAAATATTTACTATACTTATTAAAGATCAAAACGACTATGTTTTCCTTCCCCCTCTGCATCAGAGACCAGGTAAAATAAACCACACCTGCCAGCCACTTGGACCACTGTAAAACTCAGTGCTGCAAGGAGCTTCTTTCTGAGCAGCTTCTTGATCTTCCCAAAGCTATCTTAAACAACACGGGGGCTGCTGCTGGTTGGTCTTCCAGTTCACACGTCTCCTGCTGTTGGAGGGGACTGAGGGGGCTAAGGGAGCAGAGTGCCCTGCCTGCAGTAGGTCAGTCAGCTCAAAAGCAAGATTTTGTCCCAGAGATAATCTTCATCGTCTCAAAACTGTAGCTTAAGGGAGTCCAAGAAAATAAAAAAAGTCATATTGTGTTCGTCATTCACTTTGCTTAGTCTGACAACCATTGCAGAAATGGTGGCCTGCAGCAGGGTACGCTTTAGATAAAGAATAACTCCTGTTCCAGTCATTGCTGGGGCTGTTTAGATCTTCAGGCTTTTGACATGTTAAGGAAAATGTCTCCACAATTCAGGCAACTGCAGTGAAATAAGAGGTTGGCTTGAACATTAAGGACCCACTTATTCTACATGAGCACAGACAGATGATGATACTGTCCGCCTTGACAAGACCTGTCCTTCCACCCTGCTTGGTAGACATCCTTTCATTGACTGCAAGGGTTTCTCAAAACTTTTTCTCTCATTCTTGGTATTATTGTCATATAGAGTAGGAACCTGAAAAGAGCTGGCAGCTTTGCTACAATTGTACAAGAAAATCATCATCTCCTCATTGCTTGACCTTGTGAAAGAAAGGTGATGTACCTGAACTCCTGCTTCCCCATCTTGAGATGTCATTTATACCGATAAGTAAATTGTCATGCGAGAAAGGTAATTACCTGTGAGTGCTCTGGCATAGCGTGGATAGCGTGGATTCACCTGCAGCATCAGATAAAGGTGAAGGCAGCTTACTACCCCATGAGCTCAGGTCTAATAGTTTGTGCCTCTGGAAAGCTTTTGGTTCCTGGAAATTAAAGGAAAGTAAGTAAGAAAAGATAATTTGCAATCACTTAGCATTTGAAAAATGCGAACAAACAAAGCAGGGTAGGGAAACGAGCAGCTTTGCACTGCGTAAACCAAAATGATGTGACATATTTTCACCTGGTTAAATTGCTGATGCCAATGAGGCTTTTTAATTCTTTATAAACCAGGGAAATCCTGTGGTGTAACCATTTCTTCAGGACCTGAGGAGAGGAGCGTCACCTCAGCAGGCACGCAGCAGGGATGGCTGTGATGCTGAGGTTTGGCTGACGGTCAGCTCAGGAGTGCACGGGATGTGGCAAGGCATCATGAGCATCTCAGCTGGAGCTCAGGCCCACCTGCGAGCCATTCATGGCAGGGACGTTCAGCTGATTAATAGCCACCCTCCAGCCCCTGGCTGCTCTGTAAGCGCTGTGCTACGGCCCGTGCGCTTGCTCCAAAAAGAAACGGCTTTTACTTACATCATCCTTAAATTCCTTTGAATGTAAAATTTAATTTTGCAACAGAGAGCGTGTTGTGAAGCACCACGGTTCGAGACCACAAAATACAGCGAAAAACGGTCCTGGAGACCGTCGGGGATGCTCCAAACTGCTCCCCCTGCCCCGGCTTCGGCATCCTCCTCCTCCTCCTGCAATACAACACTGCCCTCTCACGGCTCCTCTGCTGCCGACATGTAACGTTTACCGGAGCACACAGGTTAATTCCGGCCTAAAATCCTGTGTGCTGGGGATAGCTCTAGCATCGCTGGGGGGGTGCGCCCCGCTTTATATCAAGTGCAGAGGATCCAGCCACCCAGGATCTGCTCCCCAGGGATGTGGGATGGGTGGGTTTGATTTCTGCTCTGTAGCAGATCGTCACCGGTACAGGGGAGTGAAACCCCAGGGAGAGCTGAGCCACCAACACCTGGTGTGCTGCAACACCGTTGCTTCTGTGCTGACCTGAACCTTCTCCCCAGGTTTACACCCACACTAAGAACAAACACCAACGTCTACATCACCACGTCGACTGCTCTTGACGTGCGTTCTCCTTGCTTGGACCTTGTCATGCAAACTGAAAATCGACAGTTTGCCTTCTTAATGTGGA
Organism: Gallinago jamesoni; assembly: GCA_025769975.1. Lineage (NCBI taxonomy): Eukaryota > Metazoa > Chordata > Aves > Charadriiformes > Scolopacidae > Gallinago > Gallinago jamesoni. The sequence continues at coordinate 41,240,695 of JAOQGH010000077.1, read as the reverse complement.
GAAACATCCCCCAGTAACATCAAGGCAACACCAAGCCCAGGTTAAAGGAGACACTTGCCCAGAGCAGGTGTCCTCCGTGGGTAACAAGGCAGCAGGACATGCAGATGCCCCAGAAAGCTGAGCTGGGTGCTGCCCCCAGGCCTTTGAAGGATGGCTCAGGGAGTGTGGACGACACACACAGCTGGAAAGGAGATTAAAAAAAATGCAGTACAGTCTCACTGCCCTTTCACCCTGGCACCAAACAAGGGGAAGAGCCCCCGTGGCACAGCCCATCTTTCTCCCCCTGTATAGCTTCTCCCCAACACTGTTCACAGGGTCTAACCCCCACTCTGGCTGTGCCATAGAGGGCTGGGAGGTTGCTCTTCTGCTCAGTCTCATTCCTGCCAGCTCGTGCACATTATTTTGGCCCAAGCATACCAATTGTACCCGTACCAAATGTTGGGTTTTCAGTTTACATGTGCTGGAAATCAAATGCTTGCATCCCCAGCAGGCAGCTGTTTCCCCTGAGCTCCAGCCCTGCAGCTCTTCTTTGTATAAGCAATTTCTGGATTCACTTTTCAAACAAATAACTCCCTGGGCACCTCAGGCATTTTAACAAAAAAAAAACCAAACCCAAACCCAACCATAAGGGTGCAAGATGCTGTTACAAATCGACCATACAGCCATCTCTGTTGCACAGCTCAGAGTCCTCAGCTGGAAGTAAAAAAAGCAGGAACAAATACAACCTGCACTTGGATGCTGCCAGCCTAAGAGTAAGCCAAATTTTGAGCCTCAACTTTTACCTTCTAGTTGCAGATTTGAGGCCTCTGGCTCCAGGCTCCTCTGCTCACCAGCCACTGTCGCTGCCCTTCTCCACAGTGGCTCTGACTGGACGGTGCTCAAACCACAATCTCAATGGAGCATCACCAGGAACTTGAAGACCAGGGCCTGAGAGAGTAGGAAAAATAACTGGCAGGGTTTTGCCGACAGACCAAGCTTTCCAGGACTTATTTCTGATAAAATAAATGGCAAGTGAAGGAGTCAAAAGGTGTTTCTGCCCAGGTCAAAGTTTTGCTCAGTATTACCTGCAATGCACTACTGTGCTATGCATTGGCAATAGAAAGTAAATAGATTATGAACTAAACTACATACAATAGTCTCTTACTGAACATATACTTCACAAATTAGTCACTGACATAAGCTAATAACCTAGTCTCAAGCCAAGAGGCTTGAAACTGTTATACAGAGGCAGCCGGTCTCGGCGCCTGCTGGCTGCAGAGCCCTCCCACTCTTCTTTCTTCCGATAAAACCTATTTTGCAGGTGCAATTATTCAGCAGCTGGGGTTAGCCCAGTGCTCTGAAGGATGAAGGGAAGGTAATCAACTGTATTCATCTTAGTATTTCTTTTGCAGTGCTCTGGGATTATAAATACAAGATAAAATATTATTGCAGGAGACCAAATTTTAGCAAGGTATCAGCCAAAGGGAGAGGACTCCTAAATGCATGGGGATGCTACACTAAGAGTGGGACTGTTTGGGACCCCCAGGTAAGATGCCAGCAGCATCATGCACATCAAGGTTAATATCAGGTGATTTCATCATCTCTACCAAAACTTGTCACATTCCTGGCTACCAATGCCATTTCCAGCACTGCAGGATTTTCCCTTCTCCTGGGGGGCTGGAAAGAAACTAGCCCTTCTCCTCCTCCTCACTTTGTCCGTTCCCCCGGAGTCTAATCCAGAGCCCACAGGTCTATTTAACAAAAAGGCTCACAAGTCCAGTGGGAATATGGGCACCCCCTGCAAGCTGGGATGCTGCTAGTCTGGGGTGAGCCATGTACATCCTTACTGCAGGACTTCAGAGGATTTGTTTTCAGGCACCAAATTCCCTTTTGCCAGCAAGAATGGTGGTTTGAAGAGCAGCATCCCAAAGGATGACATGCAGGCATTGCAGCCCCCTCAGATGAGCCCCCCACATTTAGTCACACTGCCCCAAATCCTCTTTCAGGCTGAATTTAGCTGCTTGCCCTGCTGCTTACCTTCTGTGCTTGATATTGCTCCTCACCTCCTGCACAGAGGTGGCCAGGCAAGGTTTCTGATGTCTTGCAGCTCTCAAACTAATTACACAGTGACGGGGGCCTGCATCCCCACTGGGTAGTTTGGGTAACAGTGCTGGTCCTGAGCTCCATGGTGACCAGCAGAACAAATATCAGCACGCAACCATCAGGCCAGCATGGAAATCAGGAGTGTTCACAGGGTCAGGAAAAGTTCTACACATGCAGTATTTGCCTTTGTCGTATGCATCATATGTCCCTCTACACAACGTTGAACGAGACCTAGAGAAAAAAGAAACATAAATTGCTAGTTTTGGAGAAAACCGCAGGTTTCAAACATCTTTGGGTCAGAAAAGGAGGTTTTTGCAAACCGTCAGGCTTTTTGCAAAGGTCTCAACCCAGTGCCATCCAGGGTCCCCTCACCTAGCATTGGGAGCCAGGGCACCTGTCCCCGTGGCGTCAGGGAAGCAGCCTGGGGTAGATGGCAATGCTGGACTTTTCCCACTAGCAGGGGAAACTCCCCACACCCCAGGGAGTGGGGAAAGGAAGGTTTAGATACGCTTTAGAAGCACAGAAAGGGATTACAGGATCAAATCCTGGCATTTCATGTAAGTAGCTCTTCAACTTACTCACGTTGCCTTGGCATCCCCAGTGTCTTTGTTTTCCTGTAGCTCCATTCAAAACACATAAAAAGCTTGGAGATGTTTCTAAACCGAGAGACATCAGACCACGCTGCCTAATTGAAACCAATAAAGTGCTATGCTCCAAGGTTTCCTCGGCGGCTTCTCTCCTGGCAGACAAATCTTGTTCTTCAGCTAACCCAGAAAAAGGTCAGCCAAGCCATCAAACATTTCAAAGCACAATTAAGACCCCAAATGAGAGAAGCTAAAGTTTAATGTTGAAACTTCACTGCCGGTTGATGCTCACGAATTACAAGGGTCACTTGAAATACGATCTGCAAATCCACCACATCTGTCAGAAACCTGTCTCTGCTGATGGGCGTTAGGAAATTTTTTGGTGAGGCAAACAACCTTGCTATAATAATATAATAATATCACTGCTGCTATTAAAAAAAAAAAAGGTAAAAAAAGAAAGAGCAATTCAGGCTGTAGCTGACAGTTAGAGGTGGGAGCTGCTTTGGGTCTGTAGAACTTGAAGCGGATTGCTTTTGATGCCCTTAAAACAATCCAGCCCCCATGCAGGTGTGGTTGTCCAGAAAAAGTCAGAAATTAACTCTCCCTCACAGGAATATAGCATTTAAGGAGAAACGAAAAACCCAAGGGGAGAACAAAAGTCCACAAAATAGTCTAATTAAAAAATAGCGAGTAATTTCTTTCTAATAAAGTTGAAATTTTATACGGAGAGTCCTATTTCCCTAACTTATGAGTTCTTGAGTATAACCTCCTACACTTAAGCTTAAAACAAAAAGCACAAAAGTCAAAACTAAATTAAAGAAAGTTCAAGTGAAGCGTTTCAACATCAAAATGAGCAGGTAACAAACAAAATTTTCAGGTTTGACATTCTTCTGTCCACCACTGATTACACCTGGTACATTCTTGCATCATGTTTTACTTGACTAATGCTGTCTTTTCCAACAGCAAAATGTTTCATGGGAAACTCTCTTCACTTTCATCCTACTCATGCCTGGTTAGACTTTACTTCAGAGGAAGAAATACTGTGAATACCCTGAAATACTGTGGTGCTGATACAAATTTCATACCAATGCAGTTATTACCAGCAAAACAGGGTGGGGGAAAACAGATCCAGTATCTGCACTACCTTTCCTACCGAGTTGCCAGCAAGGACATAAGCAAGCATAAGCCTTTCCCTGGATCAGCCAAGGAAGGTATTTCAGGATTAAACAAGAAAGAATCCAGGCTTGCTCTGACTTTAGCTTTGTCTCTGAAGTTGAAGAAGTCAGATAAGGAGTTGCACTTCTCATGCATCAAAAAAAAAATTATTAGCCTGGGTCTGGCCAGCTGAAGATCAGAATCATTCACAGCTCACTAAAAACATGCCAGGAGACTATACTGTCACTATTTATGGCTGCCTACTTGCTTACCATTGCCACACCTCCATCTCCTTCATGAAAGAAGAGAGCTGCTTTTGGAAGGGGATGACCCAGATGCCAAGAGACATGCCCATAAACATTATTTATCCCCAACATTGTTTTTGATAGTATGATTTCCCATGGGGTGTGATTTCATTGGAAAGAAATCCAGAAGAACTTCTGGATAGTTTCTAACAAACCTCCTATTCAGAGAAGTTCAGACATTTGCCTGTGGCCCCACAACATTCTCATAAACCTCCACAACCTGGTGCAAGAGACAGGTGGCACTCTGTAACTTTAGGGTCAACTGGAAGCTCTTGAGTCTTCCAGAAGTTTAATGCATCTCCTGTAAGGTCCCACCATGCCTAATAAGTAGAGCCTAGCATGGAAGAAGGCTGTGGACCCATCCTGCCAGGATCACTTTGAAATGTAGAGGTGTTGGTATTAAGCAAGCTTGTGTGTGGGCGTTCAAAGGTCTTATTCACACAGGTTAGTGTTCTAGCTACTATAAAACATACACTACAATGGGGCTATTTTTTGATCCCATCCAAGATGCTGAGGAGACCCTGGAGAGGGAGAGGTTGTAGCACATGGTGCTCTCCTCTGCATCCTCTTCAGTCTTTGTGGGGATTTTGGTGGGGAATGAGGAAGGATGAAGAAAAGGGAGAAGGAAGACTTTAAATTAGGGACAATCAGTTTGATAGCTGAAGGACAAACCAAACTTCAGGCTTTTCTTCTTCTATCTAAAGAAATGGCATTAAAAAAAGATCACCAGCAACCGAGCCAAAAAACCCCACCCATTAAGGAACTAACATGGAAGCCAAAAGCAAATTTGAGATTTACTAATACCATTTCTATTGATGGAAAATGGGCAAAACACCATTTAAAACAATTGAATTTGACTCCTTTTTTTTTTTGCAGGACAAAAATCTGGCTTATTTATTTCATTTCACAGAGATATTTAAAAAAATATATTCTGAGCTCAAATGCCACCTTGACATGTTAACTATCTACTTTCATTATATTCATCTTCATTTTTGGTGTAGGTTATGAATGCATAATCTAAGTTTTAACATAAAGGTTCCTCTGAGGTAGTAAGAAGTGACATTATAAGACATTACGCCACAGTTTATAATGCCAGTGGAATAATTTTGCATCAAGGGTTACAACAAAATTCTTGATAGAGAAAGAAGTTATGGGAAGTAATTATTTCCCCTCTGCCCCCCCAGCTATTAGACTTTAGTAACTCAGATATGATTTCAGGTTTCCCAAAATACAGGCTGGCATAGAAAGTTTCTGTAATTCCTATATTTTAGTGGCCAGAATGAAACAAAAGTATCTAGAACACATATTCACTATTTCATGGAAAAAAGAGATGCAAAACCAAATAAAAAATGGGTTGTTCATGGCAGACCAAAATAAATCCCTGCTCCTGCGCTTAGATCCCAGATACCAAATCTCATCTGAGGGGCAGCCTGTCTGTTGGCTAATCCCATAATTATAGTTATTTAGGCTAGAAACTGCAAATGACATATAACAGCAGATATAGGAAGATAAACCTAGGATATACTTAATGGATTATATAAAAACGAGTGAGAAATGACATATAATTATTCCAGGTGGTTGAGCTGGTTTCTTAGCTGATTTTAAAGACTTAGCCACCTCTTCTGGAGAAATAAGTATAGCCAACTATTGGCATATATATTTTTTTTAATAGCCCACTCAATGTGGCTGACCTTTCTGCTTCTATCAGCTCACCAGCACAGTATGGCACGAGCAAAGTAAGGGACTTCTGTAGTGTTGCATCTGGGAAGTCTGAGGAATCATTTCCAGTAAAGCATCTGCTCAAAAGCAAGATGGCTTCATTCATTGTTGTACCTGGAAATACCAGAGTCACCTGTAGAAGTAACGTCTGAGTTAATATTCGCCTTGCTCATTTCTGCATGTGGAAATACCTGAGAAATATTGTTTTCTTCTTTGGCTTTTTATGTTTGTTTTTTAAAGACATTTAAGTTGGTACATTACCCACCTGAACGTGAATTTCAAATGCTCTGGGATCTTGCAGGTACAGAAGAATTTGTGTTTTTATGTGGTCCAGCCACTAAAGCCTGACCTACAAAAAATAATATTGCAAAGCCCACGGCATTTTTACTCTCCCTTGACAGAGTTGACTCTGCATGTCTGCATTGTTCATCTTGCAGAATTACTAAAAAGGTTTAGATCCCTGACACTGTGGGTCTTTGAGATTCTTTGGAAGACTTTGCTGAAAGTCATCATTAATACAGAACATCTAAACAGAAGGAAATAAATAATTCTAAGGACCTGTATAATAATAGAGGCATAAAATGTTAAAAAAGAGATATTGCAGCTCTGCTGCTAGCAGGAGGCCATCAGCTGGCTATAACAGAGGAGGAAACCTCTGATAGATCATCAGAGACCCATAGGCTGTCTGTGGACCACCAGCATGAGGCTGCTATGGAAAAGAACAGAGTAACTCCAAAAGGGGTAAAGAGACCCTTTTACAGAGGGGATAGGAAGGTACTGAAAGTCATGGTGAGACAGATCACTTTAAGGAGTTGCTTCTATCAGCTGGTGTTTAGTTCAACATCTCTTTCTGTCTCCTATAGAAAATAAAGATTAACGATGAAACAAGAGCAAGTCAGTCTAGAGAGTCACATATATAGATTAACTTTGAACTTAGAAATAAGAGAGAGCAATTAGCAACATCTATTCATGGAGTAGCCCTCCAAGAGGAATAATACAGGCCAGAAAAGATAGCTGTGCCAAGCCCCACATAAAAGGGGCTGTGCAAGGAGACTGACAGCAAGGTCCTCAGCTCAGAGGAGGAGCCATGTCCTCCCATGCAGGTCAATGGCACACGTTATTTGCTTATTTTAAATCTAGCAAGACATTTAGGGATCTGCTAATCTTTACACCTGGGAATAATGAACATCAAATAGCATACTCCAAATTTAAGATAAGGGTTAAGTGTTTTGTGACCAGGTTCTGCGCATTTTCATCCGCCACTCAGATAGACCTGCTTACGTTATCCCCAGATTTTACAAACCCTTTCCTACTTACTCCCCCACACTAAATGCTGCAGGGCAACAAGATCTACAGCAAACTGTCCCAGGATCAGGCCCTGCTTATTTGCACCTCCAATTGTCCATGTTGATATACTGCCACCTCCCCAAGGACTGATCGCCGGCAAACCAGGATCAGTAGGATGTTCCTACAGCAGGGGTGACAATAATGAAGAAATAGCTGCTCTGGACCGTGCATCCAAAACACATTTTTAACCAGCTGGGTACTCTTGTGGGAGAGGCACCTGCTAGCCCTCTCACACTCTTGGTTTCCTAAAGGACTCTTACTTTCCTAGCTGCTTGAACCAAGTTAGTAATATACCAGGGCTCCAACAATGCAGGTTTGTTCTCTTGTTTGCCTTTGCATGGGAAAAGACCTAAGCCTTTCCTCTTGGCTGCTGTGTTTGGCCATGGGCAAGATGTCTGGGAGACCTGGTCAGCAAGACCAGGTCAGTTTGAAGTCCCGTGTTGACCAACTGGCATGTAAGAACAAGGCTGCAAAAGAGGAGCAATCAGCTATTTCCAGTTAGAGTTGAGTCCAACCAGTTCCAGTTTTTGAGCTGGCACAATGCATCAGCCCTGATTTATTTATTGAGGCCTGAGACTGCATGTCCTTGCAGATACACTGCCTTATGATGCTGCACTTCAGGTTCACACCCCTCCCATGTGCTGGCCTCTACGGGGATTTCACTTTGAATTTTGTGGTGTTTCAGAAAAAGCCTCTGACACATGAGTCCACAAGTACCCAAAGCACCATATTGTGAGGCATCCCCTTGTGAGGATCAGCAAATACTGGTCTGAAACAGAAGTTACTCATCCATGCAGCTTTACAATAAAGAATAAATAGAAATGAATGAGAAGTAGGGTTTTATCAGTTGCAGTTGCTCCAAAAATTTCAACTTTTCCCACTATTTTGTTCACTATTGCAACGGGCAATGACAGAAACCAGATCAGCAACAGAAAGGACTTGCACAAGGTGTTGGGTGAAGGGCATTGCTGACCCCTCAGTAGTACTCCCTAGGCAATGGGAGGGTTTTACAGCTCTCAGACCTGGCCCTAGATGGCCATTTTCTGGACTATAGCCATTTCTTTGATTAACAGCTTTGCCTCAGTGGGTCTGAAGAACAAACTGACCCTGCAACTCCCTTCCATTTGGATCAGTAAGGCAGGCACTCAAACTCATGGAAAAAAAAAAAAACCACCTTTTTTTCCTCTTTATATCCTGTATTTAAATGTGCTATATTATGATATTTTAACATTAGGAATTTCAAAGGTAATATATTTTCAAGACAGTAAGAGATAACACATAGCTTTGGATTTGCTGTTGTTTGACCATCCCTACCCTAGCATCCCAGTACAGCTAGCTACCAGTGGACAGGGACCTTTATCTTCCACCACTTCTCACCAGTCACCCTACAGCTGCATATTGTGATGGCAAGTACACAAACCAACAGCTTCTTGTCACTGACCCAGAGTTAAACCATAATATGAATAATATCCATGATATACTCCAGTCCATAATATTACTGGACACACAGCCTGGGAGGTCCAAGACTGGACTGTAGGTGCATGTTGGGATGCTTTCTTTTTAGGCACTAGATGTCAGTGTTTTACCTACACTTACAGAAATTTCCACTCACAGTGAATGAAGAGTTACCAGTAAATAAGTAAATAAAAGTATAAAGCTTCTTCAGTACCGAGGCCCCATCCAAACAGGAGCAAACCTCTCCTTCCTTCTCTCAGGTGGCCAAAAGATTTCTGAGATAAAGTTGTAGTTTCCCCTCTCCCTAGTTTGATTATGCACAGAAACAGTAGTTTAAGCAAGAGGAGATGAATCAGACAGATGCACGACACCAAAAGTATCTGCCAATATTATCTAGAGTAAAAAAAAAAAAGCCTGTTAGCTAAGAACTGCTTAACAGACCTAGCGAAGAATTTTTATATTTCTTTTCAATTTCTTTGCAACCTTTTTTCTACGTTGTACAACATTAATCAAGGTTTTGACCTGGCAGAAGAAACTGGATAGTTTTTAAGCTATATAAAAAAATTCCATATATTTTGTCAGAAGAAATTTTACTAAGATCTTAAACTGTTTTTAAGGTCAGGTAAGAAAATGTGTTCCACTCATTTACAACATCAACTGAAGCTGGTATCTTCAACATTTAGTTCATGCAAATATGACACCCACCTTTCATTTAGAGTTTGAATTAGAAAACAAAAAATTTCTCAAATCAAGTGATTAAGAAAAATTTAACCCAGGCATATTTTATCCCATCATCATTTCAATATCCGATTAACAAAACATTACACACTTTAAAGTACAATCCCATCCCTTTTGCTCATGCACACACAGGCTGTTTGTGCAATGCACTTTTAAAGGAACTTGGATTTTAAAAATTTTGGGGAAAGTAGAGGAGGAGAGGAAAATAGCTCATAAATAAGCCTTTTGCTCCAGTCTTAGCACAAAAGAAAATAGTCCAGCATTACCAAACTTGAACTGTTAACTCAAAACCTAATGACTCCTTATACTTTTCAACTACTATATCATTACACCTGCTACCCTGTATCCCACATGCTTGGTGGTGTGTCCCACCTTCGCTCAGCTAAGGTGTTGGCTAGGATTTATTGTGGTGCCAGGCAGAAGAGAGCCTGCATTAACCCTGCTGCCTGCACACCTAGAGCTATGGACTCAGCCTGTATACAAATCCACTGAAAGAAAACACCATATTTACCTTCCTGGAAGTTCAGGCAGGATTTTGAAACTGATGTGAGCTTCTGTTTAGACAAAACAGCGGTCTATGCAACCACAAGGAATGCAGAGCTGGGATGGGGATCTACTGAGACCTTTTCCCTTATAGCGATCACTCCAGGGAGACCTTCATGGCCATGTATTTTCCACTAAGTGTGTTGCTGTTAGTCATGTTAAATGGTTCCTGGGGTCCCAAAAGTGGGATGGCTGCATATATTTGGATTATGTTTTTTAGGTCCAGAGTTGAAAAATCCTATTAAAGTGAAGCCGTCGGCTACTGATGCACAGTCATGGTGAGGGTACTACTTAATTCCAGCTTCCTTGTAGATCATCCTATGTATGCCTTACAGCAGTTAAAACTACACCCCCTTGAAATCAAGTTTTCCAGTCCTTGAAGAGGACTATTTCCAAAACAAAGGTTGGAGCAAATTGCCATGCAGACTATTGGCTTGACTTCAACATAAATGCAGTTTAAATTAACCAATGCTATCTCCTGAGATTCTAGTAACTGCAGGAATTAGGAGATGTCCTTGCCTTCCAGGTAGACTGTAGTCCTGTCTGATGTATCACCTTTCTGCTCTTCTCCCCAAATCCTCCTTGTTCCCACTGTTCCCCCAGCACAGGCCCGAAGGAGAGCAACCTCTTGATTCCTTCTTTCACCATCAAAAGTGCTCCATGCTGGACTGTACAACTGACTACCAATTGCTGTTCAGAATACTCATATTGTTAGAAAAATCAAAGCATCTGTAACGAGTAGGAAACAAAAAAATACTGAAAGAAGAGGAAGAACACCTGCAAATTTTAAAAGTAGATTTTGTGCTATATTTTGTCCATCAATAAGCATATGTTCTGTCTCACTTTGCATTTGTTGATTGAATGAGAAATTGCGCACCATCAAGTAAATATAACGAAATAAGTAATTTCCCTTTTTTTCTAGGCCACATATCCATTAAGCTCTATATGGAATTTCAAGTATGCAGTGCTAGTTGTACTCAGTGGCAGCTCACAGGCCTTGGGGGAAAGGTAGGGGAGTACCTTTGTAGCAGAAAGATCAATGTTAATCTTGTTATGTTACCAGCCATAAATGAAGTGTTGCAAAGGTCATACAGATTCCAAGCAAGTATGGAAAATTGTAAAACTTTACTGAAAGGACAGTGATACATTCATATTTAAAATTAAAACTAAGGCTAAGCTGCCCTCTAGAAGAATATATCAGGGATCTTTGCACTTCAGGTAATGATACAGCCAAGTACAATGCTACATTTATGGTTTATTTTTAGATGAAGTCTGACCAAAATGAAAAAAAAAAAATAATTCCAATTTTCTGGTCTGCTTCCTGAAGAGTAAGAACAAAACCAAAAAAAATTTACCAGTGACCACCTAGTGATCCATCCCATCTCAAACACTGAAAATTCATTAGTGTTCTTCCATTTGCATGAATCTGGGCCTGCAATTGGTGCATTACAAGCAAGTCAAAGCAAATCTAATCACTCCAGGCTACATTATACCCCGACACATGCTGAGGATGGTTGGCATCCGTTACTCATGCTTAGCAGAGAGGGTTTTCAGGGAGGAAAGCGTGTGTTGGGCAGACCCAGGACCAGCAGGATAGGGCTTAAGCAAGGAAACAGTAATCACTTCCCTTTTTAACATGGAGTGTGGCTTTTGATTTAAAGGGCTTTTGACACAATGGAGTGTTTTCTCCAAAGAAATAGATAAAAAGCATGCTGTATCATGACTTGCAGAGCCTGTTGTCCCCACTCCCACAGCAGGTTACTGGACATCTCTCCCAGCTGCCTTTGTTCTGCTGCTCTAACAATGGCTCAAAGGGTCCCTGCTAATACAGGTTGGAAGGGAAGGTAATATAAATTGACATTTCAGTGGTTGTATTGGCTGGAAGCAATAAATCATCCAATCAACCATAAATCAACTTTATACTGTAGGACAAAATACTAAGTTGTTTTGCTGAAATCCAGTCTCATTTGAAATGACAAGTCAGCTCACTGGGAGTGAAAGGAGAGTCAGCAGACAGATACTGCAAGAGTTTAACAGTCCACTATGAGTTTATTTTTAAACCGTGTCAGGAGCCACTTGTCAGCACCTAGCAAGTGGTTTGCTACAGCCACAAATCCCACCAACATCAAGAAATGCAAGATCAGAACAAAGTGCTGCTGAAGGAAAACTGTGATTGCATGAGCCTTTCACTTTTGAAAATGAAGCATCCGAACCTCTGACATCTTATGAATAAGCCATCAGCCATGCCCCTTTGGTTTTGCAGCCACTGCTACCAGGCAATGCAGAACTAATCCACGTACTGCAGCCTACTCACTAAACATAAGCTTTTCCTTATAGTCAGGCTAGTTTGGACTGGATGAAATTGATGAAGTGCCCTCTGCCATCAAACTACATCCTTCATAGAAAGGTCTCCTAGTTTGGAGACCACTAAGGCAGGAAATACAAGCTGGTAAGCCTTCCATATCAGTGGCAGGTGGAAATCAGTGTTGCTCTGTACAACTCAAGTTATGCTTGTGTAAAACATATGTAGATCAGCCCAGGTTTTTATTTTCTCCTTTTAGAGGAGTTGCTCATATTTCAGTTAAATTCTTGTGACAGAAAGTATTTGCGTTCTTGCCCAGTCCCCAGGAAACCAGTGACAGTTTTGTCATTGATTCCAACGCCAGAACGATTACTGTGAGACTGATTGGGCTGGTTAGGCAACCAGCCGGATTAGGGTTTTCAATCATTTCATATAAGGCCATAAACAGCTGTAATTTCAGCCAACTGCTACATATTTGCAAACGTTTTATGATTGTATTTTAACTTTAAAGGTTCTGCCCCATTCAACCCCATTTCTCTTTATGGCAGTACTTCAGAAAAGGGATACTTGCCACATAGCCACAGCTAATTAACTTAGCAGCCAATTTCCCATCTGCACAATAGCAAGAGAATAAATTCTCATATCGTTACACATTTCTGCTGAAGAGCCCCCCTCTGACACCACAGACCAGACTGCAGAGGTAAAGGGCGCTGAGTCAGGATTGGCTGGTGTGGACTTAAAATAGGATGGGAGTGAGAGAGCTTTCAAGCCTGAGCTAAAAGCCAGTGTTTGGAAAGTTGTTTTGATTTCATATTCAGTCACAAATTGAGTGCAAGGGTCTGAATTTTTGCTATTGATTGGATTGGGTGAGCTGAGGCAGTTGCTGTTCACTCTTTTATCATTCATCCACTATTGGACCTTCAACTATTCATGTAATCAGCTACATTTTAAGACTTCTTGGACAATTTTACCCAGAAGCGGTTCTGGGTTTAGCCAAATTTTCAACTGTTTGAATGGGACAAAATGAAGATGCCAAATCATGTTCAGTATTTGGAGAAATATCTTTGTCCCATTTCCACATCTGTATGCTCAAAGCAGCCCAAGCCACAAAGCTTTCCTCTCCAGGAAGAACTAAAACCAGCTCCTTAGAACTGTATTGTTATTCATGAATTTACTGCCGCTATCATCCACCAACTCTAAGAAAACTGTGAAGTTTTTCATTTGCTGTGTCTTAGCCATTAGCAATGTCAGGGACCAAATTCAGCATTTTCTGGATTCTCCACCTGGATCTGCAACTCCTGGGCTAAGCAGGGAGCATTTTCTCCGGCTTGCAACATGGTCACCACAGGGCACATGCAGCAAACCCATTCTGAGGCCATTGCCCCTTGCAGAAAACTTGCGAATTTGATAAAAATGCTTTATAGTTGGCAGTCCTCTAAACTCTCTGCCACAGAGAATGGTAAACAGGGAAAAGGATTTATAAAAGAATAAGCAGGTGAGCTTTGCCGGGGAACAGTCTTTGGTCCCTTTTGGCGTGCAGGGGCAGATAGCCTGCTGACAGTCCTCAGGGCAACAGAGGGGAGTCTTATACTGAAGGCAAATGTTTTTGGGTTTCTTGGGTGGGCAACCCTGACAGGGTTTCATCAGCCTTGGCAGACTATATTGTGAACTTCCATTAACTTCGAAGAAAACAGAATAGATAATTTCATGCCCCGTTAAACTAATAATTTCTTTCTGCAGTGCTGGACTTGGGCAACGTCGTTCTCATCCCTGCTTGGCTTTCCACAGCCTCATACCCATTACTGTAGAGCGGTATTAATTAAATACATATGTTCTCCCTGTCAAAGCGCTGACTAAGCAATGTCAAATCTGGTCTCCTCAGATGCCATAAGGGGCCCATTAAGTTATCTAAACACTTCCAGAAAGCATCAGAACACATTGCAAATCGCAGCATTACAAACAGGCACTCCAGGTGTTTTCATCTGCAAGCTCCCAGCCCTGTTGGAAGCCCCACCGGGGTACCTTTATAAGGCCTGATATGGGTTTGTTCCCCCTGACAGCATCTATTATTTCTGTCAGCCTTTGAGGTTGATGAGAAATAGAAGAGAAACCTGTATCCCCATAGCATAAGAAAGACCTTGTACCAGATAAGGAGATATGTCCTCTTCCATAGCTGCACCTTCTGAGCAGGCTGCTGGGAAATGCCAGGTCAGTATCAGCTCCTTCTCATCTGCTAGAGGTGCCCCTGTGGGAGGACAGAAATGTTTTAAGCAGTGAAGGACATGCATTTCAGAAGGTACCTCTTCTTAGCTTTGAGGATCATATACAAGGAGACAGAAAGCCTGAGATCACAACCAAGAAAAGGTAAACAGGCAGGTCCCCCAGCTTAAAACCGACACAGGCAACGAACAAACAACCCCACCTTCTCCTTTTATCCACACATGACCTTTCCCATCAGGTAATTTCCAAACTGCAACCAGCTCCCAGTCATGAGTCCTGGCCGTCCCTCCTCTTCTCCTAGCAGAAACGGTCTCCCATCATCTTAGAATCACAGAATCATTTAAGTTGGAAAAGACCCTTAAGATCACTGAGTCCAACTGTTAACCTAACACTACCAAGCCCAACACTAAAACATGTCCCTAGGCACCACATCTACACGTCCTACTGCATGGCAGGGCAATAAAGCCTATATAAAGTCTCCTGAAACCATGGTCACATATCACTGGGTCTTTCTCAGTCTCCTTGCCTCACCCTGGGGAGAATAGCACTCCAGGAGACTTAGAGAGGCAGAGAATGTACCTCTGGGAGAGTAGAAAAAATACTGCTCAGAAAAGAAGGCAAAAAAATACCCTTAAGAATGTCATTCCCTAAAATAGCAGAGTTGATTAGCTGCAAACCTGGCTTCTCCAGCATAAAAAGTTTCAGTGAGAAGTCTGTCAGTCCTGCTTTGGGCATCAATAAACTCCCCAGCAGTTCTGCAAAGGGCTCAGGAGCATCTTAGCAGAAGAGCATGTGGGTTTTTTTCAGAACATGTGAAAGGGAAGGCAGCTGCAATCTATTTAAAACAGATAAGCAGCTCTCATTATCCATGGTGGGGAGCCAGGAGTGCCTCTCCAGCAGGTAACTGCACCTGAGAAATTTCTCAAGATTTGCAGGGAAGTGCTACAGAAAATGCAGGGTCTTGGTCCCAGGAAAATTAACTCATACATTTTGTTTGCCAGAACCACGTATAGAAAAGGGGCTTCCCATAAATCTCGTGCATTGCTACTGAGTCAGCTGATGTTATCCAATATTGCCAGCCTTTGCTCCTGAGCACACACTGGGACCCAAACTCAGCCACAAATCTCCTCCGGCCCTGCTTTGTGCTCAGCTCCCTTGGAAAATGGGAATAAGATTTCTAAAATGAGGTTTACGGTTTGTCCCACAGTTGCCCCTTTCACTTTACACAAGACGCTTAAAACCCATTTCTGAGCAGGTTTATAAGAGAAGATTTCACATGTCCTGAGAGCAAAAACAGTTTATAAGGTTTTCTATTAAATAACGATGGCAACAGCTCCCATACCAAAAAGCACATGCCAGCTTTTTATTTCTTCATGCCACCCCTTATCTTCCTTTTCTTTTGCCTCTTGTAAACAAGCATTTTATTAATTGCGTATTTACAGACTTGGGAACCCTGTCATAGTGTTTTTTCCTGTCGCTTATCATTGAGCTAGTTTTTAGTTGCAAACATTAGTCAAGAAAACACTTCCTCATAGTGGCTGTATAGTTTCACACCTGAATAGTAAGTAGTTTCATGCCTGAAAGTGGTTTCAAGTCTCCTTTTAATCTTAAAGTGTGGTTTTCTAGTTTTGTGTGATTGTAAAAATATATATTAGGAAGATCTCCCTTCTTAAAAGTTTTTTAATGAAAACACATTCCTGGTGTGATAGATGGATAAGATAAGCAGTCGTGCTGGCAGAGCAGTGAGGAAGCACTGACCCTTTGCTATTCTGGGCTCCCCCAGGGCCACTGCACCCTGATGGCATCTCATTCCCCTTCTCCTGCTACTCCAGTACCGTGACATGTTGGGGATGAGCCAACTCCCCTCCACGCCCCAGCACCTCACTTGGACAGCTCTAGTTCTTCTTGTTAGAAACCTATCTTGTCAGAGTCCGAGGACAAACATTTTTTTCCTCTGAGAGCGTGGACATTCATTGCTGGTAACAAATATATGGACCTGCTGGCAAGCAACCATATAAATGACTATTATAGCAGCATCCCATACATCCCTTGTAATAGAGGCTCTCAAAAAGGTTTTGTTTTTTACATCATTTCACACCATCTGACATAAGAGTCATTCCTTGTGCTATTTTTAGTAAACTAATCTGTGTTTGGAGGCAATTTTTCCCCTCAAATATTCCTGGGTGTTTGATAACTGACACAGCCCCCACAAGCTAATCATTTGTCATCCTTCACTAGAGAAGGTCACTTATAACCATTTTAGCACCTCCCAGTACTTAACTGTCATGAAAAAGTGATGGTTCTTCATGAAGTTCAGCAAATAAGTCGGCATTAAGTTTCCAGACCAAATACTCCATACTATTGGTTTCATATTGGGTGACAGCTCCTAGTCGGACTTTGGAGCATGCCAAAGTGCCAAGGTGCAGGATGAGCCTGTGAGAAACCAGACTCTCCTGGATCCTTGGCGGATAGAGCCATCTAATTCATCTGATAGGTTTGTCACACTGTTAGGATTCATGCCTCAAAATACTTTTTCATTTCTGTAAGTACTACAGCTAATGAAGAGAGCCTAATGCAAGAATTCAGCAGTACCTGGTTTATAACATGCCCTTGGAAATGGGGCATGGCTGGATCGGGTCCATGATTATCCTCTCATCCGAAGTGTGACATACTCTTAGAAGAGAGTTTCTTGCTTGTCATCACTTGGTCAAAAAGCACTGGGAAGGTTAGCAAAAACCTTGCTGTGGCCTCTGCAAACATCTGTCCCTCAGAAGCAGAGCTCCTCCATACGGCCATTACATGGCACTAACTCCCAGGAGAGCTAGGGTTTCTCCAAATGCCACAAGGAAATCCCCTCAGGGGAGACTCAGTACTCCACAAGTTCAGGGGGTTTCCAATTATATGGGTTAACGCGTGAGAGGAGCAAAGCTCCCCTGGAGCACAATGTTAGTAAAGCATCAGAGGTCAAGGTGTCCCAAGGAGGACTCTGGTACAAAGCCTATCTTTCTCTTCCACAGAAACCAGATCCTATTGCAAGCCTGATGCTGGAGGTGCTTTTAAAAGGGACCCTGATCAAGCAACATAGTGGGAGAAAACACACTGAGACAAGGCCGTGGGCAGCCTGGTCTAGTTGGGGGTGTCCCTGCTGACTGCGGGGACGTTGGACTAGATGACCTTTGGAGGTCCCTTCTGGCCTGGACCATTCTATGATTCTATGATTCACAGAGCAAGATTAACTCCAGGTGAGCCGGTTCCTGTTCTGGAGAAATTTTACGTTGCTACCAAAAGTTTCAGAGCTACTTTGAGACCTACCTAGTTCTGGAGAGACAGAATCCAGACAGAGGATTTAAAAGTATGCGCAACAAAAACATGTGAAACAAAAGGAACAGCTGCCAAGGTGTGGATCCACTTCACGCCCAGATGGACAGGGAGTACAGCAAATAGGGCATTCTGGTCTGGGGCATCTGTGTAGCTCCACAGCCAGAGCACTGGCATCTGATTTTAAAAAACATCAATTTAAACCTCTGCAAAGCTTATACCGTTGTACTTCAGCCAACCAAGGTAACTGGAAAAAGCTCCTAAATTATACCTCAAAAGCTGCCTCAAAACCCATAGCCTACCTTGATTTAAAGCCCTGGAGTGAGGAAACAGCTTACCTGAAAGGTTTGATTTTCTTGTGGTCCTTCGAACAGTCACCATAAGATTCTCCGTCTTATTTATCCCCTGAGTTTGTCCAGCGATTCAAAGAAATACTTAGACTATTTCTGAGCATTAATTCATGTGGTGCAAGAGAAATTAGTCCTGTACCTATAATAAGATTACTACTTCTGAGGACCCTGTGTAAAACCTCTGCGACACTTGCTATTTTTTTGTGCTGCCCATTTTACTTTTTATCCTGCAGCTGAAAACACACGAGAATAGGATTTCTCGTCCTCTGTAAAGCACCATGAAATGTAATACTTTCCCCAGAACAGGCTGTGAAATTTGTCTACCTTATCAGCAATTTGTGTAGAGCTTGCTTCTTGGATTGAGCGTTTGACTCACTGAACGCCTCCTTCCCACGTTCAGTCTATCGAATTGGATTGTTAGAAAATACATGGTTCATCCTCTTTTTTTTTTAACTGTAGTTGGAGCCTCAGAAGTGATACATGACGTTTTATTGTGTACTCATATGTTTGTGTTTAATTGCTGGAGCTTAAGGAAGAACATTATGTCTGATTCCCTGCTGGAGTGGCTTTATTGCACTTTATGCACAAGCACACAATGCCCAGACGTGTGCCTGGGTAGTGCATATTGCTCAAGATCATGAAGCTATAGAAACCAGGGAAAGAAATGGTCCCCGCTCGAGGATTTAAGGAACAAAGCAAAAAATGAGGCCACTGATGGGCACAGATAAGTATTTTTAAACAGGACAAGGCTGGTGTCCGTGAGCAGGCGCAGTGTCAGTGCGCCTGTAAATGGATAGAACTAGTGACCTATAAATAGATTTTCCCCGCTCAGAAGATCCCCAAAATGCAAAATACTGGGTTATTTGTCGTTGTGGGGCTTATTCTTCTTCTGAAAGAGCAACCTTCAGGAAAAAAAAAACAAAAAACAAACAAACAAACAAACAAAAAAAAAAAAAAAGAGGGGAAAAGAAGTGTGTTCCGATGATTGCCCCAGACTATAATTTAGTCTTGTATCTGCAAGTTTCAAGTTTTGTTCAAGTACATAATGGTGCAGTGGAATGCTTCCCAGCAGTCCCCCAATGCACACTCCTTAATAACAGAGAGATCATTTATTGGAGAGAATGAGCAGATTCTTGCATAAGCCTCTTTTGTATGAGAAGTTTCAAGGATATGAAAGCAGCAATTATCCTCACCTTGGCTAATACAATTAAGAAATTCTGAAGTACTGAGAAAACTCTGGAGCAATTAGACTTTGAAAATCACCTAACTATGAATTGTCATTTGCCGGTAAGCTATAGTTAGATCAGATTAAATTGGAGATGTGGGGAATGATTCTGAAAGCAGTCAGAGGCAGTGGGGCAGGATTTCCACCACAGTTTGTTATGGAGCTGGATCCAAATCCGCTGTCAGCTATGACCATGAGTAATAGGCACTTGGGAGTTTTCAGGGGACTAATCAGACATTTTTTGCTAACTTAGGCAGAACCCTTGAATTAGTTCAGTGATAACTGTGGAACTAATTCTACTCCCAGTCCAAAGCAAAAATGTCTTAGGTAACAGGAAAAATGCTGCTTAATTTAAATCTCTCATGCTGACTCCAGCTATTGTGAAGGAGGTAGTGTGGTCTTTACAACAGGATCAAAATTCAAACAATATGTCTTTGATATCAGGTAGAAAAAGCCCTTGCAGGATTACTATAATCAGTAAGAAACAAAGCAGTCCTTGGATAAGTGCTGCATTGACTTTAAGGCAAAAACATGAACTGCAGAAGAGCACAGGCAAGAGCAGACATCCAGAAAAGATGATCCAGGAGAGGAGGGTCGGAAGAAGTGATGATACAAAAATCCTTCCACGATTGCTAGTGACAGGAAAGAAATTATTTCTTCAAGGTGCTCATGAACGGTTCAAATTTTAGAGGTATAAGTTTGCATTACAAAGGAGATTTCTGATGATGGTATGTGGAAACACCAGGTGGCTGGGGATGGTAAGGAACTTTCATCAGATCCAAGTCTGGTAGATGTTTGATCTGACTGATTTTGCCTTAGCAGAGAAAGTGTGGGTGAGCCCTGAGAAGGCTGTGATTTCAGCATCCTTATTTCTTGTGAGCATGATACTCTTGGAGGGCATTTCAGCTGCAGATGAGGCTGTTACATCAGCATCCATGTCACCAAAGGGGAGAAAGGTTAATATCAGCATTAAGCTCTAACTCTGATAAAGGTTTGGTTCAGCCTTACTTCTCTAAACTAGAATACGAGTCCTAACTTCCTGCTTCTCCTTGATGTTTAATATTTTTGCTTCCGAAATTTAGGCATAGGAAACCTATCATCACATTTTAAGCTGATGCTTTCACGAAACAGATGTTTTTTGATATTATATTAGTGTTTCTGAAAACAGAATCAAGGCTCACTGCTTATTTGCCTGAACAGGTATGTTGACAATCGCTTTGTATATAATTTTTGAAGTTTCAATATCATCTCTCAGAAGCAGGACATGCTGTTAAGACTGAAGAACATTCACTGGGTTTAGACTCAGTTCCTAAACCTGACAGAGAGTCCTTTTGGGCCCCTCGTCCCTTTTGCTCTCCCATGAAGTGGGGCAGTACTTTTATCTCCCCACCTTTGAAACTTTTGCATATCGACAGAGAAGATAATTTCTGCCTGGCTCAGCACTTGGAGTGCAGAATGGCTTTGCTCAGCATGTGGGAAAGGCCAGGAGTCTGGTGTGGTTATACTAACCTAAGGCTGGGTGTCATGCGCTGGGCAGCGGGATTCAGCAGGATGCATAATGGAGGTTCACACTGCTGTGAAACACACCTCACCCATAGCAACAGCGAACGAAATCCCTTCGTTGAATCAACTGGAAGGCAAGAAACTCCCTGAAACCCAGATTTGAACTCTCAGCAGCTCCCCTGCACCAGACAACTGAAGATCTCCTAAGACCGTGCCCTGACACATGTACAAGAGAGACAAGATCTTAAGGGACATCAGGACTTTCCTCACCTTTGCAAATCCTGTAGAGGTCATTGCCAAACACCGTGTCAGTGCCTGAGTAACCTTCCCTTCCCACAGGGAGGATAAACTTCCTCAAACCCACCAAAACCAATACTTGCGCAACACCTCCTATGTCTCCCACCTTGTTTGCAGTCTTAATAACTTAAGAGCCACTGAAGGGATTTTAGAAACATGTTAGTCCAAATATCTGCTGCCTGGAGACACCCTTGCACCACAGCCAAGCCAGAGACAAGCAGTTTATAAGCCAGATTTAAAGGAAGACACAAATTTTGACCAACACTCCCTGACAACCCAAACAAATACAATCTTAATGCATGTGAACTGCTAAGGAGAAGCAATGCTGCCAGGCTTAGAGGTCCAAATGCATATAGAAGCCAGGGGCTCTACTTTAGGACCGGCAATGCTGCAGAGAGCACAAGGACAGGGAAGGGGAGGGAAATGGCTCCCCAAAACGGGTCCCCAAAACCAGCGCTAGGCTGCACTGCTTTGGGAAACATCGGTGGTGGGCAGTGTGATCCTCTGCAGTGTTTCTGGGACAGCCAATTTGAGCCATGGAAGGGGGGGGCAAGAGAGTTCTGGCTGCAGGAATAAAACATGAACCTGCTACTTCCATGACAGGCTGCTGCTGGCAGTCATTTTCTGTTATCTTTGTTAGGACCCCATTAATACTTGACCGGTCAGAAACATCAGTGGCTCCTGCAGCTAGCACTAGACAACCTTGCCCTCGGCAGCCTGAGGGGCTCAACTCTTGCTCTTCTTGCTAATAAGTTTCCTATCCCCAACCCTTCCTGTCACGCAGTCAAGCCTTCTCAGGGCTTGATCCCCAAACCGTGGGGGTAAAACTCACACAGTGCTTCAAACCCTTTGAAAAACAATCCCCCATGTAAAACAAACAGTATTTCCGACTCAATTTGAAAGACAGTTGAGTGAAAAAATAGGGTGAATCCTGTCTTTCTGTTGGCTGAGTTGTACTTGATTGCATTTGCTATGGCATGCGTGTAGTTTCAGATTTTGCCAGTGAGGCTAATGAACGCAAAACTCCCCATGCAGGGCTGCTTAGCACAGCCTGTCAAAGGACATCCTACCCTGGGCTCCAGCTCTGCTGCTGGCAGAGCTCAGCCAGAGGATGCTCCCTTGTAAAAAAACTATGTATAAAAAAGCTGCTCCGAGGTTTGACTGCATGGACAACTTGATCCAGTGCTAACCCCAAGTTTCGTTTCAATGGAAACTTCTTTTGGGCATGGAGAGCTGGATAATACTTGAAGCATGGGGACGTCACCCCATCCAGATCTCACACACCGAGAGCAGCTGACGCCGTGCTCCTTCCCCAGCTTAACCATCACCTTTGGTGATAATATAAGAGCATTACTTCATCATTAGCAAGAGAGACCCAAGAGGTCTGAAAGTTTGTCCTGGACAATCTCCCTCCTTATTAACAGTAGGATTATGCAGGCATTGGTGGTTCACCTGTAGTCAAATGGGTAAAGTACATAATCTACCACAAGGGATTTGCCTGGAAAAGAATGCCTTGTTGTTGTTGTTCTGTGATCCCATTACACCAATGGATGATGCTTCCTTTATACCAGTCAAATATGAAATAGGAGCTGAGGAGCAGTGAAAGGATTGCTCTTGAATCCCTGCCTAAAGAAGGGGTTCAAGAATCTGGCCCAAGTTTAGTTTCAGTTCTAACTACCTTCTTCCCTCCCCCAGAAATCTGACAATCTATATAGTCACTGCTATAGTCACTGCAGCTGACAAACCTGTGGTACCCAAGCAAAATAAGGAACCCTCCAGGCACCTCCTCACTCCTGCGCCACTGAAGGTGAGGGCACCCAATGTGTCTAGGGGGTCCACCTCCACCACGAGAGGGGCATGTGTGTGCAGGCGGGCAGGAGCTGAGCAGTGCGGAAGATGAAGAAAAGGCACTTCAGTAGCCTGAGGACTACCCACTTGCTAAAGCATCAAAGGCATGCTGCAGAGTGGAGGTGTGAGAGTTTTTCACAGGAGAGGTTGTCAAGATCTTTTTATAGACGGCAATCAGCACAGAGAGGTTTCGAGCGGGTTTTTCCTTCCGTACAGTTATACAAACAGTTCCCTAATCGAGACAAGGAGTCAGTTCCACGAGCAGCAAAATGACTGAAGTCTCCTCTTCTCTGGTTTTGTGTGCTGCTG
The DNA here is from genome assembly GCA_025769975.1 of Gallinago jamesoni. Lineage (NCBI taxonomy): Eukaryota > Metazoa > Chordata > Aves > Charadriiformes > Scolopacidae > Gallinago > Gallinago jamesoni. Next base: position 41,217,395 of record JAOQGH010000077.1, on the reverse strand, counting down.
AAATTGTTGGAAACTAATAAAAGGTGAACCTGCACCACAAGCCTGTCCCTCCCTGCAGAACCTCTGTGGGGAGCACTGCTTCACCCAACCTCTTCTCATAAGGTCTGGAGAAACTATGAGTTGTGATAGAAATCAGCCAAAGAATTCCAGTCTTCCCAGAGAATGACCAAGTATTTTCCTAAGGACACAAGCCTTTTTTTTTGTTTACAAAAGTCATAGCACCAGATGTTGCACAAATGCTGGAGCTTAATGGAAAATCTCTCTTTTATATTAGCTGACGTGTCACATGTTAATACAACACCATTATGTGCATCAATTAGCAGAAAATCTAGCACCTAAGGATCTATTTTAAGAGATTAAAAACCCACAAGGTGTTTCACGCTTAAGTTATCTTTGTAAGACGAACAATGCTGCAACCTTAAAATAGTTCACGAGCACTTCACTCTGCAAGTTTTTTCCGCTGCAGCCAGATAGGCATCTCCTCGACAAGCGTGCCGGGGTCAGTTGAGCCCCATTTTGTTCCACAACGCCCTGTGCGCTGAGGCTGATTCACAGCTTTACATTTTGCTCTCCTGTCTTTATTCATTTATTTCTGCTGCCCCCTTAGTCCCAAGAGCAAGCTGAGCACTCGTGGACGTCTAAGCGCTGCTCAGAGCAGCTGCTGTGAGCAACATCATCACACACGCTTCTATCTGTAGGCGCAAGGGAAAAAGAAAAATAATTAAAAAAATAAATAAATCACACCCACCTCCACCCTCATCCACACAGGCACTGGAGATGACTAAGAACAATCCAACTGTTTTCCCCAATTTCAATGAAAAGCTTTTAGTCTTCATTGTGGGTACCATGAAGACACAGTATTGGCTTCTTGGTGCGAGAGCCATTTCCACTATGAATCACCATTTCCTGATTCAGCAGCAGCTGGGCTTTCTGTCTGCAGGGATTAAGAAAGAGAAGGCAACATGGTTAACCTTACTGCTTGTCTCTGGTGTGATTTTACCCAGCCTAACTTCTGGGGTGAGTATCCTCTGAAAACCAAGAGAGGAGGGAGCTGCCATGGCCAATGGCCAATGGTTGGGGCAGTGATTCAGGTGACCTCCAAAAGAGTTTCCAAACTACGGTCTGATACAGCTACATTACACAATGTCGCTTTTGGGGATGTGACAACCACGCTGGGAAAGCCCCATAAAACGCAACAGTCATCTCAAAGAGTTGATCTATATCCCGAGATGCAGTTCCTGTCTGCAGCCATGGCCTTGTCTTGTGCTCAGTGCCATTTACTCTGAGGTCCCCTCAAGATCTCACAAAAGAATTAAATTATACAGACATTTCCCAGTCCAACAGAGCAGACTTAGAGCAGCAAACCACCTGGATATATTTTGGAATTTATATTTTAGTGCAGTATGCACAGAGAGGACAACCTTGGTCTTCATTTTGAACTTGGTGGTAAAGCTAGCTAGGCAGCTAAGGTTTTTCTGTGGTTTTTTTTTTTTTTCTGTGAAATTTCAGCAGAATTAAGACATGCTGTCATAATACTGCAAATTGCCTCTGGGAGCTGAAGTTTTCCCAGACCCAGAGAGTAAGTGTAACTGTGCCTCCTTTCTGATGTAGCCCAACACCACAATAAAAATTGAGAAGGCTGGTGGCCCCGTAGGGCAGGTGCTGCACAAGCATCCAGATGAAAACAAACACCAATCCTTGACTATGATTTTTTGAGCTGTGACACTGGTTTCTGAACAAAAAACCAGAGACTTTTCTGCAAAAGACTGTTATCAGACCCTCCTCCTCCCTTCAGTCACCTACTGTTTCCTGCAGACCATGCTTTACCTGTCTAATAGGACAAGATTACTTAATCTGCCTGAAGCTATCTGCCTCGGCAAGGCTCATTGGAGGCAACAAGCTGTTTCTGATCAGAATGGGTTGGAAAACCCAGTGATGAAGTAGACAAAACCACCTGCAGCCAATCTCAGAAGCTTCTCCAAAGTGAATTATGGGTTAGATAGGAACCTGTCAGTTTTTTATCTCATTTATATGGGGGGGGGGGGGGGGCGGAGATGGGGGCGACACTTCTTCCTGATTATCTGTGAAGAAGGACTGATATTTCCTAAAAAAACCCCAAACCAAAGTCAATGAGAAAACTCTCACAGACCTGTAAAGGCATGATTGCTCCGTGGCATAGTTACAATCCTTGCTGGCATTAATTTCAGTCTGAGTGCTCCATTTCCACATGAAAGAGAGAAGTTGGCATCACAAACCACACAAAACTGCGGCTACTCTCTTTTTCTTTGCAGAGGTGCTCTGTCAGTAGCAGGGTTTCTCAGCTTGAAGTGACCTGGAGGACAACCAAAGCTCAACCTGCTTTATTTTGTCCTCAGCAGCTTGCATGGTATAAGTTTGAGCTCTTGTGGTGGAAGAGGACTGTCCCATCTGCAGTATGCAGACTTGACCCTTCAGGCTGGGGAATGGGACACGAACAATACTCATGGCTTTCCCATGCAGACGAAGGCAGGAGCTGCCACTCCTAAACCCTGCCAACCTTTCAATCCAGGCTGTCTCGCAGGAGGCCCCAGCAGTGGGATCCTAAGGAGGACAGGAATGTAATCCTGGGCTCTATCGGCTAATACACCTAAGCCATAGGAATTAACTATAATTTACAAGTCTTTAAAGCAACGCACAAGAGGACAAGTCTCTCAAAAGCACCTGAGGCTATTCTGAACAAAGTCTCATTGACTTTCAGCAGTATTTTCTGCTCCTACGTGCCTTAGGTGTCTCCAAAAGTCCTACCCAGTGACGTAACACAGGTCAGGCAGGAGTGTGTAGCTCAGCCTTGTGGTTTCTGCTGATGATTACCTGAAGCACATCAGTTTGATGTTGCAGGGCTTCATGCAAAGACTTCCCTTTATTTCTGACACATCTCGGAGCATGACCTCTGTCTTGCAAGCTCTGCACTGAAGCACTGGTGTGGACAAAACCAAAGACTCAGCTACCACAGTTGCAAAACTTTCTGATTTTGCTTGAGTTCAGCATAAAAGTGATCGTAATTCAACCCAGGTTACAGCTAAAGGGCCTTAAGAAGAATTGTCCCCTTGCTGGTTTGGTTTGGCACTTTAAAAAGCCTCCTCTTTCAGAAGGTGGGCAGTGGTGGGGCACCAACTCAACCTACCCTCAGCCTTTGCTGCTGCCTTTCCACTAGAAACACTGAATTTTGAGTCCCAGGGTGCAAGTCTGGAGTAACTTTCACTGCTGCTCCTCTTTGGTGCAATCAAAGTGGAAAGGGTTGGGTACTACTGCCCTTGGTTGGGATGAAACACCAGTCTGCATCTTGAGGTGTGGGTCTTCAACCCCTGTGATCCTCAGATATAAGACAGAATATTCGCACTTGCACACTTCTTGCAAAAAGAAAATTAAATGTTACTCGTGTGCCTATTTCAGCAAGTATGCGCGGATGGGTGGGGCGCAGGTTTCCACACAGCGCCTGGGAGAACTTTCTGGGCAGCAACACCACAGTAAAAGAGAACAAGAAAACAAGAGGATGCAATAAGCAGGACTTTCTTTAGTAGCCTTTTCACTCTCACCCCAGCTCTGCCGTCGCCAAAATTCTGGTTTAGCTCTGGCTCATCTCAGCACACCGAGGACAACATCCCTCCCTGCCTGTAGGCTCCCCTCTCCCTATCCTCCCAGTGAGGAATCTGTCGAGCGCTCCAGTTGGGCAAGGGGACAAGGGGCTTCCCAGGTGGCAGCGCTCGCCTCTCCCAACCAGCACTTGCAGCCGTCGCTGTGCATCACAAGATGTCGTTGCTGTGCCGCTTTTGTCCCTCCTGCTCATCCCCACTTCCCTCGCAGGGAAATGCACCGCTTTTCCCATCCAAACCCAAACTCGAGTGCTCCGGGTCATTTTCTCGGGAGCATCCCACTCTGGGTGACATTTACAGACAGGCTTCCTGCAAAACAACACACTCGACATTGCTGAAGCTACAGACCTGACCTGTCTCTTGCTAAAATACCAGCCTTGGAGAGAGCTACCCATGTTTTGCTCTAGCCACTCATCCCAGTGTATCAGAAAGCATCCACACATCTCCTCCCATGTCATGAACACAGCATGGATGCTGAGGGGGGATCTGATCAACACCTATAAATACTTAAAGGGAGGGTGCCAAGAGGATGGGGCCGGTCTTTTTTCAGTGGTTCCCAGGGACAGGACAAGAGGAAATGGGCACAAACTTGAGTATAAGAAGTTCCACCGAAACATGAGGAGGAACTTCTTTACTGTGAGAGAGGTAGAGCACTGGAAGAGGCTGCCCAGGGAGGTGGTGGAGTCTCCTTCTCTGGAGACATTCAAACCCTGCCTGGACACATTCCTGTGCAACCTGCTCTGGCTTTAGCAGGGGGGTTGGACTAGATAATCTCTGGAGGTCCCTTCCAACCCCATGTGATTCTGTGATTTGCAGCAGCACCTTGAGACATGGGCTGGGTCGTGTGTGCACTCTGTCCTGCTTGAACCTCAAGTGCATAACACGTGCAGAAAGACTGCTCAGATGGGATTGCCACAATTCTGTCTTATATAAAAAGAAGGGTTTAGGAATAAAAACACACCCCTCATTGCTGTAGTGTGGAAGCCTATGTTTCTATGGCAAGGGGTGCATCACCATTCTTCCCAACACTAAGTTGGGACTGGAGATTTTTAGAGGTGTTACTAGTTCTGGCTCTGTCAGCCTCGGGACTTCATCAAGTCAGGCTAGCAAAAGCCTGGAAGGAGAAGAAGAGGTGCCTGCAAAGGTTAGTAGGTAGCCCAAGCACATAGAAGAGAAGATGGGATGGTTACATGGGCTTCAGCAGAACTTCAAGTCTCCTGTAGCTGCCACAAAACTTTTTACATCCTACCTCTGGACAAAATCTCCACTCCTTTTCCATACTGTAAATTTAGGACAGAAGTTGCATTTGGCAATGCCTAATTTAGTGCAAGCTCTTTTGGAGATGCAGTGCCATGGTTTAAATTGAGACAGGTTCAGGCACCGCCAGTATAAAGACACAGGTCACCTGCATGTTTGGCAGTGACCATCTTTTCAATATCCACTTCATTCTTGGGGTATTTTGCAGACTCCAGAACAAAAACTGCAATGCTGAAACAACCGCAGATATAACAATATTTGGGGTATCTATTACTCAGATTGATGTTTTTCCCTCTGTGATATTCACACCTTTCAATACTCAATTTCTTTGCAAGAAGCACCTGGCAGATGGTACTATTTACTTCTAGAAGAACTTGTGCAGCAGCTACACTAAAGCCCAGAAAGATTTTTTCCACAAAATGGATTTAAATTACAGAAACCCCCATTCCCTCCCAGGATGTCACCAGCTTTAACTCAGGTCAAGGAAATTTTCCTGCATGGATCAGTCCTTCAACTCCAGTCCAAGGGCTGGCCCTGTGATTGTGTTGGACTTCTACCAAATTAACATCAAGAGTTTTTAATCACTGTTTAAAGAAATTGGTGCAACTTCTAGGATGTTAGAGCCTTTCTAAGGGCTTTCACGGTGGACAACCCTTATGGGCCAGCACAGGCTTGGTCTTTATGTGCTACCTTAAAAAGTAAATTCAGGTATATTGGAGTCAGGATATTCCTTTGCCTATCTCAAGTACCCTTTAGTGAACTCCCTGCTAAACCTTTAGTGGTGTTGCAGTTGACTTATTTGTAAATTTTGTTTATACTTGGTGAATTAAAGCGTGTGAAACTTAAGCATGTTCACTTGGTTTCTGGGTTTCCGGAAATGCAAAAACCTTTACACAACAGGAGGAAGCTCCTTACCCTTCTCGCACCTCTGAATCCCCACTCAAAGGAAATAAGCAGCAGTTCAGCATCCTTTTTACAACCCACCAAAATTCTAGAGGCCCTTCACATCCTTGGTCTCTCTCCTTGGGCAAATGGCAGGAAATAAAACAGCTCATCATCCCATCCATGGCCCAGCGTGACAAGAAAGCCAGAGTCCCTCACAGGTTCAGTAGCAGCCATCTCTGAAATACATTATGGAAAGAAATGAGATTCCCTCACTTCCTTTGCCAGAAGCAAGAGGTTTGAGATGTCGAGCAGAAGTGCCTCTACAAATCCACCCAAGCCTGCCCAGTGAAATGCAGGGGATCCTGTGGCTATCCTGGAGGTGCTTTTTTCCTATTAAAATCTCATGTAGAAATATGAAGTCACCCCAGTGCATATGTTACCATCTCCAGATCAGAGGAGAACATGTTATAAATACTGCCAGCGTCTATTAAGGGGTTTTGCTTTACTGAATCTGGCAAACACAAATAAGCATTTGAGAGCCGAACTAGCTTACAGAGCTTTAGCCTTTGGATTACTTACTAATGAACTCCCTATGGTCCAGCCATTTAATTTCATTAAACTGCCAAGACAGTTCCAGTTAAAGGCCCAGGTCAAGCGACATACTGCTGTTTTTTTCAGAGACCTCATTGGGAAAAAGCACATTCCTCTGTTCAAGTAGACAAAATTTCATAAATATCTGCATTGTGCAATAACCCAACAGACTGTGTTTCCCCAGAATATCACTGGAAAGCCCAGCAGGAGTCACAAGCAAGGATCATACTTTTGTTTTTTGCTTCTGAGGCCATAAGGTCCCCTCAGACCCTGCCAACACAGCAGTATTTTCCCAGCTCCAGTTAACTGCTCACATTTTCTTCTCCCCTTCCCAGATGCAAGTACTTAAGCCCATGGAGGCAGGATACTGTAACAGGAATTCTCCCCCTGGTTCAAGGAGAGATGCTTAGCCCTGCCGCTGATTTCAGTACCCTCTCACTGCTTTGAACAAGATGGCTTTGGCTCTTTGGTCTGTTAGTTCAGTCCTTGATGACCGTTTTCAGGCTGGGATGGAGAAAAAGGGAAGCCAGGCAGGCTCAGGACTGCCTGTCCTGTCCTACTCACAGCAGCGGGACAATCAGGGTCAGCTCCTGCATCCCACAACACCCAATGGTTTATATGCTGACCTGCAGCCCACCAGCAGAAGTTCCATCCCACCCCTCATACCCACAGCTGGAGAAGACGTGCGAGCTGAAACCCACTTGTGGTGCACTTAGCTCACGTGTCCCTGGGCTGCCAAAGCCTTTCTTGCTGATCTCACAGGTTTTGGACTCAGCCCATAACAATCTGCGCAATCAGCAATCCTTCAGCAAGTGAGCAGGGCTGCAAGCCGAGGACGACCGAGGGGAGTGAAATTTAATTTACAGAATGGATGGCTGTCAGTGCCGCATCCTCCTGGCTGCATCCAAGCGGGACTACAGAATGCTCCAGCTCCAGGCAAGAGGCTGCTGCAGCTCCAGCTAGCCCCATCTGGCCCCAAATCCACTGTCATAGTTTAACCCTAGCTAGCAAGTAGAACCATGCACAGCTTCTTGTTCACTACCCCCTTTCCTCCCTCAGAAGCACAGGGAGAAGGGGCAGAAAAGGACAGGGAAAAACCCCAAAGTCATGGGTTGAGATAAAGACAGGTTAATAGAACAATAATGGAAAAAGAAAATAATAATAAATAATAATGGTAAAAGAATATATAAAACACAAATTGCTCTTACCACCAGGTGAATTACTTGCCCAGCTCGACCTGAGCAGAGATCACAGATTCCACACACACCCCAGCCAACCCCCATTTATGTACCAAGCATGGCTTCTATACTATGACGTATTTCATTGGCCATTCTGTTGTCCTGTCTGTGCTCCTTCTCAGCTTCTATGGGAAGCTGAAAACAAGTCCTTCACCAGTATTAACATCATTTAGCAACAACTAAAATGATATGCGTTATTGACATTCCTCTCATACCAAATCTGAAAACACAGCAACCACTAGAAAGAAAATTAGCTCTATCTCAGCTGAAATCAGGACGTCCACTTACACTTAGCAATGCTGAATTGTCTCTTCTCGTCTCCAGCTTCAGGAGTTTTCCTTGAAATGGATTCATTTCTCCTTGACCTGCTTCATCCACCGCAATGTTTTGTCACCTGTCAGGTGGGCAAAAAGGTACCAATTCAGCACAGCCACTCTGTCCCCCTGATTCACCCTCAGCCAGCAGTGACCCTCGCACTGAGGCGTAAGCTGGATCTTGCTGGTGTGCTGCTTCCCCCCAGCAGCTCTCACTGTGGCAGCCTGTGTGCATCCTGGAGCCCAGAGCCAGCAGGAATTGCCCTGCGAAAAAGGATCACGGTTAGATTGAAGCTGCAACTCTAGGCAACATCAGACCAGCACAAAAATAGCGTTGAGACACTGTGGGGTATCACTACACGTGGATATTCACAGCAGACAGGCATTTACCAAAATGCTGTAAGGGAACTACTAAAAGGAGTGATTTAATAAAAGAAAAAGCACAGGTACAATTTCCCAACACTTGATTTACATGCTGAGACCTGTAGATCCCATACAAGCCTCACCATAAAGTCAAAGAAATAGCCAGCAAAGCTAACATCAGCCAGACTTAACTAAAAATCCTACTGCTTTCGGCAGCCTTCAGATCAAACCCCCTTTCATTAACGCTGTTGGTCCAGAAGACTGAGTTGGACACCCAAGTTCTCATGGTGCTTTAAGATGTGTGTGCGGAAAGATAACTTATAAACTATGATTATTTTTTTCCCTAGACTGAAAAAGGAGCACTTCAAGCCCTGTGCATCACTATGCCTCAGTATTTTGTACCTGGAAAAAGATGGTGACCCTTCCTTCCCCAAGGGCACCAGAAAGTCTGTGGACCAGAATAACATAAAGGAGGAGGTCACTTTGTGCTGCTGAGTCAAGAAGAAAGGCAACAGCAGCTCCCCAGTTGCTTAGCAAGCATTCACATCCTCGCTGCCTTGGAGGCTTCTCAGGAGTGAGGAGGACTTTTTTCAATGGACATTCATCTTGTGTGATAACTTCATCTCATATTTTCAGTGGAGAGAGGGGAAAAGAAGAAGCCCTCACTCCTCTTTCCCATCCCCACACCTCCTGCCCCAACTTGCAGCAGCAGTCTGTATTTCATTGAGAAGAAAAAGCCACAAACATCTAAATTCACAGTAGACATTTCTATTAATGGGGATAGGGTTTGGATTTAGGTTCAGAACCAGGACAATATCACTCTCAGAGAGCTCTTTTCAGATGTTAATCTTTCTCAGAGCAGTTATTCCTGTGAAGAGTGTCGTGCATTGTGGAAATACAGAGAAAATAAAGGATGGTCAAGAACAAATTACAGCGAGACTGAATGTGTCTTTCTCAAAGATATGCCCTAGTTCAGCAACAAGTTATTTGGCTCTGTGCAGGAATCACTGAGTAAAGCTTTATGTCCCGTGTTATGTAGGGAGTGAAACTATATGGGCATGGTTTTTCCTTCCGCCTTAACAAGATGTGGTCTCCCTACAGCCTTGCCCAGGCACAGGGCTGCTGCCAGCAGCAATAGAACCACTGTACATCTGCTGTCAGGCATCCCAGATGGAGATCTCCCCTTTCAATTACAAATTTAGTGAAAAAAATGGAAATAAAAATAAAATTTAAAAAAAAAAAGTCACAGCTGTGGCAGATCCCTCTTGAAAGTGAAAAGTCAATACCTGGCTTTTTCAAAATGGATAGAGGTGAGATAGAGGAGCTGCTGCTGTCACATGCAGCTTCCATCCCAAGCCCCAGCAGCGGGATACTCCTCCTGGCGGGGTGTTGCCGATGGTTTCAGCAAAACTTCTTGAAAAGTATGGCTTTGTGCAAAAAGGATGTGCAAAGCGCAGAAAATGGCTTGGGCTCATCATTTGTTCAATATATATTGTAAAGATGTGTGTGGGATGAATTTTTTCAGTCCCGCTGAGATGTGTGTCTGCATTACCTTCTTTCTTACATATTTCAAATATTGATAAGAAAAATATAAGTATTTAACGTCTGAAGCTGACCACTCTGTATGCACACCGTGTTTGCACAAAAAAAAATATTACTGAAGCTCTTGTGTGAGTCAGGCTAATCCTCCGTCTACCAACTTGTAGTCAGTCAAACTTGGAAGGAAAATAGGGAGTTTGGGGACTGCTGACGATAATTATTTGGACATGGAGAGATGTCCACACAGAGACATAGACAGAATCTCTTTTAGTGCAGCTAGAGAAGAGATTAATAACCTGAGAGGGATGCAATAAATGATCGATACACTGGAACTTGGCTACTTGCACCAAAGGAAAAAACACCTACTGTGCTTTTTTTCTCCCTCTTTCTCTTTTTTTCCCCCCTCCAGACAAGGTAGCATTTTTAGGAGGAGCATCGTGTGGTCTCTGCAGCATCCTGGGATGCCTGTACCCTAAGAATGAATGGAAAAGCCTGGCTTTGCCACCACAGCTTAACAAAGCTGTTTAAACAAGGTCTAGCAGGAGTAAAGAGATCATCCTCTGACACATGTCTATACAGCAAGCAACTACTGTCCGGGAGCTGCAAAAAGTCCCTAGTCCATTGTTCACCAGTCTGGGATTGGATTTACTTAATTAAAAATAGTTAATGGAATGTTAATGACACTTAATTGTATTCATTGCACTGGTTTTGCAGCGATTTTTTCCTCGATTCACAAAGATGGGATTAAGTGCTAATGTATTGCAGGCTGCTGAAACGTATAACCTGCGGTCATGATTTTAAACACATGTAGAGGTGCTAATTGCATTCAGTTGACACAACTGTAGATGGGAAGATCATTTTTCGCACCTTATCAGCGCTGGGGAGGCGCTAACTGCATTCAGAAGACACCACTGCTGTTGCAAAGGTAATTTCTTGCACTTCATCAGAGCTTAACACATGCTTAGCAATGTAGCTAGCCAAAAATATCATACCATCAGAGTTAATGAGGTGCTTGCACATTTTTAACAAATGGGAATTATTAAAAAAACAACAACAAAAAAAACCCTTCCCCATTTTTTTTTTTTAATAACGAGTAACAATTCCTGCAGATGCCACATTGCTGGACTTGGTGGTTGCCTACCTCAGTGCGATTCCTCAGGGTGTTGCGAATGCTTTCTGGTGGATGGATGCCGACCCTGACCACATGCAGCTGAGTGTCTGTGAACTGCAGAGTCCCGCAGCAGAGCAGAGCAGGTAACACAGGCCCTCTCTGGTTTCAGAGCCTGCGAGAGCAAAGACTGAGACATCAGAAAATAATTCTGGGCTTCTTTAAACCTCAGCAGGGGGCCAAGCAAAGTTCTCTGTTGCTCCGAAACTCTGGGTAGTCCCTTGGGTCTGGGCCATCCAGGCAGCACATTTTGGCTAATCGTCTTCTCTTGCAGCTCTCCCACTTCCCTGCCACCGCCTTTGGCAGGATGGCAGGCAGCCAGCCTGATGCTAGACCAAGAAGAGCTCTGTTGCTTTGCAGCTCAAGGAAGGGCAAAGAGACACCCTCTCGGCCTCACCTAACCATACCAAGAAGATTTGTGTCGTGTGCAGTATCTCCCCTATTGCAATAACCCACTCCTTTTAATCTCAGGTTCTTCTGCTCTGCTATCTCTAGCCTGGTGAAAAAGCTGAAGCTTTTTTTTTTTTTCCGCCAGGTACCAAAGACAGTTTTCAGTTCAGCACTCATAATTTTGTACAATTTCAGTGTATTCTAATACGCTATGAATGGTTCTCTTCCCCTCCTCCTACGCTTTGAAGACCCTTTGACTCCTCTCTGAATCTGCCTGTGGTGTTTGACTGAAAATCCCCTGTTTAGAAGGTGGAACATGCTGAGGTCATTAGGCCATCCTGTGAAATTTGGACATGCAGCAGATATGGGGCAGAGCTGGTCTAAGGCAAAAATTCCTACTGAAAGGAGTTTTTTTCTGCTTTAACTAAAGAAACCTATAAAAAAACATTCTGCTAGGAATAAAATTGGCTAGTGGGAGAGCATCACAAGGGTCCTGTGGCACAGGCAGGCAACTAAATAACATGACCTGGGACCTTTTGTTTCCCCCTCTCCACCTTTGGTGGTATAGACAATCAGGTTCTGTTTCTTACATCCCCCCCAAAATTAATGCTGGGTCACTCAGAATATGAAGCAGCAAGACACGACCATTTAGTCTTCACAACCAGAAGACGATGTACTGCACTGCTGGGTTTGCTAGCAGAAGGTTGCAAGCCTGAGGTTGCACAAAGAGTGCACTACCAGCAGTGCTAGCAGAGCAAAAGCGCCCCTACACAAGTGGTGATAGGAGTTAATGTTTAATTAGAATCACAGAACCACCTAGGTTGGAAGGGACCTTTAAGATCATCTAGCCCAACCATAAAAAAACCAACACCAAAAAAACCCCACCACACACCACAACCACCAACCAACACTAAACCATATCTCCGAGCACCATGTCAACTCGTCTTTTGAATATCTCCAGGGATGGTGCCTCACAACCACTTCCCTGGGCAGCCCATTCCAATGCTTGATAACCCTTTCTGTGAAGAAATTTTTCCTAATATCTAACCTGAACCTCCCCTGGTGCAACTTGAGGCCATTTCCTCTTGTCCTATCATC
>JAOQGH010000077.1:41179501-41204820 GCA_025769975.1 Gallinago jamesoni | reverse complement strand
GTTTGTCAAGCAGGACCTGCCCCTCGTGAACCCGTGCTGGCTGGGCCTGATCACCTGGGTGTCCTTCATGCGCTGCATAATGTCACTCAGGGTGATCTGTTCCATGACCTTCTCAGGCACTGAGGCCAGACTGACAGGCCTGGAGTTCCCCGGATCATCCTTCTGACCCTTCTTGTGGATGGGCGTCACATTTGCTCAATGCCAGTCAGCTGTGGCCTCCACTCCGCAAGCACCTCTGCCAGCTCCCTCAGAACCCTCAGGCGGATCCCATCTGGGCCCACAGACTTGTTTGCGTCTAGGTTTTGGAGCAAGTCCCTCACCACTTCCCTTTGGATTATGGGGGCTTCATTTTGCTCCCCAACCCTGTCTGTTACCTCAGGGGTCTGGGTACTTGGGGGACACCCTACTCCACTGCTAAAGACTGAGGCAAAGAAGGCATTCAGCACTTCAGCCTTCTCCTCATCCTTTGTCACTACCTTACCTCCCATATCCAATAGAGGATGGAGGCTCTCCCAAGTTTTCCTCTTGCTATTAATAAATTTACAGAAATTCTTTTTATTGTTTTCAACTTCCAGGGCCGGGTCAAGTTCTAGCTGGGCTTTGGCCTTTCTAAGGCTTTTATGCAGGCCTTTCCCTGCATAACTTTACTACACCTTTATAATCTTCCCAAGTGGCCTGCCCCTTTTTCCAAAGGCCATAAACTCTCCTTTTTTCCCTGAGCTGTGACCCTATCTCTTAGTTCAGCCAGGCTGGTCTCTTCCCTGGATGGCTCACCTCACTGTGCACAGGGACGGCCTGCGCCTGGGCTTTTAAGACTTCCTCCTTGAAAGACATCCAGCTTTCCTGGGCTCCTTTGCCCTTCAGGACTGCCCCCCAAGGGAGTCTGTCAGGCAGACTCTTGGAAAGACCAAAGTCTGCCCTCCGGAATTCCATGATGGCAGTCCTGCTGGCTCCCCTTCTCGCTTCCACACGTGTCTTTGGACAACTTTACTGCATGAACCGGGCTCAGCGGTTTTTCATCTGTGCTGCTAAGCAGCACTCCTACCAGCAAAAGCAGGAGCCAGTGGCCCACCTGAGCTGTACTTACAGCAGCGAGTGCAGTGGGGACTTGCCCATGAGGGAAATGGTAACTTCAAGAGACCCTACTTAAAAGCATAGAAAAAAAAAAAAAAGCATTTCTAATCCCCCAAATACTCACTTTAGGCACTTGCCTTGAATGACTGGTGCTGGTGTGATGTTAAATCAAGGAGAAATTTCAACTAATAGGAGCATGAATATTCCCTCACATTACCTCCAAAATCCTTGAGCAAATAAAGCTAATCTGAATACACAAGGGTGGATTTGAAAAGCAAATTTACCCTGTTAATGCACATGTGCCACTCCTGTGGAGAAGCAAGGGAGATGGGAGCAGCCACCTCAAGCAGGCTGCCTGCCTGATACCAAGGTGCTCCAGCTCAACAGCCTTGAACTGGGATAACAATCACAGCCTCTGGACTATGTCTTTTTCTTTTGCCTTGTAAGACTTTCTCAAGCCCTCCTTGCAGAGCCAGTCAGCATGTCTTATCTCTCGTTGCTTTCTGTGGTTTGTTCTCTCTTTAAGAGCTCTTTTCCTTGCAGAAAGTCACAGCTTTCCCTTAACATGAACATCATTGATTGCACATTAAAAGTTGGCTGCCAAACATGTTTTTGTAGCTCCCCTACTGCAAACTAGAGGATTGAGCCCCAATTCACACCAACAACAGCAGGAAATTAGTACTCGGGATGACTTACTTTCTTGCTCAGTGGCAACTTCAGGCCAGTTCCTTTCCCCCTTTCCTGGGTCATAGAATCATAGAATCATTCAGGTTGGAAAAGACCCTTGGGATCATCGAGTCCAACCATCTACCCTACTCTACAAAGTTCTCCCCTACACCATATCCCCCAACACCACATCTAAACAACTCTGAAACACATCCAAGCGTGGTGACTCAACCACCTTCAAGACATCTTTGTGGAGCACCAATCCACTCCTCCAGCAAGTGGATGCAACAGTTTTCCTCTAAACAACAAAATAAGAAAATAATCCAACAAAAATCTCCTGTTGTTCAAGCAGCTTCTGGCTCTCCCTCCCTCTCTCTCTCTCTCAGCTCCATATGATGGAAGGTCTCAAAATGTGCCTCACCTGATGAAAGGTTATCTTGAAAAGCAGCTGGGACTAAACAAACCTCAGCACATTAATCCTAAGGCTTTGGGAGTAATGTGTCCCAGCACAGACCAGTGCAATTACCTCCGAGTGCCTCAGCCTGTCCAGCCAGCTGGTTTGGTGGCCAGCAGACCCTCACCATCATGCCCTGGGCCACCATGGCTGCTGTGCAGAGCCATGGTAGCAGACAGCATGAGGACAGGGCTGTTTGCCAGGCTGGGTGGGCTGGGGTTTTCCAAGCCCGGGGGCTGCAATCACAGCAAGAAGTCTCCTGACTTCTTGCTGTGCAGCAGTAGCAGACTTACAAACAGGAAAGCAAAAGGTCAGATTCAGCATTTTGCTAAAGCCAAGAACAATGACTTCAAACAACACAAATCTCAGCTTTCCCAAACTCTGGAAGAAAGACTAACTTCTGGGGAAAACAAAAAAGAAAAGAAAATGGCCTCCAGAGGCTTCATTTTATCCTTCCCCATGGTGAGTTCCCAGCTATTTTGATATTTAGGAGCAGCTCATCCCCATGCACCTTCTTCCTGCTCTCCCAAGAGTCCCTGCACACCCTGAGCCATTACAGATTGCAGTAATAAGTCCGGCCCATACCTCTTTGCTTCTCAAGTCTCCAGTATATTATTTGAATTGTATATAATACAAAATAAGTGGTCCCAAAGACACTCCATTAACAGAGGTTTGTGTGTGGCCATGGGTAAAGCAATGGGGTTTTTTGGTGGAGTAGCGCATTAAGCAGACAGAAAATAATGTAGCATAAATTAACATGATCCTAAGGCAGTATTCATTTGCATTCAATGACACACCTTCACAGGGAAACGCTTTTCTTGGTAAGCGTGCTTCGGGTGCTAAAGCTTGACTAGCACTGTGTTCGTGACTCTCGGATTCAGCTGCAGATGGAGAGATCCCAGGAATGAGCTGGGAAGCTCATCGCCGAGCCTGCCCACAGCAAGACACGTCTGGCAGCTGCTCATTTCTTCAGCGCCGTAGGGGGAGATCACGCTGACATGGAACTGGTGAGTAATCAGTGACAACAGCTGGAGGGGTTTCCTCGTCTCCTGAAAAGAAAGGTCGTTCTTTCCCGGGACAGTTTTCACCCCTGTCCCAGCACACAGCCAGGGAGGACCTCCTTGTCTCTTCCCTTCGCTCCCATCAGTGATATGGCATTGGTCACATAAGTGCAAAGACCTTCCCTTCCCCACCAGCGGTCTCTCTGTAGGTCAGTGCCTTCCCTGACATTAACCTCAGGAGAAGAGGCATCTTCTGTGGTGGAGTTTGGGAATTACATATTCAATTCCTCCCTTTAACAGCAGCTGGGCTCTGGTTTGGGGGCAGTTAAATGATTTGACTATGGTTCTTTCCCCAACTGTAAAATGGGAAGAAAGCTACTTCTTTCCTTTCTTATCTTGACCACAGCCATATCCCTATATCCCTGTATCTACACTTCATCTATTTACAGTTTTTAAACAGAAAGCAGGATTATTTCTAGATCACCCGCAGGCTGCCTGGGCAGTCCAACCTCTTTGGGATAATTAACGAGGCCGTTGCAGAGACGTCCATGACGCCGGCCTGGCTCAGGGTGTGCCGGCATTTCCTTAGCACCAGCGGTAACTAATAACGCGGGGGGAGCCGAGGACTCTTCCTCCAGGGGAAGAAACACAACCCAGTTGACTGCAAGATGAAATTTACTGCAATATGAAGGGATCACCATGGAAACCTCTTTATTTTATTTCAGCCAATCTTTCTGTGCTGTCACTAGCAATATCACCTTCTCACTAGCCATAAAGAAAGGATTCCCAGAGAGGTTTGTAATCCTCACTGGCTGGCCGAGCCACCTGCCAGGAAGACATTTTTTTCTCCAGGAAAACCATTTTCTCTTTGCTGCTTCTCCCACCAGGCGTGACTTCACCAGTAAAGGATAAGACACCGCTCCTGTCCCGCATTGCTCCTCCTGCAAGGATGCTAGATTTTAACTTTGAGAATAAGAACAGGTACGAGCAGGAAAACCTGCTATGTCACCTGCTATGACCTGCTATGTCACTGTTACCATTTTCCTCTGTCCCCATATCTTCTGGCAAAGGAAACAGCTGTTTTGCCATGCATCTGCCCTTGAGCACCAACCCTTGAGGGGCTGCACATCTTGAAAGATAGCTCACTGCTTGGTGTGAACAGGGAAGCAAGATAAAACCAGTGGCTTCTCCATGGAAAACCTGAAATGACACCATTTAGAGGAATCTCACCAAGTTAGGCTCCACTTGAATCTTCTCTGCAGGAATCTAATACTTGGGAAAAAAAAAAAAGAAAGAACCCATTTTGATTTCCAGCTATGGTGACAAATGTGAGGAAGGGAACTGCTGTCTCTTTGGAGAAATTATATCTCCCTACACAAACACCTAACAGAAAACAAGGTCTTTGCATGACACAGACCCATTCTGGTTCTGTGGCTGTAGACAAGAAGCAGTTTCAAACTCTGCATGTCAAGGTGAGAAGAGCTTCTGTTTTGGAAGACCCTCATTACTTGAATTGTGGAGGAAGCTAAGTAAGTCAGGCTTTTCAGACACTCAGTGAGTCACGTCTGTGCTACCCTTATATCCCATATAATGAAACTCTCCATTTATATTTGCAGTCATCAGTAAAAAGACTTCAGGCCACCATCCTGCTCATTCAGTGGCATTTCTAAAATGATCAGTGGTTTGAGGAACATCAGCATTGTCTGCGGGAGGTGCGACAGCCTTGTGTGGTTCTGCTTTCCCTCCAGGGGTACTCAGGATGTTGTGAAAGATCAATTCCCTTTAAGTGGAGCACAAACTCTGCTGGCAAAGCAGAGAAGATTCTGGAGAAGATATTGCCTATTCCCTCTTTGGGCTTGGATGAGCACAAGTACCTATTATCAAATGAACACCCTACCAGATCAGCTCCCATCCCGAAACTCTGCCAGGTGGACAGTTAATGTCAGCCTCCACCTCGCAGGGCGCCCACGTTCACCCAGAACAAGTGCTGTCCTGAAGAGATGTCTCCTGTAGCTCCGGCTTATTGCATTAGCCACAAGGAAGCCTGCAGATCTCAGTGACCTGATTTGCCCCAGAAAACACAATTGCCTCCAGCAAGGAGGGGTTCGTCAGCAAGCGCAGCACTTGAGCAGGGAGAAGGTTGTGATTAGCAAGCATCCCCATGCCTTCCGCTGTAAAATTGCCTTGCCTCTAATTACTTCGTGCCAAGAAATAGCCTCCGATATATCAGAGGAAGCAGAATCCTGAAGAGAGTTCGCTTGCTGACAAACCCTGCGGATAAGTTCAAAGAACAGCGGCTGCTAAAGAAGCATCACCTTGCCTTTTAGCCAAGGAAGTATTATTTGCAAACTCTACATATTCTGCAGTAAATTCATGGCAGAGAGATTACAGCTGTGATATCCCCCAGGGCAGAAGAAACTGAAGTCCAGAACACTCCCATGGAGTGGCACATGCATCCTGAAAAGGGCACTAACGAAGACATTAGACACTTACTCCGATGCTTTGGAAAAATCACACATTTTCAGCTAATATTTTTCCCCCAAATAAATAAACTACGATAGACACATTTAAATAAAAAGAACCTGTAAGCCAGCCTCCTTTCTGAGTTTCAGGGTAGATGACTTCCTAAAAGACTGGCCTCACTAGCCATGCCTATGAAGAGGTAACTAAAGCAATTGCATAGGCAGGTAGGTAAGCTTGACCCCCACACCTCGCATCATTTCAGATGTACAAAAGGTGTTTCAGTTTGCATTTGCTAAACAGCAATTTAATAGCCAAAGTTTTTATAATGGATCAGTCATCATGGTTTGCAAGACAGGAATGTCCACCCACTGAATGAATAAATTTAGTCATCCTCATTCCCTATCGGTTCATCTTCAGCTGAGTTACAAGGTACAACCTGGGGCACTTCTCGAGTTGCTTCCTTAATAAGATCATTTCTCAGAAGAAACACTGAAGCAAAGTAGGAATTTTCTATCTCTTGTCACCAGGAATACGTCCCAGACCCATCCTGGCTGCCAGAGAGGAAGGATGTGGAGGAGAGAGGAATTAACAGAAAACAGTGGGATACTTTGGAAAATGGCTTAGGTTTGCCACTTGTACTCCACCACTCCTCTGCGGCAGTTTTAGGATGCTCCATTTGTCTTCTTCTCCTTGTCTGTCCTGTTTACCTCAAGTATTAGTTCTTCAGAGCAAAGACCATCTCCCACTGTAATTTGGTACTCTATTTGACGCTAGAACACTCTGTTCTCAGGCAAGGTCTTTCAGTACTTCAGTAATATAAATAACGAGATCTCAAGTCTATTTTTGACATGATGTTATTGTGAAGGAAGTCGAAGAATCATTTTCTTCTAAGAAACACGGTTAAATACTTTAGAGAAAACATTATAATATCACATATAGCAAACATCTGCTGAAAGAGTTTCTAAAGAGGAGCCTTAAAAATTTGGCAGGCAAAGGCTTATCATAAGATGAGGTGAAGTTATCTCCCCCCAAACCTTTTTTCCCATAGAATAAACCTTTTGTAGATAAAAATATTTGCAAATAATTGTTGACAAAGAAGACCAAACAAGCCTTTACAGATCTGACATTTTGCAGAAACTTCAAATTTCACTTGTTATTTTGTTTCAGAAATTTTCTTAATGGAATTTTGCATTTTGGTATACATACATATGTTAGATTTTACTGCAGTTCCACTGCCCTGGAAGATGTCATGTAGAAACTTTTGCAATGAAAAATGAATAATGCAAAACATGGGACAACATAACCTTTCAGGAGATTCTGACATAACTTTGGATCGCTGTTATCTTGGAAAACTTTAAAATAATATTTTGACTCCCCAATTTAATATGTGCTAAATGGTTTTTATATACATCAATCTTTCTGTTATGGAGACTTCAGCAAGAGAAATCAGTAGAAAGAAATGGAGCCATATTATGCACTTACTACTACACTTACACCATAGATTTATATTGCTGTTACTATCAGCTTATTTTGCCATAGGTTTTTTTCTGCCTTAGAGACTAAAGAAGTAGTTTTTTGGGAAACAACCTGAGGATAAAATCTACAACAAAGCAATCCATAATAAAAATAAAATATACAAACCCATGTTTTAAAATCAGTAAAGTTTTCATATATTCATGATCCCTTCACACTTTTTTTTAAGATGGAAAAATGGTGGAAATGTTATTTGTTAAATGTTTTATTTTAAAAATATTTGTTAAATTATGCCATCACACTTAATCTATCACCACCAATCTGGATGCTATAAATATTAATAATTATTCTTCAATAATTGAATTGGTAATTCAATTATTAATGGGAATCTTAATATGTATTAATATTTTCATCATTTTGCCCAAGTTTGCCCATTATTCCATCTGTCTAGCTCTTCTGTGCAAAGCTACCGTAGAGCTGCTGAATGAGAGCCCGAAGTGATGCATTTTGCGAGGGCAGGTGCAGAGCCCACACTCCTCCATCTACTCCAAGGTCCCAACACACCAAAACATTCAACCAGGCTCTTGGCTTGAAGAGCAAGAGCAGTTCCCCAACGGCAACGGAGCTGCTTCATGCGTTGTTAGAGCTCAGAGTTCGGTCCAGCTGCCACTAGAACTTTGGGAAATATTCCTTCTGCTTTTGTTAGTGGGAAAAAAAAATGCCTGAAATACTCTTTCTGGGTATGAGGGTCACAACCTCGTAATAGAGCTTGTTCAGAAGTGTGGACGGGAGAGTGGAAATATAGTGCATCCTTAGCAGACATGTCATTACTTTTAGTCTTGCCTTTGCTGTCTTCGCCTGCCCATTTAAGGGCCAATCCTGAGATAACACAGCTGAAAGCTCTCTGAGGGGCTCTTGGGTGGAACGCCTGCTAAGGGGAGCTGTCACGGATATTCAAATATTCACCCATATCTCCTTTTTCTGTCTCCCTGCACATTCCAAACATTGTCGCAAAGATCAAAGCCTATAATTGGTTACTTTCCCCCAAAAGGCAACCCAACCGGTTTGGTTTCCCGGCTAAATTTATCTCAGCTAGTTATTAGGGGAGATGCAAAATATGAGGGGGAAATCTGGCAGCTTTGTCATACTCTGTTGAGAAAGAAAAGGGGAAGGGGAGGAGGAAAGGGAAGGGGAAGGAAGGGAGAAGGCAGCTCACCAAGCGCATTAGACCAGGGAGGATGTAAGAAAAGTAAACTCTACCTGACCATATTCCCACCACTGCCCCTTCTCAGCCTCCAAACAGCCTTCCCATTGATGCTAAACTTCAAGAGGAGCAAGCGCAGCAGTCCAACAGCCACCAAGCAGGTCTAGGCATTGCCTGGGAAATACATGTAACATTTATTATCTGCAAAACCAGTAGAAAGTTGTGCTGATTATAAATTGCAGGTACCTCCCACTCTGGAGAAAGCCAACTAATCACCTCTTCCATACTACCAATAACTCTCGTCTGCTTGTGACCATCACATGGGCTAACCTGCTGCATATCTAACTAGACTTGGAGAAACTGAGCTCAGCTAGCATTTAGCATTGAAATATTTGCCGGTTTTAGTAACAAGCAGTTTCTACTCCAGGCTTGCTGAAGCTTCTCTGTTTTCTCCTGCTAGGTACAATGGCCTGTTCAATATATTACTTGGTGCTTGCAGACCTTGTTTCACCTTTATCTTTAAACCAACACAGTCACTGCACTATTATAAAGACTTGTGCCTTGAAGTTATAGAGGTGCCTCAGTTCTAAAGCATCACCTCTCAGACATCTTCATGTACCCAGGGCTACCCTGAACACCAGATTGGTCAAGACATTTCTGAGACCTGTATCCAGAGGGCTTTGGAGGCATCATGCACTGTAGTTCAGCCTGTCTAGAGCTCCCACCTATCCTTGCAGTAAGTGATGTCCTCTCCAGGAAAGGCTAAGAACGTATTTCCTGCCACAGTCAGTCTTTCCTCCACAGAGACATGTGAGCTAGATAAAGGCAGCCAGAGACAGAGCACCGGGCAAAGACAAAGACAGACTGAAAAAAAAAAAAGAAGGGAAAAATTATCACACTGTGCAACTACACAGGAGACACCCAGAGGATATAAAAAACATTAGAGAGGACACATGTCATCTCATCATATTTAGCCACCCAAGAGCTGCCTGCCTAGTGAAAGCTGATCAGTCGGAGACCATTGTACACCACTGTCTACAGTCCATATCAAGCAATAAGCCTCCCTAGCAGAAGACTCATGGCACCCTAGGACAAGGATAGGGTAAATCATAGAATCATAGAATGGTTAGAGTTGGAAGGGACCTTAAAGGTCATCCAGTTCCAACCCCCCTGCCATGGGCAGGGACACCTCCCACCACACCAGGTTGCTCAAAGCCCCATCCAACCTGGTCTTGAACCCCTCCAGGGATGGGGCATCCACAGCTTCTCTGGGCAACCTGTTTCAGTGTCTCACCACCCTCACAGGAAAGAATTTCTTCCTAATATCTAATCTAAATCTCCCCTCTTCCAATTTAGAACCATCGTCCTTTGTCCTGTCACTACACTTCCTGACAAAGAGTCCCTCTCCAGCTCTCCTGTAGGCTTCCTTCAGATATTGGAAGGCTGCTATAAAATCTCCCTGGAGTCTTCTATTTTCCAGGCTGAAAAATCCTAACTCTCTCAGCCTGTCTTCATAGGAGAGGTGTTCCATCCCCCTGATCATTTTCATGGCCCTCACCTGGACCCGTTCCAACAGGTCCATGTCCTTCCTGTGTTGAGGACCCCAGAGCTGGACACAGTACTCCAGGTGCGGGTCTCACAAGAGCAGAGTACAGGGGTAGAATCATCTCCCTTATCCTTAGTAGACACCTCTCCCTCCCTTTGCACTGCCCACAGGAGCCTAAGGCCTGTGCTTAACAGTTTTGTACAGCAGCCATCCCTAATGAAAGGTGAAGCCCATCTGCTAGAGGTTCAGGTTAGATAAGACTTCTCCAACCTGCATGCAAAGTCAATATAGAGTTATTGGTAACTCTTGTCTCCCTCCCTGTCCGAGGCTGATGGGTCAGATGGACAACCCAAGAGCTCTCCCCTTCTGGAAAGAGCTTACTGGTCCCTGCCACAGGACAGTTGCAGTTCCTAGATGATGAGGTAGACAACCAGATTTATAAGTGGGTGCTTGCCTCACGACAAGATGATTCATTTTTATGTAGCGTAAACCACTCCACCTGCTCCAGAGAAGGCTGGATCAGCCCAACTGAGATGTAATTTACATCTCTGTCACCAGGTAAGGTATTTCTCTTTAAAACCCATCCTAAGAATTTAATAACAGCCTGAAACAAAGCTATGCCTTGCCCTACAAGAGATACGCAGATTAAAGACGACGACAGTATTTTCCTAAGTAATGAGGAGAAAGCAGCCACACTGGGTAGAGTCAATGAGCAGGAGGGGAAGGAGAAGAACATCCTACAACGATCTGAACCTCGGTTCTTGCAGATCTGTAGGAGACTGCCATTAAGCTCCCTGAACATAAAATTTTCTCCTGGCTTTAACTCTCTGTTGCCAAACACCTTGTGAAGCCTGCACACCTGAAGTTAGATGACTGGAAATTCAAGAACTAGGAGCTGTCTAACAAATTCATTAAAGTGTAACCACATCTGTCACAATTTAATGAACAGATTATGCATTGGTTGGACATATAAATGGTAGCCATGGAGAAACAGTCCCATCTCTCTCCAGAATAAACAACATTTCACAGTTTTAATTGTGTCCTGATGTTATAGTGATCATAGCTAAACTGGGTAATCATTCATTAAACATGAGCTAATTCTATGTGCTGCTATAATTATTATTGTTTCCTGAAAATATAACGTGTAGTACAAGTACAATAAGTGCAAATAGAAATATTACTTTTGGAAGGTTATTTATTACTACCTTCAGCTGTAAACATTTATAACTGAAATTTATTGGTCCACGGTCTCTTCATATAAATATTTTATGTTCAGCCTCAGGGATCTGCATCTTCTCGTTTAAATGTCTGTCTTGGTGTCTGCACCAGCAAAATAATCTCAGGAGTGAAAGTTTGCTGTGCTGTATTATTTGGCCAGCCTGCTGTTAGCATAAGGCAGCATTATGTGTGCTATAATGCACCTGTCCATAGGTGCACGCAGGTGTGAGGCAGGAGCAGGCTGGTTGCATTATTCTGGCTTAGGAATTTGTTAGTGTAGCACGTGTAGCATTCCTATATGCAATAGGGCGATAAAGAGTCATTACTTTTTTTATTGCATTTTTTTTTTCCTGTTGAGACATTTCTACTGAGTTGAAGAAACTGTCTGGAGAAACTGGAAAAAAACCCTATAAACATCAGTGAAGAGGGGGAGGGAAGTTCACTGAGAACAAGCTGTCGAGTCTTCAGTCTCTCTATTCTTATTTCTATTCCCATGCCAATAGGACAGCAAGAAGTGCCTCAAAGCAAAGAAACAGGAGTTGTTTAGATAATGCAAAACAAGTTTAAGACCTGGCCTTATACATCAGCTTTACAGCAAAGACACGGGGCGCTGCCTGCTCCTCCCTGTGACAGCAAAATGACTGATGGGAAGAGTAACAACTTTCCACAGCCCTGATCCATGCCCGAATGTATGAGCACGTTCATGCAAGAGGAGACGTGTCTCCTGCCTTTACTGCTTCCAGTTCGGAAAGCCAACACACCTACAGCAGGCGGTGCTGGATCCTACCATCCCTCCTGAATTGGATGTTGGGGCTGGGTTGCTCTGTGCCATGCACAGAGTGGATGGAGATGTGCAGATGGTGACAAAGAGGTGCCCATTCAACCCCAACCACCAAATTGTAATAAATCATTCAGGTTTCCATGGCACCCATCCAGAAAAGTTGAAGGAACCGAGCACGGAGTAGCCGAACTGCTAACAACAATAATGTATGCTTTTTAATGATAAATTACAGTTTCTAGAGTGGAGGGACTGGAAGAAGGCCAGGTCCGTATCAATCCTTTCAAAAGGAACTAATGGTTCTCCCAGGACTCCCAGTCCCTCCCCACACTACCAGGAAAAACAGCAGCAAAGATCCTTAGGGAAAGCTGTAGAGCCTCTTGTTGAATATAATATGCAAAGGGTGAGCCAGCACGGGTTTTGCCAGGGAAAAAAACACCACTCTGTCCTAAATAATAAGAATTTACTGAAAGGAGACACAAAGTAATGGTTGAGGGATAGGCAAGAGACATCATGTGGACTCTCAAAGGAGCTTCATCTTAAGTGCCCCAGAAGACTATTAACCCTTGGAGCATGAAACAGGAGCGCATGCTTTCAGCGCTCACTTTCAATTATCTGCACTGAGGGACTGCTGAGCATGTTTGCCTCTGGATTTCCCATTTTCATAAATGGATAAACACACAACCGGGTGCCTCTCTCCCTGGCGCCTCTTCTCATCTCTGCCTGCAAACAGACTTTCCGTCTGATATTGTTTTCATTGCTACTGGTATAAATCAGGAATAAAACCAGAGGAAAACCTGCCTGAAAGATTATCATCAGCTCCCAGCTCTGCAGGCAAATCCCCCACACTAAGAAATGGGACTAAGTCCCTACAAACATCATGCGGGGTGGGTCGTCGTCCCCTCTCCCCCCTTGTTTAATTTCTGAGCAGTCCTTTATGGCAGAATTTTTAACAGCCCCAGAGTACTTGGTGTTACATCACTTATAGTATGTAAGGGCTATTGATCTCTTTAAGTTTATCCTTTTAAGTGGTCCCATCAAGTGCCGGGAAGTCTACCAGTTTGAGCTGTGTAGCCCATCTGCAAAACTCAGGATGAGACAATCGAGTCTACTCAGAAAATGGGGGTTGGTTTGTTTTTTTTCCAGAGGGAAGTCGAGTGCGTGTAATGCTGTTAACACACTATGTTTGCATGCCCTTAAAAGTCATTTTATGGCTGTACCGAGTGCCTCCAAACATTAAATATGTTTTATAAGTAGTTGGCTAACTATCTGGGTGTGCTGTAAATTCAGTAGTAAATAAAACAATAAGACTCTAAATCTCAGCTGTATTTCATAGTCGGGATACTTTTTCAGACACATAGCAATTCGTAATCTTAAAAACATTGATTTTTTCACTTTTTAAGCTACATTGTGACTAGAATTCACACCTGACTTTTTAAAATTATGCTAAATATCTCTCACCTGTTTAATCTGATTATCCTCCCACGAAAAGTGGACACGATTTACCCTGAGTGGGTACAAACATTTTCTGAAGCTATAAATTTCTTTCCCAGGCTTCTACAATGCATCAATAGCATTGAATTTGATGCTGCTTGGTTTAGATTCAGGTGATGCTGGAAATTCGTTTGCTGTCCTTGCTAATTGCAGGACTGCAAATGTTGGGGCAGTTTTTGTGTCACCAAACTTTTTCCTGGCAAAACTCAGCTGTAGAAAGCTGCGCGCTGTAGTCAGTATAATGGGCATCAGCAAGAAGAAGGGAAACTGGTAAAGTGCTTACGGGGAGCTGTTCAGATTAACCATTCCTAAAATTTTCTGCTTATGGCACAACAGAGTTTGACAGAAAACAGAGCTTTGTCCTTCACTCCCAATCCAGGACTCCAAAATCTGTTATCTTAAAACAAGTGTTCACAGTAAGTAGGAAGAAGAGAGAGAGGACTAGATAATAAAAGAGAAAATTTTGCCTATGAGATGGTTTTAATTTTGTAATTTCACCCACACACACCACCCCTACCCCAAGCACCCCTTCTTCAGCAATCAGAGATACCTGGTAGAAACAGATGCCAGCCCTGCTATGAAGAAATCCCAACCCAACTGCCAAAAACATTTCAAAAAACCTAATCTGACCTTGGCAGTCCTTCTACAGACAAGTTCCCTTTCAAATAAAGGCTACTAACTATTTCTGATTCTTCCAGTATCAAATGTGGTTTTGCCCTCCCAACAATGCAGAATCAACTTCATTTTACACTGCTGTGGGGACAAAAATACTGCTCAGATGAATATTTACTGGGGACCAGGAGGGTGAGCTAGGGCAGGAGCACAGTAGATGACTCCTGGTCATCAAAGCACACACTGAACATGACACATCCATCACTCACGCCGTTAAAATATTCCGTCTCTTCTCTGCAGATGACTGCAATGAGTTTTGTGCTCTCAGGATGGACGCTCGCACGGTACTGCTGAGCAGCCCTGTCATGTAGCTCCAGTATTGCTAAACCCAATCCATAAATCAAAATGGGAGGATATAAACCAGGATGGAGACATGACTGCAGAGTGCCTGAGATCTGAGATCAATATTCATTTTACAAACCTCTCCAGAAGAGTTCCTTAATTAATTGTTGGAATTAAAGTCAAAATTGACCCCTCAATTTGTTCCTGTTGCCTTTAAATCAATTTTCTTTTCTCTATAAATCATCATTTTAGGACTGGCGAATGAAACACTTTTTTTTTTTTTTACTAAGTTTAAAGAAAAAATGCCAACACTCTGAATATATTCTAAACAGGACTCACAGGGCACACAGCCAACATCTCCCACTTTAAACTAGAAGAGGGGAAATAATTCCCCAATCACAAGCCATCCTCCCGGCCAGGGGAAAGCTCATCCCCAAGGCGCCGTTCCTTGGGCCACTCGTTAAGGCCACTCGTTAAAGCCGTGTCACCAGCACAGCAGGGAGCTCCCATCGCAACAAGCAGAAAGGGTTTGTGTGCTGCCACAACCACGGCTTCCTAGCCAGCCTTTATTTTCCTGGTCTTTACCCAAGGTTAAAGGACAGGGTTCTTCACGGAGAGGAGGGTTATTGGGCATTGGAATGGGCTGCCCAGGGAAGTGGTTGAGGCACCATCCCTGGAGGTGTTCAACAGATGGGTTGACATAGTCCTTAGGAATATGGTTTAGTGATTTTTATCAGAGTTAGGTTGATGGTTGGACTAGATGATCTTTAAGGTCCCTTCCAACCTAGACGATTCTATGATTCTATGACAGCAGAACTGCATCACAGGTTACCGGGAGCAAAAACTCCCTGATTTTATTCAGCCATGTGCCTGCCATAACTTCACGGTCTGAATTTATCCTCATGCTGCGACCCACAAGGTAAAGAAGAGAGAAAACAGGGTTCAAGAGATGGAGGGGTTTGCTTCGTGACGCTGAAGTCCCAGCTGGTACGGACTGCAATTTCCACAGCTCTCAACGCGAGCTTCACAATCCATGCACTACCTTCTCCCCGCACCTTTTCCAGGATTCCCTTACATCCGTTATTTTGCTGACACTTTCAAAGAATTGCTAAAAACCCCACATTAGATAAAGATGGGGTTTTTTTCTTTATAGCTGACACACTGATTGGGCCCTCCAAGTGTTTTATAGCTAGGTCCCTACATAATACTGTTGTCTGGGAGAACAGGTAGCTCCGACCGATCAGCTGAGAACGCGTTCTCATGGATGACGCTATAACGTTGCAGACCCAGGACTGGATTAAAGTGTATTATTTCCCATCCATTATACCCCAGCCATGGGAATTACCTGAAAAGCCCCACGCAGGGTGAGCCGGATGGGTCTGTAGAGAAGCCTTGACAGCAAGAGCAGCCTCCACTGGATGGCACTTTGATGGGAACATAAGACTTCATTCCTGATCTTCAGTACCTGTCTCCTCATCACAGGGCCAACAGATTCCAAAACTATCTCAAACCTAGGATGAGAGACATGTGAGCTCAACATAAAGCATTTTTATCTGCAGGAGTATAAGTTGGCAGAAAGACCATTGTAAAGCAATATTTCATGGATTTTTAAAATAATATTCACACACCTATTTAGTTTTACTTCCTCACTATAATTAAGAGAATTAGTAAGTAAACATACAGATAACCCACTGAGTCAAATTTTCCGAGGCTGCAGGTGGGATGTTGGGTAGGCTCTGAAGGCATCTAGAGATGTTGGCAGGTGGAACCAAGTCACCTCTTACCTGCCCAGGCACCGCAAAGATGGGCAGTGAAAATGGGCAGATATTATGTCTGCTTTTTAATAGCACACTCCTGTGCAATTTTTTAAATTGATAGCTCTGCACAGCATTCACAGATGAATACCATCTGGTCTGGTGATTTATTGCCCCTGAATTTCTCAAGTTACTCTTTTTTTTTTTTTTTTTTACTTTTCTCATCTTACCTTTTCCTTGTATTTTCTCTCTAAAAAACATTTTCCATAGAAATGCAGTTGAGAGAGGCATTTCCCTAACATGCTATTTTATCATAAGATGAACAGTGGCCTGTCACTAGACAGACCAACAAACAACTGATGTATGGGATCTATTTAGCATCTCTGCAATTCCAGAGGCCTTCTGGTCATATATGCTGTTCTTTTCCAATATTGTAAGAGATGGTCAGAATGGGTCATATAGAAAAATTAATATATGATGATGGCATTAAAGAATGTGTTTTTATGCACATACACAAGGAAAAAAACACCAAAACAAACAAACAACCAAAACCCAAAAAAGCATCCCTAACTGTGGCCCCTCCTAACTTTTAAATGACTGATCTGGAAGAACATTATAAACTTATTTTATAGCTTTTATTGTATTTTTTGTGTAACCTTCCTGACTTTGATTTACATTTTATTTCCAGCTCACATCTTACCTCTTTCAGCGTATGTGATGTCTATCACTATAGCTCCCAAGTTCTTTGTAGTCCTTAACATGGCTAGCCTTTTAGCGCTGGCCCGTAACGTCATGGCTCTTGGACTAGAACCTGAGCCAGAGGAACACAGGCCAAGGAGGGGGGAAACGCATGATGCTGCTGAGCATCGGCAGGATGGGGGAGGCAAGCCCATTATTTTGGAAAGGGTCTTCTAAGTGAGGTAGTGCAGCTTACTGTCCTTACAGCAAGGTAGATGGCAAAGGCATTGATAACCCAGGTTTACGGTGATCAAATAATTTCTTATTTTTTAAATTCTGAATTAAAAGTTTTTTGTATTTTTTTTTTAAGTATATAGAACAATGAGCTAGATTTGTGATCATTTTGGCAAGCAACTGCTGTTACACTGGGGAACCTTGTGCATGTTTGAGACTGGCTGAGAAACCAAAAGCTCTACGAGGCTCACAAAAAGAAATTTTTCTCCCAATGTGGAAAAAAAAAAATTTTAAAAAATTGCCCTAAACTGGAGTCTCCACAGGGAGCTCTGAATCCTCCCTATAGCCTGGAACATGCAACTGGACTCCAAACTCAAACCTCCATCAGCAAACATGGCACAGGGAATGCCAGCCAGGTTCAAGCCTTTCCCAGCAGCTCCAAAGGGGAGGGGAGGAAGGCACTGATCCGCCCTCCATTCATACAAACTCTGAACCATCTGTGATTTATTTTTTTTAACCTATCTACCACATTAGACAACCAATTTTTGCCCTGCTAGGAGGAAAAGTTTCCCATACTGTATTTAAACTCTTAGACTGCATGGAAACCAGACTGTGGATTGTCTGTCCTCTTATTCATATGAAAGTATAATTAAAAGTCACGTTAAAGTCGGGAGATCAAAGGAGTTTGAGACAGATAACAAGCTAGGAGCTGTCAAAACTGTCAGGCCATTAAGAAACTAAATAATTCACACCCCAGTAATTGCTTTTATGTGCATTTTCTGCTAAAATCCAGGAGACACCAGTCATCGGTCCTTACAGAAGAGCCTTGTTTACTAGCCCTGGAGACACTATATTACACTTTTACTTTCAGGGAGTGTTTGCCATGGATATCATCCTCTGAAGGGTTAAACACAGCGAACGCAGCTCTCAGTATCACCGTGGGGTCCCCTGCCTCCTCCCCATCCCCTTCCCACCCCTGGAGGTGGGGCAGATTTGGTCCTGATCACCCGGAGTTTGGCTATTTAAGACCACACATGAAGACTTGATTTTTCTTCCTCCCATCCGATTCTGTGATGCCTCCAATCTTTGGAAGAGGAGACAAGCCTGAGCTAACTAAACCACGCCAACGAAAATGCTGGAGTTGTAGCAAGCTTCCTCCAAACTGCTGTTGGCTCCCAGGCTTCCTCCAAGCTCCTTGTGCTTGGGGATGCCACTGCCACTAAATATTATTTCCACACATTCAACAGGAGGAGTGAAGCCACCTGCAAAGTTTTGCTTCTTATCCGAAATGGGTATTTTGGGAAGGAGTCGGGGGGGGTGGGCAAATGGGGGGAGGGGGACCTTTTAAATGAGATTGTTGGCAACATTTCTGACCTCGAGGTGTTGCTTGTGCTTGTGGAATGAGGGACACTGACCTGTTTGGGATGAGAGGGCTGACTGGAGCTGATATTAGAGAAGGCTATAAAACGCATCACGACGCCCGATCACTTGTACAGCGTTCAGCCACTAGATGCCCCTGCAAGCCACGCAGTCTGCTGGGCACCACCTGGGTTTCGGCAGGCAGAAGAGACAAAGCTGAGGCTCAACCCCAAGTAGAAGTTGCATTTCTTTCTTTGGCAGGGTTTTTCGATCTCTCTAACCAGGAGAGATGGGATGTGTGTGCAAAGGGATGTGTAAGCCAAAAAACTTAGCGGCCCTTGACCGTCCCCTGCACCGATGTTTGGGCTGTTGAACAAGTAAAGGCACATGTCCTTTTCCACTGCCCAGTTTCATGGTGCAAGAGAGCAATACGGGGAGATGTAAAAAGCCAACAAATCCTGCAAAAGCCTCCAGATATCATTTACTTACCATTATGCACTATGTGGGGGTCAACTCATTTCCACAGGCGCTCTAGATGCTGCCTGTCCAGGGAGAAGGATGTTATCACGCAGGCTCATTAGTGCTTTCAGCTCAATGGTTCCTGGGCCCCCATTTATTTTACATGCCATTAGCAGGGTGACAAGGCCCCTCCAGCTTTCATAGTCACCTTTCCTTCGTAAGACACGACTGACTACATGCTGCAGAGTGAAAAGAAAGTAAAATGGAGCTCACAACTATATGCACAGGTATTTATGGACCGAGGTACGGTCATCTTTCTTGAGGTGCTCAGGTTTGGTGCATCTGTAGCCATGACCAAGGTCAGACCAAAAGCTGGGACAGGACTTGTTACTTTCCCAAAGCCTTGGGGTTGTTTGAGGGTTTTTTTGGTTGTGGTTTTTTTTTTGTTTTGTTTTGGGTTGTTTTTTCTTTTGTTTTGGTGGTGGTGGTAGCATTTTCTTCTTCAATCCCTTTGGAGATCTCCATGTTCTTGGCAGAGATTACCCAAGCCTCGTGTGCCCCCATGGGTGCAGTGAGCACCAGTTTCCCTATGAATTTCAGCTACAAACCTGGTTGTGCAGTTCTGAGCGCTCAGAGAAATGGAGACCTGGGGGTTGGAACCTGCAGCCTGATCTGTACCAACACGCACCTCCAGCGGATGGAGAGGCTGGGCAGGAAGTGCCTCATGAGTCATTTTGACTCTTGCTGGTCTGTCCACAACACCGTGGCCAGGATCATCTCTCATCAGCCGCTTGAGCTATTCTTACAGTCCCACACTTCGAGTCCCTGCGTCAAAACTCGGTGGTGCTATGTGTCCATTGTCTCCTAATCCCTAGCACCCAGACCTCCTCCTCTACTTCTGTGACAGCTCTCCTTTTCCCTCTCTGGTACCAGCCTGGGTTCTCTTCCCACCAGGGCTCTGCCTGGCACTCCTCACCCAGCCCACATGCTGGCTCTCTCAGGGGACTTCACCTCACAAAACAGCTCCTGCCCCACCACCAAGTCAAAATACATACTCTTCTGGAAATAAAAATCCATATGAGCACCAGGGTAAGGCATGCACGGATTTGAATCTGTACCTTACATCAGGGAGGGACTGGTGTCTCTCCTCCTTCTTGCTGTGTCTGCAGGGTATGTTTTGTGGACAACTCACCATCTATCACCTGTGAGGCAGACAGGATAAATGCTGGATTTTGTTTTCTGGTGGGTCTTTAAAAAGTATATGAGAACTAAGAATGGAGCTATCTGACCATTTAACTGCAAAGCTGCTATCTCTCAGCTGTAGCCTGTGGCTCCTCAGCACTTGGACTTGTACCTGGCATGGAAGAGGGCTCCCATACCCCCTAAACCTCCTCTCTCCACAAGAAAAGCTGTTTGCTCTTTGCTCTGAGCAAAAAACGCATCTTCCCACCTCCAACCACACTCTCTGTCACCAAGGGATCACCTTCTCCTGGGGAAGCCACCCCAAAACTTGTTTTAGAGGCTTTCTCCTGGCAGCAGAGGTCAAGATGCTCCAAGCCAGGGAAGCACAGCCAGTTCTTCTCTACACAGGAGGGTGACAGGGGGTTGTGGTGGTCCCACACACCACAGGGAGCACATGGCCATGCCATGCCCCCTCTTCTGTCCCCACCAGCACCCCTGCTACCCACCTTGGCTCACCTCCACCCCTGCAAAGCTTCCTCTCCTAAATATTTGTCAAAGGGATATCCTCACTGATAAGAGAGCCAGGAAGCTTCTTAGGGTGACCTCGGAGGGGGGATTAGGGCTGTCTGGGCAGGGATGGGCACTATAGGAGGCTGTTTCCATGAGGAGCAGGAATCCGGCTCTTCTGGTGGCCATCCCACCGCTCTGAGCCTGAGGGATCCTGCCGACATGGAGACACACGGGTTGGCCTCTGAGATTCACCCCATCCCCGGTGCGAGGGTTTGGCAAGATCTCCGAGCAAAGCAGGAACAGAGACTCTCAGGATGCCACCTCCAAACAGAGTCCTTCATGCTAAGCCAGTGCTTTCAGAGCAAGGACAACCTCTGCTCACGTCCTGTCACACACAGCACCTTGCTCAATGCGTTCCCAAAGAGTGATTTCTGGGGTGCACTTGGAAAGGACGTTTCCCTTCCCTGCTGCCCTGCACCAAGGATGGCCATGGAAAACACCTTTGGAAGAAAAAAACATAATTATCATTCCTTCCCCCACCCTTTTTCCTTTGTTTCTCTTATTATTATTTTTTTTAAATCTCACTCCCTGGCAGAAACTATCCTCTCCCATTTTCACGACCCGCCTTGTCCCCGGGCTGGCATTGACAGCTACGGGGAACAATGTGGCTTTGAGGCTCCCAGTGCATGCAGGGGAGGGGAAGGGACTGGGGTGCTGAGCTCCATGGCAGCTGTAATCCCCCTTTAATTGCTGTATAAACACAACCAGTGATTTCCATGGATTGGTGTAGCTGAACATGTTGTTTTGCGACTCCAAGAAGAACTTTTTAACTGAAAAAAAGCTCTTTTTTTTTTTCTTTTTTTTTTTTTTTTTCTCTCAGATGGGACTAGCATACACCTAAATCTCAGTATTTCAGCAGAGGTATGAAAACTTAGAAAACACCACTAATACCATCAAACCACAAATGTGGACACAATTAAATGAAAAAAAAACCCCACAAACAAATTAAAAAAAAAAACCACAAAAATTATGAAAACCCCTTTCCCTTCATGGAAACAAGCGCATTTATATGAACAGTTGCGGCCACATTATACCACTTTTCCCCTATCGATAGCAGAAAGCAGCTCAGAGAGGGCATCTCGAGCCCCCCAGATTTTGACGGCTGCGTGCACGGCAAACTGCAGGCTCAAATCACCAAGCAACATTCGCCAGTGCTGTAAATCACTGTAGCACTAAAGTCAGTGGAGTTGAGATTGATTTCAGCCAGCTACATGTCCGACTCAGTAATTCCGCAAATAAACTTTTCGGGTATCAAAATACTTTCCCGAATCGCAGGGTGCTGTGCAAACATTATAAAACTCAAGAGAATTTTTCTATGAAATATCTCGATGGCTTTTGATGCATTCAGTTGGGCTGTTAAAATCCCACATAAGCCAACTACCATCAAAACTTTTTTCTTGTTATAGGAGTCGACTAGAATGAAAATTTCGAGGAAAAGACATTTTCCTCTAGGAAGTGCTGATACGTGATTTTGGTTTTATCAGAATTTTCCACAGAAGAAAAATATTTTTCAGTGAAATATCATGACTCAAAAATGGGTCACTGTGTTTCAGTTTTATTCCTTTAAAGCTTTTCCCCCCCTCCCATTTTGTTTTGTAGCCTAAGTTATTTTCACCGAAACTCACAAGACCTTGAAAACAAAAGACTTTTCTAGCTTAGCACACACACTTTCTCTGTCCATGTGCATCCTGAGAGCTGCAGGTTGCAACAACACTTGGCCCAAAAAGGAGAATAGAAGCAGAAGGTACCAAAAACCACAGTTCCCACGAGACATGCTAATGCCATTTTGCACAAAAATACTTGGGTTTTCAGCCAGAACAGCTTGGTTGTCAGTAGCATGATATATAAACACCAAGATTTGGGGTGGAAAGCAGATGTGCACACAAAAAAGGTCATCTTTAGTCAAAAAACTTTGTACCAGAGGAAAAGAGGAAGCTGCATCACGAGTCTGACAAGCTGTATTTCTGGGAGAGTGCTGTGAAATCTCAGCCCCACAGGAGCTCTGCTATTCACCACGTTGGGGCCAGGACTCCTCCTTTCGGGTGTTAAAGCCACATGGTGTTGACTGAAAGCGGCGCTGACCTTCACATGTGCAATCTGGCTCCCCTGGTCATGTTCTGCATGTGGAGCAACATTCCATCAAAAACATCTCATGACTATAGCTACAGCTAGGACCAGCCCCTTTGTTCGGACTAAGGTCACTGGCCCAAAAAAACAGCCCCAAAACAGCCCCTGATATTCAGTCCACATTTCTACATGTGGATATGTTAACTGCAGCCATTTGCAGGCTTGCACCTAAGCGGGACACTTGCAATCATCTGAAGATGCTGTGCTGGAGCGAATACACGGAGCAGTGCTGAGAGCATCACCTGCCAAAGCCACTCCAACTCTTGGTTTCAGATTTGCTCCAACGTAGTCAGCTGGAAGGCTGGGTGGCCAGGGGAGTGCAGTTCTGCCTGCAGAAGCCTGTGCAGGTGCAGTACAGCCTTTTGCTTTGCTGGCATATAATACCCACCCACCTACCTCGGAGGAGCACCTTTTCTTTCCTCAAGGGAAAGACCTTGATTCCAGCAGATTCAGTCAAATCTCTCATGTTAACTTTCTGAAAAACCTACAGATTTCTATGAATATGGAGACAAAGTAGAAGACAGACGAGTCCAAGCCTATGAGTTTTTTGTGTACACACATCCCCAGCCATCTCCGGTATCATGGTGACTGGTTGAGGGCAACCAGCGCTGTTGGAGAGCCTTGTGTCCTTATTTATCCACTCCTACAAAACACTGGTCTCAAAGTTACTATGATTTTCTAACCCGTGGCAGCAAATGTTACTGCCAATGTTGGTAGCAGTCTGGGTTGTGTCCTGTAGTAGCTCAGCAATTTTCTGAAGGAGAACTTCATCTTGATTACAAAATTAAGGCAATATAGGAAATTGCACACAAAAGCTGGGTAAAGCACTCATCAGGTTTGCACAGGTAAATATTCAACAGGTGGAGATTTGAAGCCCAGGGATACACATACCTTACAATCAATTTTAAAACATATAGTGACCAAAAATTATTTCCCATAAAACATAAACATCAGCCAGTTTTGAACAACCTCCTCATGCAACCTTGCACCCAGGATCTCTCTAAGGCAGGGCTAAAACTCTGAGTCTTCATCCAGTGCTGTGACAGGACCAGTACAAGCACACAGGCCAAGGTATAAGGTATTCCCTTTCCATTTGAGTTTTTCCACTTAAAGGCTCCAAAAGAAGTTGAGGGCACACCTATTTCCATGAGTCACTAGGAGGACAGCCATTGCATGGATGGCCTATATGATACCAAACCGAGCTAATCCAAGATTTGGCCCTTTGACTCTGAAGCAACCACTGGCTTCTGAGCAGTCTGGAAAATGGATATGACATACCAGACATAGGATATTGGTTACTGAGAGGGAGGGATACAGGCTCTCCAACAGTTAAGGATGCAGCTGGTACATTACAAAATGCCAGATTTTAGGCTACCTTGCAAAAAGTTTAAAAAAATGTTGTCACACTTTTCCTGTTGTTGTCCCAAAGTTTCACTGAAACACTTATTCCGGAAGGTTTGAGGAGATTGCTGCAAAAAACCTCCATGAATTCCTATTTGTGCATATGCATTTTGCATGCACAGAAAGTCCATCAAAGAAATAAGCAAGTAATTACCTACTGGGGAGTCAACACCTCTGCCTTGCCATGCTTTGGCAGACAGGTCCGAGGACAGTCTTTGTCATACAGGCTACAAAGATGCAGATGTTATACTGTAAAACATATCATGCTCAAAACTGTGAGCAAAAGATATTTGCTGTCATCCCTGCATTTCATGGAAAATTGACAAAAGTGAGAAGTATTAAACCATTTTGCATCCCTAAACCCTAACCAAACCATAACCATTAAGCCATCAAATCATAAATTTGGAGGGTAAAGGCCTCTATCTGAATTTCTTGAAGCGTTGCACGTGTAGGCAAAGACCCCAAGCACAGCATCAATCTCCACCATTCAGCAAAAATCACAACAGAAACCGTATTAGCACTCTGAGGAGCTGAGAGGGTGCAGAGATCCATGTAATGAATACCGGCGTATCTCTTGCTGTCCTCCAGGAGACAGGCTGTTTTGAAACATAAGGCACACGCTGCTCCCAAGGAACCAGACACGATGGAATCTTGACTAGCTGCATCTCCCACGGCTAGAGAGGACAGCTCCGGTAGGTTTCCTCCTTTCCCTTTTCTCTGGAGATGAGGCTTTCAGGGATAAGCCGGGGACTACACTGATACAGGGTTCCCTGCACATTTCCATTCATAAACCACTGAGCCGATAATTTTATAAGCCATAATTAGACGTTTTCTGACACCTAATCCCCTCATGTGTCTGTTTTAATTTTCCCCATCGGACGTGCAGAGGTAGGTGACAGCGAAACAATACCCTCCTTATTCGCTGCTCATCAGGCTCGGGAGGAGAGCAGCTCTCGAGAGCTGCCGTGGCAGGTTTCCCAGCTCAGAGAAGGGATGCACCAGCCACCCCCCTGGGAGAAGAGGCAAAAAAAAATAACAAAAATCAATGGGGTGTTGCAAGCCCAGGGCTCGATCAAGGTGCTTGCCCTCTGCTCCCCTGCACGGGCACTATTCCCTACCTTACCCTAAGGAGCCAAGTCTGCTCTGCTCTGGTGAGACCTCAATAGAAGAAGGACATGGACCTGATGGAGCGGGTCCAGAGGAGGGCCACAAAAATGCTCAGGGGGTTGG
>JAOQGH010000077.1:41145328-41179401 GCA_025769975.1 Gallinago jamesoni | reverse complement strand
GCCCTGGGCACCGTGGTCTAGTTGGGGGTGTCCCGGTGCCTGTGGGGGGGTCGGACTAGATGGCCTTTGGAGGTCCCTTCCAGCCCAGATGATTCTATGATTCTATAAGTTTCCATTCTAGCCCCAGGGACCGGAGAGGAGAGCGCTGCTGTACTGTGTAAATCTCCAGACTTAAGCAAGAAGCAAAGGCTGGAGGAAAAACAAACAAAGTGAGCATTTCTGGACTACACTGCCCTCATAGCAGAGGAATGCAGGCAGTGTCTAATGTTGCAGGAACTTGGGACCCCCCCCACCCTTTCCAACAGGTTTGGTCTTTTTTTTTTTTTTTTTTTAAAACAAGCCCAAGCTTACAAAATGTGATTTTCTGAACTCAATACGGCATCTGTGTGTCAGAGACGGCGCTCCTTGCTGTGCCTGCAGCCTCTTTCAGCCCCACGCATGCACCTTTGGGAGGCCGTGCCCCCAAGTCCATCCCAGCAACTGGGGCACATCCTTAACCGCAGAGGCATTGCCCCAGACGTTGACAGCACAAGTTTCAGCCTTGGGATGGTTCAGGGCTGGTGCAAGGTAAATACAACTGACAGTGTAATTGATGTGGTTTTTTTTCTTCTCCAAGCGAGTCAAGAGAGTTTTGTTTGTCTGGGTTTGAATGTCAGATCGCTGCAGCTCATTTCATCGGTGCATTATCAAATTCCTTTCTTTCAGGTAAGAGGGTGCAACCAAATCACGGCTAAGGGGATTAATGGAAATGTGTGGCACCTAAGTCTGAATTAAGTTCAGGTGAGAGCAAACAAAAATTCATCCTCTAATGACCAGATATCCACAAATGGCTCACTATTTCCAGAAGAGCAGCCAAAAGCTGGTGCCAGATACCATCGGCAGTCCATATGAATCACCCCTGCGATGAAGCTGTAGATCAAGAGGTTGGTTTGCTATGTTCTTGCTTGATAAATCACAACCTTACAAATCCAGGGAAAGGCAGGAAAACTTCAAGATCTCTTAACACAGGGACTGTAAGCTGAGGTCTGTCCTAGGGAACGTGTCTTTCTCGGAGCAGCAGATGGAAAGGATGGTCTGACTGGACAGGAATAGGGTCCACAATTCCAATCTCACCTGCAATCTA
Organism: Gallinago jamesoni; assembly: GCA_025769975.1. NCBI lineage: Eukaryota > Metazoa > Chordata > Aves > Charadriiformes > Scolopacidae > Gallinago > Gallinago jamesoni. The sequence goes on along the minus strand of JAOQGH010000077.1, from coordinate 41,178,278 downwards.
TCATATAACCCAGGCAATTGACCTCTTTTAGCCTTTTTGTCCAAAAACAGAGGCAAATGCTCCAACATCTCAATGGCTAGTATCTAATACAAGCCACAGGGAGTCTCAATACCATGGTGATGTGACCGTACTAAATACGGGACAGAAGAAAGATGCTAAACAAATAGATGAAGGATTCAGTCCAGAGAGAAATATTTGTGGAAAACATTGAGGGACGTCACTGAAGAAGCAGCAAAACTGTTGATGGATGTAAACCAGTCATTATGAGGGGACTGTCTCACTGGCTGCTGCGCAGACAACTTGACCCATGATTAGATAGCCATCCGTGGAACTAGGAAAAGGGAAAACAGCTGGGATTTTATGAGGGTAAGACCCTTGTCCCCATGAGGCACACCCTTTGCAAACACGGAGATCAGACTGGCCAGGGGCGCATGGGATTGGCACTTGCATTTAGTGTGATCAGAAAGGCAGATTGCTGTGGATGAGGAAGGAGATGTTAATTTACTCTGAGACTAGCAGGGACCCACCCATGAAGTACTGGGTTAGTTTTCTGAAGGGATTAAGGAGTCCTCACCCTTTTGGGAATTCTCTGTGCTGTTTTTGTTCCTGTCATCCAACAAAGGTGCGGCACCAGAGAGGTCACAGGAGAGGTGAGCAATGCGTTGAGCACTCTGCTTCCCACAGGATGGAGCAACAGGAGGCAACCAGACCAGGTGAGTCAGAATAAGGGGAAAATAACAGGGAAGACTGGGAGCTTAGAGTCATAGAATGGTTCAGGTTGGAAGGGACCTTAAAGATCATCAAGTTCCAACCCCCCTGCCCTGGGCAGGTATACCTCCCACCAGACCAGGTTGCTCAAAGCCCCAGCCATCCTGGCCTTGAACCCCTCCAGGGATGGGGCATCCACAGCTTCTCTGGGCAACCTGTTCCAGTGTCTCACCATCCTCACAGGAAAGAATTTCTTCCACCAAATCTGTGCCTTTCCAATTTAGAGACCAGGATGTCTTGCAGGACAGTGTCAAATGCTTGGCATAAGTCCAGGTAGATGACATCTGTTGCTCTCCCCTTATCTGTATGTTATATGTATGTATCCTCTTATGCTGTAGCAACATTGTAGAAGGCCACCAAATTTATCAGGCATGACCTGTCCTTGGTGAAGCCATGTTGGCTGTCACCAATCACCTCCTTATTTTCCATATGCCTTAGCAGAGATTCCAGGAGGATCTGCTCCATGATCTTGCTGGGCAAGATCAGGAGGTGAGACTGACTGGCCTGTATTTCCCAGGGTCTTCCTTTTTTTCCCTTTTTGAAAATGGGGGTTATGTTCCCCCTTTTCCATTCAGCCGGAACTTCACCAGACTGCCATGACTTCTGAAATACAATGGAAAGTGGCTTAGCAGCTTCATCTGCCAGCTCCCACAGGACCCGTGGACGGATTTCATCAGGTCCCATGGACTTATGCACCTTTAGGCTCCTTAGATGGTCTTGACCCTGATCTTCTCCTACAGTGGGCATTTCTTCATTCTCATAGTCCCTGTCTTTGCCTTCAGCTTCCCGATCAGAGCTCAGCCCCTTATAATCCTTTATACTGATAATCAACGTTAGTAGCTACTGGATTCTCCTTCTCAGTAAAATAAGCCATGGAAGAAAGAAAGTGAACTCTTCTTCAAAGAAACAGTTTGCCCTGTGGAGTTGCATGGGATAGACTTGCCCACCCTTCCTGTAGTGTTTGGATCTGGCACAGGTCTTCCCCATCTGGGGAGGTCATGACCACAGAAAACTGCACGACCACAGAATTAGTCCCAAACATAAAAGTGATAAAAAAGGAAAATTGGTGTCACCTTCTAAAGTCAAACTCCTGCCCACAGAATTTGAAGGAGAGTTATAATAACAACAGGGCCAAATTCTTCTTGATAATCACAGATAGGGGCAATGGCCACATATTGTGGCTTATGAGGTTCAGATTGCACATTAAACAAAAAAAAAATGCACTAGGAGGGTAGCACAGACCCGGAATGGGCCACCCAGAGAGGTGGTGACATCTCCATCTGCTGTAGTGATCAAACTTTGGGTAGTCAAAGCTACAGCTGGTCTGATCTGGTGTTGGAAACAGTCCCAATCCAGGCAGGAGGTTGTTTTACAGACCTCCTGAAGTCCATTCCCACCATCACTTCTATGAGACCTTGGGGGAAGGAATAAAGCAGAAGCGGCATAAATAGAATTCTTATTTTGAAGCCCCTTGTTACTCTTGCCAGTCATCAAATATGTATTTCCATGCAAACAAGGACTATACCATCTACCAGTGGGTACCCACAGCATGGGCTGCCAGTTCTCTTTGCAACTCCTTCATCTCCTGTTGAGAAGGAACAGGGACCACGCTTCTCCAATCCTTCCTAGTACACAGAGGGTCCTCCTTTGAGCAGTGGGTTGTGTCTTCTGGGGAACTGCTGGAAGGGATCGAGGGCTGAGCCGTGCAGGTAGCCCACTTTCGCTACTGATGGAACAGGGAGTTGAGTGTTTCAATTCCCAGACATTATCCTTTTTGGACCATCAACAGGGAGCCTTTTTTATGTGGCACTCACTGACAGGGGTCTCACCAGCAAACTGGGAATAACTCGTTTAGAACCACAAGATGACAACTCGGCCTCTACAGCCCTACTGCTGCCATTACTTCAGATAATGCCACCTTGTAGCTTCTAAAGATGCTCTTGTGTTGATGCCACCAAAAGGCCATACTTGAAGCCATCACACGACAGGAAAAGAATGGTTTTCAGTATGAGAAAACCAATACATGTTTTAGCCACAGCTAGTGACTGGGCACACGCTCGGCTGTTAGCAGCTCTGTGGATGCCACTGGAAACATCTATGGGATTTTTTAAGGGCGCATCAAATTGATTTGAATCTGTTAAAACCTAACACCTAGAACCCCATCTGTGTTTTGAGTGTCCCTGCTGGAGGAGCAGAGGGAAGAGCAAACACAAGCAGAGAACAGGATTTTCCTTGCCTTATCCACACCAAGTATGTTTGTTTAAACAAGATGGGTGGAACCTAAGCCATGCATGGGTGAAACTAAAAGGAGCCAATCTATGCGCCTGAACACTTCATACCAGCACATTTGCTCAAGTACATTTCCTTGAAAAGCAAAAGCCAACAGAGCCCTCTCAGCCCACCCAAGTCAACACCTTCTTTCCTCTGAAAAACTTTGCTTACCACCCAGGCCATTTTTTCCCCCCACCATTGGCAGTTTACAAGCTTCCTGCCTTCAGTACTCCAGGCAGTGGGTTTACCTTCCTCACATCACACACCACCTTTGAAAACAGAGGATACGGGGTGGGGATCACTACTCCATGCCAGCACCAGCGGGTAACGCCCCAGCAGCAGCCTGGTTTCTCAGCCCTCCCGTAACGCCACTTTTCCACAAATTCAGTCTACTAAATGGGTTGGGTGGGTAGAAACCTTTACGTGGTATTAATGCAATTAATTTCAGCAGTAATTCTGCAGGAACCCAGCCAGCCATGTACAAAACCTCCTCTGCATCTCTTTGCTGCCTACGAGCAGATCTCTGGACCACATCAGATACCTAATTCACCCCTTCTGGAGCGAAGGCTGGAAAACATGCCCAACATTCCTTGCAAACAGCATCTCAGACATGTTATTTACAGTACAGGGGGAAGATCTCTCCAGTGTTGCTGGATTGCAGCCCTGCTGGAGGTTTCTAAGCTATGTAGGACCTTTGAGGGCACTGAGCCCAAGCTGTGCCCATTGGGCGACAGGTAAAGGGGCTGGTACACAGACCTAGGCAGACACAGACCTACTTAACCTGCAGTGACTCTCTTGGGATATCTTGCTAGTCAATGGGTGACACAAAGACATCAGGGCTCTGACAGCAATGCTCCGAAACAGCCCCAAAATACTCCAGCGCTTGCACGTGCCTCCACAGCAACCCCACCCCCCCGCTGAGCAACCCTGCTCCCACCAAAAGCATCATGCAGAGCTTCACAGTAAGATGCACAGTGAGGTATCAGAAAACCAAGACTAGAATGGATGAAGAGTTTGGAAACACGTCCCCGGTGAGTAAACACCCTTTTCCTTAAAACAAAACCAAACCTAAAACAACAACAAAACAATTTATTCACACTCTTTGGAAGATGCTAATTAAAGTTTACTTTAAAATACTAGCAGACACAAGTGTGGGCTGTAACAGGAACATACTGTGAAGTGACAGGTCTGCAATAATCCCTATGCCTCAGCCAAGTCTAATTCATTCTGATCACACACGCAGGTCCGAAATCCAGGGAGGCTCTTGGAGCAGAACCATGTGCACTTGTGGGAGGTGCAAGAAGTGGCTCGGGAGCACTGGAGGTGCGAGAGTGAGAACAGGTGTGAGAGCAAGGGTTAATAAACAGGGGGGGGTGGGGGGTGTGCCAAAGAGCCCAGCTCTGCAGTAAGCAGAAGGAAAGCTCTCCCGGCTTCGCTACGGCAGCTTTGCAGAGCTCTCCTCAGTTCCCTGTCCCAGGGAAAGCATCACCTTCCAAGGTTTGCTCCAGTCTGGAGCAACCTGGCCACGGAGAACCGGAAGGAGCCGTGGGAAAGGCTGAATGTGGCTTGGTACTGGAGGATGAGGCGCCATCACTGCTTTCCCTCCAAGAAGGTGGGCGCACCATCGTTACGCCAAATGCAGTAACTTCCTCAGTTTTTAAGAGCTCGCAAACAACTTGCTCCTCAGTGAATCCCAACACTGCCTCAAAACTCACAAACCAGGGAAGAAAGGTTGCTTGTCTCCAGCTTTCTCAAGATTTTCACTCATGCACAGTGATTTAGGGACATGCCCAAATTGCACCTAAGTGCTCAGAAGAGATCCAGGTGCATCTCAGGAGGCATTGGGAGGGCCTGGGGAGAAGCAGAGCCAGGGGGTGATGCTGAGCACTTGGCTGGGAGCTGCAGCTGCAGTCACCTGAGCAAGGCTCATGCCTTCCACTAGGAGCAGAAGTCCTCCATGCTCCATCAGTTGTCTGAAGACAGGTGTTAGGTGAAACACCAAGCACTGACAGAGTGGTAAAAAAACCCCCATGAGGGTGATACATGTCACAAACAGCCTTCCTATCGCCAGAGCAACACCAAAGCAGACAGGTACAGGGTGCTGAGGAAAAGGCTGATGGAGATGGGCTCCATGTCCCTGAGCATGGCTCTACACCCCGTGCTCATTTAAACTCGTATAACGCATTTCAGGTTGGGTAAAAAAAGCTAGAGAATGGGACTCATACTAATATTTTCCTGACTTACGCGGGTCTATTTCTAAAGGACTCGGGAGTTACTTCTGTTTCAAGGTCCTTCAATAAAAGAGGTCAAGAACACCAATACTGCAGCACATAGAGGCCATTGCATCTTGACCAGACAGTAGCTGGCTTACTGTAAGCCGGCCAGCACAGGCAGCAATGGCAGCAGCCAGATTTCAGGTATTTCAGTGGACATCACCTGGTACTACTCAGTGCCCACTGACTTACCCGGGTTGCAAAGCCAGGGCTGTTCACATACTCCCCAGTCACCTTCCTCCCCGTAAGATGCGATAACCCCCTGCAAGGTTCAGAGCTGGCCCTAAGCTGCTGCCAGAGCTGCCTCCCGCACCCAAGGAACAGGCCGGGTTTCCCAGTTCCCACTGCCCTGTCCCAGCTGGGCACAGGGGAACGTGCCTCCCCATCCCTGCACACGGAAAAATCAGCATCGACACATCTGGCTCCTGGGCATGTTTCAACCCACCAAGCACTGATCCCGAGGAAAAGAATTGCAGAGATTTCGTCCCGTTTAGGACTGGCTGAGCTTTCTGAACTCGCAAGAATAGGGCCGGAAGACTGTTGATGGCTGGGCAAGAGGCAAATGGCTGCATGGGGCCCCCGTGCTGCAGAAGGACAGGAAAATCTCACTGGGAGTTTTCCAGCTCCGAGCACAGCTGGGGAATTACCTCGTGCACGCAGACACTGCCCCGCTCCTGCCTCTGTTCACTGGGGAGGGCAACAAGGAGAAGCACGCTAGGTGTAAAAGGAAATCATTTCACCTAGAAAGACCTAGGAGTCCTGGTGGACAACAGGATGACCATGAGCCAGCAATGTGCCCTTGTGGCCAAGAAGGCCAATAGCATCCTGAGGTGCATCAAGAGGGAGGTCAACCTGCCCCTCTGCTCTGCCCTGGGGAGGCCCCATCTGGAGCACTGGGTCCAGTTCTGGGCTCCCCAGTTCAAGAAGGACAGGGAACTGCTGGAGAAGATACAGCAGAGGGTTACAAAGATGATGAGGGGCCTTTTTAGTCTGGAGAAGAGAAGACTGAGGGGGGATCTGATCAATGCTTATCAAGACTTAAAGGGGGGGTGTCAAGGGGACAGGGCACATCTTTTTTCAGTGGTGCCCAGGGACAGGACAAGAGGAAATGGGCACAAACTTGAATGGAACAAGTTCCACCTAAACATGAGGAGGAACTTCTTTCCTGAGGCTGGCAGAAGCCTGGAAGAGGCTGCCCAGGGACGTGGTGGAGTCTCCTGCTCTGGAGATATTCAAACCCTGCCTGGACACGATCCTGTGGGACCTGTTCTGGGTGGACCTGCTTTGGCAGGGGGTTGGACTAGGTGATCTCCAGAGGTCCCTTCCAACCCCAAGTGATTCTGTTTCCCGCAGCATTATTTATTTTTAGTCCATCTTTCTTCCCCTGGTTTGCATGTGCCCCGGAAAGGCATTTTAAGTGTAGGATTTCACTGAGATCGCACCTGTACTCGCCACAGCACTTCTCTCCCTGGCAGACTTTAATTAGATGGGGCCAATAAACCATATGTCAAATGGGTGATTCCACTTTTAATTACAATTTTTCATTAGGTAATAAATAGCTCCATTAAAGCAAACGCAAACCACCAGGAGCTGGCTTGTCAAGCCTGGTGTCACATCACCCCTCACAAGAAGCCCCCACTTAATGCCGCTCCAGATCCAGGGAGCTCAGGTTGCCTCTCACAGCCTCCTGCCCAGCTGATGCTCTTTGGGACCTGACATGGTCCTCACACCCCCATGGTGGCCACATGCATGTGGTGCTCCACATTGCAGACCTGGTAGTTGCTCTTCCATTAACCCACTGAAAATTTCACCGGGCCACAGAAAAAGAAAAAGGGAAACATATCCCCTTAAATTATCATAGGACTTGAAGTGGAAATGATGAGTCTCTTAAGCACTTGGGAAAATCATACCTTTTATCCAGGCTTAGGGCTTGCTCTCACTCGTTATACCATCAGAGTACTTAGAGCTTGTCATCCCCTCAGTCATTCAAGAGAACTGCAACCTTATATGATGTCTTTAGGAAATTATCATTGTAGACACCAAGGGGAGAGGTTACCTTATCTTCTCTCTCTCTCCTCTTGCAACCCAAAGGCTTTGATTTCTTTGCACATGAACCCGAGGTCCCACTTCACACACCCCCTCCCCATCCCTCTGTGCCTCTGGATGCGGCAGGTACAGGTTACGCGCCCTGCAGTACTGCACGGAACTAACCTCACCTTGCTCACATCCCAGCAACACTCACCTGTCGTTAAGTTCTCATCCATACGACACATTAAAGCGCTCTTAGACCCCTCATTGATAAGCAAAGTTTCATTCATGAGTTTTCTTGCCTGCAAAACCCCCATTACTCCCCGACAAATGAAAAGATATAGATCCTAAAAACTAACCCGACAGATGGGAAGCAGTATAATGAAGGAGCCTTACTTCTTACAGAGTCTCAAGCTTTCTCCTTGGGCCTCTGAAGAGCTGGAAAACAAGGTCAGTATAAATAATTTTGTATTCCAAAGCTGTTTAATAAAAACATCCCTATGTTTACCGGACTGCTGCTTATCCGGGCACTCACTGACATCTCCCTAATTGGAGAGCAAGAACTTCAGGGTAGCTACTTCACACTGATCAGAATTTCTGGCCAGAAATCTGGGTCAGATCCAGTGTCACATTTGACTTTGTCCATATTAAGAGTCTCCTCTTTGTGCTGACACGTTGCATTTGAAAATAAATATTAGTAAGTAACGTCAAGCGTGAACTGCAACCCTCAAGGGAATTCTGTGTGGTCAGATCTGTATCAAACACACCCTCCTGCACATACCTTCTGGTCTTTGCAGGGACTGTCACCTGCAAAACCCATTTGTGCCTGTTTCATTTCTGCCATGAAACAGTGGTACTCAGGGACTCTGTGGCCTCTCAGTCCAGGACACAGCCAGATCGTATGGCCTGATTGTCCTCATCTTGAAAAAAGAGACAGAATTTGCACCCTGATCCCTGGCCAATGTGAGCCACAGACCTGAAAAGCTCCTGAGAAAAACTCAATCTTTAATTTTAGCATATGGACGGACATAGTGTCTAGAAACTGAAAAAGCATGTCTTGAGTCCTATAGGCAGATAGCAGAGAGAGCTGCCATCAGCATCAGTGGATGCTTCCCACTACAGCACCTTTAAATAGCAGCCTCAGTATCCTACAGGAGAAAATGTAGTTATAATATCTTAATATCAGAGGATTTTTCTTTGATCCAAAGTGGCACCTTAATTTCAGATTTAGCCAGTGGCAAGCTGTATGTCAGGTACCACCCAGATGAAACTTTTCTTAATTGAAGAAGTCAATTGTCGTTGAAATTGAAGTTGAAGCCACTGACGACAAAAACATGAATTTTAACCTCAGGAAAAACAAAATCTTCTCAGTTACCACCAATTTGTGTCTTCAAGACCAATGACAAGTGCCTGAGAAGATCCATGAAGGACCTGATCTTGCAGACCCGTTGCTGTGGGCTCAGAAGAGGATGCTGCGCCTGTCTGGACTGCGTTTCTAAGGTCACAGATGTGCAAAAAGCTGGATCAGAGAACTGGGAACTCCATGTGTCTCCTCCCACAGGCCTTCCTCTGACATGTCACAAACCAACAACTGCCACTGCGCTGGTGTCTCTGGCTGCTTTTGGGCTGTCAGAGCAAGGGAGCTACCCCCAGTCTTGGGAGAGGCAACTTGCACCTACCAGGGAGATTTCAGATCTACTCCAAATCCCTTGGACACTTCCTGCACACTGAAAACTGTATTTTGCGACCCTCCCCTCCACCCACCTGACATCAGATTTGCCAGGCTGCTCAATTTGACCCACACCATCAGGGTTCATCTTGCTATAGAAGCATGAGCTCACCCTCCCTCTGCCAAAAATCAGTGCCATCCCAGGCTCTGGAGTTGGATCGGGATGAATCTGTCAAAGGAAGGGAGTGGAAGGGAAAAGAGACCTGGATTCCAAATCTGAAGCCCCTCGGAAAGGTGTGGAAGAAGGAGGAGCAAGGGACTGGGAAGTATCAGAGCTGTGTGCTGGGCAGGGGGGGCAGGTGAGTGGAGCGCAAGGATTTTTGGAGGGGGAAGGAGCTTAGGACTGATGGACTTTGCTGTGGATATGACAGATTTCTTCTCTGGGTGAGAAGAAATCATCCCCACACTAAACGCCGCAGAAACCGCTGGCGGAGGCAGGATAATCTAGAAAGGGGTTCATCATCCAAACTCACACAGCTTGTCCTCCTCCCTCTTTGCCCTTAGATCCAGTTTACAGCAGCTGACGAACAAATGCACTGCTTTTCTCCTTAGAAATGCAAGCCAGCAGCCCTTATGCTCTGCACTGACATTAAAAATCCACTCTAATGCAGACTCAAAATTTTGAATTTGAGTAGCAAACGTGGAGAGCTGCTGGAGCTGGACGCTACCGCTGGGGCCACACCAATAGGATCCTGAGGCTCCCTGCCTTACGCCCAGCCGGGGCTTCTCTTCAAGTCCACTTTTCCCCTCCCGCATGTCTGTGCATAAAAGGGGAGATGTGTCCCTAGGCATGGGCTCCTCTTTCTGCCCAGGCCCTCCTGAAACATCTCATCCTTGGCACCTCCATGGTTTTTAGGGTATCCAAGTAGCTTTTATCTACCTATAACTCTACCTTGCAACTATATATAGCTTATAATTACATAGCTTATTACTATAAGGGTGGTTATTAGACACATCTTCAGACGCCTCTAGCAATGAGGAGACAGGATTTCAAGGCAAGGCTATCTTCAGTTTCTCTAAGCAATATTATTGCACTTCAGTACAGTGTTTTGGACTCTTAGTCCATGAAAAAACGTGTGGAGAAATGCCTTTGGGCACAAAAGTAACAGGTTACACACCTACATAGATTCCTGAAATACAGACATCATCACTAAAGGCTTTTAAAGGCTGTATTAGTCAGTTCAAGATCAAATTCCTCAAAGAAGGTAAACCCCGCTGATCTTCATCTTCAAAACCATGAACTGCACATTCAAAGTTTCAATAGAAGCCTTCCCGCAAAGGTGGTGTCCAGCTTACACATGCCACACACCCTACGTTCTTACTGCGGTATTATTTACTGCTTAAAAGTTGTTTTTTTTTCAGGACAGCCTTCATCCCCAATATCCTGGCAAAGAAGGGAAATTCACAGGACAGAGCAAAAGCTGCAGCCAAGAAGATATTTGAACCGAACTGCTCCAACTTGTGGCTTTCTTCAGCATCTTTGCTCTCAAAAAATGATCTGAAACACCCTCCATATATCATAATCATTAGTTACAGGTCTGACATGTATCTTCAACAAATCTATGATGTTATTCAAAACCCAATTATTTTACATATTAGAGGAAAAAAAATACGTGTGCAGCTCAAATTATGCATGAAAACTCATAGTCAAAACTAATTTCATAGCAGGTTGAAACAACCTGATGAGGAAAAAAGGAATAAAATAAACATTTCACTTAATCTGTGGCTAGAGGTAAGTATTCTTAGCTAACTTTTAACCATTTGTTGCCAAGTGATGTTAAAGGTCTGAAGTTTGTATTTTTCTAGTTAGAATGTCATAGTTTTCATTCTTGTTATCACTGTACTTCGTTGGCCATCCAAACACACGGTGTTCTTTGCCTGTCTGGGAAGGTGCTCCTCCCACAACAAGAGGAATTTGACCACAGAACCCCAGTTGCAGTGTTATGTAAGCATGCAAACCAAAATATTGCAATTGCACAGCACATGCATAATCCCCATCCTAAAACAGCTGCAAAAATATATTCATTTTCAGTGCCAGGAAACCTCAAACACTCAGGCTCTGGGTTCATTTTGGACCGGAATCCCGCAGCCTAATAGTGCACATCTTCTAGCATCCACCTGTACCCATTTCCACAGCAGAGATATTTTCTTCCCAAGGGGTGGTGACGGCTTACCTGGCTTCTCACTGTCCTTTTCAGGGAGGAGGGGAAAAGAAAGTTGGTCTAGTATTCCCAGTTGCTGGCAGGTGCAGGGGATGCCTTCCTGAAGATCATCTTAGATGTGTTGCTGCTGCCTGCTGGCACTCTCTGAACCTTAGAGGTCAAACCTCTTTCCATCCTGTGTGTCCTCCGTGCTCAGTACCCAGCATTTCTTGCCAGCGAAGCAGAGGAAGGCAGAGGAGAGAGGTCTCTTTCCATGTCTCTTCATATCCTATGGAGAAAGCACGGTTAATGCTGACAGGAACAAAAGCTGCTTTCAAAGGGAAACTCTGCCCTCAGCTCCACCAGAAAGGAAGGAGGGAGCAGGGTTTGACAGAGCAAGTGAAAAAGCAGGATCGTCCCAGTCAGGACTGTTAGCAACCATTTTCTTCTTGCTACTGTCATACCTAGAACAGAGTCAAATGCGTTGCTTATCCCACCATCCAAAGCTCTTTCAGCTTCTGTAAGAAATGGGAGGCATTAGCAAACTCTTGCACAGGTTGCAATAATGAACCACCCTGTATTTAAAATGCACCAACTTCCAGCCAATATCGATCGTGCTCCCTTTTAATTTTCATTGCCTACTTTTAAGCCAGCTAAACTCACCTCTTCCAAGACCAATCGCCGTGTGGCCCCAGCAGGATCGAGAGAGCTCTCACTGCTTGAGCATCAGGCCCTAATTAGCTCTAGGATCACCCCTAAGTATCTGCTCCCAGGGAACTGGTCTCACTTGTTGCTGATATGCTCGTACCCATTTTTTCTACTGACATGATGAAGTGAATATGCAGTTTTATGTATTTAGAACAACGTCCCTCAGCTGATTCTCAAAACCCCTCATGGCTGACCCTCAAGCACTTCTCTCCATCAGCACAGTTTGCACCTGCCACCCCTGGGACCTCCTCCATTCCCACCAGACATAGAGCTTTGCTTCTGTTTTGTTGGGAGTGGATCTGCATCCACGCTGCTGAGGATGCTCTCTGGGATTGTCATTGCACATCAGTGTTTTCACAGCAACGCCACGATATTCCTCACCATAATAGCAGAGAGAAATTTAAACAGGAGCAGCGTCTACAAGACGAAGGTAACAAATCTTCCTGTCCATTGATGGGACTTTGCTGAAGTGTTGAGTTTCATTTTTTTTTAATAATATATTTGAAACAATATTGTAAAACGATTTCCAGCCAAACCAGCTGTTTATACATGCTTATTCCTCAGTACAAGATAACTATTTTAGCTCCAGAATGCATGACGAGTTTCCAGTCAAGCTAGTCTGGAAAGTTTGAGCAAACCCTTTCAGGGAGTTATGAGAACTAATTGGTTCTGCATAAACTGAAAAAAGCCAGAGAAACAAGAAAATAATCCTGAAGTCTGCCATTTCTACAACGGAGAAAAATGTTTCTTGGTGATCCAACATCAGCTACAGTCACAACGATAGCATGCAATTCTGGAAAACAGTGCCCGATGCACCCTTAGCTGCTGCTGCAAGAGGATGATGAATGCTACCCCTTCCTGAAGATGGCAACCGTCCTATATTACTGCTCAGGCCTGAGTATTTTGAGTAAAGAAATTTGGTGCTTGAAATAAAATAAGACATGAATGGCTGAGGAGAGTCTTGACCTTTTTATGTCAGTTTTTCTGTGAAATTTTGCAAACTTTATTGGACGCCACTTCCTGCATTCACAGAAAGCTTCTTTTCTTTGTTAATACCCCAATAAGGGCAGAACAATGTCAGAGCCAGAACTGCTAAAGAACTGCTTTTAACCGTTTCCTTTCAGATAAATGTAATCATCTGCTCAAAAGTAGTTATCAGACATCAGCTGAAATCTTTTGCCATCTCTTCGTGGGCCTTTTTCACCCCTGAGGAGCAGCACAATGAACAGTCACGTAACCACCTGCTGACAGTGGGAGATGTGAACTTTGGATAGATTGACTTTGCCGTTCCCAGTCCTAGCTCCATAACACTAACTTTAATTGCCAGATAATTTCCACCTGCTCCTCTAAAATTTTGTATGAATATACAGGAGATTTTCGCTATGAAGTAGCTTTCAACACCATATGGGAGACTAAGTTATTCCCATTTCAAAGATGAGTTTGTGAGACCAAGAAAAACAGCTTGTTGACACTTGAAAATTGACTAGAAAAGCTTTTCTGGATGCTCTTAGGCTAGAATAAGAAAATGTATTAAGTCAAGTTAAAATAAATCAACTCCTATTCCAGAATGGGTGCTATTATACATGCTGCTTTACACATGTGAGGCCACGGTAACACTTTCATTGACTTTACTGGGTCAGGCTCTTGGGAAAAGGGCTGAAGGGCTGTGGCCTTAAGATTTACCAGAGCTCCCAAGAAGTTGGTCCTCATAGCAGAAACCTGGAGTGGATGGAGATGTTCCCTGGGCTGCACTGTGTATCTCGAGACTAGATCGTTTTAAGCATCACAGCACGGGGGAGTTGTCCCAGCTCAACAAAAGGACCAGGAAACCTTCAGTGAGGGAATGAATGGAGTTATCTTTCATCTCTCCCCCCCATAACTCTGCACTCTTGTGATTTCATCATGCTCAAAATTCATTCCTCAACGTGGCACTTCAATCTTTCAGATTAAGCATTTGGGCAGGATAATTGTCCTTCCAAAAAGGAAAAAGGAGAAGGAAAAAGCAAAATGCAAAAGCTTTCATTCTATATCTCATTGGTTAAAGTATTTTCACCAAACATGAGACCTAATTTCAAAGCCTGCCTGTCAGGTGCATCTTTTCTGCAGAGCAGAAGAGTGAAATTGTCACTCAAGACTAACTCATCAGGAGAAAAGAGAACTTTTGCTATGGAGCCACCTTCACTCAGTAAGACTCAAAGTTATCTGACAATAATAACTTGAACGCAAATACTCATCATCCAGACAAATTATGTTAATGTTTGCAGAAGGCTGAAAAGCCCAAAGCTGTCAGACAAACCAAGTGAGATTCTGGTGCCCAAGTCCCTTAGTTTTGTACTGCTTATCAGAGAAATACCCTAGGGATGATGTAAGTTCTCTCTAGTTTTTCTAGTACTAACAGTTTGCATTTTAACCTCCTCCTTAATCATAAGCGTTGAGGACAATCCCCTTCAGATCTCATTTGTGCATCCTTTGGCCATCCAGCAGAGTCTTTTTTGAGGGACCTGAGATTTTCCCCTTTCTACAAGAGGAAAATGCAATGGGTTTTTTCCCAACAGACTTAAAGCCCAATGCTCCACATATGGCAGAAGCCCCAGTCACACCCACCAAGACTTATTAGCTTTTCTTTAATTGTTTGTTTTGTTGTTTGGGGTTTTTTTTTGCCAGCATGACATTTACCCAGGCATGGTGTTCTGCACATGCCTGGGCCAAAGTTTGGCCTCTTTGGCGTAGCCGTGGTCAGAGCCCCAGTGCAGGCAGAAGTGGGCACCGCCAGCTTCCTGATCACATCCACCTACCCTGTGCCCAGCCCAATCCTCAGCACCCAAACCTTGGTGAGGAACCTCTGAGCTCTTGTCCTCCTAAGGAGCTAAGGAGCTTGGGAAAAAGCTCTCCCTTGGTTCAAAATGATGCACAGCACCTCAAGACCAGTCTCCACAAACATGGCACCCTGCTGCCAGCCTTTGCCCAGGCTCTTCTGCAGTTGTGTCCCCCAGCATCCCTCGGGAAGCTCCTCCAGCCACAGCTGGGAGCATCACGCTACATTTTACTTCAGACTCCTGCCTGAAGTCAGACTTTGCTGCCCACACCTGCAATCCCTTCTGTCACAAGATGAGGCTTCTTCAGATCTTGCTGAGTCCAAACAAGATGGCTCTAGTAAAATACTAACATTAGAAATGAGTGACTCCATCTGAAACCTGGCTCCTTAATAACCACCTAACACGCTAGCTCCTGTGCAGGGTCTGTTCTGTGTTTCATCCACCCGGTGCAGCTGACAAGGTGATTTCATAGCTGTCAGAGGTGGGATCTGATGCCTTCAATAAAGCACATCCCCGGGGACACTGTCCCTGTGGACACTCCTCATGGCAGCCATTCCCATGTTTATTGACAGGTATGAGCCACCTCAGTGGACACCCCAACTTCACAGGCATGTTTTTTTTAGGAAAAACACCTGTCCTACCTAAGGCTTGTTTATCCTTGAGAATCAAATTCCAGAACAAAACCAAAGTGTTTCTAATCTTTCTCCGTAATTGAAACTTTTCTCTAATTGCACAGGAAGCAAACAGGTTGGGGAAACCCATATTGCCCTTGTGCTATGCCAGATTTTCAGCCTTGGCCCATCTCTCCTGCGTGGAGAAAGCAGAGGGTTATTGGCACCCTGATCTTCCCCTGATCTGTCAGCCCGCTGATATTTTCTGGTAGTTTAGAACTACACCAACAACAACATAGAGTCATAGAATCATTTAGTTTGGAAAAGACCCTTGGGATCATTGAGTCCAACCATCTACCCTACTCTCCAAAGTTCTCCCCTATACCATATTTCCCAACACCACATCTAAACAACTCTTAAAGACGTCCACGGATGGTGACTCAACGACCTCCCTGGGCAGTCTATTCCAATGCCTGACCACTCTTTCTGTTAAAAACTCCTTCCTAATGTTCAGTCTAAACCTACTCTGTTGGAGATTGAAGCCACTCCCTCTTGTTCTATCATTAATTACCTGCAAGAAGAGACCAGCATCAACCTCTCTACGGTGTCCTTTCAAGTAGTTGCAGAGAGTGATGAGGTCACCCCTCAGCCTCCTCTTCCTCAAACAAAACAATCCCAACTCCCTCAATCGTTCTTCACACGATTTGTTCTCCAGGCCCTTCACCAGCTTCATTGCCTCCTCTGCACTCACTCCAGCACCTCGATGTCTCTCTTGTATTGAGGTGCCCTGAACTGGACACAATACTTGAGGTGTGGCCTCATCGGTGCTGAGTACAGGGGGACAATCACCTCCCTCCTTCTCCTGGTCACAGTATTTCTAACACAAGCCAGGATGCCATTGGCTTTCTTGGCCACCTGGGCACACTGCTGGCTCATATTCAGCCACTTGTCAACTGGAACCCCCAACTCCTTTTCTACCAGGCAGCTTTCCAGCCGCACTTCCCCAAGCCTGTACCGATGCGTGGGGTCTATATGTACATATTTCACACGACACGGTCTACAGACAGCTGCCTCAGTTTCCCCTCTGTTCTCACACACAGATAATGCTCCGAGTGCTAAAAAAAAGGTGGGGGAGGAATCAGCCGGCCAAGCTCGAAGGAAAAATGGAGGGGAGGATGCCTGGGAGGAGCAGCAGAGAGGTCTGCATCTTGGAAACCCAGGCGAGGTGGAACTGCAGGGACGGCTCCATCACTACCCCGCGCACAGCAGCAGCCCACCACATCCCCCCGCCCCAACCCATCCCAGCCACCAGTGCCTTCAGTGCAGGGAGATAGATGTCCTTCAGAAAGCCATTCAGGGCTTTGGCACGAGCTGGGGCCGCCGGGGCTGGCAGGAGGACCAGCAGGGGTGCCGCAGGTTAAGAAGCGTCGCTCATGCTTGCCAAATCAAGCTGGGGGGAGAATTCATACAGCAACCGCCTTCCACTTCGCTTGGCTCTGGGCAGAGCTATTAGTCTCCCCGCTTAATGAGCATTAACCGCCGGCACACAAACAAACACAGCGAGCGCTCACCCGCAGCTGCTGCGCCCGATGGAGTTATGAACAGATGAGGCATTCCACGCACTGGGCGCGGGAGGGAAGGCAATTTTTCTGCCACAAAGCGTATTTCGTGAGAAATTACAGGTGTGTTTCTCATGGCCACAGAGAATAATAATCATGATTTTAGAATTCCTGAATAAGGCCGATCATTCGGGAGATCAAGGGAGAAAAATAAATAAATAAAAAAATAAAAAAACCCAATCCTGCCTGACAAGCTGCCACCTGAAACCAGAGGCAGGTTCTTGACCTGAAAACAGCCCTGCCAGAAAGGCGTCTGAAGGGGGTAAAAGGAAGCTCTTTGTTTTTGGAAAGATTACTATTAAACTATTTTTTTTTAGATGGCAAATCACATGGATCTTCAAACCAGATGCATGGCTGATAGCACAAAGTAATCATAGAATGATCAGAGTAGGAAGGGACCTTAAAGATCATTGAGTTCCAACGCCCCTGCCCTGGGCAAGGACACCTCCCACCACACCAGGTTGCTCAAAGCCCCAGCCAGCCTGGCCTTGAACCCCTCCAGGGATGGGGCATCCACAGCTTCTCTGGGCAACCTGTTCCAGTGTCTCACCACCCTCACAGCAAAGAATTTTTCTGGTATCCAATCTAAATCTCCCCTCTTCCAATTTAAAACTATTCCCCCTTGTCCTGTCACTGCCCTCCCTGACACAGAGTCCCTCCCCAGGTCTCCTGTAGCCCCTTCAGATATTGGGAGGCTGCTCTAAGGTCTCCCTGGAGCCTTCTCTTCTCCAGGCTGAAAAGGGTTTCCTGTGATACGATCAGAAAAGGACAGTTTCCTTGCTGTCTACATGCATAGCAAGACAATTTCTGTCCTAAAGGGCTCGCAAGAGGGTTTAGAGTATTATTTGGCAGCTGAAACATCTCAGGATTGGATTTGAGTTTTTCCTTTTCATCCCCACACAGCAAAATACAGATGTATCTTGAAAATACACATTGCCAGAGTTTAATTTCCCCTTTCGCTTCTTCGCCAGCACCTCTAAAGGCAGGGAAAACACCAGGTAGCAAGCAACAAGGAGAAATAAAAGCATGGAAGGAAGCAAAAATCCAGGCATCAGCTAGGCTTCCGTCTGGATTTTGTTTTCATTCTGTGGTGAATGGGAAGAAATGAAAAACAAAAAAAACAACCCTTATGTCAACATTTTTAAGAAGTCCAGGCCTTCAGAAACATCGCATGTTTCAGTCCCCCCAGAATAAAGCCCCAGGTCAAGCCAACCACAAAGTATTCTGATACTAATCTGTGAAATTATTCGTCTAGTTATTCTGACGAGTGCTGAATAATTAGTGAGACAGTACCTGAAAGTGCCCCTTTCTGTTATCCCAACCCTTGGCCATCCCAATTCTTAACACGAACCTCCCTCAGGGGCCAGGCAGGAGATTTCAGCCCTCTTGCCCTGCAGCAGCGACATTTTCTGGGGTGCGCTGAGGACTCGCAAACCATGGGACCAAAGCACCTTTCAGGGCATGGGGGAGATCAACCACACACTGCCAGGATCTACTGCCTCTGCCTGCCAAGGTGTCCTGAGCAGGTATCCAGGTGAAGATGGGCCTCATCCCCCCTTCCACAACAAATCTCCTCTGCAGATGGGCTGCACGAAGGCTTGAATAAATAATATCCTGATTTAATTTTTCTTTACTACGAGAGTTAAACTTGTTCTCATCCACGTGGTGGTGCTTGGTCTCCTGTGGTCCATTGCAGCTCTATGTTTCTGTGCTCCTAACTTATTGGAGCTAGATAAAAACTTGTGTGAGGAGGGAAGGTGGCGGAGTCACCTTCTTCACCTTTTAATTTTTTATTAGTCAAGTTTTATAATTACTTTATTCATGTCAAAATCTCCCTTAAACCAAACTGGGGGCCCTGCATCTCTCTGCATACACCAGCATTTTCCAAGTGCACTAGACGAAGCGATTCCTCTCCTCTCTGGGCACAGAGCAGGTTTCTCCCCTTGCTCCTTCCTTTCCCCAACACCTTTCGTGCTGCCTCTTCTCACCCCGATCCAGTGAAACCGTACACATGGGTGAACTAGCACACCCTGCTCAGTCTGCCCCGAGCAATTCTCAGCTATTAATCACCCACGGCTGTTTGGTGAGCTTTGTGAAATTTGCCTGTTTTCCTCCTCACCTCAAATTGCTTTCTTCTGTCCTTCTGCCTACATCAGGGCTAAAGAAAACAAAAAAAAAAAAAAAAAAAAGAGAAAAAGAAAAAAGAAAGAGACAATGAAAAAAAAGAAACACCAATGTGCCCAACTTCTGTTTTGCAATTCAGCAGGGCTGCCAAACCCCACCAGCAAACCCAACGTTTGCTGGCATGGGGAAGATCCTGCTTGTAATCTGGCTAGTGTCCTCCTTGGAGGAGGAAATTCAGCTGTCCACTCACCTGCAGAGCCAACCCCCTGGGCCAGTGTGGGGCAGGGTGTCTGAAGAGGATGGTACCCTCAGAGGTTGGACCATCTCACTCCATGCTCTGGGACTGTACAGTACTGGATGAACTACAGCTATGGCACAGATGGGCACAGGTGGACCTCTGTCACCCTGGCCTTCTTCATTGGGTTTGCCTGTGGGTAAAAGCAGAGGCCAATCATTAAATGACACAAAACCAAGCCTCCACAGTGGAGGTACGCAGCAGATTGTACCAAGTGACAGGAATAATAATTTATTTCTTTATATTTGAAGTCATTTAATCAACTTCTGCTCATCTCTTAGATGATGCATCTAAATATCGTAGACCTGCTCAAACCTTACAATAACAAATAGGGCTTTAAAACCTTTGAAGTTTTTTCACAATAAAAGTTTAAATGGAGTGTTTGTCTGCAACCTTACTTGTCACCAGTCCTGGCAGCTGGGTGCTAAAATGGGACAGTGTCAGTAGTTCCCACCCCAGGTGGCAGAAAATAGCTGAGTTGCACACAAAGCATGGCACAGAGATGCTGATCCTGGAGACACAGGGCACCAACTCCTTCCAGGCCAGGTCCCAGGTGGACTGGGGGCCAGCGGAGAAGAGGATGCTTCATTGGGATCAGACAACTTCAGCGTCAGATGCCCTTCTGTAACTATAAAAACAGAGTCTCCATTCGCTTGACGAAAAAAGCAAAAAGGTAAAATTATTTCTGAGTTTAACCAAATTCCAGTAGATTTCAGCCAAAGCCCTGAGAACACCACCTGATGGAGAAAAGGAGGGCAAAGTTCCTGTAACGGGAATCACCACACGTGCTCCACTTCCTCCCCACTTCTTTGCTCACCAGATCTTTATCACGAGAGATCGCTCATGCTGTGCTGTTTCCTCTTCTCGTTATGATCTCCTGCACAACAGGGACTTCTCAGAATTTTAATGCTTAATAATGTTTTTGACCTTTTCATTAGTCCGGCTCTTGATTGGCTTTCATGTTAACTTCAGCTTTTTTGGGTGGCACACACTGCAGACCGGGCAGACACGAGCACCGACACCAATTCATATTAGAAAACACTGTAAAAACCAGATTAACATACTCCGCAATTAGGTTTCAAAGAATTCAGGAGTCATTACATTTTGGGAAATGATACCACCTTTTTCAAAACAGACGTGGTGCCAGGTGTGTCAGAGATGACTAAGCTTTGAAGAAAAGCAAGACATACTTCTCATTTATTGGTAAAATTAAAAAAAAAGATAAAGAAAATAGTAATATTTGGCATTGCTGGAGACTGAGCTGTCTCTCGAACTGCTGCAGAAGCGTAGGGCAAACAGTAGCAATGCAAATATTAGCTGGTGCCAGGACTCGAACACCCCCACTTTTTTGACATCTCCCAAGAAATTGGCACTAACAGTTTCTTTGCTTTTATATTTCTGCTGCCTGTGCTCATTCTGTGTTATAATGCCCTTATCCAGGATAATCTGAATTTATCTGACTGCGGTATTTCATGCATCAGTGTATTAAAATACTTTGAGAGCCTACCTTTGGTTCTCTTTTGAAATAGAGTTTAAACTAGACTAAATCGAGATACATTTATTGATTCCATTAGTATTGTTTCATACTGATTCAGGTGTTTATTTGGGAGTAAATAAAGTGAATCAATTTTATTTGGAATTATGAAGCTTTTTATATGATCCCATTCCACTGGTGGGTGAATTTCTGGCTTCGCTTCCCTCACTTCTCCACAGAGATTTAATATTTGGTACGTTATGTTAACGAAGACAGCAAAGACATCTATCATTACCCGATGGCAATCATCACATCAACCCAATTTACCTTCTGAAGAACCCTTCCTGAGCAACACTTTGCATTCTCTGGGCATTTTCCACTGTCCACACTTTTCTAGACTCCCTCTACTAGCTTAAGGCATCCTTTGAGCACAGGAAGGTACTGCCTTTGGTCAAAATTGAATTCTGTAAGTTTGGTTTGAGGTTATTACACGTCAAACAAGTCCAGCAAAGCGTTCAGCGCTGTGTCTCTGGGCTCCCGAGTTGCTCCACGCAACACAGCAGGAATCTATCTTTTGACTTTTGTGGTTGTGTTTCCTCAAACTCCATACTAACGTTCACCATTTTAGCATATCCCAATTCTCTGTATGTGTATAGAGACTTCCAGTCCTCCCACAATATCTATATATACATAAAAAAGACTGCATTACATTAGGAAACAAAATAGTAAGAAGAGCTGAGAAAGAGAGATGTCCCTGTCCTTCTCCATCCTGAAATAAAGGCATTAAAATCAGTTGCTGTTGCACGATCAGATATGTACAAAGGATGAGCCGGGTGCCTTTATCTTGTCATCTTTTTGCTTTACAGCTACAGGGGTCTGTTATTCTCCCATGATGTTTCTTCTGGGGTGACAAAAATCTGTTTCAAAATGTTCCCAGCCGTGGTTTAAGGCTTCCTTGCTCAGGGCCGGTAGATAAGGTGGCTCCCCGTGCTGCAAGCAGGGAGCGGAGCCCAGCAACCGGCGCCAACCGAAAAAGGAGCTCTGCCCTGATCTTATCCCTCCGGTGCGTGCAACAGCCCCCCTTGCTCCACACGGGCACCTTCTTTCCCAACGCCACTGCGATCTTCGCACAAAAACCCCCACGTTGTCACTGTGAGGGTGGTCAGATGCCGGCAAAGGTTTCCCAGAGAGGTTGTGGAGACTCCGTGCTTGGAGAAATACCCAAAATCCAGCTGGGCACAACCCTGGGAAACCTTTGTAGGTGACCCTGCTTGAAGAGGGGCTTGGATCAGGTTGATCTTTCAAGGTCCATGCCCAACCTCAACCATTCTGTGTCAGGAAACTCCAGCCTGACTCAGAGCACAGCTACCAAAGGTGACTTTGGCAACGGCACAGAGAAAATGGTTACTCTTTATAACTACGATTTGCAGGGTGTTAATGCCAAACTGCCTCAGTCACCCACCAAACCTGGGAGTGCTAGGTCCTGTAGAAACCCAGAAAGGAAGATTTGACTCCTTTCCTTCCTCTGCTCCCTTCTGTAGACAAAATCGCATCGCAATATCTGGAAGAGCAGTGCTCTGATCAAAGAGGGAGCTTCATTATTAATACTGTTTAAATTGAATGTCACGTATGGGATATATTAATTATACTGGCTCACAGCACAGTTGTCGGGTTTTGTTTTTCCCCCTCTCTCAGCCCTCCCCAAATGAAGCACCAGGTGGTCCCTCGTGAGTAGAAGAATGTGGGTATCATCTGGGTGGAGTAAGCGATGAGCCATGAATTAATGCTAAAGTGACAGGCAATAGTAGGAAGATGGTGACGAGCAAAAGATCTGTGACACGTGACTGCAACTCAATACACCAGCACGGTGAAATCATAGCTCCACACTGGCTGAGTAAAGCAGGTTTCGTTCTTTCTCTCCACCTATGAATGAATGCATGCGAAAAAAATAATAAAATCAAAGCTGACACGGTGAAATTGTCCTTGGAAAGCAGCGAGTGTAACGGTAACACTGCATATGATTAATGGAAACAATGACGGTAAATACAAGGAAGCAAAAGGCTGTGTGCCATGAGAAGATATTACTTAACTGATTTGCTTGCTTGTGTTGCCATTTCCCAATCAAGTCGGATGTGCATGCGATTACCTCCCCCCTTTTCCTCTCCCTGAAGCCAAAACTATAGAACTAACCAAGCATCTTCTCACCTGCACCTTGACAGTCCTCCAACCAGTCGCTTAAACTGGTCTTGGGAGGAAAGGAAGAAAACTCTCGTGTCGGTCCCACTCTATAGCCATGTCTTCAACTGCAGTGTCCACGGCTTCCTCTCCAGCACTCTATCTTGGAGGGTCCCAACATTGGCCCACCTGGCAGTACTGCCAGAATTTTTATCCTTCCTCATTTCACCACACCAGCCAGTGGCAGTGCATGAACCGGGTCATCTCTGTCACCCTGTTACACTTGCACAGATTAACAGAGAAGAGCATTTTCCGAGCAGTCCCTGCCACACCGTGTAGAAGGGGGACATTCACAAAAATTAATATTCGAATAGAAAACCAGGCTGAACTCTGCTTAGCTACACACGTGGTGGCTCTCCAAGAAACTATCTGTGTTGACACCAGTCAGCTCCAGCTGATAAAAATATTTTGAAAGATAATGTTTCACTAGGAAATGGCTTAAAAGTACCCTCTTAATTCCAAATAAATTAACAAACAAGCTTGCATTGGCTGTACCTGCCACTGGGCTGAAACAGAAATTTAAGAGACAACGCATACACTGCCTTGACTACCTGTATTGAGTCCTTTTCTGCTTTTTGAAGCTCAAAAGGCAATTGCTATGCTTGCTAACATATTGATTTCATAGAAATTGCTTTGGATATGGGAAAGAGATAACACTTTTGTTTTTTAAACAGGCAAAGAAAACAAGGTGATAAGTGTTAAATGATATTATTAAAGTTCTTTTCTTTGTTAGGAGATTCTTAAAAATGCTTAAACCCAAATAATTTGTATGAAGAAAATGCACCAGAAATATATTCTTAAAGCATTGCCTATAGATAATTTATCAGCTGATTAAGAATAGAGATTTCTCCCCTAATTATGTGAGCATGGAGCAGCTGAAGAGTTTTTCACATTAAAAGAAAGCGAATATTATTCATTAATCACATATCCCTTCCCTCCCCCCCCGCCCCCCCCAGCTCTGCTAAAAGCAGAAAGTTAAGTGGGTCAGGAGAAGGGTTATGAGTGATGCTGCAAGACCAGAGATAAGCCATCAGGCAGTTGGAGGGGAAAGCATTTTATCTAGAAGAACAGGCCTGACTTTTGTTCCATCGAGATAAGCACTAGAGCTTCTCTATGTGAGGAAATAGCCCAAAATAGCTGTTGTGGAATACCCCTGCCTAAATACCTCCCGAGATAGATACACACTGCTTTGTACTAAACCCTCTTTTTAGTCCAGCGCAGAATGGGATAAGCCAAGTGGCGCGACGAGAATGAGAAGGGAGAATGACGAGGGTGCCCCGAGGGAGCAGCAGCAGGAGGACTATTGTGCCATAAACCCACCATTTGGCTTATTCCACCACCATTTTCCCCTAAAAAGAAATTTAAGGTTAGGGATTTTGGCAGTGTGTAAGCTCAGTAGTGGAATGGAGCAAACGATGAAACACAAAATTGCATCAGAGGTTATCCATCCTGGCTTAGATGGGCACAGATCAGCCTGAAACGGTTTCCCTATTAAAAGCCTGGGTCTCAAAGAAGTCTCAGTAGTGCAGCAATACATATGATGAAATGAAGTATATAGGCAGTACTGAGGTCATCTGAATTTGGCAGGACAGGAGGGGCAGAGGTCACTAAAGGACCAGCAATTTCACATGAAGCTTGAATGAACTGGCTAGTGATGTTATCTTCAAAGCCGTTCCCTCCTTAAGAGCTTAAGTTCTCTTTTATAAGTAAGTCTGTACCAAACCCAGAAAGTCCTTCACCTTTCATCCATTACACGAAGGTTTCTCCTAAGACCAGTTAAGTGTCTTGTACAGGTTGGATCACACCAGCTTAATCTTAACTTCCTTTCCAGCGGATACGACCAGCAGAGAAATGGCATCCTATTGATACCATTATCAATTCCGCCCTCTCTGGAGAAAACAAACAAACAAACAAAATAATCAATGCTCACATATTAAATGGATCACAGCCCTATCTACATATCGGAGAGTTTTCAGTAGGAACTGCCTATAGGATGTCATCCAACTGCAGTGTTTCTAGCTACACCCCCTGTAGATCTGGTTTTGACCCAGATCATTTAATATCTTATCAAAAGGTCTAACCAAAACCCCAGAGAAATAGAGCTGGTAACGTTCACAGATGAGGCAGATCTGGGAGAACACGATAAATATCCGGCTGTCAGTTATCCCAAGCCATCCGAATCTGTTGGGTAGCTGGATTCTTTGACCAACACGTGCTTTAGTACCTCTCTCAGCTTCAGACCAGACATCCAACCCTGGGACACGGTGACACCAGCCACTTTTATAAGGAGGGAGGGGTTGTATTCTGCAAAGCAGTGATTCAGACGAAGCTTAGAGGTCGGCTAAACACAAGGTGTAAGCACATAATTGTAAGCCCAGCTCCCCTGCTCCCCCGATGGCACTAAGAAGCCATCCATCGCAGCACTAGGATATATATCTCTGCTTATACCCATATATAAGCGCCTGGGGAATAGCCTCAAGACGCAGCAAGACATTAGAGGGACAGTTACTGGAATACTGTCTCCAAGCCTGGTGTCTACGATTTGACAAATAAAGGAGTCAGAATAGCATTACAAAAATATCTTTGGACTTCTGAAAATGAGAAGAAGCTTGGATTCTTTTTATAATTAGATGATAGAACCGTTAGTGCTAGCTAAGGCCTATTTTTGCTCTGTGCTAGAACACCACCTAGCTCTGAAGAGCTTCTAAGAACTAACATAATGCAAATAATCAATATCAACCCGGATTGATTTAAACCTTGGTGCGTTCTAATGTCTACTGACAACTTCTGTTTTCTTACTGGAAGAAAGGGGGGGAAAAGAGAACATTTGACTCAAGAAATTAATTTTTAAACAGAACTCCCAAGAAAAAGCACTTTAAATGCCTTATCATGGCCAAACAGGAGCAGCATAACGCTCGGTACGTACTGCAGGCATCCGAGCTGTGCATTCACTGCTCAGGAGATGCAACCGTCGCCCAAACACTGCACATTTCTGCCATTTCAGTAAAAGGAGAAGCTTTCCAAGCTGGTAGGACTTGGGTTGCTTTCAGGTCAGTCACCAAACCATCTCTTTGATAGACAGCAATATACAGTGTTATCCAAGGACAACTATATTCCACGCTTTTCAGAGTACGCTGACCAGAACAGTTAAGCATGGCCATCAGTTTTGAGTGTGGAGCACCTGATGCCTAAACTTTAGTTTTCATGGAGACCAATGACTGATTGGTCATTGGCCATTGGTCCACAACTTCAGGCACAAGGACTCTACACACCTCAAGCTAACCATTAAAAAGAAAAAATATCTGCAATGACCATATTCCTAGATGTCTGGATTTACCCATAAATGAGATAAAGACTGAACTGATAACCAGAAGTCACGTTGCATTCACACAGACAGATACTGTCTCAAAATTACTCATTTTGGTGGCTATAGTGGCTGTCACCAGAACAGGTACATACGAGAGGATGAGCACAGACAAGAGCATATCCATAGCAGCGCGCACAGCAGCCCAGGAAGTTCAGAGGAGCACTCACATCTCACAGAGGAACAGGGAAAAACAGCTGAGCTCCCGTAAGGCTGCTTGAGTTGGGCAGATTTGTAGCAGCCGAGGATCTGGTCCTCTAGGGGATGTACCCCCCTTGTGCCTTCTACAGTAGCAAGTCCTTCCAGAAGATGGGACCAGTTCAGAAAAGGGTTTTGGAGAGCCAGAGCATCTGTGGTCCCGCTGACAGCAGGCTGCCCAAAACGCCTCCCTTCACAGCTTTTGTGAAAATACAGCTGTGTTTCGGGCACATCTGCCGTGCCTTGCAGGGAACTGAAAACAGCTTGACAATTTTCCTCCAGTCCAACGGCAATTGCAGAGCTGCCTTTTGTAAATTAGTCCTGTGCCTTCACCATCATGAATCACATTCAGGGGCAAAACTTGTTTTTTTTTTTTTTTGTTGGTGGTGGTTTTGTTTTTTTTTTTTAAATCAGTTATCAAGAGACAGCCAGTGGCACCTTACCACGGGAGATGAATTTGAGAAGGGAGGCCGGTCAGATTTTGCACCTAACTGATAAAAACAAATCAACTGCAGAAACAAACTCCTCTACTCTTTTCAAAGAGGGGGAAAAAAAACCCCAACCCAACCTGAAAAAAAGAAAAAACAACCCAGAAAGGCTTCAAGCAAGATCTCTTTTTTTTTTTTCCTCATCTCTGAGATTTCTGGGAGTGCTCTGAATGCTTTATTTTAGTAAGGAATAGAAGTCCCTGCTCCTGATAGATTGCAATGTTCTACGCCCTGAAGACAGATCAATATTACAGATCACAAATAAAACAGTCAGAAGGATTGAAAACAGGATTTACAACTGAATAGCTACCACACCTACATGAAAATAATAATTTACATTCCTCACCACACCCCATAAACTACACACAGGCAGCCTGAAACTGGAAAAGTAACAAAAATAATGGGAAAGACCAGCAAATAGTGTCTTGACATTATTTGAGCTGATACAAAAACAGGAGTTGAGGGCAGGGAAGTATTTCCTCTTGAAACCAAACAAAATAACCCAGAAATCTTTGGAGGGTTTAGAGTTTCAGGCTTTCTTATTGAGGAAAAAAATAATAATCCCCAAATCCTCCCAAATCTATGAAAAGCAGACACTTTCCATAGAGAATGGGTTCATTGAAAAGCAATTTTCTGTTCAAAAATCAGTTTTGACAGGGTAGTTTCATCCAGGCTCAGACGCTGGATGCCAGAAGAGCGTTTGCCAAGAATAAAAATAGGCATTTAGCTCTGGAGGGCCAGGCCGCCAGGGTTCAAGACAACTTCTTGCCTAGGGGAGAGGTTCCTCTGTCCCAGGGATGGCGGGTGACAGATCAGAAGGGATAGAGGTTCATGATTTGTGTGGGAGTCCTGAATAATCTGTTCCTATTTTAATGTGAACATGGGTGGTAACATGGAATTACAGCGCTCGGAGGCGGGCTGGTGCACGCGGATTAATGAAAAATAATGAGATAATATTGAGCATTTATATAGTCTCATTAGAAAGGTTCCGTTTCTCCACCGACAGCAATCCCTGGGAAATGTCGTATTCTGGGACTCCATCCCTAATCTCTGCACCAAGAATTAATAGGATACGCAGAGGCTATTTCACAAGTATGTTCCTTTGAAAAGAGCTTTCATTCTTAGTCTTAAATTTTAAGCGACCCCAGTACTTACACAGTAATCCTTTCAACTCGGTTTTTCACTGAATCCAGAAGACACCATGGCTCCTAAGGTACTCTGCTGTGAAAAAAACATAAACTCTGGTAATTGCATGCTGGAAATTATGACATGCTTATACGATGCACCAAGAAGAGACAAAAATAAACACCAAAGGGCAGAAGGGTAAAGCTGGGTTTATTGAGGACCAACTACATTAGGATTGACTAAAAAGAAAAAAATAATCAAGTATGTTCAAAAAGTGCAATCCAAGCAAAATTTATTTATAGTCCTTCGATTATTGTGAGTTTCCTAATGTGATTTTGAGGGCCTCCAGTTGCCTCCCATTAACATGGATCTGTTCTATATTCTGTGGTGTCTTGGTGGACAGTGATTTATTGGGGGGGGGGGGGGGGAGTGGGGCTGGACATTCGAGCACAGAAATGGGAAAAAACGTACTTTGATCCACCACCTTTCAAAAAATACAAATTCACCCGCAGACAAAGCTTTAGTAATTTCTTGAAAGTACGGCATAAAAATAGAAATATTAGCGCTGTCGAGGTGAAAGCCGGGAACCAACACTTCATCTTTATTGGCTGGGAAAATGACACTGGTTTTGGTAACGCACTTGAGCACGCGCTGCTCAAAATCGCCTTGTGCTGTCACTGCCCGTCGGTGAAAAGGGGCATTTCAGCGTAACGCCAAGGTGGTGGGACAGGCAGGGCACATAGATGTCACTTACCTGGCTACTAGATTGATCCCATTAATCTACACGAAGGGCAGCGCTGCAGTTCAAAAGACCCACTGCAATTAAATCACTCGATCCAGTATCAGAGAAAAATGATGAAATACTTTGAAACCAGTTGCATCCCATTGGCCAAATTGAGACTCAAAAATGAGAGCACGCACAGCCACTGGTCACTGGAGCAATTTTTAAGCCTCTCTTGCTATAAAGCCTCTCTTTCTCTATTTTCAAGAGAGTAAGAGTTTCCCAGAAAAAGTGATGCAAGGGAAAGATTAGACATGGTTCCCGTTGCCTAGATAGAGCTGAACAGGCAAGGTCAACCTGCCCTTTGCTTGCAGCTGCTGATGGGGTGATCCAGAGAAAAAGACCACGGTACACCATGGCGTGACTCTCACCCAGACACTTCAACAAGCACAAACAACACACCACCCCTGAATCACGGCCAGGAGATTTCTAAGACTCTCTTCCTTAATAGCATGAGGCTACACACAGAATCTCGCTCCTGCCAATGACTCAGTCTTCATCATTCTAAGTCCTTCCGTTTCTGCTGATAAGCTCTGCCCTCACCTTCTCAGGCCCTTAGCTGAAGTCAACGAAAAAAGCATCAACATCCCCCGTAAGTTTTGGGACAGGACCTTGGGCTGGTTGAGCCAGTTGCTTCTGTCTTAAAACAGCACAACGTGATTTCTCCTCCATGCATTAAATATTTGGACTATCCCATTAGCTGAATCTTGGATTTTTTTGAAGCAAACCCACTAATTTAGCAATCCTGAGCGAAGGAAAACAGGGGAATTTCTGCTCATCAGACAGAAGCATTCCTTGGAGACAGCATATATCAAACATGACTTAAAGGAAGATTAAGTTTTATTCAGATGATATCTGAAGGACTTTTCATTCTCATGTCAACGATGAACACTTTTATTAGGGGGAGAGGCTGGTTAATCTTTAACCAGGAATTTACAAGAGATTCTTAGAACAAACAACAGACAACTTAGAAAGCTTCATGAGATCTTCCTTTTTATTCTGAAGAGTCTGTACCATGAACACTACCATAACGTTACGAAAGAAAGTACAAGTTAGGTGATGTGAACTACCTGAACTACCCAATAAATCCCTAACTGGGGAGATCGCCTCTGGGTACAAGAGGGGAACTCAGCCAAAAACCCAAGCTGAGGGAAGCGTTCAGAGGAATTATGTAGTCCAAATGCCTTCCAGAAAAAGTTGGACCTTGGGCCATTAACTCATTTCAAAAACAGGGTAGACCAAGCAGCAGGTGACTGATGCCACTGTTTTACATCGTAAGACCTTAGGGGGAATACTTCTCTAATTTCACACTGAAGCTGATGAAAAGAATGACATGAGCTTCAGTGAATATTAAAAGTGGGTCTACGCCCAATTCACCGGTCTCATAACCCATCCTCACAACGCCAACTCATAACACATAATTAATGGGATTTGTTATCAGGTAGAAACGCGATTTCCTTTGAGGTGCCAAATTGCCATGCATGTTTCCTGCTGCAAGAAAGAAAAATGTATGCATACACCAATGTTTCCAGAAGGCTTGAATGGAAAACCCTTTCATGTCAGAAGTTTATTTTTATTGGTAAAATATTAAATAATATACAGAATTAAAAACTGCACTTACACTTCTGAGAAGAAATAATTATTGGACAAATTATATGCTTGTTCCTGAGATTCCCTACAATTTATTCCAGTAGCTGTGCACTCAAGACAGTACAAACCTTTATAATATAATCCTTTTCACAAAGTATTACAAAGTTTCTGCAGCTTCTTTTATTTATACACACATACAGACTCACACTCTCAAATGGCTGTACAACACTCACACATGTACAGAGTACACACACACAGATGTGGAACCATATGTATGCATGTATACTAAGAAGAAAAATAAAAATAACAAGTTCCATACTTCAGTCTATAGCGGCAAAAATTTTTTAGCAGGGGGTACAGGTTTACATTAGGGTTGCACATATACACCACTGTGATAGTGACCACTTCTGAACTCCTTTTATAAAAGCCTGTTCCAATGACCACATAAAGCAATGGGAAAATTCCCATTGTCTTCACTGGCTTTTGGAATGAACTCTGATATTTTAAACAATTTTTAATATTTTTTTTTTTTTAATTTAAAAGAATCCTCAATTTGAGCTCAGAACATCTGTCACAGAACTAAAAAAAAAATAAAAAAATAACCTGGGTGAAAAGTGGTCATTTGCCAGATTACTCACCTGGCTTGCTTCAAGAGAACAGCACTAAAGTGGGGAGAGTGCAACTCCGTACGAGTCAGGGAAGATGCCACCACAAATGGGTCAGACCCCATAGTCTGAAATTACACTCCCAAAATGCTGCACACTTTGCTGTGATCCCACTGCTTCAGTGAAGTCCCCGTTTGTGGGAGGACTCGAACAACCTACATGAGGTTACCAGAATTTGGCCCTAAGGAACGTGAGAACCCATGGGCAACCACGACAGTCACCCACCGGATGTATTTTTCATCTTGAACTCAAACACAAGAGGCTGGGAAATTATTTTGGCAATCAATCAGAATGGGATACAGTCTCCTCACTTTTGTTGTGGTTAAAAAGGAATATCTTAAATACAGATTTAAAAGACAAAAGTGGCTACTGTGCATGCGCAGTAACTGCCTTTCAAAGAAATCTCAATGGGATTTTTTTTTTTATTTTATTACGTACCTAAATACATATTTACAGAACAGCGGCTTCAGTCTACTGGGGGAAAAAAAAGGCATTAAAAATACACTATATATAAATATGTATGATATGTAAAACAAGTCCCATCTAAACTTATATAAGACAAGGACAACTCTAAAGAAGCTTTTCTGGTCTCTCAGGTAGATAAAGGACACGAGTCCTGTAATTCTTATGCAGGCAAATCTCTCCCATTAGAGCAAATGGCAGTTTTGCCCTAGCTAAGAGATTAGGCCTAATCCAAAATCCGTTATCAAAGTCAACAGTGGGTTTTGGATCAGACCAAAAAAAAAAATTTTTTTTCTTTTTGTTATTTTTAATAAACATCAATATTAAGTGCTTTTCTTAAAAAGAAAGCTGCAATTACAAAAGAAAAGGAAGAAAGAGGCAAGAATAGGTATGTCCTTAATTCATACACTGGATGTGTTTCAATGCCAAATAAAAACAGGAGTTAAGGTATGGGCTTTAGCCTTAACTTAGTTTGTCACCTTTTGTCAGTCACAATCTTAATTTACATAGTTACTTGAACCTTATCTTTGAATGTATTTAAGAAAGAGCATTTTGTTTCACTGATCTGTTTGGACTGAGGAAAGAAAAAAATAAATCACTGTACATCAATATGACATCAGGGAAAGTATTGCACTTGAACAGAGAAATAACCCAAAAGGTGGTTTTGTTGGTGATTTTTTTTTTCCAACTAATACAAGCAAATCAACCATGTCTGCAAAGAGCATGTTTAGAAAACAGGATCCAAGAATGAAGCATAAGAAGCAAATCTGGGGTTGGTAACCCCCACCCTGGAATACAACAGTAGTAAAACTTTTTTTAAAGCATTTTCTTCCAACAGGAAAAAAAAAATTATATGACTTTTTTTTTTTTACTTTACAATTTTAAATCTTTCTAAACATTTGCATTAAAAGTTTCCAGTTTCTCATAAAAAGATATACATTTTAGGAAAAAAAAAATACAACCAGAAAATAAAACCAACTAAAAAGGAAGGCAAATATACAGTATTATAATTACATCACTGTGGAGTCATCTTGGAAGGTACCCTAGATCTTTAAAGTGTTATAAAGAGGATGTACCTTAATATTTTTTTTTTTCTCAAATCAACTATCTTTTTTATTTTTCGTGTTTTTAATATAAAACTACACTTGAGTACAAAAATATGTAAACAGACTGTACAGCCAATGA
>JAOQGH010000077.1:41133493-41145316 GCA_025769975.1 Gallinago jamesoni | reverse complement strand
CCCAAAAAAAAAACAACCCCCAAACCAACCCCCAAACCTCTAGACAGCCCAAAGCTACAGGAGATAAGAGCAGGCCCAGACTTCTTAAAGCTCCGAGAAGGAAAAGGGGGAGAGAGAAAGAGAAAACCACTGAAGCTGGAGGAGATTGCTACATGGCAGAAGAAGTGAACATGTTCAAGCTCTGAGGACACTTGACAATTCGTCAAAAAATTGATCACAGTTTCAGAATCTGACCGACTACAAAAATAATCAAAAAAAAAAAAAAGTCCTTCCCTTGTTACAGTGTGTTCATAAATGAACATCCGTTTCCAGTAAGCAATGTCAAATCCCAGTAAGTGCATAGTAGGGGATTCAGTGACCTCTACCCCTTCAAGAAGCTTTTCTTATTCGATGTCACTTGAGGTAAAACTAAATGGCCCGATTTACTGCAAACTGGCCTCCTTGTGCCAATAACGGAGTCGTGTGCCCCACTCCACCTTGCGGGAGGTGTCCATGTTTTATCCATGATTGATAATGCCAGACCAGAGACTACTGGTAATCGCGTACCGCCCAGTGTGAGGGATTAAGGCTGCTACTACACAAGTGTAAGAGCCCTGCCACAACGTGCTGACGACCCAGACCCAACCAGAGCTGCTGTGCCGCACCGATTAGCAAGCGAGTCCCCCATCTCATAAATAATGGTAATTATTAAGCTGCTGCCCAAATGGTATCTTCTTTTCTATGGCCTAAATCGCTACCTGCTGCAGGAAGGAACCAGCATCAGCCCCAAAGCTTTGGGTCAAGCTGTTCCCTTTCTCCCAAACATCATATGAGCCCCTCTCAGGACATGATCTAATTAACCCTATCCTCATTCACTCCGTTAAAATACTTCCTGTACTGCTAGTAAATATATCATAGTAATTTTTTTTTTTTTGTAACATTAGATTTTACTACAGCAATGTAAGTCTGTTGAAATGGTCATTTCTATCCACAGATTCATCAGGTCCCATGATTTGTATGTAAAGGTAAAGTTTTTATAGAAGGAGAGAGCATGGGGAATTATCCTCCCAAACAAGGAACATACTGAGAACCACCTTTCCAAAGGTTGGAAGTAAACATGAACCAGGAATGCTTGTCCGCATGATCGACTGAAAAGATAGAGGATTAAAATAAATACAATTTTTACTGTTATCTTGGGCTACCAAGTGTGCAGCGTGTCAGCGCACTACCTCCTCCTGACTCTCCCATGTCCACTTCAGAGCCTCAGTGGAGAAGGACAGTAATCCCAAGTTTCCAGGCACGGCTGGAGGAGCCTGAATTAGAAACCAGGGATGTTCTCCTTGGCCTATACTTCAGGACAATATCTTAACGGGATAAAAAGGGAATATATTTACTCTGAAGCAAATTCTGCCTCTTTTCTACCCCGTTCCTCATTCTACCTCCCACGTACTCTTGGTGACCACCGTGGCCCTGCCCCCAGCAGAGAGATGGCAAGGAGCTGGCAACCAGGCTGCTGCTGGGCTCGGGGTCTGGCAGTAGGCAGACTGGGCTGCCCTTCTCCCCTGCCCAGTGGGCTTCATGCCTTGCCCGTGCCTGCAGGCTTAGACGCTGCATCCATGCTGGGTAAATAAGTAGATCTGAAACTAGGTCACCAACCTGCCAGGAAGGTACTGAAACAACACTGCGCTGCTCACCAAAGTGTTCCAGCCCCCAGAACATCATCTACAGTTGGGCTTCTCTCAGCTCTGCATCATCTATTAGGGTGGCAGCGGCACAACAGCCAAACTTGCAAACTATTTCCAAAGGACTTCTGCTCTTCCCAGATTTCTTTTCCCAGGTTGAAGCACGTGGTGGATGCTTGAAAGTCTGCTCCCGTTCCCCACTGGGAATTTAAAAGCCAAGTCCTTTCTCAAGTATGCTTTACTTAAAGCTGTGGAGGGGAGGAGAAGAGGGGACGGCCGCCCTAGTGCTCTGTGGGGCACCTTGAGGCTCTTGCAGCGAGTCTCGGGGACACTGTGTTGGTTGGGACCAGCTCCGGCCAGAGAGCTGGAATGCACTTTGCTCGGGTAAATTTGCACTTGGCTCGGAGCCCTTCCCACTCCTAAAAGCCAGCTGACTCCAGGAAATCCCACAGCAGGGTACTAAGATGGGCCAAGCTGCCAAGGAAAGGTGGAAGGAGGGCAGAGGGACCTGCCTCGCTACACCGGAGGAGAAGGGATGTTTACTTTGGGTTGTTTTTTGTCGTGCATTCTGAAAAGGTATGGTAGGATATCATGGACGACACCACGAACTTCCAAAATGCATTTGAAAAAGGCACGTATACAATAAAGCATGTATCTAATTATACAATACCACACGTATAAATATACTTTCTCAGTATCTACAGCTTCCCTAGCCTGCAGGCCATTACTGCCATGCTTTTTTTTTTGTTTTTAAATGATTCTAAGCCAAGCTAAGATGCAAATTTCTAGCGTCAAAGTTAAACTCGGCGCACTTTTCCTAAAATCCCACACTGGGTTTAGGCAACTCGGGTATCAGTGCAGCCTCCCTTCTCCATCATTATAACCTACAGCAAGAGTTAATGAAAGGACTATTATCTAGTGAAGGAACTGCATGACTGCGGCTCCTGTCCTCGCCTGGAGTAAGCACCTTTCCCTAAATTATCTCCAAAGTTTCTTTCTAGAGGAAAGGAGTGTCCGCTCTCTGGCTTCTTTCAAATATGAACAAGCCAGCTCAGGACCCAGACAACAGTAATTATGTCCTCCTAAAGGCCAGTTTTGAAGGGTTTGGATTAATTCCTGGCCTCCTCTTCTGCCCAACAGCTTCAATTTAGGACTACCCTTGTAAACAGAAAAAAATTTAGAAATTCTTAAACCTGAAAACTTCTTCACCTTTTACTAAATACACTTTAGGTCCACATGGCTATTTGGTGAGCTGTGTCCTCAACATTACAGAAACTACCACCATTAAACCCCCCCAAAATTGGGTCAATTAACAAATTCAAATTCTTTTGTCTCTAATACAGACCAGTAGACGTTAATAACCAAAAACCTTTCACATCGCACCATGGATGGAAGCACTTTTTAAGGAGAATAAAATTGTTTTAATCCCATAAGTTACTGAGTAAAGAGCCGGCTTTACTGAAAAATGCTATATATTTTGATGTGCACTCCTAACTGACTGCAAAGAGAGGTGGCTGTAAAATTCATTGGCCGTAACAGCAGATATATAGATAATGCCCTTTGCTCCAAGAATATGGATCACACCAAGAGCAGAATAAGCACTCGCACTTCTATTTCAATTAATAGGTTTGTAACACTCTAAATTGAGTCAGAATCATGCCATTTTTTGATTGAAAAAGAAACGGAAGGATTTACTGGCAGGGATGTGTGCAGAAATGGCCTTTTTTTTTTTTTTTAATGAAAATGGGGAATGCTCACAGGAAGCCAGTTCTAAATTTGCAAACGCATGTTTTTAACTGGAAACCTGATTCCAAGAATTTCAAAGAGAGTCCAATAAAAATCAGCCAGGTTCAACTTCCAACACCAAATACTTAGAACAAATGGATCCGCTGGCCAAGGATTATCTACTGAAATTTCTAGTACATTGTGAAAGACTAATGAACTTGACAAAACTCAAGAGCTTTTCTTAGAAATCTGCAGAGAGCAAGCAAGCGAAAAAAAAAAATCTCTGAGGCCTCATTTTGCACACTTCTGTGAGAGGCAAATTGCTTTATATAAAGCCCTCCAATAATTTTCAGTAGGAAGCGAATGCTCAAATAAATGCAAGTCGAAAACTTTGTTCAAAATTTGATCGAGAATGTTCAGAGGGTGTTCAGAAAAGGACACTGATAATAAAAATTAATGCAACCCCCCTCAGCTTTTTGGTCTCCCAAAAATGCAGGTTTTGGAAGATAACTAAACCAGTGTGTTTATCCCCATTGCCTCCCCAGTTCCTTGTGCCTGTGATCCCAGGACACGGCAGTGCTCACAGATCTTGCACGCTACCACTGGAACAAGAAGTTGGGCTTAACTGAAGACAGACACAAAGCCACTGAGCCTCCCCCTCAGATCTTTTAACCATCTACAGAATATACACTACAGGAGGTATCGATGAATCATCAATGAATGAAAGTGCACACTAACAAACTGCAGATGTAATTGCGGCCAACTTATTTCTGGATACACAAGAGATTCTCTGCCTTTCCCGTATTCCGGTGCTTTCCCAAACACAACCAGAATTTTTGAACACCTTTTCCTTAGTGTTAACTATTCCAAGAAACCACAGGCCACGTTCTTTCCACAGGGGAAAACGGACTCCCCCAGAGACTGAAAGGGATTGCTGGCAACTCTGGCTCAGGCACATGTCTCTTGTGGAGGTCTGTGCAAGCCTCGTGACCTTCAGGCCCAGGACCTTTCCCTTTGCACATTGTTCCTAGAACACCTTTCCTGCCTCAGCAGAAATCTTAACTGCTTTATTTTTATTTTTTTTCTTCTTTTTTTGGTGGCATGATGTAAAAGCAGCCCCCCTTTTCTCAATTTCCCAGCACATCCTGATGCAGAACACAGCTGGCCGCCTTGTAAGCCAACCTTCCTATCTGCAGAGAATCAACCATATGGGATAAAAGTGATGCCCTCCAGCAACTCCCCTTTTTTCTCCTGCACAAACTCCTTTGACTGCATCAAGCACAAGAAAATGAGAATGGTCTGGAGGACAGCAGCAGTTCATTTGCCTGAGTTTCTTCTACATTAGGATGAAGAAAGGAGGAGGGGAAGGAACCCAATGACATTATGAACCATGTTGGGAATAGGTATTTAAATCTGTCTCTCCAAAGCCCGTATATTCCCAGCCTTGATAGCTCTCACATTACACAAGATGACATTTCTCTCCATATTGTATTATAATTAATTGGCTACTGCAAGACTTTACCAGCTCCTACTTAATAGCATTTCAGTGCTGGGAAGCAGTCATCAGGTAATCTGGCCATGATCTACTGTATCCTTTCTAAACACAGGTTCTAGCTGCCAAGAATGTCACCATAAAAAGATTTCAATCAATACCACTCAGCTCCTACTTTCAAATGCTCCAGGTCTAGGAAGAGAAGAAAAAAAACCCAATACCCTCAAAACGAACAGCAAACTGGCATATGCGTTGAGTACGCAGATTGAAGTGAGCAGATGGGAATTCATTATGGCCTGATCTTGCTCTCTCTTTTATACTTCAGTAACTTCATGCTTTGGAAAAGGTCTCACCAAACGCATGGAGACCACGTGCACAGAGGGGATTAAACCCGTGCAGATCTTTCCATTCTCAAGCTATGCTCTTGTTGCCAAACAACAACATTTCAATTGTGATTGGTACAAACAGTTGGGTTTCAATGGCAATCTGTCACTTAGGTTTAAGCCCAGATTTTTCTGATGCAACCTGCAGTTTGCTGGGTGGTTTCTGGCCTTGTTATTTATTGGGAGAGAAAGAAAGGAAACAAAACAGATTGGTGGGGTTTTTTTCTTGACCAGTCTGCAGTTCAAGAACTTGCTCCGGAGTTAGTTTTTCCATTTGTTTTCCCTACAGTGAAATTAATAAATTAGGAATAAAAACAAAATCTGCAAATCCAAATCAAAGCACATCTCCATGTATCACTTTCTGAAGAAGTAGGGAAGGCCATATGCAACTCGCTTGTTTGAAAGGCTTCTGTGCTCTCCAAGAGCAAAGGCTATCCAGCAAAACCTGCAAACACTTCCACCCCTAAATTAAAGCAGAATTGGTGACCTAAAACCAAAAGGAAGTCACCGGTTCAACGAATTAGCAAATAAGATGTCAACAAGAGGAAAAATGGTCAAGGCTCATGTAGCTGAAGTAGTTGGGGTAGTTCCATTAAATTCAATGGAGCTAAGAGGATTAATGCTGGCCAAGGATCTGGCTCCTAGCGCTTTCCCAGCTGCAAGTTTTAGTTTAGGCTGCTGCCAAGACGTTAACACTGTGATAATAGAATGAGAAAGTATTTATATAATTATGTATCTATATATACCTATATTTAAAGAACACTTTGCTACTAGTACTTCTGTCATTTAAAAATCTGTAATTTTAAATCAAAATTATTTCAGAAGAGCAGCAGAACCTCTTGAGTAAACTACAGACACTCTTACCCACTCCTAGGCCACTTACTGTCCTAGAAGCAAGTTTACATGTTATTTCTAAATGTTATTTCTTAAAACATAGGGTGCAACTAAATAAGTAAGGCTCCCAAGGGTCTCTAAGAAGCCAGTGAGTCAACACATAGGCATGGAGTAACAGCAAACCAACAATTCTAAAAAAGGTGCTTCATAAGTTAAGGAAAATAAAAATACAAAGCCTCAGAGTTACCAGAAAAGGCCCTCAGACTTTTGAAACTAAACTGCTGTGATGTGGTACAGTGTTAAAAACATAGATTTCTTCTTCTTTTTTTTTTATTTTATTTTTTTACATTCTAGAGGGGCAATATGCACTGAAATCAGGAAAACAGCTCACCCTAGAAAGTAATTTTGAAAGGAATATCGACTTTGATTCGTGCTCCTAAATCCCTAACAGTTTTGCTTTAAAAAATAATTGTTCAGTTTGCAGAATAAAGCTCCCCCCCTCTCCTCCAGCCACCGAAACCCCACACCATATCTACATATCTGAAAAAGGCTCTCCTCTGAAATGTTTCTACCTATTTGTCTGAAATTGTAAATGAGTGGCATCGCATCGGGACTTTAAAGCACCCAGCAGGGGGCTGACAGATATCCAAAAAAAGGACATGATGTACAGCTGATGGAGACAGAAATGGACTGCCTTCCAATTCCCACAGAAAGCGAGGCAGGTCACCCACCAAAAAGTGACTGCAACAACAAACTCCTCTTTTATCCCTTCCCTTCCTTCTTTCCATTCTTAAGCTGGGCAGAGCAAATGAAGTTGGGTCCACAAAAAATAAGGTTAATAATAATAATTAAACAACAGCAACAACAACAACAGCAACAACAACAAAATAGGCGTCTCAATTCTGAGGAAAAGTGGGATTGTAAGTGCAGTATTTCTTCATGTGCAGTTCTTCTACTTCATACGAGTCCCCTTTGGATGAGAAGGCCTAGTGGAATGTGTGCTCCCCTCGGACTATGTGCGACGAGAACTCATAGCGGTCCTGGCTTCGATAGCCACAGATGTTGCACTCTAGCGGGTCCCGGTAGCCGTGGCAGCCCATGTGGATGGTGTACATGACATGGTCCAGGAAAAGGACGCGACAGTGCTCACACTTGAAAGCCCTAATTTGCTCCCCTTCTCCGTTGATGACCTTGTAGATATCCTTTAAAGAGCCCTTAGAACCTTTTGTGGTATCCAAAGCCTTGGCGTCCTCCTTCATATAAGCCGGGCTTGGCTTTCTCTTGGGATTTAAGGCAGAGTTTCCTTGGTAGGACTGGCGGTCTTCGTGGCTGCTCTCTGAGTCAGTAGAATCCAGGCAGCTATTGCTGGGGGAGCCTTCTCTATCCTGGGTTCGACTCTTTGGTCTGATGAGGGAGATCGGGCCATCCATGTTGTTCTCGTGACTGTCAGCTGTTTCCCTGCTAATGGGCCTTTCTATCCTGTTAGGATGATAGACCTGAGCGTAAGCTGAGCTGATGACTGGGGCCACCTCTGCAATTGTGCTTGGTGTGTGCTGTATCAAGGGGTGAAGTGCCTCAGCTCCAAGGTAGGTGATTGCATTGTTGATGGCTTGGTCCATCATGTGAGACTGCATCAGCTCAGCCTCCTTCTCATAGGTTAGGTTCATGTCAAAGGGAATATCTGGATAGCCAAATCTCATGAGCTTTTCACCTAAGGAACAAGAGCAAATGAATGAGAAAAATCAATGTAATCATTCCAAGGTTTCACTGTAAAAAGGGTGAGGAGGAACAGAAAATCCCTGACTCCAGGTGAAATTCATTCCAGAGTCCAAAGTTAGCTGCCTTCTACTTTTTTACTGACCTCCTACAAAATTTCCATCCTGAGATGAGCAAAACAGCAACTTCACCAGCAGCCTTTTTTTTAATTCCAGGTGAAGCATGTGGTTGCAGTGACCTCCACACCAATTCCAAACCTTCCACTGGGCCTGACTGTGCCGGTGCTTCAAGTTAGGAGATATATGTTAACTGGTAGGAAATCGGCTTGAACCACTGGGGTCGATGAAGCTCTGCTGGTTTATACCATTAGACGTACTCTCTCAAAATTAAAGGAGGTGGTACGACATGTCCCCCACCCTCCGAGGTGCCTCATACATCCCTTACAACAGGGCTGCATAGCGAGAAATTTAACCAACAGGTACAGAGGGCAGGTATGGTGGGGACCTAATGCCTTTAGAGCCACAGTATGTAAATCTTTCAACCAGCAGACAAAATATAAAATGACTGCATACAGCTACAGAACAGAGCAAGTAACAGTAGCACAGGGGGATGACCTGCTGTCCGTGTTCAGGCTACAGTATTTTTGGAGTTCACCCCCCTCAAAAAAAAAAAAATAAAATCCTACTCCAATTTTCTGGACTGAGAAAAAAAGACACACACTCCTCAGTGTCTATTTAGGAAAGAAAACAAAATAAAGAAACCACATATATAGCTTAGTTTCATTTGGTAAAAGACAAAAATAACTTTAATTGACACAAGATAAATAAATATATAATGACGATGAAGCCAGCCGATTCATCACTATGTGAATCCAAATTAACATCCTTGTAATCTTTTTAAATCAATTGCATTACAGCTGTCCAAAACCAGAACCACATACTGGTAAATTATGCTAGTCACAGGGTATGTTGCATATTGCAGCTTTCCTTTGAAGCTAACAAATTTATGAAGACTTACATCAGAGCTCAGCTCAGCAACACTGCTTTTCCAATGATGGCTTTGGAGTGCAAGTACAGGGAAAGTTCATAAAATAACTCCTATTTCCAAATACAAAAGATTATACTTATAGCTATATGTGTAAGACGCAAGATACACATGCTCACATGTGTTCACACACACAAATATTAGCTACTTATTAACACTTAACTTTTAAAGCTGATTTTACTAAGTCGGATAATTTTGGTTGGTTTTCATTGTCTTTGTTATATTTCACTGCCTTGGTATATAAAACCAGACTTTTCTTCAATAGTGTAAGCTAATAAACTTAAGGATTCACTACATACAACTGATTTGGCTATCCAAGAATTAAAGAACTCAAGAATCTTGTATCACCTTTTGCCAAAGTTGCTTGGAACAAAATGAGTATAAACCACCATAAGAACGAAACAGAACTGTAATCCCAAATCTGTTCCAAATAGCATTAGTACATTTCAACATATCTATCACTCAGCGTTTTATTTTTCACTATAATAACTCATTCTGCTTAGTGTGGCTTACCTTAAAGTGATACATAGAGAGAGAAACAATTTTACATTACCCACAGAACAACCAGGTTATCCTTGGAGATGACGCATCCCTTTTGCTCAGGAACTGAGCCCTGATTCACAAGGTAATTAAACGCAAGTCTGAAGTGAAGCACATGAATATTCCTACTTTCTTCAGCAGTACTGCTCACATGCTTCTGATTAGACACCTTGTTCATGTACCTCACTATGTTTCCCTACAGCTGGCTGTGTTATGCTTATGGCTTATTGAAAGAAACCATAATGTAGAAAATTGATTCTTTGCTACACACTAGACATTTGGAGAAAAATAGGGAAGGAAGGAAGAAGCAAACAGTGCCACAATGATGGCCCTGGTTATCTAACATGACCTAAGGATGAGTCTTGCCATCAAACTTCCTCTTTTTGGTATTTCTGCTGTGCGCTGGCTTGTCTGTCCTGACACTGGCGGGACGGACAACTCTTTAATGGGAGGTGGCTCCTTCCCAGGTGGGGCCAAAATGGGACTCCAGGAGGCATGTGGTGTCTTGCCACAGTGGGAAGAAAGAAATGCAAATTGGAAAATTTATTGGTCCCTGTCACCTGCTCTGGCCACCTGTATCGCTCCTGTGTTTGAATAAAGAACTGGCTCTGGTGAGAGTGTGATCCAGCCTCCAAACGTGCTGTCCTTTGTAGGCTACACGGATCAAAAAATGATACCTATTTCTTATGGACTGCTGGGATGAATGGCACAAATCTTATTTTGATTCCTTTAATCTTCCACATTTAGTTACTCCATTGCAGACA
Source organism: Gallinago jamesoni (assembly GCA_025769975.1). Classification (NCBI taxonomy): domain Eukaryota; kingdom Metazoa; phylum Chordata; class Aves; order Charadriiformes; family Scolopacidae; genus Gallinago; species Gallinago jamesoni. Next base: position 41,135,157 of record JAOQGH010000077.1, on the reverse strand, counting down.
GCAGAGAAGACTGTAAATTGCCAGTGACCTGAATTATTCATTCATTTAATTATGAACCAGTTCCAAAGATGTCAGAGCCTTAGAAATGGAGCGTGACACAAAAAAAATAAAATAAATGATAACATGGGGAGGAGAGGGCATAAAACACCAAGCTCAGAAGAAACATTAAGAAACCAGTCCAACATGGGTTTCAATTTTAATTCCTCTTTAGCCAAGTCTGTACTTTAACTATTCAGATTCATAACTTGAATTTTCATGCAAAATTATGCTGAAATTCTATTAATTTTTGTACTACATTAGAGAAATAGAAGAAGAAACAATCTTCACTGTGGTCATCCTATCATATGACATTCAAAAAAAGTCAAAACAGGCATTTGAAGCCAGATTGAAGCACACAGACACAGCTGTCCTGTGGTACCTTAAGTCTGTCTGGTCAAATATCTAAAACAACTGCAACACTGGACACTTAGGAGAAAGCTGCAAGAAATCTCGAAGAAAGCAGTTGCAGAATGTACCACTGGGTAAATGTCTTCCTGACCCCCATTAAGTATAAGTTCACTCTAATTCTGAAGCCAGCTGATCTTCATCTGTCCTGAGATGCCTGTGTATTTTCAATTTTACTATAACAACCGGGATCTTATCGTAAGCCACATAAATGTCTCCCTTTTGCGTCCTGCTGATTCTCAACCTCGGTGACACCCTGTGAGAGGGAGCACCATGTTCAAACTGAAAATATGTGAATCTGCTTCATGTGATGAGCTTGAAAATGGTTGCTTTCAATTTTACTAGCGTCAGCTTCTCCCTTCATTGAAGTAGAGGCAAAACCAAGTACTCGGTCTCCTGTGCATCAGAAGTTAATACTTTCTGCCTATGCTGTTTCAACAGGTTTGGCAAGATTAGTACCTTAATAGCACACATATAATCAAGTCGCTCACTCAGAACTTAGCTCAATTTGCTGTGTGCTGCTTCCTTTCCTCCCGAAATTTCAGCCAGAGTAGAAACTGCGGTCCATAACCAAGGTCCCTTGGAGATTTCTGATCAGAAAGAGCAGTAAAGCATTGATAGATGTAGCATGCAAAGATTTTAGCTTATGCTTATATGACCTTCTCATAAACACCATTAAGTTGTTTTGGACAGGTGCCACACTTGCAGTATGCACAGGAAGATTTCCTGCAAGCAAGAGAACCATTACAAGTTCTTCCTGATAGAGCTGAACAGTATTTCATTGGGGAGAAAACAGGAAGAAAAGTGAGGTCATGGTGAAAAAAAAAAAAAAAAAAAAAAAAAGAAAAAGGAAGCAAAGAACAGACTGCCATTTTTAAATTCAAACACTGTGATGGCATGAAAGACCAGAAAAGGCAGAAAAATAATATACGGTAAATATGAAAGATGACACTTTTCCTTTCAGCTGAATCTGTATGAAAAACTGCACATGACATGAAACCCTGAATTCTTAGTCCCAGAATAATGGAATACCAACATGATCTGTTTCATCTACAGAAGAAACAGGTTTATCTAACAACAAAGTAGTATACCCTACTGAAGAGAATAATAATAATCTGCTAGGCATATCTCAGGCAAGGATTTCCAATCAGTAAATGTGCCCTTGAAGACAATAACAACATACGGCTAATTATACGTGAATGGACAAGTGAAAAAACTTT
>JAOQGH010000077.1:41081693-41132621 GCA_025769975.1 Gallinago jamesoni | reverse complement strand
AACCCCAGCTGTTGTCACAGGAGTAAATTAAATCAGAGTATAAATACTCCAGTTCTTTTCAGCTATACAGTAATTCATTTCAGTCCACTCTTAAAATCAACAGTCTAAGAATTAAGCTTTTATCTCAGAAGGAGTAATAACAATATAGGAAATACTGATGCCTCCCACCATTCCTCATGGGGGTTGGATGGTTCCTGACCTAATCTTGGCTTAGCACTGATATTTCAGAATGGTCAGATGACTGAGAGCAGCCAGGTCAGTGTGTCAGTGTTCCCCAGGTGAGCTGCTGCATGCTGCTAGCCCCCTGCTATCGAAACAGCGTGGGTTAGCTTAAAATCACCTTCAGTGGTGATTTAACAAATCCATCTGAACCTGCATTTAGCTGAGGGGCAATGACTTTTCTAAATGTCTGTGTCAATTGCTTACAATCTCTGATCCTCCCTCCGTAAGTGTCCTCTGTGTAGGCAGAATAAGTATATGACTAGATGATTCTATGATTCTATGACACCCTTAAAATCTGCACAACTGTCCTTCCAGGGAGGGAGTGTGGAAAATTTATATTACACGAGTCTGGAGTCTAGCCACATACACTTACCCCAAGTAATTCTCTGTCCCAGCTCCTCACCTAAGAAGTTTTGCACTTCCTCAGTAGCAGTAAAAAGAAGCTTTAAGCTACAGCCCAAACCAAGTGAAATTCCCCATTCTGTCTCCTGTTTCAAGCTGAACAATTTAAAAACATCAAGATACAGAGCAAAATATGAATTTTGGGCCTACAATTCTAAATTTGGTAATCAAAAGTCATCCAATGCTGTTTTATATTCATGCATTAATAAGTTTGTGTGCAGAATGCTGCACATGGAACAAGCACTTCTTCCAACAGAAGCGATGTGATTTTACTTCCTCATGCTGGTATTATCAGACCAGTTGTTGCCAACTCTCAAGAATTTAATACACGTCTTGACATACTTGTTGGGGTTCTTTTTTTGGTTTTGGGGTTGTTTTTTTTAACACACACACACACATATTGAGTCAGATAATTATATGAGAGTCTTAGTTTTTATTTGCTGGGGCAAGGAGAGGGAAGGATGATAAGTCTAAATCTTAAAAGGGACACAGAAAAGTTAAAAAAAAACAACAAACCAGCCTTAAGGAACAGTAAAAAGCTGAAGATTTTCTACGTCATTTTCATGATTCGGGGGAGCTTATTTTTCAATTCTCTGGGTTGGTAAAATTAAGTCAATAGCCTTCAGGATTTCTTGCTGTGGTTTAGCCACCTCCACTGTTGTCCCTCCCCATCACAATCAAGTTCTGAGAGAGCTACTTCTCCCCTTGTTCTTTTGGCTAGTACAAATTACAAGTAACCTATACCTATGCACTAAAAATAATAAAAGGCGTATTTCAAGCTTACCCACAAACTTCTGTGGGGTGGAGCTTTTACGCTTTCCCATGTTGCTTGTCAGCTTCTCTATAACAGCAGGTCTCTCAAAAGGCACCAGAGAAATATTGTTGTCCATCACAGGCTCTTGTTCCTTACAATCTTCCATAGGAGGTACTACATAAAACCAAAAAATCGTATCAGATAAATCGGGTCTACACTTCACAGACAACATATATCATTTGAGCCCTGCTGATTGTGCAACAAGTGCAACACAAAATAAAGTAAGGTATAGGAACACACTGGACATCAAGATACCAACCACCTTTAAGCAGAGCCACATTTTCAAAATGGCTCTCTTTGGGACCATTTTATTTAGCAGAAGCCCAACTTTAAGCATTTAATAAAGGACTTGTTTTGCTCTGAATACTCAAAATCCCCAGTGAGTAGGGGACACTTTCGAAAACTCACTCTGTACATCACATGTTCTGTTATTCTCTCTTCAGTATGCTCACCTGTTGCCAGTGTAACTTTTTAGCTATCCCTCTTTATGTACCCCTTAACTTCACATATATCACATGGCATGCTTGCGGTTCCTATTTTCTTTTCACTCTAACCTCAATGACTAAAAAAACATACAAGGCATTGACGACTCGTGTTTCCTAGGCCTGGATGTGTGTTCCCCATTACAAAGGTTTCCAGAATGAAGAATATGTTTGTTAAAGTGTGTTTCCTCTTTCTATATGTGAGATTGTAAAAATCAACCAATGCTATACTGGAATTATAGGTTTAACATTGTATGGAAATGCCCTTCAGAATCACTCACAGAAACCATCAATTTTTTTCTTAATATTTTATCCCTAACAGCTGGTGAATGGAAGTTTTCTGTGTCTGTCTTCTCACTTTTTAGGATCAGCAGGGAGCATTCTAGTGCTAACTATGTTAGGGGAATGCTCATACACTGTCTTTGAGACAATAACAAGAAATTAATGACCCCTTTACTCATTTCACTCTTTGTTCCTTGTTGGGTTAGGGAATAAGGTGCTACAGCAAAAGAAGTATAGGAAATGCATGGGCTACTGACCAGGGCAGCAACTGACTCACACAGGGTTTTATGTCACTTGCTGATACATGTAATTACTAAATACCTACAGAGTACTCTGTTTTTGTTGAGCATCCTCTTATGAACACCAAGAAGGGGGCAGGGGTATCATGCTGCGGATCAGGCTCAAAGAGTCGAACTCATTTGCAATATATGTCAAAAGTATGACTTCATGTGTAGCTTTTCCCTCTGCTCCACTGCCATGAATTTAACATGTAACCAAATTGTCCTGCATTCATTGTCATAAGATAGCAAGAGAAACCAAAGAGGATCATCCAGTACTCTGTGTGCTAATGGGATGGTTGAGGTGTAAAAAATTATTTGAGGAGAAGAATGGATGGCGGAGAAATAGAAACTGGGATGATCTTGCAAAGAGTTCCTACAAGTTGTAAACTGTGAGCAACCCCTTGCATTCTCTGCCTTAGATAATTTTTCCAGAGAAGTCATGGGTGGCATTGCAGAGGTAGTAGAGGACTCAAACCCACATTTTCTCCTAGTCCTTCTCTGGTCTCTCACCGTAGCAGTCTTTCACATCACAGACACCATCTCTCTGAAACTGTGCCATAAATGAACACCCCCAGCCTACTTTCATTCCATGTAACTTTACTACCTGCAGGATCCTAATATGGAAAAATCACTCCCCCCCTCTTAAACATGCACCTGTTTGTTAGCACATAATATATGAAAAAATGGAGTGATAAAAGCCTTGTCTCTGCCTTCTTTCTAGTAAGGAAGAGCAAATATCAGGCAATTACAAAACAGGCTATCCGCTCAGGTGAACTTCTCAATTCAGACATACATAATAAGAAAACATGGCAATTTATTAATTTGATTCCATTTGAGCCTCTGCCGCTATGGAAAGCTGAGTATTTTGAGGCTTAGAATCTACCATATACTATAAAATGATTTACTCTGCTGCTTTTTTATTTGTACAGGATGCTCCCCCTGAGAAACACAATGGTTTCTCATTTACAAGGCAGTCCTGCTGGCATCAATGAAAGAGAGGAAGAATAAGCATAAATATGAAATGAATCTTATGTTGCAACAAAATGGGATGCAGTGTTTGAGTGACCTAATTAATGCCCACTGCAGACTGGGAGGTCTGGAATACTTCAACAGCTAAGGCTAAATTTTTAAGGCTGCTTAAATACTGTGCTCAGTCAGGAGCTATTGAGTATTTACTGAGGAGATTTTGGAAGAAAGGAAAGATTACGTCTGTGGATTTTCACTGGAAACTGGCATTTGACTGTCCTTTTGGCTTACCAAAAAAAAATGAGCAGATGCATGCACACGCACACACACTCTGCGTGAAACCCTGGATCCCTGCTCAGTGGCAATACCCATCCTCACTGCAACAGGGCAGCTGTCCCTGGGAGTGCCACTTCAAGAACTTCCCGACGTTGGTGTACAGGGCACACAAGGCTGTTGGTGAGGACCTAGGGAGGTGCAGAGGTCTCTAAATCCATCCTAGGAAGACTTGCTAAAAGTATGCTGGCTTTATAGGACTGTACTTGCCCAGAAAATCAGTTGAAAACCTCGTGATTACTTGAATAGCCACCTGATTAAGCCCCAAATGTAGTGACATTTGTATGTCTTACAACAATTAAGTAATACATAATTCTGCTGTTGGGCATATGTGTGTAAAATTTCCTAGATGGAATTTGAAACCTTTCTCCCACAAAAAATGAATAGGGATGAAAAAGACACCTTCTCTAAGTCAGGCAAAAATTCTGCTTGGACTTCTTCGAAAAGTAAAATCTTCACCAATGAAAGCATTTTCTTTTCTATCTTTCATGATGTAAGCTCTTTTTCCCACCTCAGAACCCAACTCTATAATCCATGGGTCTTTTGCAGCAGAATCACTGAATCACACCAATATTTGTGTTATGAAGGGAATAAGTAACCAGAATGCATTTTGTTATGTAGGTTTCCTGGGAGAAGAAAGAGATGGAAATAGACTAGTTTTTGAAATCATTTACATTGCACGTAATACTGGACCAAACAGGTGACATGTCACACTTTAGAAACTCAAAGAGTTAAGCTAAACATCACATTGTCAATTCTAAATATTAATTTTCATTTAAATTTAAAAATATACAAATTAAGGATGACTAGCCCAGCCTGCCTTTTTTTTTTTTTAAGTAGGAAAAACAAAATAAAAAAAGGGGAAAACCAAACTGATCACACACAACCGTTACCAGAAATCAACTGTTCTGTAGCAGAAGCTCATGTGCAGACATTTACTCTGCAGTAAATACAATTTCTTTTTTGTTGTATTTCATTGTACTTCATTACCTCGGTAGTGGAAGGTAGTGAAGAACAGCTGACATGTTATAACTAGCTTTGATACAGCAACTCATTTTATGCTGTGAACTTCTGCTCTCAGCACAGGAAGGCTTTTTATTCTAAAAATCAAGAGTCTAGACCATGAAAAGCCCATGCTTGAGGATGTTCTCTGAGCAACCTGCTCTAATGGAGGTGTCCCTACCCAGGGCAGGGGGATTGGAACTAGATGATCTTTAAGGTCCCTTCCAACTCTAACCATTCTATTCTATGATTAATCATCTATCAGGGTGTGCTCCTGAACTGCCCATGCAAACGTTCACCATCTCTGACATTGTTACTGTCCTCAACTGCAGTTAACACCAAATGCTGTTTCTAAGCCCAAAGTCTCAATAGACAAACCTGGATGGTCTTCAGACAAAGCTTTTATTTTCTTGAAGACACTGGTCTTTCACTCATAGCAGTCAAAGTCAAATTGGCTACCTTTTAGGTTTTGCTTCTTAATTTGTAAGAAACTACATTACACTATTAAGAATATCTATGCCGTTCCAGTGAGGAAAGAATAGGAAGAAAAGAAGTAGAAAAATTACCCACTGTGTGTTTTGCTGATAAATATTTTGTGGGTAGTCAACAGACACCGGGCTAAGTCTCAGCTGGTATAAATTAGTATTACTCCATCAGCCTCAATTTCCTTTCCTAAGCTGACAATATTGCTATTTAAAAAAAGTTTGTGTGTGCAGAGAAATATTCCCATGGACCCTGCTGCGAAGTCTCCTGTGGGACCAGCATTTTAACAATGTTTTAAGCAGTTCCCTACACATTCCCTATGTAAAAGGGAAGGACATAAGGCCATTGCGTGTTTTACGAGGGGCTGCCTTTTGAGCCTCACACAGCCTAGGACTAGGCTTTTTTCTCCTTCTCCTAAAGAGAGTGCCCTTCTCTACTCCACTTTAAGAATTTCCCTGGACTTTTTGCTTGTGGATGTAGAAAAGAACGCATAAGCAGATGTAAACCATAGCTAGCCTTCAACATCTGCCCCTATTTGCTCCCACAGAGGTCATGTTCTTGGCATTCAGAGACTGTCACTTTTGTCACCCCCAACACGCAGCTAGCTAGGAGACTGCAGACTAATTTCTACCTCCAGGACCAGCACTGCTTAGCTGAGAATTGCCAACAACAAAGTCATGGGAGCTCTCTCACAGCAGCTGTCCTGCTGAGCAGGGGACAGGACCTAGCCACAAGGAGGGGCAGCTCAGCAAGCAACCAGCACCCTGCTAGAGGATGGAGAGAGACCCAGAGACCTGTACCCTCCTACCCAAGCACCAAAACTAGCCCTCCTTCCCCTCCTCCTTGCTTTCCCTTGTGGCTTTAGTCAGGTGATCCAGCCATCTGCAAGACAAATATAATTGAAATTAAAGGCCGCCTCAGTCTATGGCAAAACCATCCAAGTAAACGTCTGTAGCTTGCCTATAAACTGATGAACTTGAGCACAGTGCTTGAGAAAAATCCAAACTCTCTACATACTGCCTCCAGTTTTCTGGAACAATTAATCTCTGCAGAAATAATTTAGACCAATGTTAAATGTTGGCCATATTGGTTGAGACCCAGCACAGATACCTGTGTCCCTAAAGCAGGATCCTGGTAGGCATAAGAAAATCCCCACCTCTACCTATTCTGTGCATAACGGTGAAGTTGTGACCAGGAGTCAAACCAAAATGCATTCAGACGCTTCAAAACACTCAGCCAGAACAAAATACTTCAAAAGTATTTGGAAAGAGGGTCAGGAAAACTTAACCCAAATGTGACACAATATAAACCACTGATCAAAATCTCCAAAGCGTGCACTCTTTGCATCCTCAGAAATACTCTTTCCACGTGTGAGATGGGAGAGGAGGGAATGAATACATTTTTCAGGGTTAGACTAAGACCTAGCTTTAAGCTGAGTAATCATTTGTATACTCTTCCCTGGTGTCTTTATAGAACCAGTAGGAAGAACTTTGCTGCAGACCTCTACAGGGTGGTGGTGCTCATGACCCTCACTCCCATGCTGAGCTTCATGGGTGGGAGTGATGCTGGGATGTGAGATGAGATTTATTACTGGTTCCAGCTGAATTTGGAGCTCCCTGTTGCTGCCTGTCCTCGTTATGCCCTCACTAAACAGTGCAATGAAGACAGTGGACCAAACATCCCCTAAACGTTCACCACGGGAGATATAGGCATATTTGCCCAGAGGAGGAAGAAGCACTAGTTGAATTCAAAGTGCTGTTTTAAGCTAATTTGGTTGAGAAAAGTAAAGTGGTTGTGTGAACATTTCTATTTTAAGCCCAAGCAAAATCAGTCAGGCTGTAAATAAAAGAACTGTCCACATGGGGTTTGCACTGGTTTAACTTCAGTTGGTAGAAAAATCAATGCAAGGTCAACCATTCCAGCTTCTTTGGGTAGACAAGGTTAAGGACTTACACTTCTTGTCATAGCATTAAGCAGCTTAGAAAAAGCTTTAGATTTCCTCAGAAGCATACTATCAACAAGAGTAAAGACAATTTTAATAAATAACAACTGCAGAAGTTGAGTGGAATTTCGGAATATCCTCCACATGATCTCTGAAACATCCTGTGATAATTATATCACCTATTGTTATTCTGACTGAAATCATCACCCAGGTGGTTAGTAAGATAGGCACACCCTTGTAGACAGGAGAGTGTGTATTTTTTGGGGAACGGAGTCAGTGATTAAAATCCTACTACCAACTCCAACGAGCATCCAGTGCTCCATCTAAACAGACACAACAGGTACCTGCAAATAGCAAAGCCCAGAAAATCTGTCTTTTCACTGACTTTTGCAAGTGTAAAGTCAGGCCTAAAGCAGATAATCACTAACTTCCAGTCTTTCAAGTCATCAATTGCATTTTAAATGTTCATTTTAGTCTCAAGGGTGTCTACAAAGACAGTAATTACTTAATAGAGCTGTACGAACATTTTGGCAATACATATTAAACACATTTAGAATGCCTTTATAGGATTAAATTGTTCATGGAAAAGCACTCTTCAAAATTTTTTGGTGATTTTTTTTCACCAAAATTTAGCCCATGTTAGAAATAGATTTTATTGCAACTTGTGTTTTTAGAAATGACCTTTCAGAACTTTTACATAATTAATTTCCAAATGAAGCCATATGACTCCACTCAACAATGAAAAGCAAAATGGAAAAAATAAAAAAGAGGAAAGTTCTTTTGCCTTTTCATTTACCTACAATTTAACTTTTTGGTATAAGGCAATTTTTAATCAAAATGGAAAACATATAGTTTTTATATATTCTGATTAGTAAGAAATTTTAAATACTTTAAGTGCCAAACATCTAAAGACAACTTTTAAAAGATGTTCAGTTTTAGAAGAGTTTCCGAAACAGCGACTTTGAATGAAATTTTTGGATAGCTACCATTTAGTACTTAATGCTACAGATAAGCCTACAAGCCTGCAGTCTGAGATATTGTGCTCATTATCCATACTAATAGCTACAGAAAATTTTGAAGAGAAATTCAGGGAGTTTGACATTTCTCACTTTCAGCACTCTTTTTGGCAATCTTCAGTCTTTATGTATATTAACACATGCAGTGTTAGTTAACATATTAATACTAACATGTGTAAATGCATAGAAACATTTTTTCATTTTTATCAACACTGTTGAATTCCATTCTTGTCTTGAGATTTTTCTATCTAGCTCTCCTTTTTGGGGGGTTATAAGAGAACATCATCCGGAATAGAAATGTCTTCTGACCATCCTTATGTTTAATAATTATCAGCCACTATCAGAAAGGAAGGGTAGGGGAATCATACATTTTATACATGGCTTAGATCATTTTTAGGGTAACTTTGCACAGATGACTGCTTTATTTTCCTGTCTGCATATTTATACATACTAAAAAGTGCAATACTGACTTTAAAAAAAATAAATCAGCAAAATGAGTGCTGTCAAGTTGGACAGAGCAAGGATTTTAGCCCTTTTCTCCTCCTCACTATCTGAGTACAAGCAAGCTCTAAGACGGAAGTGATGCAAAGCTGAAAGGAAGGAAGAAAAACAGACAGGAAAAAAAAAAAAAAAACAACCCGCAAGAGATGCTCCAAGTCCAAGAGACCTCAAAAGGCTGTTTCCACCCACCATGGTGACTCATGACCTGCCCGGCAGCCTCCATACTGACATTCTGCAGATAGTTGTGGCAGCGTTCCTTGTGCTCCTCCAGCGAACTGCGCTGCTTGTAGCTCCGGCCGCAGTAGTTGCACTTGTGAGGCTTCCCCACTGCAGAAAGAACGAGAGCGTCGGGTCAGATCCACTGCAACCCACTTCTTGCTATCAAAAATCACACCTTTGCAACAAACAACTCTTACAATGGAAAGACACCTAAGAAAGGTTACTCGGGTCCCAGGCCTTTTTCCCAGCCCCATTTTCCCACCGCACACACTTCCTCCCACCCGTCAGGTACTTGGCCCCATCCGTTTTTCACACTAATGCAGAGTATCAGCAGAAGGAAAAAGAGGCGGACTTGTTGGTCACAAAGCAAATAAACAGATGACAAGAGGGGAAAACAAACCAAACAGCTGAATCACACCCCAGCGCTGCCTGTGTGTCACCAAGTCTCATGGGAAAGAAACTTCTGAGACATTCTGCCCGTGGTAGGAACAGTTGCCTTCACAAAAATGGGCTGCCCCAGTGGCCTAATTCTGCTCCCAACTCTGGGGAAACCCATTACGTGGCCAAGAGGAGTTCTTTTTTCATTGAGACATCTTTGCCAAAATTGCTAAGGGAAGTTTGGAAAACAAAAGACAACAGAAAATAACTTTGGTAACAGCACTGTTACACGCCAGAACTCAGCTGCCACCAGTAATTCATAACATAAACATATGTATATAACAAACTATAAAAGGACGTGCAATGACAATCAAACTAGATGAAAGCAAGACGTAACTCTAATTTTTTAATATTTTGTTTGTTTGTTTCACTCTGCAGCATTATGAACAACTGGCAAATGCCTCTTAATACATGCAAAACCTGGCACCAGGTTCTCATAACGTATATCCTTTTTGTAGCATGTCATTAAGAAACCACAAGAATGGTCTAATCCAAGGTCAGAAAGCTAGCCAGAAGTATATTTTGCCAAGGCGTGCTAATAAAGGTTTTAATATAATTTAAACTTGTAGAACATGAACACTTGCTCTCTAATAACTAAAGAGCTATTAAGTCAGTACCACAAGTCTAGTAAAACATCACCGGCTGTGATTTTCAGAGCTGGCTGAGGGATGGGGAAAGTCAAACTTCTTACAGAGTTTTGAAAATCTTAGGTAAGAATTTCGGTTTCTGGCCAAAGAAATTGAGAACATCCTCTGTTGGATAATATACATGTTTTTATTGGGTTTGTCCCAATATTGAAAGCTTTTCATGGTCATTTACTTAATGAAATCCAAGCTGTCCTAACTGCAGCCAAAATGCACCGTCACCACTGGGGTGAGAATACGCAAGGGAAACTGTGGGGAGGACTCTCGTAGCCACCAAGAAGCCAGGCAGAGGACTCCTTGCATTGGGGCTGGAGCCCCAAATAAAGACCTGGAGGTAGGAAAATGCCCTGGGGTCTCTGCAGGACTAGCATATTCCCCAGCGTCTGCCCCACATCACCTCTATGATGGAAGATGAAAAAGTCTGAGCCTCAGCATCGGAGGCGGTCAAAAAGTGTCAGCTGTTTTTGTCTCGGAGCAAAAGGGATTTGATGAAGTGAACACACTTGCAGAAAGTTTGTTCTTCTCAAGAAGTGTGTTTGTTTGAGCAGTGCAGAGACACAACTGAGTTTTCCACTGGGGGGCAAAAAAAAGCTGCTTTTAATAAGCATCCAAACTGTGGATTTATTTCTCTTCATTTGGAGATAAGGCTTATCCCCAGGAAAATATTATGTCTTCAACCAAACAGTTGTGGTCTTTATTTTATTTTGCTCGCTATCTTACACTTTTGCTGTAACTGACATTGGTACTGGGTATCTCAGTGGAAGCCCAGTGTGATGCTTATTATCATTCCCAGAGTAATTGCCTTTGATGCAAATAATCTGGGTCAAGCCCCAGCTCTTAAACATAAAGTAGCCAACTCATTCTGGAAGCACCTTCAGGAAAACACACTGGCAGCTCCCTAGGATGGAAAGACTTTTATCATCACCATTACAATGCTTCATCATGCATCAATGCCTGCCAGTTTGATACCTTTATTAGAAGCTAACTTGCTGTCTAACAAAATAAACAAAAAAAAAAACCCAACACAATTGAAAGAATTAAGTTAACTGAGCTGAAGAAGGGCTGAATTAGCTCACTTGGTCTGGCTACACCAAGTTATCAAGCAACTTAGATATACAGAAAGATACAAGGGAAAGGGATGGTTGCTTTCAACTATTCCAGAGGTAGCCACAATTAATTAACTATATTATCATTTAGCACAGAGAAACGTATTTCCCTACAAGCTCACAGTACAAAAAAAATTGATTCAATGATCAAAAAGAAGTTGTTATTACACCTCCTCAAATGGTTGCTGCCTGCATTGCAATGGTTTCACAAACTATTCACGGACAACAAGGCCGAGCTTTCCCACTGATGGTCAACGATTCAAATTCCACCAAATTTCAAGGTTCATAGAGACGATAAAAGCTAATGATGATAAAGGCGCTATTTCTACGTTCAATAGGGGAGTTAAACATAGATCCCAAAAGAAAGAAATACTCCAGCACACATGCTCCTTCCTCTGGGGAGGAGATAAGAGGATAAACAACGTGTGACAAATGTTAGTTGTGTTGCCTAACACACAACTGGAAGCTGCTCAGACACAACTGTGAAGAATGAAGTCTGTGAACTCCAGTTGAGTAGAACTGAATACAACTCGCTTGGGGTCATATCTGAATTCTGTCCCTCCTGCTCTACAGATGCAATCACATAATAGCCCCACAAGTGTAAAATCTGATTTATACTATAAAATTATACCAAGTGACTGTGACTTGGGTTGCAGCACAATTGATCAGGTCAGACCACAACGGAATTGGTTCTGATAGCAGCAGTTTGTGTCACCAGCAATTCTCACAAACCATTTGGCAAGAGGTACAGCCAGCCAAGGTAGCAATTACAGTCTGGATTTTAGAAACCTTGTCATCGTGACAAATGTCAAGTCATTGAAATAGCTGCAAATTTCCCCTCACATTCTCAAAGTAACTCATGACAAAAAAACATATGTATTTGTGGATACGAACGTTGCCAGTGGGTGTACGTTTTTCTGTATTTCATATTACCCAATAGAAAGATGTAAAACTGTATAAGAGAACTCAATTTCAGTGATCTCCTTAACTGCGTACTTTGTTCCATATAACAAAGCGCTGTATGAAACCATGTAACTGTCAGAGATTTCAACGTTTATTAAATACTGTATAGTAGGTAAATGTTAATAGTCAAAATTTACCTCCAAAACATCTGGCTTGCACTACTGGGCATGAGCAGTCTTGGTCTATAAGCTATGACTTGAAGGTAAAGAGTTCAACAGTGCCTACCAAACAACAGTTCAACAGCTTACCAAAACCCTCTCCAAGTTGCCACTGAAGGCAACTCTTTCCACCACGGAGCTATTTCCACTGTGAAGCTGCTCAAAAGTTTGGCTCAGCTTGCTCGGTACGAAGTTGCCTTCTCTGAGATCCTCACTGAAGACCATGGTACAGGGGCACGACATTCGGCACTGTACATAACCACCTCTGCCAGTGGTAATGGCACCCAAGCAAAGTCCGTTTGGAAATCCCTGGTTTGGGGTAATTATTCCTTTATCGCCTTTTCAGGGGAAGTAATCTGGTAAAAAGTCACCATCACGCATTCTCACAGAAATGACATGATACAGCGAATGCAAAACAAGCCCAAACTCTTGAGAAATTTTCAATCTGTTGCTGAACTGGGAAAGACCAGGGTACTGGGCAAAACCCAGTGGCCATACCTATTAAACAGCTAACGTGGAGAATATGAAAAAAACCACTTTATATTTCTTACTGAAATGTCGGAATTTCCACGCATTTAAGCTCAGATTTGTACAGATGACAACGTGGCACAGAAAACCCACAGTGGAGCCTCAGCCTCAAATGGAAAATATTATGACAGTCACAGTGAAAAAAAGACATTTAAATTTGAAGAACAATTTTTGCCATGAAACAGGTAAACCACTCATCGAATTTCACAGAGATATGGAGTTTGCTTGTGAAATTAAAATGCTCATGTGGAGGGAGGAGGGGGAAAAGAATGAAGACATAAAAGGCAAGGTCTTTCTGAGTTAGGAATACTTTGAGTCCTGTGGGTAAGCTTTGATAGCTGAGAAGTCCACATGCAGTGACAATGAGATGGTGTAACTCTAAGGTCAATATTCAAGACAGGAAGCAGACTTGGGCCTAGGGAAACTTCTCTAAAGTCATAAAAAAAAGGTCAGTGAAAGAGAAAGAGCCCATGAGGCATTTGAGCAGCATTTTGTTCTCAAAAGAGATGGAAGTGCATAGCAGAATATAAAGTAAGTCAAAGGGAAATCACAAGGCATCCCAGTTAACCCCTTGCCATAAGCATATAATATGAGAAAGGCTTATAGAACAGGTTAAGAGCAATGGTACACTTCGATGAGCTAAAATCCTGCCTCCAATGACAAAACATGCACCGGCTTCAGCAGCCAGGATTAACTTCTCCCACATCTTCTCATTTCAGGTACCACATTCTTCTCTGCAGCAGCGCAGAGCAGAACTTCTTCCTGTCCATCTGCACACATCCCTGGTCCCCGCAACAGCTCAACCTCTACCACTACCAGCTCATACAGGTACAGCATTATGACAGCCGAGTGTCATACGTCAGCCCAATCAAAGGACTAGAGACTTTGCACTGAGCTTTGTACCAGACTTTTATTATTTTTGCGTTATTGCCCCATCAGAGCCTTGGAAGGGAAACCAGCCGAGATTTCTGAACTAAGTGGCCATCTGACACAGCTACTTTTGGTCTGTGGAAGTCCCTCTGATAGCAGCACACCGAGCGCTATTCATTCCTGAGCACTCAGCCCTGAGCATCCCAGAGCCGGAGAACTCTCCAAAACTGAAGCTTTCTGAAGCAACACCAAAGAATCACAGAATTATCAGAGTTGGAAGGGACCTAGAGATCACCCAGCCCAACTCCCCTGCCAAAGCAGGGTTGCCCAGAGCACATCACTCAGGACAGCATCCAGGCGGGGCTTGAAGATCTCCAGAGAAGGGGACTCCACACCCTCCCTGGGCAGCCTCTTCCAGGGCTCTGGCACCCTCACCAGAAAGTTTTTCCTCATATTTGAGTGGAACTTCCCATGTTTCAGCTTGTGTCCATTGCTCCTCGTCCTGTCACTGGAAAAGAGTCCGGCTCCATCCTCCCTCAAACCACCCTTTAGATACTCATAAGCATTAATGCAATGTCCTTTGGGGCTGATACTTGCACCTATCGGTGAGGTTGCAGAATTGTTCCTCCTGATCATAACCAGTATTAATTCATTATTTCTTCTTTCTTCCCTAAATCTGGAAGTTATTAGGGAGAGGGGAGCAGGTCTGCAGTTCCACAGTGCCTGCCACAAAGCAGCCCTTTGCCTTGAACGGGACTTATCACGCTATGAACAGCTTTACCACAGAGGAAAGCAATACGATGAAGGTGCTGGGTTGGGACTAGGGAGCGTAGGGTTCAGCTCTTAGTTATCCGATAAATTTTGTGGCTGCAGGCATGTTATTCCAATTTCCCGTGCTTCAATTATTCATATATATGATTAAGATAATAATTCCCATCTTCACAGCATGCAAATGAATTCATGCACTTTGCGAGATGCACAGAGGCTAATTTGGTGAAGCTCGCACAAGTAGGCAGACACAGAAAAATATGTGCCCGTATCTCTACTGAGAAATTAAGGACTTAATAATACAGTGTGATTTTATTAGATATGGGAGTGAACATTGAAGAGCGGGAGGAGATATTTAGGATGGCACAGAGTAGACGATCAAACAGTAATAAGAAAAATCAGATCAGAAAAAAAATAAATAAATAGATGGCACATGAGGCAATCTGCTGGCGTGGTGTGCTTTCAGGCTGTGAAACAGTCAGCCCAGGGAAATGTAAAATACCCCTGAGCTTGATGACATTGAACGCCACACAGGACAAAAAAGAGAGTGTGCAATAGTCACACAAATGTGGATATGACACTTGCTGTGGTCCTTCCCACCTCCAGCTTCCCTGAACTGAGGAGGGCCAAGGCAGTGCTGAGGTTTCGGCAGGAGGGCTGAGGCTGCCGAGAGGTGACACACGGTCCCTCCAGTTCACTACTGTAATTAAATAGCACACTTTGGCTTTTCTAGAGCTTCCTAGCTCAAAGCTTCACACACAAAAATATTTACATGAATAATAGACCCCTGAATGAATTAATAACAAAAAAAAAATATTTAAGTGCGACCTAAGCCCATGCTGGCTGCGAGCAGCATGTAGCTTTGCAAAGGAAACTGCCTCCCACTCCGATGCTGTACCTCGCTGCTGTGCTTAATGACTGTAAATGTGTTCATTTAAATTCATGGGGGCTCTTTGATTTGTTGCCTTTTTTTTTTCCTGGAAGATCACACACACACAAATCGGTATACACCAGAGTTCAGAAATAACAGCAAGTCCCACAGCTAACAGGAGATTGTCCAAGACAACCTGCATGCAGAAGCCACAACATATAAGCATCTAAAATAAGGCTGCTGGAGCACATAAACACACAGACTTGTGGCACACAGTGTCAAGTACCATCACTTCTGTGGGCCCACCATGTGACGTCTTAAAGTAGTCCGATTTTCAAAAAGAACAAAAAGAACAAATTCACATTGTGAAAACTTTGCCTCAATCTTTTAATGCTTGCTAGTCCCAGCAGAGGCAGCAAAACATGGGGTACATTTAATGGGATGCAGCCGCATTTCTGGACCTCAGAGTTCTGATGTCTCCACCCTAAAAGCACTTTTTAGATTAACATATTTTTGGCCAAGTGTTAGGGTTTGTGAGGTCATGCAGTAAAGGAAAGGTTCACTAGATCGTGTGCTATAGGAGACCATACAGCTAGATCTGTGCTTAAAAAGGTTTCTGGACACTCTGGAGACCTCAAAAGGTTCAAAAAGCAAAATGCAGCATTACAACAGGAGCAGCTCACATACACGCTATTAAGCAACTAGTACTTTCTTGACTTGGAGCTTGAAATAGAGACCTTGTCTCACTTCATGACCTCATGGCCCAATATCTCTTAGTAAACATTCTTATCAATTGCCTATTGATATTTATATGGCAGTTTGAGAGTTTGCGAGCCTCCCAGCAAATGAAAAAAAAAACACAACTTGGCTTGTCCTGACTTTTTGCACAGTGGCAGTCAATGATAAGTTATTTCTGTCGACAGCTACCACGTAGGATTGCGGGAGCCCTACACAGCTAGCAGCGAAACACCACTGGATACCTGTGGTACATCAGCACGCCGTAAAACAATAGCAAAACGCTGCACCTACACACCCTTTGTTTTCTAGACACGCCTGCCTTTCCTACAAATATCTCCAGGGCACAAACCAGCAGCTTGACACCTGCATCTACCCGCCAGTTGTTTACGATATTGTCAAATCAGCGGCTAGCAGTGAAATACCGTACTGGCGTTCCGTCCTCCCTTCATCTTCTGCCCCAAGCAGCACTGAACATCAGATTATATATAAACTTCGAGGACTTCATCCGTGCTACATTTTGGCTGGAATGGCCCCACAAGAACTTGTGTACACACACGCGGAGAAGAGTAAATACACTAGTCGGGAAAAACTTTCAAGCATCCATACATCCTTTATGTATAAAGCACATCAGCTAGAATCTAGTGTAAATCAGTAAACAGTAGTGCTTGCGTACAACAGCTACGGGATCAGGATCCTTATTTGTACCTTCAAGACGTTTCTGCCTGCAGTCTTTTATTACTTTAGTAGTTCATTACAATTTATCTTACAGCTACTGGTGGCTCTGTTATTTAATCTGACTCATCAGATTGTGTTTATTTATTAACTGATCTGCAGGATTTTACAGATAAAACAATGTTCCAATCTGCCACAAGGATTATAAATAAGTAGGTGGCATTTTTGTGCCAGAAGTTTAACAAACAAACAAACAAACTCCTGTTTCTTTGGCAGAGTCACAGAATTACTGCAATTTCCCTAACTGTCCAGATACTTGCAGGACTCCTGCCACATCTCACAGCACCCATTACAGAATTAAAAACAGAAAAGCAACAACCTTAAATCTCATTTTCTTCCTTTGCAGTACAAAAATACAAACAGTTCACTTTGTAGGCTTGTGAGTTGTATCTATGTATGTGTGAAGAAAGGGAAATGCACCTATGTGAATCCATGCAAATAAATTACATACTAAGTCAATGAAAGCACAGATATGGACATTGACATTCATTTAGTTCTGAAAAAGATTAACTTCACAGTTACCTGCTCCAATTCTGTATCTCAAGAAACATACACTGCACCACATCAAAGCTCTCCTCATATATTTCTCTTGGCTTACGTCTATTTCCTTCAATATAAGAGCTGGCAAAAAGGCACCTGACACTCATTTTTTAGTTTATATTAGTGACAATGGAGCTTTCAGATCCCCCACTTCCTGTATATATTTGAAAATTTCAAGTGCAAAACTTGTGCATTTGCTCTGCGAGGCCACTGAACTGGGCATGCTGTCCTTGTCCCACACCAAGGTGTCCCAGTCCTCAAGCCACCCTTGGTGCTGGCGGAATTTCACACTGACTCCGAAATGGTTAAACACTATTAAAAAGGGACTCTGATTAAATAACACTCTGGTGGTGAAATAAACTAACAAAAACCGGGAAGTCCACAAAATAACCGGGTGTTTTATCACCTGGCTAGCTTCAAAAATCGCTTAAAGGCAGCCAGATTTACAGCAACTTACTTTTAAAGGAGGAGAAGCCCTGCAACGAATACGAGAGAGGGGACTTTGGAAAGGAGCCTCCTTCCCTGTGATGCCTCCGCACTATCTGGATGTGAGTGGGAACTGGCTCAGGATGGAGGTTAAACCTTAACTGTATGTGCTAGCTCTGTACTTCCCACTCCACTTCAGACCTTTTACATTATATTAAAAGGCGACTTGACAAGTGGAGCATTAGTTGGTTCACACAACAACCCTTCCAAAATGGGCTTGTTGGCTTCTCTTCATTTTAACTCTTCTCCATGGACACAGCGAGCAGGGAAAAACAAAAGCAAGTTTAGGTTGCTCTGCTATTCTTCTCCTCCCTCTCCTGCCCGCTCCTTGTCAGTGCCACAGATTCAGCAGGAATTTAAGGAGGTGACTGGAGATTCACACATCCTGGCAAGCCAAGCTCCGCGGCAACCGATCAGATGGAGAGAGAAACAGCTCACACAGGCAGCGCAGGGTGTGGGTACCTCGGTGCAGAGCAGGAATGCTGCTGGACAAACACTCCCTTGAGAAGTGCTTTTGTTTGTTTTGGGCTGGTTTTGTCCACCCCCACCCCACCCCCCACCCCCCGGCTTTGGGTAAAACAAATCTGGATGTGGGGCCAGATTCGTAGGTAGTATCAATGAAAGCAATACCTTAAATCAATTTACATCAGCTGTTTACAGTTTATATTTATTCCAAGCACAGCTCCCTTGCATAGCTTGCAGAAGCCCTTTAGCATTATAAAGCCAATAGAATCTATGAGTTATTTGGAGCAGGCAGTGCCAAACATAGTCTTACCAGTTATTTTATACTATATAAACAACAGGAGACACAGAGAATACGTGACATTTAACTTTCACTACAGCACTAGATAGTATCCTTCTGCATAGAAACACTGAAGCCCCCTTAACTCTAGCTCATTTCTTCTCGTCCCATGGCAACGTATTCCACCGTTCCAACTACATCCTCCTGCACAAGAAAAAGTTTTTCTTTTAGCACTTGGCATCTTTCAATTTTATGTCTCATATTAGGAGATGCGCAGAACGTGCTCCAGTTTCCCTTCACGTAAGTAAGTTTTCCCTTTTCTTGTCACTATCAGAAAAAAAAAAGTTTTGGAAACAGACTATTAAGAGCAAGCTGTCATAAAGATAATAGCAACACGGGAGGAATAATATTGACAGCTCCTATTTTCCCAACCACTGAAGTTGGGAGTTTTCACTTATTTTGATCAAGGCCAGCAAGTGAAGGGAACCTTGTTTCCAAAAACAGGTCAGGCTGTGAAACTAATGGGCCCCTGTGGGACATGAAAATTTTTTATACATATTTTCCTTACTGCCCACGAATCAGCATGGCCCATGCCTTTGTGTCACCCTCGTAACGATCTCCTTGTTCAAGCATGTGGTCATGTCGTGTCTTGCAGAGATGTCAAATGAGGTCTAAGAGGAAAAGAGCTGACTGACTCTCTTTACCTATGCAGTTTTTCTATCTTCTCCTGTTGCTCTCTGCCTGACAACATATATATTTACATTACAGAGGAGCTCATAATAAGGGTGGGACTTTTCTCAATCAGACAGTGCTAGGCCAAGCCGTACTTTGGAAAATGAAGCTTTTTTGGACCAGCTCACTGCTCCAAATGCTTTTCCTGACACCCAGAGCTTTTACACCAGCTTCATTCAAGGCAAATGAACCTTCTGCCATCAGGGCTGGACAGACACCTCCTTTCCCCACCACACTCATCACGAACACCTGTGGTGTTCATTGCTCTATGTTGAAAAATACCCACAGTACTTGGCAAGGGAAGTCAGGAGGACCATTTTGTAGGAAAACAACTCTTAGCACAACAAAAATTAAAAGCAAAGATCTCTTTTTAAAGGTGATGAGATCCCTTAGCTCTCCAAGAAATGAATCTGAGATACTGGACAGCTTCTGTTCTAGCACAAACCTCTACATCAAGTCTCTATGCCTGACACCAAAGCTAGATTAATCTTTTCTGGGTAATAAAATTCAGCAATTCTTGTTAGAGTCAAAATCTTTCCTAGCTGTATCGTTTGTTGTGGGTTTTTTTGTAACACAAAAAGTAAATAATGACAGTTCCAGAGCACTTCTAAAAAACCAGGATTTTTTAGCTTTGCTCAGTGAGGAGAATGAGAAGGCAGGGAGGGAGGAAAGATCTGGGGGTTTAGGATGGAGGGTTTTTTGGTGCGATTAGTTTCGCAGTATAAGCCCTGGATAGATTGAGAAACTGTTATCATGGCTGAAAGGGAGGCAGACAAAATGAAAGGAAATTAAATATGGGTGTGAAATTAAACCAAAAGGAAGAAAAAAAAAAAAAAGAAGGAAAGAAAAAGCAACTGCTTGGGCTGAAAGTAAAGACAGAAAAGCTGGAGAACGCAAAACAGAGCACTCTAAACATTGAGAAGTACTTTAAAAATGTTTCCTGTGAAAACAGGGAATTTAGGAAACTCTGAACATACGTAACTCCATTCACTGACAGAAAAAATATAAAAGAAACAAAAATTGATATTGAAGGTTCCACTAGGCTATTAAAAGGAGGTCTCAGAGGTCTGAGTCGAGTGGAAGAATGTAAAACAACTCAATTCTCAATATCTAAGAGAAAAAAAGTCTCTCTTTTTCTGATTTTCTTACACCTATCTTTTTTTTGTGTGTGTGTAGAGTCTTGTATCTGAGTCAGCAGACAGGGATTTAGCACATCTGCGTTCATTCCTATCTGCAACACTGATGACTTGAATGCCTTTGACAAGTCATTTTTTGTCTATACTCCAGGTTCATCTTCTGCAGAAGGTGGTTGGGCAGTAAACCTTGCGTGTCTTCTTGTCTTGGACAATCTAAGAAATTACTGTCTCTCACTATGAGCATTACCTGACACAAAATGGTCCTTTCTCTTCCTTTCACCAATGGTGCCATCCTAAGCAAGGAACTGTACACCAGCCAGGTTGAACTAGTCCTGGACTTCACGTTGATCAAGGCAGAAATCTCATGCATCTCAACCAAAATGATACTTGCAGCCTCCTGAAGTTGGCTCATCGTTAGCCCTAGGGACAAACGCATTGCTCGTAGAAGAATAATGATATGAACATAATGGATACATTTTTCACAATATAGCTAACGTCGACATTTTACTGTGGCACATAAAAGTCAAACAAAGCACTTTTCTTGGTAGATGATCTATTTGTTGAAGTTGAGCAGCTTCATTCCAAGAAAACATGCCAAAAATCCATCCTTTGATGCTGCTCAATGAAAACGTAGCTATGGATATTGAGACAGACCTGATCCAACAGTGTTATCTGACCCCAAGTCAGATATGATGCTACACTTTCCTTTATCTCCAGCTCCTGGAGTCAGTTGACCAGAGAGAAAAGTCAACCTTTCTTGTTTTGTCCCTCATTCCCTACTCATGAAATAAATATCTTAAGGTAAAAAAGAAGACCCATTTATCACCTTTCACTCTCCTCATTTGGAAGTGCTAAATAATCTGGGGGATCCAGAATCATTATTTTTCAATTCCTGGAGTTAAAAACACATCAATAGAGTAAACTTTGAGGAATCATGCTAATATTAATGGCGTTTCTTCAGATTAGCACTACTACAATTGGTATGAAAAGCTCAGTCATTTTCTTCAAAACCACTTTAACGAATCACCTATTTTTCTATTGGAAATTTCCCACTCTCCTATTGTTTTAAAAATCCAGGGGAGTTAAGATGGATTTTCTCCCTAAAAGTGTTCTTACTTATGCCTTAAATCATTTCGCTGTTCTATCCTGGTGTTTCATAGGAAGAAAGATAATATTATATACGAATCACAAAATAAAGAGCCTTCTACAAAAGACATCACTCTATTAGGAGCACATTCTAAGTGGCACATTCCATGTGCATTTAATTTTCATTTACAGTATGTATTCTATACCCAGTATGCTGCCTGTATCAGTTTTTGTTTTCATAACCTATTCCTGACACCGAACAAGAACTGGGAGTGCTGCTCCACGATTTGGCAAGAAGGAACAGGTTGTGGATGAGCAGGTTTCTCTGACTCACCTACACGGATCAAGAAGGAAAAATAAAAGGGAGAGGGTGGAGATTGGGGGAGGGTGGCTGGGGGAGAGAGAGGAGTGACGTGTTCCTTTGGATGCGGTGTGCAATGCAGCTGGCAGACTGCCTGCCCGCGGTGCCACAGAGTTCCAGGCATGCCAGTCCAGCTGACTCAGCTCTTCAGAAGAAGGAAAAGGAAGGGAGAAAATTTCAACAAATGTTTCTGATATCTGAGGGACGGGGATGGCTAGGCTTTCTTCGAGGATTTTCAAACCTGTCTTTCACACCAGGGACTCAAGCGGTGTCCCCAAAGGAGTATTAGGGAGAGACGCTCACTCGATAACCTCGTACAGAACTCCTTATGCTCGTATCAAATCGTGCCTCTGTGGTTGCTGGAAAATTCAGTAGCACAGCTTCATCCCACAAACCAGAAACGTCAGGCCTTTCCTAGCCAAGGCTAGCTGCTCTCAGACAAGCCACTGTCTCCAAGGAGACGAGCAAAATGCATGCACATGAAGGCTATCCAAGTGAGAGAGAGTCTATGGCCCGTGTCACTACTTTTATATAAAAATTTCATCATCAGATTCACACTGTGTATCCTTTGCATGTGATTTATTTTCTAGAAAGAGCTTAAAGTCCTAAATAGCCTGGGCTCTGCCTACCTGTGAGACCAGCTGTATCCCAGGATGCAGTACCGTGTCATAGACAGCTCAGAACAGCCCTGGTCCTCTTTGGCTGGGGGAGACACTGTGCTGTCCTAGACTTCCACTCCAAACTCCAGAGGCAGGAGGAAGAAAGTCTGTATTTCCCAGCAAAAGGAATAGAAACACAGGCTAACGCCCCAGCTGTCAAAGCCCCTAATTCTCACTGAAATCAAGCAGTCCTCAATGGTTTTGAAGATAAGGGCCTCAGTGAACTGGCCCCAAAATCAGCACTGGGATGAGCTTATCTTAATTTTCCGGTCGGGATCCTCACCACGGGCTCTCAACTGTTCCAGAGCAGGCGAGAGCATTCATATCTGTCTCACTGGAAGAGAGGGAAAGGACACATGCTCGGAGAGCCCATTCTCCTATCTTTAATACAGAGTAGCTCTCTGGGCAGGAGTCATCTCAGGATCCCAGGGAACTCTGTTGCCTGACATGGAAAATCCTACCAAATTACACTGCCCCACCGGTCCCTCAGCGTTTCCCACAGAGGTACAGCGACTCTTGCATATTTAATATAAAAAGAATGAATGGCCTTTAGGTCGAGGCTTTTCTGAAAGCGAGTGCTTTGCAGCCCCCAGATAACCGTGTGGATGGGGAATATCCCAGCCAGGTGCTCTTTGTCAAAGTTTCAATAGGCAGGGCCTCACCAGCATTTCTCCCAGCTTCAGGAATGAAGATAGAGATCTCGTCTCTCTGTTGCAAGGCACAGAGGGAACTTGGGGCACCCTGTCTGAAATCAACGCAGCACAAGTTATGCAAAACATGTGTGCAACTGGCATCTCTTGTGTAATCCTGGCTGCAATCAACCCCTCTAACCACTCCAGATAGGAAGGAGGGGCAGAGGGTGGAGAAAGTTCACACTTAGATCAAATAGAAAATGGGAAAATATCCAGAGAGCTTTAGTCAGGTAAAAACACAGTTCCCTCTCATGGGAAACCTCCAGGACAAGTTTCCTTGAACTTCATGCAGGGTTATAAATAGGAGGAGAGTCACACAGAGTTCAGTACAGGTTCACTATAAAAAAAAAGAAAAAAAGAATCTAGACGTTCTCATTTTCCTTCTTGAGTGATATCCATCAATATCTTAGCTGTAAGCCAATTCATAATTACAGGTTGCTGAGAGCTCAGGAGAATACATCAGCAGCAGCTTTCTGCAGCTCTGCTATGACATGGTGTTAACTGGGTTATTTTTTCCCCCTTTAGTTTCTCCTGACTTCCTTTCCAGATGGCAAAAATACCTCTATTACACCTTAAAGCACTCATATATTATCAAAAAAAGTCAGTGGCTGTTCTCCATTTCGCACTGCCCCAGTGCGAAACAGCTCTGAGATAGCAGTGAGAGATGGCCTCAAACCACCGTTTGATTCCAAGCTCAAACTTTCTCAAGCTGAAAGATTTCACAAACTCCTTCAAGAACTGACAAAGGCCAGCTCCAAATGCTGGATCTCAGAGGCAATATGCAAAAGCTTTTTGCCCTTGAAAATAATTTTCTCAGGAGAGAAAAAAATAAATGTTTTTCCTCCTTAGAGCTGCTGTGGTATCTTGCTGCTCAAACTGAGCACCTGCAAAAAATGATCTTGATTTTGCTGAGACACATCTTTATCAAGTCAAACCCATGTTTTCATCTCAAGTGCAGAAGAAAGTTCTCAGTCACCTCTTGGCTCTCTGTTCTACAAAAACCAGTGCAGCTACCTCAGAAGGCTGCCCCTGCAGCAGGAGAACGGAGGACTCCATGTCCCTCAAGGTTATTCTATCGCAGTGAGATACCCACTTCCCAAAGACTGTCCGGAGCCTGGTTCTACAACGCTGATTTTTGCAGCTGGACCTTAGACTCTGGGTTTGTATGTACATACGCCAGCTCGAGCATAAAGATACTGGATTTGTGAATCAACCCCTGACGACAGGGAAAACAAGACCAAAAGAGGCCTCTGTAGCTTGGACTTAAAGGAGCAAAGGACTATACATCTTTAAATATTTAAGCTACTAGACCCTTACCTGCCAAGCCTGCCCATAGTAGTTGTGGTTCAGAAAGACAGGTGATTCACATGAAACTACCTTGGTGCTTAGGGACCTGAATTTGCAAATTGGGCCTCATAAGGGTTTTTTCCTATTTCGTTTTCCCATCACTGAAAAACGGATAACGAGGCAACAACACAAACCCACTTCACGCAGGATTTGGGCTGATGAAATAAGATAGGGTTCATAAAAGAAACAAGATGCAAAAAATACAGGCTAAGTAGTAAAGTCTTAGCATTATTAATAATCACCTTACTATTGTGTCTAAGATAATCACACCGGTACCAGGGTATAATACCTCAGTGGTTACCGTAACAATACGAAGTTATTATTCCTTCCACTTGGTAATTATTTCATTTCACTTTTGCACAAAGGCTAAGTAAAACTAAGGAGATAATATGCAACGCTATGCAGCAGGGGCACTGGCAGCGGTGGAATACTCTGCTACGTATTTACATGCCCTTCATCGCAGCAATACGGGTGTGCCTGGCAATCAGACGTGCATCCTGCCCTCTCGCCATCACGACAAGATCGAGAAGTGCTCTTATTTTGATTTCACTGACAGGCAACCGAGGCAGAGACGAGGTTAAGGAGTCTGCATCTATACTGGCCCACGTTTCCAAATCATGATGTGACTATAACGATTTACGTCCCTCATGAATGAGTGAATAAGAGCAGCAAAAAATTCAAAATTTGTAATGAAAAAAAGAGATGAGAGGACTGGAAGATAAAGACAGACTAGAACAGAATCAACGCCAGACATATGACTACAGCCTATCATAGTGTAAACTGAGCACAGGAATTACTCACAGTCACAGAAGACAGTGATAGGAAGAGCAATAATCTGCAGCAAAAGAAAGGACAGTTTAGGTTAAATATCAGGATGAGAGTTACAGAGATAAAAAGCAGATGGGAAGTGGAACTGTCTCCCTAGGGAGGCGATAGAAAAACAGTCTCTCTGTTTAAAAAACAGGTTAGGCATGCTGTTTAGAAGGACTGCTCCTCTATATGCAGCAGTCTTGGCACACTCATCTGTTTTTTTTTTTGATGCCAGAGAAATCCCTCATATAGCACTGTGGCAGAATAAAAGCCTAGAGGAAGAAGTCACTGTCTCATTTGCTCCTCCAAAGCAGGATGGCTGGCATAAGAACTGGCATCACCCAGCAGTGGAGAAGTGTCCATTTTCTCTCCAAATAGCATCCCAGTCAGGCTATTTGGAGAAACCAGGTGCTTTCTTCTGGTTGTATGTGGCCTGAGGCTACACAAACAGGGACAGAATCTGGCCGATGATGCCAGGATATGAATCGCTAATGTGGAGGGGAGACAGAAAACATGCAGAAAACTGGACATCAGCAGTCTCGTCCCAAACACACACTTCCATCTTGTCACAGACAGCCCATGCAGAAGAAAGGAACCGGTCAAAATTAATGAGGGTCGATCTCCTGTCAATCTTACAGCATGCTGACGCTGTCTAAGCAAGGACCTTGTTACCCTTATGTACTGGGGTGCCATATGACCTTCTGGATGAGGTGACACCAGGTTCAGGAGAGGGCAAAGGACACCCTGTCCTCTCTTTGTGAGGACCCTGTTACACTGCAGAACTGAAATCTGCCCTGGGGAAACTTTCCCTCACTGCACTGTTAGGCTATTAGTACTCTTCCCCAGTTTGGGGTGCAGAACCTCTTGCCCTAACACAAAACTCATCCTTGTCAAGGATTCAGAGACTTAACCTGGCACCAAACACACAATTTTGCCACTCTGGATGATGAGGGAAAGGAGGAGACAATGCACCCTCTCTCCAGACCTGCTCTCCTCCTCTCTGCTGAAGAAGGGAGGACTTGCTGGTAGACCTGCAGGTGGCAGAGACATAGCAAGGCCACATTCCAATGAGAGATAGAGCAGGAGGCACAAGACTTGTCTCACAGATACCACGATAAATCTTAGTACCTCATCTTGCTGCGAACTGGTATTTAGAATGAGGATACTCCCATGGTGTCGGGGTGTCTGATCACTAGCAGGGTGGGTGACCTTTTCTCTATTCAGCCAATTTACAGGCACCCCCATCCCCAAGCACTAAAAGGACAGGGCATCTCCTGCTTACACAGAGGCACCAGGAGAAGCAGGGAGATGCACAGACATATCTGTCATCTCAATCATACTCACCAGAGAGACGAAGAAAAAAAAAAAAAAAAAAAAAGGTGTGGGGGGAAAAGCTGATACTGAGTCCTGAGAGAGATTCATGGGGCTGGTACACAGCACATCTACTTTTGCTCGCCAGAACCACTTCTCCTGTTACTCCATCTTATCTGTTGGAAACAGATCTCCGGGGTTGAACAGTCAAAGATTGATCCATAACTGCTGCAGATAAGAATAGGAATCTTTATGGAATTTCAAGACTTCTAAAAGTCCAACAAGGACAAAGTGAACACTTAGTGCTTTGGGTGGAACCGTAACTTTTCATGAGTTCCCCCTGAAAGCAAAACCCAAATGTACCTTTTCTGGAAAGATCGTAATCCTACAGAATCTTTAAATCAAAGATGGTTCCTCAGTGATAATTATTCTCTGTAGGAAAGGCTTAGCATGACTGAGCTTGTATACTGAGATAATTCTGAGCATGTAAAAGATTATATTTTCATATAGCTGATATTAATACTTGTCACAGTAGTGCAGTGGAGATGAAGAGGACCCCACCACTTCAAGGATCAGGTTCCAATGGGGCTTTAGTGAAGCACGGGATACAAGTTGTCTCTACAGAGGATTAAATTTTAAATAAGGATGCCTACGGGATGAAAGATCTGGCATACCAAACTCCTACCCTTGTACACATTTTGATCTTACCTTCCAAAAATGCACATACAAACAATATGGAAAGCAGAATACCAGAGGTTTTAGACACTCCACAATACAGAGTGAAGGCCTCTAGGCACTGGAAGCATTAATGAGAAAGCAGAGCTGCTGCAGAGTTGTGTACATGCTAATAACAGTTTGGAACCTGGAGTCCGATAAGAAAAACACAAAATGATTTTGTGACGAGGTTAATTCCACTGAGTTTAACTGAAACACCATAAGAAAACCTGAGAGGAAGAGCAACTCTGCCTGATTAAACAGAGCTCTAAGTATCAGATCAACAGAATAAATGCCCACCGGCTCATCACGACTGAGGGAAGATGCTGTTAGCTAACCTATTTGTGGATCCGGGATTTGTATGCAAAACATCCCCTCCGCCCCTTCACATACTTGCTTCATTTTTCACAGACGGTATCCTACTTGTTCACATTTAAATTTTTTTTACCCCCGTTCACAATGTGTTTGAGTCAGTCCAGCTCAGAGTGTAATGAGAATTTCAGGTCCCAAGATTCTTCTAATTACTATGTTCCCATCTTCAAAAACCGTTACAGAGTAGATACATGGCCTTTTGAGAGCAGATATGCTAATAGCGGTCAAAGTGTCTTCAAGGTGAAAAAAGCAGTTTAAAACATTGACTCTTTATTATTTTTAATAACCATCCTTGCTTCTGTTTCAATGATTCTCTCTGGCTTTTGACAGGTGGAACTTCATGCACAGCATTGTGTTTTTTAGCACTGTGCTCACTCATCCAATTTTTCATCTGGACCTAGACCCTCACAGGCGGAACGACTCTCCCAAACATGTACTGACTCAGGCATGTTGTCAGAATTCGGATACAGGTTCCTTCTGCCTCTGAGCACAGTTGTGCACACAGATATCACTTGTCAGTTCTGCTTACATTCAATTGCAGGCGTGTAGGACATCTAGAATGGCTCACCACCACTCAAGAGGAGCTGAGAAGAAAGACCTTATGGAGAAGAAGAGATGAGAAAGACAGACTCGCAAACGAAGAAACTAGAAAGAGTTACAAAACTACCTTTCCATGAATGGGGCATTTTCCTTTTTAATTACACATGCCTTTTATCTTGTGCATTGTACGTAGTTTGCTAAGATTGTGCTTTTGGGAGTTTTTGCCTAAGCCTTTCTTTTCTAAACAAATGCTTCACTGCTCTTGTTTTGCAAATAAAATGATGCCATTAGTTCAATGCTATTGAAGAGCTGGGCAGTAACAAACAATGTGCAGCAGCAATGCAAGAAGAAGGGGGAAGGAAAAAGCAAGTATTTGTTAAAAGCAGAAAGCGGAAGAAAAAGCATTTTCTAACCAGGAAAAAAGTAGCTTGGAAGCAAATTTTAAAATGTGTTGACAGGAAAAGCTTCTGTGACAGAAAAAAATAATGATCTGACTACCCATTTTTAAGGAAGAAATAAACAATAAAACTGCTTTCATATATGAATAACACTTACATACTCCCACAGCAAGGGAACAGGACTGAAGTTGCCAAGATAAAGAGAAAAATAGGAAATTCCAGAATTAAGTTTGCCTGAGAAGGCTTCTCGTAGCCAGTTTGTGTGTATGCCTGATAAGACAGTCTTTTAATCACAAGATAATTTGCTCACAGGACCATTCTTACTTAGTGCAAAGAATGGATGGATGGTGCTCACTTAATGAAAACCTATTCTGTGCTTTGTTTTCCCCTTAGCAAGTGATCCTATCCCTCATTTACGGCTTACTGCCCAAGGCCGGCTCGGAAAACTAATGCACTAATGTTTTCTATGGGCTCTTCCAGATTACTCATCATTGCAGCCTTGACTTTTTTAAGAACTATCAAAGCATTTATGTTTACAATAGCATTATGAGAGGAGGGCTGACTTGGCTCCATTTTATATGCAAGAGAAATTCATGTCAAAACATAACTGCCAATTTTACGTGCTCATTTGAGGATGCCTGGCTTTTCAGGGTAAAAGAG
This sequence comes from Gallinago jamesoni, assembly GCA_025769975.1. Lineage (NCBI taxonomy): Eukaryota > Metazoa > Chordata > Aves > Charadriiformes > Scolopacidae > Gallinago > Gallinago jamesoni. Next base: position 41,103,274 of record JAOQGH010000077.1, on the reverse strand, counting down.
CATCAGGTTGTATGTCATATCTTTCAGAGTATGAAGGTCAACTACCAGATTTGTCTATCTGATCAACAGTCTTCCTTAAAACTTCTGGGTTTTGTTCATTAATTGCCTACAGTAGAATGCCTCTCATCTGTTTTTTATCTGCCTTTGTCTTGTTGTGCAATTCTAGAGATGCTGGAGAAGATGGGCACGTCTCAGGGTGAAACAGCAGGTACTCTGTGACTGCTGTCAGGAGATTGGGCTGTGTCTGGATCTCTTCCACTTTAAAAAACAGCAAAAGCTAGGCAAGGTGAAGCCAATCCCTGCTGGTTTGTCAAGTGGATCCTGCAGGAGGGGGCTACCAACTTTTGCCCCAGCCATCCACGGCCTGTCCCTATACTCACGTCCTGGAAGCCCACTTGGGCACATCCACTGTATTATTTGTGTTGCTGAACTATGGAATTAATTCTGAAAACAACATCTGAAAGTCCTGTAAGTACCTTGAGGCTCATGCCCACTCTTAATGTAATTCTGTGCATGAATTTCTCCCCAGGCGTTATCCTACTGATGTCCTGAAGGCATCATTATATTCCTGAAATCAAAGAAGCTGCATGTGGGAGGAAAATATAGACACAAAGTTCATTAGAACTCCATGTATCAGTAAAAGGTAAATAATCGCAGGAGTAAATCACTGGAAGATAAGTCCTTAATTATTTAGGGTTAAACAGCAGCAGCATTACAGATGCGAAGTAATATTTTGTTAACCAGTCATCCTGGGAACACTTATATAGAAAGATATTATTCTGTACAAGAAAGGAAAGCAAAATGTGGATTGTGATGCTTGGAAACATTTTCAAATAAATAGGAAATAATATTTAAAAACATGAAGGAAAAAAAAAAATCTATCCAAAGCAAAAAATGAAAGAAAAAAGAGAAAGAAAGAAGCTGTCAGAAATGATTATTTTTTAAAGTTAATAGTAGTTTCAGCTATTTCAGCTATTTCAAGTATCTCCAGATGCTTCTGCTAATTTCTCTTTCCAGTTACATTTCCTAATTTTTTCACCTTTCCTGTCTTACTGTATAAGAACTCTGCACGAAGCACGGGAAAAAATTGACTAACTGGCTGTAGGGAGAGAGTGTAACTGACTAAGTGGTGACACAAAGTGCTTTCAAATCCATAGAGCAAACTATCTTGGAGGGGAAAAAAAAAGATATAAAAAAATTCTTCAATTTCTTTCTTGCATACTCTGCCTTCCATAAAAAAAAATAATACTTTAAAACCTTCTTTGGAAGGAAAAAAGAGTGGGTTTTTTTGATTAACAGCACTCTCTTATTTAAGGAGGAAAAGGACATACAACATAAAAAAGGAAATTGGTGTTGCATTTATGAAATCATGTGCCAGATTCTCAGATGGTGCAAGCCAGCAGTGCTCTCCTTGCTTAGGGGATGGAGGTAATTCCAATCTATATCAGCTGATGATCTGACCTAAAGAGCTTTCCTCTTCTAGATATAAAAAAAATACACAGACTCACCTCAACTTAGGCATTAAGTGTACCAGAATCAAACTGGGTTGAAGCCTTATATTTCAAAATAGTTTTCAATCCCTTCTTTAAATATTTTATATGATATCCTGTTTTATGGTCAGCACTAGCAGAAGACGTAAATGTTCGATGAAGTTTACTATATTTGCTAGACCTTCAAGGTCTACTCATAGACTTTGACGCATGCTTTATTAAAGCAGAACGTGCTTGCATATTACACTGATACAAAACCATTTAAAATCTCTAAGGAACATCTACCCATCTTCTCCATGAACCACGTTCATGTACGTATGCATAAACCAACCAAGCTCACCTACATGATAGGAACAGAAAGTCACCATAACTCCCTTCACATAAGTGGGAGCCAGATTTTAGGGCAATACCTCAGGTTAACTCTTCACCTGTGAGTGCTACCCCAAGAATTTTCTTGGAGAGTATTGTGGGAGCCCTCTGCTGAAAACTGTTGTAGCTGACTGCTTAGAGGGGTGAAACTTTCCCCACTGAAAACGAAATGTAAAATTACAAATTGAGCACAGCTAGGCTCAGCTAAGTCAGTTAGGGAAGGAGCTCCAGAGGAACTCGTGTGTTTAAGCAGCTTAGGTGCCTTCTCCAAGTCCCACACCTTTACATTTCATCTCCATGCAAAAAGCTCAAACATCAGTCATGTACTTTTCACACAGGAAGAACGAACAATCTCTACCAATGGCTGTATCTAGGTAACAAAATCTATATTTATATTATGAAAGCAATCTTTAACCACAATGTTCATCTATTGTGATGTTGGCTATTTTGTGTCACAACTCTCTTTTGTATTTTAATCGTGAATATTTTTATCGTGTTTTCTTTTTTACTAAATTTCAAGTTGAAACTACAGCTATAGTCAGATACGTGAAAATTACAACTCACACTTCCACAGACATTCTCCCTTCTGATTTTCAGATCTAATCTTCCCAGCTGACAACTCTCAAGCAATTCTCTTTTAGCCTAGTCCTACACTTGCACACGCCCTTGGAAGCTCATGCTTTCTGTCAGCAGTACGTTTGCAGAAATACAACCTCCTGTGTACTCCGAAGTTGACCTGGAGAACCTTACCCTTTTCCATTCCTGGAAATGTCAAGGCAACTCCAATATCCTAAGACCAACCTAATGCTCATAAAACAGAAACCTCTACTGAAGCAGGGCTGACCCTGTAGAAGAAATGAGTACAAAGAGCCAGGAAGCTCCATAATTACATTTTCACTTGCAGAGTTTCTGCCTGTGGCTGCAATTCAACCACTGTGTTTCAGCAGTCATACATTTGTTAACACCTCGAAAAAGTTCATCTGTAATGCTGTCACTTGTATGCAGTCCAATTATCTCTGCTCATTCAACAATGAAAAACACAGTCTCCTATAAATGGCCTGGACACAGAGTTGAACATCCTAGGAGATAAAAAGTGGAGGAAGATCTTGCTCAAGAGTGCTACACAAATGAGTTAGTAGGCAGAACGCAGCCCCTTGGTGTAACTTACAGGGACTAGAAACACATCTGATCCTGATCACCAGGGCTACCAACATGACTACTAACATGCAGTTACACGATGGGTATTTCTTTAGAACATATCAAGAAGCTCTGTCAAGTAGACTTGATATGTGACACTATCAAGTAGCAAGGCAACCCAATTTCTCTCGGCCACCTTTTCTGCTCTAGGGTGAGTGCTGCGGCTGCCATGAATTAGGACTTTACAGCAAGATGTAACTGAACCAAAAGTGCAATTAGAAGGTTTTTGAAAGGTGAACAAGTATGAACTCCACCAGCATATGGCATTTATTAGATGAAGAAATGGGTATGAACTGCAAAGCAGGCTTCCAAGAGCACACAGTTATTCTTTTCAATCTTTGGAATTTCACAGCCACTTTGGGGCTGAGAGTGTCAAAACAATCTGCCAGTGAAGCCTGGATACACCCAAGGAGACATTCAAAGGGAAATGCGATAGCATCAGCAGAGGAGTTCAGTTACACAAAAGGAGAGGCGTGGCTGAACCACAACTTTTCTGATTCACATCAAGGCTTTCCCAAAGTTCAGAGCTTCGCTATCTGAAGAGGATGGTACAGACCCAGAGCCATCAGGAACACAGTTATTTTCACAACCTGCTTCCCTTGAACAGTAACAACAAAGATAAAAACAAGAGATAAGAGAAGACAAGGTGGGCTCACCAGAGTGCGTCCTGAGGTGTCCTGTGAGGGCGTCCCTCCGTCGGCAGGCATAGCTGCAGAAGGGACATTTGAACGGTTTCTCCCCAGAGTGCAACTTGATGTGCCTCAACAGATTCCCCTTCTGGGTAAAAGAAGCTCCACATTGGTTACAGTGGAAGGGGCGTTCACCTGGAAGGGAAAAGGAAGGGAGAGAGTTGTCAAGAAACACTGGAAGATGCATGGAGCGCGTTATCCCGCTCTTTGTAACAGTGCCATCTTACACAGGCAACGTCCCCACCCACCATCATCTCACAGCACTTGCTAAAATCAGAGGCTGTTTCTTTTGCACAAAAGGCAAAGCCTCCAATAGTGATTTGAGGCTCTTGATTTCTGCAGCATCAGCTTGAGGTGATTAACAGCCTGATTTTCATGAAGTTCTCCACCTCATAAAAGATGAGCTCTGCCCAAAATTTAGATACATAATTGTGATTTTGTAGTATTTATCTCTATGGTTTTCCACTTATTTTGAGTATAGGTCAAATCCACGTGAGTATTTAGAACTCATAGTAACAATTGGACTCGGACAGGAAGTAAGGTCTTTGCTTCAAACCAAATCTTCTGCTTACATTTACTTTAATTGAAATCCCTTTTAAAGGCTGCTTTGCATTGCTAAAGTGGTATGAAGGGAATCAATGCAAGTGAGGATCAGGCTCACAAACTTTGGGCAGTAGCAAACACTAACAAAAATATTACACAAACTGTGAAATGAATGAACTTGTGTTTATGTACAACTAACTGAAAAGACTTATTTGATGAAAAAGAAAATATTATCAGAAAATTGACATCTTACCCTCTGCCCTTCACTCCATGCATTCACACACACACACGCAGAATTTGTTTTGATGCTAATCCTTCATATTTGCCCTGGACAGGGGGAATTGGGAACATAAAGACAAATGCCCATTTTTTAAAAATTATTATTTAGAGGAAAACCCTTGACAGGTTTTGTGAAATATTCTCCAAAGCATATGCTATGTTAACATTTGTTGAGGACACTCAGTCTGTTTCAGCATTCTTGGGCAGGCAGTCAGCTCTAATCATCTACTTCTGTCCCACCAGGTACCATGCAAATCAAGAGGGCACATGCATCTACTCATGCTGGCCACTCACCTAAGCACTTTGCAACTGGGCTCTAGATGCTGAAATATTTTCACCAGCTATGGCCCCAGTTCAACAAGGTCTTGAACATCAGTCTCATTCATTTTTTTAGCATTATCACCTATTACGGAGCCTTGGTCAATGCCTGGTGGGACTTTCTGAGGTTGAATTCATTGGCCCGAAGCACAGTTCTCATGAAAAACAAACATGTTCTGTGATCTGCCACATCTTTCCTAAGACTTTTTCAAGTGCTTTAAAATGATTACTCTCTTGCTGGACCAAATCAACATTATGTTACTGTCAAAGTAGTTCATGTGTGTAGTGTAAAGTCTAACATATGTCTGTCCATTCAAATGGAAAGAGGGAGGAAGAGACCTCTTATAGATGTCCACAAACAATTCTTGCTTCTGTGGTTGAAATCACTGCCAGGATTTCAGTCCTGCCAGGAGGTCAGCAGAAGGTAGGTGTGCCATATATAGATATGCCATACCTCTGCAACTTCACTTCACGTGTGTGAGCTGCAATTACATCTGAAACCACTTGTAGATACACTGAAAAAGATACTAAGGTTTCTACAGTCTTGCCAAGAACGTTATAGAGTAATGATGAAAAAAATCAGGGCATAAAGCTCTTCTGAACACGAGCTCATTGGAATTGATAAAGAGTTTGTGGTTTCCCTTTTAAACTCCCACACTATACTTAAAGGATCTGATTAGCCATTATCTTCTTCTCTATCATCTCAAAATGTCCATAGCAGAGACATGTAAAGAGACTGCAGTAGAAAAATATATGTGTTTTTTTTTCTTTTCTGTTTTATTTTCGCTGTCTGAGAAAACAGGCAAAACCCCTTCCTTTGACATGTTTCTCAGCATTCAGGAATGATAGCTTCAGTTTCAGGATGACAACATTAAAGCATGTAGCAAGTTTCTTACCAAGTCTAAAGCCTTTCCTTTTATTCCTGATGTATTTAAAACTATGTAGTTAATACGTTTTGCCCACTACATCACCCACTTATGTTTGATATTTTGGAAGCCGCATATGAGCGGTTATTATTCCTCAAACTGAGAGCTGAAGAGGTGCCGAAAGCCTTTGGTCAGGAATTCAAATAGTCACTGCACTACAGTTCAGTGGCAAAGATGACACAAAAAGATTCACCACAAAGTCACCAATAGTCTGCTCCTCTCTTGCAAGAGACAGAATATGCTACAATAGCACATCTAGCCTTAAATAACCTTTCATCTATTTAAAGCTGGCATGAATTCATTTTTCCTACTGGGTTAATTCTGGGTAAATAACTCCTTTGATCTGCTTATTATACTTTTGTCCAATCATTTGATTCCTCCTCCTTGTTTAGGCTGCAGGCTTGTGGGACGACCATAATTTCAGTCACACCTTCACGCTATTGATTAGCAGCTTTTACATTTAACACAGCTAATCTGAGAGACAATTATCCCATAGAAGGGTGCACAAAAAAACCAGTACAAACTAAGATGCCAATAACTAAAATGGCACTTTGTAAGTAGATGGCACTATTAAACAAGTGGTTTACACAACTACAAGTGGCTACTGATAATAATAAGCACAGCGCGCATTTCACAATTATAGCTAAGTATTTACTGTTTGACTCTAATAAACTTACACTGATTTATTAAAACAAGAACTCCTTACTAGAAAGGCATGTACCAAAATATGACTAAGCAAGCGTTTGGTTTTCAACACTGGAAACTATGTGACTGCAAAATATTTTTAGTCTACTTTACGTATCAAACTTTTTCTCTATTTCAGAGCTAAATCAGGGCAGAAAAACCTCAAACCTTAGGGATGAAAAAATAAATAAATAAACAGTTTCTGAGTGGGAAGAGGGGGAGGAACAGCTAACCAAACAAAAAAGATGTTTCTTTTCAACTCCAGATCCAAGATCTAAAGCCAGACAAAACCAAGAATGCCTAAAAAGCCTTTTTTGCCAGCACAGGGAATTTAATTATCTAAAGTTACTTCAGGAATGGATGAGGCAAGGTAAGCTGGAGCTGCAAAGTATTGCCTTTCATAAAGGCTTAGTAAGATGGGCTTGTGCCAGGGAACAGCCCTGATAATTCAATTAAATTAATAAATAAATACATCCATGGGGTTTTATCATTTCACAATTAAATAAAGTATTAATTTAAAAGTATGCTTTAAATTATTTACCTCTATATCACACTAAACTACTGCTGAAACTTCACAGTTCATTTTTTAACATGCATCCATTACAGCTATGTCTCCTCCAGGAAAAATAATAATGAAATATTACTGCTCTGTAGCTACACCAGTATCTAAAGTACACAAGTTAACCTGCTGTTGTGTAAACAAATACCAAGATGAAAGGTGAACTGGAGGGTCTGAGTCAGGGTTATTAGCAAGACACGGTCATTTCATAAGTATCTTTAATGTATGGCAGCTGGCTGGAGGCTTCATAGCACAAGCTACGAACGCTGTGTAGCTGATACAACCTGAAACCAGGCGAATGAACTGATTAACTTCCTATAAACAGCTTTCAGATTTTACTGTGTGTATGTCAAATGATATTTTCAAAAAGCAAACCAACTCCTTTTTCTGCTTAATTGGAAGCTTCCCCACTAAACTCTCCTTTACCACCTCTCAGCACGGAAGTGCTGCGTAGAAGTTTCGGTATGAGTTATCCTTCTTCGAATTTCATACTGCTGCAAAATACATCGTTGATATTTTCTGTATCAAAACAGAAATTTTACTGAGGATAAAGAGCCCGCAGACCTCACAACCAAAGAAACTGAAGATTTTCATAGCCCTCAGCCGGTAACTTTTGTCCCTTTGAAATAAAATGGAGCGACTCACAAAACAGTGAATTTCTCATTAACAGCGAGGTCTGGTTATTTCTACCGCTCAGGTCTTTTCTTGGGAATGTTTTAATTACCTTTTTTGTTCTTTTTAAAAAAAACCCCACACTATTTTTAAAGTCTCTTCACAGTAACAAGAAAAGCCCGGACAGAGTCCTTCTAAATGTAAGAACCAAGTCCAATGGGACTACATTTAATATCTGTCCTAGTTAAATGTATATCTAAGATCTCAGCCTGCTTTGTTTGGCACATACTTTTGCTATGCAAAGGACAGCTTAGGTACTTCTCAAACAGGATTCTTTTTTTTAAGCCTCAATGCAAAATTACTGTGCCCATGCTGCCATCAGAAAGTATTTTCTCAAACTAATAATATTGATTTTCACCATTCTGTAGCAGGTTTTGTTATACGTAGCATATTTTTGTTAATATTCATTTGAAATGAAACATTTCTCCTAATTCATCAGGTGCTGCAACTGCTGTCATTCTGCTCTGTCCCAGGAGCACAAATGAAATATTAGCTGTGCTACCACCAGACCGACAGGCAGTGAGTCACAACCTGCCTTTACCCGAGCAAAATGGAGCAGCAGACTTTGCTCCATTTCTGTATTTTTTATTCTGGGGACTATCTAGTCTGCATATCTACTTACTGTTCCATCAGATTCATTTAACTGGCTGCACATCTCTTAAAATCAGTGATTTTTACCAAGGTTTTTTGTTGGAAAAAACCTACTTCCAGATTGGGCAATTTATTACAAAACAGTAGTGACAAATCTCTCATGAAAAATTCCTAGGAAATACTGGGTGATTTCCAAGTGTCCTCTGTGCACCAATTTATGAACATATCCTTTAGAGGGAGAAATCATTTAAGGGAACCGGCAAAAGCATCAGCAGAGTTTAGCCACTAAGTACTGTGAGTAAAACACATCCTTACACATCTAAGCTCTCATTCCTTACGCTTAAGTAGAAAATGAGACTTTTGGAAAAGTTAGATTTAGGAACCTAAGTAGAAATCATCACTTTTAGAAATTTGGCCCTACAATTTTTGATTCAGTGCTAAATCGATTCATATTGCAAGAGGTACCTAGCCTGCACTAGGTTACAAATTACAAATTAAACCAAATAGAACATTTTTTTACTAGAAAAATAAGACAGGCAGTCAAATGGAGTTAATTGTAATGTGTTAATATGACCATTTGGTTAAACTTGCTCCTCGTTAGCTGCTTTAGGCATAGAAGTCTTTTATACTGAACAGCATGATTGAGGTTTTCCTCATTAATTAATTGTGTCCCAAAAACTTGAACTCTGCATGCAAAACAAAAATAAAATGGCATTCAGTGTTGCAAATGTTCAGTTATAATGTTATGGATGCTAAAGCAGAACTTAAGGATTTTCCTCACGGGGACATAATGTATCTCATCTCACTGACTTGATGGTACTAAAAGCAAAGATCTGAGACTCTCCTGCCATTACCACCCCAAGAAAGCCTAAAAATAACCTAACAGCAGCCCAAAGAGAGAGTGGGGCAAGACTGCTATCCCTGCTGCATTGTGCCTGGTACCCAGGGACACGGCTTTGCTCTGCCACTGTCCCTCTGCAGCCCCACAGAGAAAGCATTTCAGCTCTGCGCGTTCTTAAAACAGTGAGGATAATCACAAGCCTCCCTTAGAAATAAGAAGTGTTTCAGAAACCAGTAGTGGACTAGATAAAGGACTGGACGTTATGATGGAGAGAAAAATAAAATAAAATAAAAAATTCACAATTCACAGTGCAAGGGAGAACAACATGTGGACCCCGCAGACCATGGAGGCAGCAAGCAAATAGTTTCTGCTTTACCAGAAGTGAGGAGCAAGGAAATTTTAATTCAGGGCCACTAGCAAAAAGCCTAAAGAGGTGAGAAATCACTGGAGTTCCTTTTCATTACCTCAGACAAATTGGATTATTGACCTTATCTTCTTCCTCTCCCCATCCCTCAACATCCCCATGCACAAGCTCCCTGAGTATCCAGTGGCAATATTATGTTACCAGACATCTCCTGCAGTAACAAAAAACTCTGATAAAGATGCTGCAACTTGGGGCATGTGCTGTGGAATATGAAGTTTGGACCTCCTTTTGGAAAGGGGGGGAAAAAAAAAAAAAAAAAAATCAAACCTGACACGTGCTATTTTTCTGACATGAGAACGTGGCACACGAGAGAGAGGGTGGGGGATTACCCTGCTCACTAAAGCAAGGAGCGCATCGTGCCTAATTCCCACGTTGAGTATTTTATTTATTTTCTGTCAGCAGTGACGAATAAATAGAAAGGCCTTCTCCTGATGCCCTGGTAGATTACAAAAACGCTACACCTGAATTATAAGTGTTTCAGGGAAATGTTGTGTTCTGTGGTATCAGACGAGCAGGGTCACAGGCTCTGTGATGGAGGTGCTGTGGACCAAAGCATCGCTTGCATGATCTGAAGGATGAATGGGAAATCCCCAGCTCGCTCTATCACGGGAAGGGGTGACTGCAGGCATCAGAGGAAGCGGATGCTGCAGCACATGAGGATGAGAGACAGGACACTGAACTCATCTACTCTAGCCTGATCCCCAGCACAGAATATTTTTCCTGTCCCTGTATCTGTTTGACCAAACTACCATAATGTGGCAGGGGAAGACAGCAGCTCCTCCGGAACAGATGAATAATGGCTGGAGAAAAACTGCGCCCCTTTATGTGCATAATGCAGCCAAAGCCATATGACACAGCTTCTTGCAAAGTCTGGGTCCCCAGTGTAAGGAAAGCCACACTCTCATCCCAGTGTACACGCAAATTACAGCCTCTACTATGGACCGCAGCATTTTGTGTGATTTACAGAGAATGCTGTCAGTTTTTTGGGGAAGAGAAAAAGACTTTAGTTTTTGCCAACGCAAACAGCTGGCCAGACCATGCTTTGGCTTTGTACAGACAAAGAAGAGAGTAAGGCAGGATTCAGCTCCCAAAACATACTTAAATTGGCTTTGAGTGGTAAGGATTTTCATGCTAGTTGCGTTAGCTGATAAAGAATATAATCTGTTTCCACTCACTAGGGACAACCTCCCTTCCCTCCACCATTCTGCCTTGGGCTGCAAAACCAGACTAGCCACAGGTCAGGGCTCATTCCAGAGCTGGGGCCAGCCCATCGCACCCTGCTGCCAAGGAAGTGGCAATATATTTTAAAATACTGCACTTTAAAAGACAGATACCAGTATGTTAAAAATACCCCTTAAAATCAAGGATGTGGAAATCCAAGCAAACTTCTCCTTCTGTTGTGGACGGTGAAGTAGCAGCATGTATTAAAAAACAAACAAACAAAGCGGTGGTGAAAAATAAATATCCCCCACAAAATTTGCCAACTGGTTTACTGAGAGCAGAGCACCGAGCCGCACGTTAAAAGGAATGTCGTTTCTATATGCTTGAAATCATCTGTATAGAGCAATACATCACAGCTCCTCTGCTCAGATGGGAAAAGAGTCAGAGCTCTACGAGGAACCAGCAGTAGCCCGAGGGGAAAGAAGCTACCGGTTATGCAATTCCTCCCCGTCCACGTGCATCCAGCCCTCTCGCCTGCATGCAGAGGAGATTTCTGTTCCGTTCCCTTCAAATTTGCATGTCTTCTTTAACACAAAAAAAAGGCAGCTTGTCTGTATTTAAAAGATGCGCTCACTATTCGGTACCTCAAAAAACGCAGACCATTTAATTAAGTACCTACATCTAAATTTAGCAGGTCTAATTTAGCTGTTCGAGTTCAAATAAATGGACACCGATGCACCTACAATACATATGCTCAGATATGTGCGAGTGCCAGTGAAAACTTTTAGGGAGGTTGAAAGCTGGGGACTCAGTCTCTTACATCCTCTATTCTCTTCGCCTTTCTCAGTAATAGGACGTCAAATTGTTAATCAAGATTTCAGTTCTCCAGCTAATACTTTTCCCCTGTCGTAATTGCTGTCTAAAATCACGACTGCATCATAAATGACTCTGCAATGCTTTGCATTATACATTTATATTATTATCAATACAACTTATATACAGAGCATTAACTATGTAATATATATTTATTATTCCTCTCTACAAAAATTCTATTGATTTCTTTCCCATCCAGCACACACTACTTGACTGCAAACTACCAAGTTTACAAAGGGATTACACAAAATCTTTCTTATTCTACCTTAAACCCCCACTTTTCTTTTTATATCCTAGCAGATATCTCAGTCAGTGTGAGTCTCTCACCCCATTAAATAACAGCAGAGGAAGATAAAAAACAAAACATCTTTCATTTTGTCCAAAAAATATAAAGAGCAAACACCCACTGAGGCTCCAATACAGAAACCTGTACTTAACCTTAATAAGATTTAAGTGTGTATCTTTAAGTTAAGCATATACTGTAGCACTTCAGGTGACTTATATGCGCTTAAATCTCATAAAAGTTAAGCATAACCTTAAGTGTTTTTTTCAATCAAAGGCTCTGCCAGGTAGACCTCTGCAAGAACGGAGAGCATTGTCTTCTGGCACTATCTAGACCTTTATCCTGTGGGAGGTAACTGTCACTCCCACCTGACAAGCAGCAGAGGCGAGCAAGCACCAGCCTCTTGGACACCCTAGTTTGTCATATGAGCCAAAACTCCACGGAAATTCCCAGTTTTGAACTCAAGGTATCCTCTTTGAGACCCCAAAGACCTGCTCAATCAGCATATGGCAAAGGTTTTGTCTGCCTCTTGAATTCTCAAATCCATAAGCCTAACAAGTTGGTTTGGTCTCCAACCAGCAGTAGTACTAACAGTAATAAAAATAAACAATTGGAGAGTGCAAGTCTTGAAAGGTTCACAAAAATGGTATCTGGATGGTGAGGGGGGAGTCAAGGACTAGCCCACAAGAGTGGTTCAGGCAAGGTATGCCTCATGGAGCTGTCAGGCAATGAGCAGCAAGCCCACTCTGCCATCAGGATCACTGGGTAACATGTGTACCCTGCGGGGTTTGCTAATCTCAGGTTTGCTGCAACACTGGCATCACACACAGCTACTTGCAAAGGAAGCGTGAGAAATCCAGGAAGCTGCTGGCGTTGTTCACCTGTGAGCACTTCAAAGGGAAGACCATCTAAGACCTGCTTTAAAGGCTCAAAAGCCTTGCACGTGAGCACACACATGAACACTCACACATACACCCACCCTCCATGCCAGAGAGTGACTCTCACCATCTTGCCCCTGACAGGAATGATTAAAAAAAAAAAAAGGCAATTTCCAGGCTTTTGTGCTGTTTTTAAGAACGAAAGGCTGGAAATCAAGGTCAAGGAAGCAGCATGCTTGCCAGAAAAATAGCATCACCAGAATTTGGGGAGCAGAGGGAGATGCAAAACAACAAAACCCATCTCACCCCTCCCCAGTCTCCTGCTACCCCACGAATAAAAAGGGAAGAGAGAAGAGTTGTCAGGTAATATCAATATCAGACGCCACAGGCAGTCATCAGATTTTCTTTCAGCTGCTTACCAGTGTGGCTCCTTTTATGTACCATTAGCACATTGGGCCCAATGCAAACCATGCCACAGACGTCACATTTCAGTTTACCATTCGGAAGCCGTATTCCTCCCTCGCTCGATAGCTCCTGGATCTTTCTGTTATCCGCCATCTCGTTACTCTCAGTGAGGGGCTCTTCCAGGCTGCTTCCTTCATCATGAGCCCTGATCTCATCTTCCTGACCCAGGGGCTTCCTGTCACATTCCTCATCACTTTGCATTTCTAGCTTTACTGAATTTGCTGAAATAAAAATAAATAAAAAAATAATTAAAAGTGTGTATTTCTAAGTTCCCATTTGCTAATATCATGATAAATTTCTACTGTTATCAATACTAAAGCGCAGCTATGAAGCTCAAACCAAGATGAGGGCTTCATGGCGGTGATACCACAAGTTATAACTACATATTTCTTCATAGCTTTTTTTTTTTTTAAAATTCCTAATTTCTATTCCTATTTCACAGAAACTAAGGCACGGCGTAATCCAGAGACGTACCAAAAGTTGCAGAGATGCAGCAGGCTTAAGAACTGACCTGCTTCTCACCTTGAAACACAGGAGCCCCCTCTCTTTCAAGGAGCTCAAGTCACAAGAGCAAAGGACACAGCCAAAGCTGTTTCCTCCAGATCTCTCCTGACTAGTGCACCAAGACGTAGGGTGTCCAAAGATAGGACACTGCACTGCCACAAACTCAAGGAAAACAAGTACCCTTTGTTCCTAGCGATGCTGGGCTTGCGAGCTGTGTGGGCAATCTCCAAATCACCCTGCCTGCACCAGCAGGTTTCCTGATGGACAGGAGACCAATCTCTGGATGAGCCTCCAGTGCTTTTTTTGCTACCATCTTCTGATTCGTGTAAATGGGACACTGCCAAGGCAAACAGGTCTGAAGCTAGACCTACACTGCTGACTTATTTATATTTGCAAGTTAAATAAATGCAGTTGAAGATATTTCACATTTGCACAGTTAGACTGACGGGCTCATAGCCGATTGCTGTGATGCTCGGGTCACAGACAAACCTCCTCTTACTAGCAAGAGCTTGTGGGATCAATAAATATTTAAAGAAAATGAATGAATCAGGCTTTTTCATGTAGGGGTGCTGGTGCAGGGGTGTTTTAATCACCAAACACCCCCATTTCAGTGCCTCAATGGTTGACTGAAACTGCTGAAAGGCCTGTCCCACAGTCACACTCTCCATCTACAGTCAGCCAGAAGGCAAGCCCACGTGTCTGCTTCCCTAAACCTTGATCCTGCTGAGGGGTTTAAAAAGAAGGTGATTCAGCCTTCATATCTAAGCAGTCTTTGACCTCCGTACTAAGGCCATTGGCATGAGTGTCGGTGACAGCAGCAGACCTATGTGCCCTGGGCCTGGCTGGTGTCTCTGAATCCCAGTGAGGTGTGTTCCAGAGAAGCCACCCAAGGGGACTCTGTCCAGGAATCCAACGAGAGAATTAGGAGTAAACGTGTCCGATCGCTGTGAGGCAACAGTTTGAAACAGAAGACCTGGAAAAGGTAGAAGAAAAAACCCTACTACTTTGGCTTCCTCCTTCATCCTCCTTTCTCCTCCTTCTCCAGAATTTATGGTTGAAGAAAACACAAGGTTCAGAGACCGATGTTGGTGTTGCAACTCTAAATCACTGCTGTTACTCCTAAGCAAAGCATAATAAACAGGGCAAAGGTACCAGAGACGAAACAATGGTAAGATGTTGCTTTTTAGTCATAAAGTTGTTGAAACACATCTTCCACTATTCATCAAGGCACTAATGGGAGCTAAGGAATGAAAGTACTATTACGGCAAAGCCCATCCAGAGCAAGGACACAGCCAGATCAGATCACAGCAGACCAGTATCAGCACCAGCACCATCATCGAAATGGTCTGTAACTATGAAATACGTGAGCTCTGCATTTATAGAAGGAAATAAATATTTTTATTGCTACAGAGATGCATTTATTGTTTATAAAAAAATATAAATCGCAACCAAACAACCGCACAGACTAAAAGCTTGACCATCACCTGGCCCCAGTTGATTGCCCAGGGGGCAGTGTGCGTCTGTGCTGGCGTGGGCGCAGGATGGCCATCCCCACCTACACCCAGTGTGGTGGAGAAGCACAGTCCCCTGGGGACTCCACAGTGCTAACCCCAGTACCAACAGCACGCCCAGGGAAATATGTGGGTGAAAGCGACCTCTTCCTGGCCATGAAAAAGATGCCGTAAACTTTATGCAATTGCAAATCATCTCCCAAGGTCAAGATAGATTTTTCTCAATAGCTTCTTCCATGAGCCCACCACCGCCTCAACAAGGGGAGGAAGAAAGGCAAAAACCGGTCAACAGGAGGCTGTTTGCATTGCAAGTGGAAGAGGGGAAGTATAACGGGAAGCCATCCTACACTCACGCAGGAGCCCAAGGTACGATGGGTGGCGCAGCCATTGTGACCAGGAGGATGTACCCTCAGTGGACAGGCTGAGCAGAAGGGAGGAAGAGTGGGAGCTCTGCCAGCTCCACAGGCTGGCAGGGAGAAAGCTGAGGTCCTAGTCCTGCCTCCCCGTGGAAAGCACATGTTGGTGATTTATGGACAGCCCACTTTCAGAGCTAAGGAATGGCAGTTCCCTTTAATAGTAGCAGCCTTTTGGTGTATTCAGGAAGTCTAAGAATGAAGCCTGAATAAATGGTTTGCTGTCTTCAGGAGCAGGATTTAATACACTTGGCCACACAAGTAGCTAGGGTAGAGCCGGTATTAGTGCCCCGAGCTCCTCACCTAAAGCCCCAGGTTGCTGCCACAAGCCTGCACACTCTCCACACACAGTAATGCAGAAAATAACCAAAAAACCTTATGCTAATGGCATTTAAGTACTAACAAGACAGAAAGAAAGCCTTGTATCTTAGGTGTCTTCTTACATATATAAATTTTTGTTGCTTTTTCTCTGACATGGAATAATAATCACTTGACTGCAGTAAGTGCTGAGCACCGTGAGTTTCCATTCAAGGCAGTGGACCTCTGCCGGCTGAACACATATGAAAGTAAGGCTGCAAGAGCTTACAAATTGGAAGATCACTTACTTGCTGTCTTACCCAGGCATTTCTTTCTGCTGAATGATGGCTTTCATCCAACAGGATAAACAGCACAACAAAACAGAGTGAGCCATTTGCTGAAATGCAGCCTTCCAAAACACACAGGGCTCCCAAATTCCCACTAACGGAGCTCACAAAGCCCAAGTTAATTCTCGTTGCATCTTTCACCCAATCCCAGCTATTCCGCAGTTATGCAGGCTGTTTACTCCTCTTGCTTCCCTCACCTTCACGCACACAGAGCGCCGTTGTTGCAGGTTTCAGAAACCCTCCCGTAGCTCTTGTTGCTGCAGGAAGGTTTCCTTCAGCTGGGACTAGTCACAGGTCTCCAAGGAGGAGAGCACTGGTGCAGCAGGGATCTCCTCGGCTCGTTGCGAGGGCTTTGCTAATCAGGTCATCTTCATTGCCTTACATCATACTGGTGTATATATTAGGCTCATGTAGTAGCCTGCATACAAACAGGCACTTAAACTGCATATAGTTTGTTTTCCCTGTTCTCTGCCAGCCTTTGAAACTACAATCACTTTGTGGCACTGTCTTTGGTTTCACCTACAGCCACAAACTGGGAGAGTGTAAATGAACTCTGCTGCAAAGAAAAAAAGAAATATTCAGGGGATGTTTATGGCTATCTTGCATCGTACACATCCACGTCAAATTTCACTTTGGGTTCCCTCGCCTTTCTCATTCACACGCTTGCTAAAAGTGGCAGGCTTTCTCATTCCCCAGCAAAGCAAAGCACAAATAAGTAAATGGAAAAAAATTGAAGTTTTTGGCACTTTTCCTTAAAAATCACAGCAAAAGGGATAGCAGGAATAAACTGTAATCCGGCTCACTGCAAAAGCACACACGTGAAGTCAAACCATTTCCCTCCAGTTAATACAAGTTCCTTCCACTTTTCCCCAGTCCAGCACAACACCTTTGTGGGAAAAAGAGACAAGGAGCCACATAAGCTTCTACCTATGAACACAAAGCTAATAGCAGATATTCAACAGACCACACAGCAAGGTTTCTTTCCTATTTTTTTTCTTCTTCAGAGCACCAACCAGCTGATCCTGAATCATACTTTATCCTGAGCGGTCAAATTGAATACAATTATTGTTAATGTCTCATAAGTGCTAATTAAACTGTAATTCTCTGTTAAACAGCATTTTGGCAAGTTTTCAGTATTTCCTTCACCCACAAATTAGTGTAGCTACAAACCAGAAGTTGGAAGATCCACCTAAGAAAAACATTCCTAGTATTTCATCCTCTGTCATGGAAATTTGCTGCCCTCAAAAGTGAGATCTGGGGAAAAAAACACCTCTCCTGTCTTGCTGAGAGATTTGGTCCCCAGGTGGAATGTAAATTAAAGCACTGGTCATCTTTTTCTCAATCAAGCGAGTGGAATTGCCACCAGAGAACAAAAATCCATCTGTCCAACGTACCAGAGAGCAAGCAGCAGGACTGTGCCCCTCTGTCTCCTCCACTGTCTGCTGTCCTAGGTTGTTGCTTATTTTATCTGCGGCCTTGGAAACCCGACTGGCCACTGTCACCAAGGGTTTGTGGTCTCCAGCTAGAGGTTAGCCTTTCCTGGCAGCAGCCATGCACCACCAAGCCTCTTCCTGCTGCTCCCGGAGGAGCAGAAAAAGCCAGCCTGACCCCTCAAGCCCTCCCCGTGCCTCGTCCCCATCCCTCTTCCCTCGTCAGCAGGAACCAAAGCTTTGGCCCAGCTTCAGATACTCATCCTTGAGGAGGCAAAATTCAAATCTGCCACCCCCAAAGAGCCTTGGGGTGGCTCTGTGGGCGAACACAGCAAAGGACATCCGCAGCTAACGCAGACACAATGTGTTCTCTAACCAAACTCGTCTGATAACAGGGGGCAGGTGGTGCATTAGCTCTCCTGGGGTCTGCAGCAGATTCCCTGTCCAGAACACAACATAATGCGATACTGAAAGCCTGGATAATGTGTCTGTCTTTACCCCAGAACACAAAGAAATTAAGAAATTGTTGCTTCCCTCCAGAAAATTAGGCCAAGCTCTTAACTACCACAGCTTGGTAGTGACAGGCAGCTATAGCACGACCTTCTGCGTATCATCTTCTCAATGGTCAGTGGCACCGTCTATTTTAATCATGAACTTCTCCTAGGCAGTGGATTAATGACATTGCTAATTGGCAGCTAAAGACAAACAGAAAATGATCCAGTTTCTCACATGTTTTGAACCTGGGTACCTAGTTCTTACACATCACAAGACTCAGATGTGGAGTGTTTTTATGCTATTAAATGACCCATTTCTATACTATTAAAAGCCCTCAGTAATGGTGAGTGTAACACACTTACTGGCAAACCAGTGAGTGTTTTATAAAAGGAAAATTAAGGACGGGGGAGGCAGAAATCTTCCATCTTGACAGATTTTGAAAACTCAAGGTAAGGAATGCCAAAAGCTGGAAACAATCAGCCCTTACTCTTGTTCAGTCTAAGAGCACTCTGGTAGCAAAAAAGGTCCTTAAAGAGGGTGTTTACACCACTCCAGAAGTGTAGTGAGACTTTAATGCATGTTTAAACATACTTTCCTTCTGGAGTAGTACAAAGGGGTCTTAGTGAAAAGAAAACTTCATCTTTGAGTTTCTTGTTGCTGGTAGAATTTGGCTCTTAATTAACCAGTCTTTCCAAGTCCATTTCGGCTTAATTGCAAACTATTAAATGTGTAAACAAGGGAGCACCGACAAATCTTCCTTTTTTAAAAAGGCAGGCAAAGAAAAAGGATGAGAATGCCAGCAGAGCAGTGACAGACCCAGGCAAGGAATCTGCTCTGTTGTCACCTCACAGCCACAAAGTACTCGGCAAACACGTTAACATTAAAAAGCAAATTAGCTGGAAATTATATTTAGTTACTGAGAAACGAACAGGCCTCCCCTTCTCCTCGTGCTGTGCTGGTGCGAAGCAGGTATCGCTCCAAAGCTGCGTAGGTGTGATGCTGAGGAATAAGGAGAGTCAGGTCTGCTCGAGGCACTGGCAGCGGATCTGCTGCTTCGGGGTTGAAAACTGTGATCTTGAAGATCGTGAAGATGTCTCTTAAATGACACCTGTGGGCAAGGCTGCCTTAACAACACTGTAATGGAAAATGTTTCAGTTGGGGGTTAAAAAGGTGTATTTCAAGGGAACCAGTTCTGCTTTCAAAGTAGATTGAGGCTTTCTGGAGGCTTAGAGAGAAGCGAGGCTGTATCTGGATGGAACAAATGAGGGTGAATGTCACCTGCAAAGAAAGGGGAATTACCCAACGCCTTTCTCAAGTCAAGTGACAAAAGCCTAAGCAGGGCCTCCTACATTACACATGGACATCCCCGATGCTGGGTGTCAAATTTGTTTATCGCAAGCTGCCAAAGATTTAGCTTTTGGCCACTGAGCAAGTGCGAATCTTAGATGGTGACACCATGTTGTCATGGTGACCTCAGCAGGGTTATGTGCATTCGTAGCAGTTAAATGAAAACAAATATTTCATAACTAATAAAAAGGAGAAGGAAAAGGATAGATTTAGAAGCTTTGTGCTGAGTTCTTGTCTGCATGCTACAAACGGGATTCTTCAAGCCCACACGGAGGTAGTTAATACGCCAGAAATTCAGTGAGAAATGATCAGCTTATTTGGGCATACTTAGAAATTTTTAGTTTTCACATTGAAGAATCTCAGTTTAAGCCTGCTCCCTCTGAAGTCAATTTAAACTCTCAACTAAATGCAACAAAATACTTACTTCATATCTTCTGGAGGTGGTGTGTGCAGTAAGTGTAGACTAACAGGTCTGTTACACCCAAGTTTAGTTTATATTAGGATGTGGTTGCATAGCTAAGCCAAGCTTCAGTCAGGTTTTAGCTGACACAAAGCATGGTTGCCACCCTCTCATTACCCACACCTTCCATCTTTTATACCGGCACCAGCGCTCATGGAACGGGGTGGTAAACCAAGCTGGTTGAAAACTAACCTTCCTGAGAAAAATCAACCCTTTTCAGGTGGATCAGGCCCCTGACAAGGCGTACTGTGCCCCCACAAGGACCAGCTTTGGCTGCTGTGGAGCAGCACCCTGGATGTCACTGCATACTTTCAGAAGCGATGGTTTTAAATTACCAGGCAGCTTCTCCCAACCCGGCTGTCCATGGCCAGACACAAGGAATGAAGACTGCAGCAGAGAAACCTGTGGAACAACTTTTATGCTCAAATTGCTATACAAGCTTATATAAATATTAAACTGAAAAGACCACAGTTACAGTTGGAAGAGCTCTGATTTAAGCACACAGCATCCCAGCAAGCACAGCATTTAGACCTGAAATTTCTTTTATATCACAGGACTAAACTCTGATGTTTTCAATGATTTCTGAGCTGCATTGAGTGAGAACCCTGCTGAAGTCCAAAGGTTGAGACGCTGAGCCAGGAGTACCTTGGTATAAGTAAGGATGGTAGTATCTAGACCAGAATTTGCCTCAAGATGCCCAGCCTCTAGGCATGATTGTTTGCTCACCACAAGTTACCCATGCTGCATACCTCCATCTGGTAAGAGCAAGAACTCCTAATTGAATATATATGATTACTCAGTGTCGCAAGA
The DNA here is from genome assembly GCA_025769975.1 of Gallinago jamesoni. Classification (NCBI taxonomy): domain Eukaryota; kingdom Metazoa; phylum Chordata; class Aves; order Charadriiformes; family Scolopacidae; genus Gallinago; species Gallinago jamesoni. The sequence continues at coordinate 41,082,418 of JAOQGH010000077.1, read as the reverse complement.
CTCCTTTTCAGAAGGACCTCAGGCCAAATTTCACCCACAAATGCATAATGCATCCATGCAACTTGTATTTACACAAGTGAGAGTCATGTATTCATATCCCAGGGTAGGAAAAGTACTCTGGATGACCCATCCTCACCCTCCTTTTTTTGCCCATACTTACAAAGCAATTATGGTGCAACAAGTATTGTGCTTAACATAAGACAAAGTTTGTGCTGATTCCCTATAAGTGCAAAGAAGAGCTTCCTCACTCCCACATCCCCCTATCCATTTGCAATGTCAGAATCTGGTCGCTGCTAAAGAGGAATGGAAAGGCAGAAGTACTCAGCTCCTAGCTGCTGATCCTTAGCTCAAGCTAAGCCAGTTATTAGGCTTGGACTCATGGATTTTTCCCTAATGTCAAAGTAGGAGCAATTGTTGGATACCTCTTTATTTGTTCTGCTGCTTTTTGGGCTGTTTTGATGGAGTGTGAGGAAGCAGAGCTTTTCTTTTTCCTCTCTTTTTTTTTTCCTGTTGCATGAAACATGCTTTTCTGGGCAAATATAATGTAGCAAACTTTCTACCTTTATGCAACATCTGGTCAGCCCTTGTGCTCCCCTGCTCTCTCCTGCCAGATACCATAATCACTAAGATTTTCTGCCTTTGTCTTAATGACATGATGCTTGTTACAGACAGGCAGGTGATGGGGGGGGGGGGGGGGAGGGGCGGGGCCGGCTGTGGTGCGTCGC
>JAOQGH010000077.1:41055161-41081593 GCA_025769975.1 Gallinago jamesoni | reverse complement strand
CCCCCCCCCCCCCCCCCCCCCCCCCCCCCCCCCCCCCCCCCCCCCCCCCCCCCCCCCCCCCCCCCCCCCCGCCCCAGGCTGTGGTGCGTAGCAGGTGTTCTCCAGGGCCCCTTTTCATTGTAAACTTTTATTTCACAGCTACCGTGAAATGCAGAAGGCAGGGTTCAGTGATGTGGGTGGTCTTGCACAGCCCCGTCCCTTTCCAATCTAAAGCAAGTCTCTTACTGTCTGCAACACGTACATTAAATACTGTCAGTCTCCTCTCCTACCACAGCTCTTTTTCACTTCAATAGAGTTATTTCTGATGCACACCGGAAAGTAGAGAGGAGGAAAAATAAAATCAGGCTCAGTCCTGTAACGAAACACCCTGTCTCTCAAAACATTAAACCATTAACACCTTTTTATTTTTAAAAGCAGTTCAAATTCTAATAAGGGAGCAGATGAAACATATACACATTGAGCAATGACACAACATTCACCTCTACGGGGGTTTTCTAAGAGGCTGCTGAGAGCTCTATATGGTACCCAAAACTAGAAGTTTGCAATGGAAAATGCTGACAAACTACAGCTATATATGGATCATCTCCTATAAACAAAAATAAAGTGATTTATAACATCCATTTAAAGTGACCGAAACCTCATTGCTCACTCATTGTCATCTCTGCTTCTGAAAAAGTGCATGACTTCCTAAAATGTTTTCCAATGTATGCAAAGAGTAATAATTATAACAGTAATGATTATTTCATTAATAAGGAACTTTCCATTAGGAATCTGCACTATATTTTAAAATACATCCGATAAAGTTGTTGAAGCCAATGGAATGACTTCCCTGGGTCCAGACCAGGTACTTTGCTTCATTTTCTGACAATTTTACCATTAGAGACATTAGACATTATTTTAAATAAGTGAAAGGCTTTCATTACAAAGTTACACCTTTGGATCATTCACAGCTTTCAGGAAAAGATGTATTTATTTTTAATTATATAAACTCTAAATCATATTAACACAACCTGACCTAGCCATGTCCTCCTCCTCTAAAGGGAGGCACCTCCCCTGACTCATCAATCCATGGAAAACCATAGGATAAGCACCTGCCACAAAAATATTTTCTTTGTCAGGACGTTGTAGAAGGACATTAATAATAAAACCTTTTTTGTTTATTTATTTGAGTCAAAGCCTCGTCTGCACCCTTAGAGGCAGGTGACTGATGCAAAGCAATGGGCAAATCCCCAGGTACAGGACCATTTGCAGCCCTGGACCACTGCAAACATTTAAGCATAAGGATTTATTACCATGCACTTCACAGTCACTGCTGCATTGGACTCCAACGTGATTAAAAGGAAAAAGGAAAAGCAGTTTTGCCTAACCATGGTATGATTGCATAAAGTTGAAGAAAAGCTCTTAAAAGCCAGCATCTTTGAAAATGCTGAGTCCTGTCAGCACGGTGCTGCTTTGAAACATGTATTTTTACTTGAGACAGCTGAAAAAGTGTATTTCCCTTTTCTTTTTTTTTTTTTTTTTCTCCTTTACTGATTTCAGATGGCCAATGGAGACCAGGATTTGGGGATCTGGGATCTAGAGAGATGTGCTCACAGTTCAGAGATCCCAGCAGTACTGGATTCGGCACATTAAGGCAGGACTTTGAACAAAAAAATTCACCTACATCTAACGATGCACATCAGAGGGCCACTCTGAAAACCAGACACTGACGGTATGTTACAAGGATGGCAGAATCTGGTTTAGTCCCTTAGCTCTTTCCACATTTAAAAGACAGAACAGTCTATAATCATCTCCTACTTTCAGAAGTCACTTCAAGAAACTAAATCTGTTTAAACCCAAAAATCTAACATACTAAAAACGGGGGGAGGGTATCTCTGTTGCCTCCTTCCCACAATTTAAAACATACCAGCTATTAAAGCAGCAAGATATTTAAATGACTATTCATTCCGATTATTTTTTTAAAGCAACGCTAGGCTTTCACCTGTATCATTATTATGTAGGCAGTGACAGATGGCAATGGAAAAATATAAAATAACTCTTAGAGTATTAACTTTTTTTCAGTACCGTATGTGTCAGATTCTTTAGCATAAATAAATGGCATTACACAGTCTCATTAAATCTATACATCTGTGTAGTAACTTGCAATTTATGGATATTTTCTGACACAATGTTCAAACCAACAGGTTTAGCTCACATGTTTCTTTTCTCACCATGCCATCTCCAAGTCACCAGAAAAGCAAACAAAAGCAAAACCCTACAGTAAATATTCCTGAAGAATTCTATGAGAAGATTTGCTATTCATCGTCTACTCATATTTAAGGGAATGATAAAGAAAGAGAGTTATGGGATCGTAGAAGAAAGGGGCTGGAGGGAGTTAGCAAGTAAAATACATAATTAGGTACGTAAAAATTTACATATCTAACAAGTAAGGAATGCTTCCTCAAGTTAGATTAAAACACAGGGGAAACACACACATTTTCTTATATCACCCATCTAAAACCCCAAAAGCACCTACCACTTTTTCACCACAGGACCCAAGTGTACTGAGCAGGCACCCCCATCAACTGCTCAAACAAGAAAGGACTTGAGATTGCAGGACCGAACCCCAAGCTGAAACATTTCAGACTGCTGAGGAGGTCATATGGTGCACCATCCCCAAACGAGCTGAAAGATACTGCAAGTGGCTTTGAGCACCACTCAGTATTATTCCGGAAGAGTCAAGAAGATGGAGACATAACAGATTCATAGACTGAAGCGTCTCATAGATACTTCTTCAGCAGATACATAAAGCACTCTCCTGAACTCACCCCATAAACTCAGCTACTCCTTGGAAACCACATGCTCAACCACCACATACAGCCGTGCACGCAGCCCCTGATGGAGGGCAAAACTATTGCATTTGATTGTCTTCAGTTAGCTGGAAAGCAGTGTGTCTCCTTTGTTTTTTTAAGGGGCTGAGACTGGGCAGCATCAAGAAAGGTCCTTGTTTGCCTTGTTCTAGCTTCTGCAGCCCCGGTTACACAGGGAGAGCAGGAACACTGCTCCTCCTGAGGCACAGGGCCACAAAGAAGGTGGGGTGGGATGGGAGGAGAAGAGAAAGAGGACTGGCTTGTATGCCTTGTACATACAAACCTACTCTGGGAACACTCCCAGGTCCACCTTCGTGCATCCTTGAGCAGGAGCAAGGACCTTGTGGCTGCTACAGTCCCAGCTAAAGAGTCTGTTTTGGGGCAACAAGTTGTCTTTAGGAGCCCGCCATTTAACACAGCAGCCCACTGGTCAAGGCTGGTGGAAGGGGATGCAGCACCACTCACCATTACTAAACATTCAATTAAAGACAAAGCAAAAGATGAAAATCTGTAAATGTAGCCACAGGGATGATCAAAGAACAAGTGCCTGCCACAGCAGTCCTGCAACTTCATTCCCAACTCCTTTTTCAAATCCCTGGATAATACCTTTGGAGATACTCTCCAAAGAGCTCCAACAGATCTGGAAAGCTGTTAATACCTCCAAAATATCGCAGAGTATCAAGAAACACTCCTGCCTGAACATCAAGTCACATCTTGTAGACAAATTGAACCCTCACGTACACAACACATTCCCATTGGAAAGCTTAAATTTGGCATTAGCAGCAACTTCTGCATGTCAACCTTTTGTCTCCTTTGGGTAAAGGATCTGTTGGGTGCTATTTACGTACTGGCTTTTTTCCTCTAGGAGGAGCTGGTATCTCTGCCTAAAATTAAGATTGCTTGACACTTCCTACGATAAGGCCCTGTTTTTTACTTGCTTATCATATTGCCAAAACAATTTAGGCTGAAATTTGTGGGCAATATTTTATTTTTTTATGTGAAACTGCAAATCAAAGCAGTTCAACTGACTCTGACAAAGAGGTCAGAGAAGCCACCACCACTGGTTCTTAGAGTTCAAGTAAGGTGATCCATGACCGTCCAAACTAACAAAGCCTGCTTTTATACAGATTTGAACCTTCAAGTCTCTTTCAAGGCCCCTTTCCTTGCAGTAATCCCCATTAAGTTACCTGCTGCCAAACAGAATGAGTAACAGCTGAGTTCCACTTGCCTTTCTCCTCATTAACAAAGGCCAGCAATCCCAAGATCTTCTAACCATACCCCAAATTTCATCTCCTGGGTACGCTCCTTCGATTGTGTCAGTTCAAGAAAAGCGAGACCCAGAGAGGCAAAGTATCACTGACATGCCTTACTTCATTTTTGAGGATGGGTCATATGCATTTAAAAATCATTACTCACTGTAATAAAAAAAGCGCACACACACACACAAAAGGAAATAATTTGGCATTCTAAGAGCTTCACTAAAGCTCTTCAAAGTGCATAATTCCATCACTGTACTGTACACAGCACACAATCTCTGAGGGGTAATTATCCATGGATTGGAAGCCAGTGTGAATATACACACAGTCAGTCAATATGATGTTGTGCTTGCTGCTGCTGCTTCTCTTTTTTTCCTTTTTCTTTTTTAAATCAATTTTAATTGTCGTGGATCTATTTCTGCTAATAAAAGAGAGTGAACCGATTCTGGTCGGATAGATTTCTGGATACGGAAAATGAGTGAGCAAAACATGTAAGAGTACTTACTGTATTACCAGAAATATTTATAAATGGCTCTTCCCTCCCTCAGCTGGCAGAATATCAAAGCACTGAGGAAGCAGCACGGATGGCTTCTGAAGGGATGGAGAAAGCAAAAGTCCACTCCTTCATCACCAACCTGGAAAAGCAATGCCACAGAGCTCTGGCAGAAGCCCAGGCTGAACTGCTCTAACAGTAACATCTCCCCTCTTGTCAAAGGGCTGACGCTATTCTCAGCGCAAACAGTATTAGAAAGGATCACAAATGAGCCTCTACAGGGAATATATATGGTGTCTACTGGGTTATGACTACATATGAACTGGAGACTCACATTGTTTTGTAATTCAGATGTGATTCCTGGGACTGTCAGTCATTCCAGCTGAGGACAATCATATTCTCTGAGGGCTCGATGCCTATGTGCACAAAGACCAACCTAAACTCTTTGGGCTTGACAGCACTTCAGCGTTCTCTGTAAAACCAGAGACTACCACAATGAATTAGGTGTATTTAGACCATCAAAATAAAAACGTGGAGACAAGCACGTTTTCAAGAGGCACAAAGAAAATCATCCATATCCATGTATGAGAACTTAGCTAAAAAAGAAAGGACTTTGCACCATGAGCTACTGCAAACAGGGTTTCTGCAGAGGTATACACTTAAACACACACACATACACAGAACTACACCAGGATGCAGATACCTGGCACAGACATGTTTTTGCATAACTCATACCTGCACACAGACTACCAAGGCTTTCTAGAATTGGATTAAAACCCAATACACTCTGAACTTTGTCTAACGTCATGATTTGTTTCCACACATCCCACTCATGTTAACGCAAAGGCATACAAGCACACTGTGGTCTGCAGATTTACCTGGGCGGAGATGATCTGCCGTGCTCCCTAGCTGTCCCTGGGCACAGCCAGGAGCTTGCAGTGACAGCCAGGCTCTGGGAGTGTCCCAAGCCTGTTGTTTGTTCCCATCACTGGAGAACTACCATAAGGCGCACCAATTTCCAAGTTAGCTTGTGCATGTGAAAACGCCTGGGGGTCCTGATTCAGAGCAATACTTAAGCAATCTCTGATCTTTAATGTTAAAGTCAACAGGACTTCAGTACGTACATAGGTAATTACATGAATTCATCATTGGGCTGAGCAAGCATGTTCCAGCTCACAAAAGCAACGAAAGGACAACGTGCAGGAAGAACGAAAAGCCTTCAGGAAAGGATTAGTAGTGTCACAAGTTAAACATCTCCTCCCCGATGACATACAGGATCGGGTCAACTGTGCAGACAAGCGAGAACGCTGTAGCATGAAGCTAGAAATGGTAATGGCTTGCTCAAACTACTGCCTGTAGTAGCTTTTGGGGTAACAAATGCAGAATACTAAATGTACAATGATGAGTAGTTTAACAGCTCTCCTGTATAGAAGAAGCAGAGATTTTTCAGTGTTTAACTGCACGTCATTTCTATTCCAGATCTCTTACTTGGCTGTTTTAACTTACTTGGCAGATTTAAGTGTAAGAAATAACAATAAACTTATCTCTGTAATCAACCTCTGAAACCCTGCAACTCTTGCTTTACGGTTCTACAAATCATAACCTAGGAGGGCTATAACCTAATAACGATATGTTGTCATTAACAGTCTGCTGAATTACAACAAATAATATAGAAGGACCTGAGCAACAACTCCACCCCGCTATTTTAAAAATAGATAGCAGGGGTTTGGTGACACTATGAACACATTTTAGTTCCATAGTACTAGTACTAAACTACCACTAGTTACGACCAATCTTGGTTTTTTTTTAAAAGCATTATTTAATAAATTGTCTTAATCCACGCTAACTATACAAGTTCCTTGAATGATTATGTATTCTCATAAGTAGAGGAAATATCAAGAATTTACAGTAGGTCATTTGAGCACCCTCGCTCACAGCAAGCAGAAAGTAGTTCAGCACCTGCTGAAATAATTGCCAGGGAAGGAAAAGATAAAGCTATAAACCAAATTTATTGGCTGTCTAGCAGACTTTACATTCAATTTTCTCTTGTCACATTCTTATCAAGTGTATGTACCCGCACAATTCTAGTTGCAAAGGTTACGATTAGAACCGAGTCAGATTCAACTACCCTGGTGCCAAATTTGATCTGAAGGGTTCAGGAAGGCAGTATGCATGCTCCCAGGTAGGACATATAATTTTATATATCATGTGTGATGCTTCATTTGTCTGCTTTCATGTGCATAGTGGATCCATTGATTTCCTTTAATATTCCTGAACATTTAAAACCACTATTATTCATGCATATATGCTAAACAGTCTTTGCAGAAAGTGACTTATTCATATAAGCAGTCCCTCGTTACTACTCTGTTGTCAAGTTTCTGACCTGGGCTTTGGGATCATTGGCTTCCTTAAAGATATTATCGAAAGGGGATTCTCACTCTAGGGTTAGAATAAAGCATCTTCCATGAGGCAGAACCTGAGATGCTTAAAGCTTGGCGCTTTATTTTAGGCAGCTGCACCCCGCACACATGGAGGTGGAATATTCCAGTCTCCAGTTCTGGTGGGAAACATAAGGCAAATAGAGTTTTTGCAGTGACTACTAAAGACAAAAAGAAAGAAATAATCATACGGGTCAAACAAACAGTATAATTTCATTTGCTATGAAAATAATTTGAGTTGATCGGAAACGTTTATTTAAGCAAAAAGGAAATTAAACATTTCTGAAGTTGTATAACCTTCCCCTTTCAAGTGCTGGCCTTTTTGAGCTGAAATACATCATTTTGAAACAAACATGGAAATGTTTTCTACTTTCAAACATCAAAAGGCATTTCAATGTTGCTGAAGTGTTTTCTCCTCCTGTATTTTCATCTAACTTGACTCAAATTTCATTCTGGTCCTGCTCACAAGCTGCCTTTTTCTACAAATTTATTACTTGTCATTTCCAGCTAGCGATTTCCACAGCAAGCTCGTTCCCAGCAGGCTGTAAGGATGCAAACCAGTCTTGAGCTAGTCTTCTGCATCAGGAACTAGGAAAGCACTGAACTCATTTAAATCAAGAAGGAATTTCTGAAACAGGCATTGTTTAAAACTAACTAAAAAAAAAAAAAAAAAATACACACACCCCCAACATTTGAAACCTCTATATGTGCTTAACTGTATGATGGCATAGCCATGCAATATTTGAAAGAACAAAACAGCTGTGCCTCCTATCCCTTTCTTTGGCACAGATGCTCAATTCAGAAGCCTTCAGTGTGTTCCTGGTTGCCCAGCCATGGCAGGGATATAGGAACTCAACAGTCACTATACACATCTATGGGTCCCGGAGCCATACGCTCTGCTGTGTCTGGAATTTATCCAGCTGAAAAATAAACTCAGATGGGAAAAGGGTTGCTGACAGAAGTTCAAGGCTGGGAACATACAGAAAAGGGGAATAGTGGCCATATATGCCTCTCCCCAAATGCGAGCCACAAGCTCCTCAAGGTCCCAGCTTTCATCTCCTGCATGCGCTTTCTGCCTACCACGAGGTGCAAGTCTTGGTTCAGCTCTAGCTCAGCTCCCAAACGCAGGTGAGACCACAGAAGTCAGTACAAGGCTGCTATAGATACTCCAGTGTCTGGTTGAATTTATAAAAGCCCCTCACTTCTCTGGGCCCTAAACTTCCACTCAAAATCAGTTAAGGCACTTTCATAAATCTTACTTGGCATCTAGTTGCATCCTTAGGTGCCTGAACACACATTTAAACAGGAATCTAAATCTCTTTGCAACTCAGTTCATCTACAAAAGAGAGGTTGTAATTCTTTATCTTACAGGGGTTCAGTGACAATAAATTGATTAAAGTTAAAGATTAATGTTCATGTGCTGAAGTCGATGGAAGCAGAAACAAATCCTAATTCAGCGTGACATACACTGCTTACGGGAATCCCAGCATTTGTAAAGCCAGTGCCTTCTCTATCAGGGACAAGATCTGCTTGCAAAGAAACTTGCCCAATTTTCACCCCGTATATTTTGGCTCAAGCTAGTAGTAGCAGCCTGCCTCTTATAAGTCCTTCAGGAAAAATATCTCTGTACATCCTTTAAGTTCTCTACTGTCGGGTTCAATGAAATTGATGCAGAAAAAACTTGGAATGTAAATTCAAGTGACAACTGAAGTTTAACACAGGCTGCAAGAAAAAGAAAGGCATGTAGGGCTTTGCATATGTTTGTACAAAAGAGAAATTGTTCAAACGAGTGGGAAGAAATTTCTAACACTAATGTCATATAACATGACCCCATGCCAGTTGAGATGTCTTTCACAAAGACCGCATCACGTGCTGTTGATTCCATGACTCATTATTTCCAATACTAAAAGAAAAGCATGGCTGGATACTATGCTAAGAAGGAAAATTGATTTGTATCTCTACAGTAAGTTTTTCTTATATTGCAATATATATATTGATTTAAAAAAAAAACCCTCAGAATCTGGCTGTTAATTTAAGGTAAAAACAGGTCATTAATAGTAATTTGGAAAGAAAAAGTAACTACATCTGCTAAAATAGTATCTACTCGAAGAGGCACGAACAAAATCCTATCTAACATTTAATACATATTATTCTCTCCCTCTGTAAACACAGAGCATGACAAGTGCTGGCTTTAAAGAGGGGTTGCATTATACAGAAAATGTCAAGGCTACCACTGAGAAAGTCATGAAGACAAGGCAGACGCTGACTCAGAGGGAAGAATCCTACCCCTTTGGGATCTACACTTCAAGTACTCTCTCAGGCTGACCAAGCCCAGGCTCTCCATGGCACTGCTACAGCCTCTGCCTTCTAAGCTGGCAAGGGTGTTGATCATGCTTTTGTTTTCATCAGAAATTCCATCTGGATTTAAAAAATCTTCTCAATTTAGATCTCATCAAGACTTGCACACATCTGCAGAGAGCTTTGATTTCCAGACACCAAAGGCTTCCAGCAGGGAAAAAAGCTTCTCTGAATAGTTTTCCCACCCACTCTTGCAGCAAGACTGATAACAGTACATTCGTGCCTGTGCTTTTGGATAGAAAAGGTACACATACACATATGTACACACATGTGCTTCTGCTGGCGAAACTATACTCTCTTCTTAGCTTGGGTTTGGATGGTTTTGCTCGAAAAATATCACAGCCTCCTGAACTCATCAGAATACCGTCCACCTTAGAGGTTTTAATAGAAAATTAAACTTCAGGCTTTAATGGATTTTTGTTTCTACCACATCTTTACCTGCTGGCTGGAGAATTTAGGCGCAGGAAAAAACATGGATGTCAGCTGGACACCAAACATCATCAGCCACTAGCGAGTTAAGCAAATGGCAGGACTGAATGGAATGGATTGACCCAGAGGTTAGCAACCTTTCAAAATATTACACGTGACCATCCCTTAAATAGACTAGATGACACATTCTCAGCCAAACACAAACCAGAAAATGGGATTGTTATCCTGCTGTTTGACCCCTTTTTGTTAAAAAGGGACGGCAAACTTTCAACCTTCTTAAAAAGGCAGTGAGCTTTCTGCATTCCTGACCTTTCACTTGCAGAGGGAATGCTGATTTCTTGCTGAGCTATGGCTCTGATCATCCTTGCCAAAGCGAAGATGTACACGAGCTGGCTTACCCTTGTTTCCACCGGCTGCTGGAACACGCCAAAGAGGCTGTGTGCCCTGTTGCCTTACGCGCCGAGCCAAGCAACATGATACTTTTCAGAACCTTATATAGCACTTCAAGACCTGTATAGAGGAGCTCGAAACAGGATGACATAGAGGCCAATGGTGCAGGGAAGTTGAGAAATGTCTTCTACTTCGACTGTCAAACAGATCAAATGGTCTGTTCCAAAGTGGGGAATGATAAACTCCCTAAATTTTTGGAGTCAAAAGTTAGTTGAAATACTAGAATAACACACAGTCGGAGGGGAAAGTGGATGTGTTCACCCACATACAAAAAAAAAGGTTTATTCAAGCATTGCAGTATGACGACCGTGCATTGCAAATGCCCTAGTGATGTTAAAATTTGCAGGCAGTACTGGAGGCCTGAAGTTCCAGCATTCACAAGGTAGGTCAGCTAACTCAAGCACTGCATTTGGCTGTGTCGTTTCTCCCAGTAAGCCCAACGGGAAACACTTGTGCTGAACTACTATGTCTACACACCCAAGTTACTGTTTGAACAGACTTACTACTATCCCTTCTGTCAGAGCTGTGCCTACAGATCCCAAACGATGCCAGGGTCCCTTCCTGCCCAACGCTCTATTTTACCCAGCATAAGAAAAAGGTGCAACAGCAAAATGTCAGGAGGCCTGTACCTGCAGTGCCCATTTATCTATCCTGTTATTTAGTGTAGCGCTTAATAACATGCCACAGTCCTACGATTCTGCTTCTGAATGAATAAAAAGAGATCAGTCTCATTTTGCAATTATTGCAGCATATATCTGGGGTGCTCTCTATACATATGTCAGCACAGACAGACTGTATCTTCAGGCCCGAGAAGAGAATTTGGCCCAAGATGTTAAAGGGTTATTTTAAGGAATGCTTTTTTTTTCCCTCCTCTCTCTCTCTCTCCATTTGTTTGTTTTGGAATTGATACCAGGAAAAAAAAAATGTAACTAGGAAACAGAATACATAACCGCCTGAGGTGATGTACAAGAAGTTTCTTCGCATTCTCTGACTTTTTCCTGGTTAAAACCAGTTTGCCTGGGGATGGGCCAGCTCGGTTTCGGCTTCTCCTGCTTTCCCAGCATTCCACAGACTAACATGACCTTCATTAACTCAACACAGCAACTGGATCCAGCTAACAAAATCCAACACATGTAGGCACTTGTCCCCCTCGTCGTCAAGTGTAGAGAAACAAGGATACAGTTGTTCCAAAACTGGCCTTGCCATTTCCAAGTCTTATCCTAGCACAACAGATGCTATCAAGACTGCTTGCTGCTGGTCAAAGGCTGCAGCAGCTTCTCTGCACCCTTTCTGCTCACTGGATTAGCCCCCAGTTGTTCTCGTAAGGAACTGTGGATCTAGTGAGAGAGCCTCATGAAGAATAGTTTATAACAAATAATAAACAACTAGTAGCCAGCTCTATACTTGTGTTGGCTGGGCATCTGTATTTGTTACAGAAAATATGGACTTGTCCCAGTTTAAAAAAAAAAAACAAAAAAAAACCCCACCAAACAAAACCAAACCAAGCAACAACAGAAAACCTCAGAATTGCAGCAATCTGGACATGGTTTGATGGATAAGGGAACAGGGAGAAGGGAAAGATCTAGTCAGTCTGCAAAACTACATATCTGGAGATGCAACAGAGATAGTGAGGAATGCACTGAAGATAACAGACTGGCCTCATATTTCATTATTTATACAAACTTTTCATGTTTTCAGCAGTAACTCCACTAAAAAAAAAGTCAAGTATCTTTCAGTGGCAGAAAACAAGACACTATTATGAGCTAAAAAAATTAAATATAAAAATATCTCTATATACCATTCATACTCAGGACCAACACTCACTGGTTCAGATACTGCAGCAGCGGGTCTTAAATACTGCTGGCATCCTGCTGCCTTCCACAAAACTATTTTTCTGATTTTACAGGTTAGTGAACAAGAGCAGCTTCAGACCTAATAACTCCAAAATTGGACTCTGCACCTCATCTAGAGCAGAGAACTGCAGTATATAGAGGGATTGCATTATTTTATTGACTATGCTGTTTGTCAGGCTCTACTATTACTTGTGACAACCTTACAAATGCTAAATTGGATCTTAATCCACAAAGGCTTCTTCGGTAAAACTAGCCCTTTGCAAAGTGGCTGCGCTGAATAGCTACAAACCTAGAGGTAGACGCATAAGCCTTGCTCTAGATGAAGCCCAAAGCCATTCTGAATCAATTCAGTTGTAAATGGATATCTGCTTTATCTGAGACAGGTAACTGAAGGCAGCTGGGTGTGATGCCAGTTGGTCAATTCCTCAAGAAGAGAAAAACTAGCACACCTCCTACTCAGGGGCCATGTAAGAACAAGGAAGACCCTTGACTTATTTCTGACCATAACATGTAAGTTTAAGCCCTTTGCAGGCTGGGACCCAGAAAAGTTGTGGATGCCCCTTCCCTGGAAGTTCAAGGTCAGGCTGGATGGGGCTTTGAGCAACCTGGTTTGGTGGAAGGTGTCCATGCCCATGGCAAAGGGATTGCAATTTGATGATCTTTAAAGTCCATTCCAACCTGAACCATTCTACGATTCTATGACCGTCTCCCCCACTCCTTAAAAATCACAGAAAACTAAAGTCCACAGACTGAGCCTGGAGAAGAGAGGGCTCTGGGGAGACCTTATAGCAGCCTTCCTGTACCTGAAAGGGGCCTACAAGAAAGCTCAGGAGAGACAGTTTGCAAGGGCATGTACCAATAAGACGAGGGGCAACGGTTTTAAACTGGAGCAGGGTAGGATTAGATTAGACATTAGGAAGAAGTTCTTTCCAATGAGGGTGGTGAGACACCAGAACAGGTTGCCCAGAGAGGTGGTGGAGGCCCTGTCCCTGGAGACATTAAAGGCCAGGTTTGATGAGGCTCTGAGCAATGTGACCTAGTTAAAGGCATCCCTGCTTACTGCAGGGAGCTTGGACTAGATGACCTTTAAATGTCCCTTCCAAACCAACCCATTCTATGAAATAAACTGAATGGATATGGGCAATGGGAAATGGTGGAGGAATAAGCCTGAGGGAAGTGTTGCATAAGGAGTGTTAGGGTTTTAGTGCAGTTGGTTTAAACTAGGGATGGCTTGCCATCTCAAAGTAAGCAGAGAAAATTCAGTAAATATTTGTTAGGACTTTGCTCCTCTGTAAGGATTCCAGGTACCACAGTAATACCAGAAGGAATAAAAAGTATCATCAAGGTTGCACATCAGTTGCTACATCTCTGTTATTTGAGTAAATGGAGAAGTCTGCCATTTTTATCCCCAGTTTAATCTCAGACATGGTTGTGCATGTATTTAAGCAAACTCCTCCTCATTATAGTGCATATGATTTCCAGCAGCAGACAGCACCCTAGATGATGCTACAAAGATCATTACTGTTATGGGCATATACTATATCAAAAAACCCACTGTATTTCAAGTAACCAACATGAGAGATGTCCTCACCATACTCAAATTCCAAGATGGTTTTGTGCATGCATTCCCATCTGTCTTTGTCCTTCCCCATGGTGAGTTTAACTACCACCTCACCATTTACTGCTGTGAGGGTAAATTTATGCCACCTAGTTTTACACATCTAACAGCTAGATAGCCAAGTCCCAGCTAGCACTGTCTAGGTTTCCTGTGAAGTCAATCCAAATAAATAAGCATCTCCAGAGGGCAAATAATTTCATCCCACCTGTTCTGTGAGATGATGATTTCTGGAGAAGCCTATAGAATATGAGGAAATTACTAGTTTGGACTAGCTATCTAGCTTCTACAAGGCTGAAGTTTCTCTAAATGAACTCCACATGGACAGGGCTATTCAGCGCAGAACTTCACAGATTTTTCCACAGAAGATGGAAAATCTTTACCAGCTATTTCAGCTGAAACCACTTAGTAATAAGACAAGAATCTTAAGTCATCTTCAGAGTAACTCATCCTCATGAGATACCAAGCGAAGCTGGCCCATGTTGCTGTGCCATCCCAACTTCAGAAGGTACACTCAGATTGCCCACCACCACCTCCATTCTACTTTTTTGCCTGTTTCGTTCCTTCAAAAATCCTTACCCATGCCTTCATTTCCATGTTTTCCACATGAAGTGGAAGTCAAGTTCTTACAATGTTATAGGCCCTGTCTAAATTTGACAAATTTTTAATCAGAGTCTTTTGTGTTAGTGGAATTTCTTATACCAAATTCTATTTTATAGATCATGGATTAACTTATGCCAGAAGAAAATCTTGTACTTATTTTAATTACTTTGTTGTGTCTTGTAAAAAGAAATACAAACTCAAACTGGGAAGAGGGAAAGGTAACACACACTTGTCTTCCACTTGTCAAAATCCTTCCAATGATGCTGGTTTTAATAATGCCCAAGATCTACTCTTCTGCTCTACAGTGGTACAAACCAGACCCTTTTCTTTCCCATATTCCCATGGGAGAAACAACTACAGGGAAACAGCAGGAGTAAAAAGACGTGGAGAGACACACTCCACTCACCTATGGAAGCTTTCATATACTATAAGGTAGCAATGAGGTTAAAAGCATTCACACAAAGCATGATATGGTGAGAACATACCGTTAAGTGATGGTGAAACAATGAAAGGAAAACTATCACTAACAGAGGTAGGATAGTTTGAGAAGTCCACAGTCAGGTAGGATTCAGACACACTGAGATCAAAAGAGGTTGTTATGATCTTCTAGTCTGACCTCTCTACCCACAGAATTTCTCCTATTGATGCCTGAACAGAAGCCACAGTTTGCTGGCTGTTATCTTTCTCTAAACCACTGACGCTTTTTCTCTGCAGGTGCCAGAGGCAGGTAGTTCAAAGGTTTCTATCAACTTGTTTCACTCCCTTGTAAACGAGAAGCACATTATGTACACAGCTTTTCTGAGGACAGTCCTGAACTCTAATGGTGTGACCAATGGAATTAACTCAGGATTCATTACAGGCGTGCTGTGATCCACCCTGAAAACACGGGGACACGTGGCTGCACTTGGCTGTCCACCATGGTAAGTCTCCCTTTCCATCAAGCTTCCAGCCAGGACACCGAGCAAGGCCAGGTTTAATCCCAGGTCATAAGCACATACGAGAGCATACTGCTGGAAAAGAGGAGATTAACAGAAGCTGGAGTTCCTCCTAACTTCACAAGTGTTGCTAGGGCAGAAGTCTTGGAAGCTGACTCACACAGTTCCCCACCCTCCTGAAAAAAGCAACCTTGTCAGAGACCTATAAACTTAAACAGAAAAGAAAATCTATAGGTTTTCTCAAAGGAAAACAGACAGACACAAAAAATATTCTAACAAAATGCACAGGAAATACATGTACACTTGGATATTTTCTACGAAATTTTTTAAAAAGTAATGGAGAAAAATAAATACTTCCTTAAATTTAAAAATTTCTTATTTTTTTAAAAGTATTTTTTATAAAAGCTTGTTAGTGCTCAAGACAGTTGTACCGGCTATGTTCTAAACCAGATTTGCAACATGAAAATTAGAAGTGAAAAAAATCTTCTCCCAGAAAACATTGTTTTGGATTTCACACTGATTTTTTCACAGTTCCTGGTTTTCTCCAGATTTTTCAAGCACAGTCCGGTCACACATAACCAGAAGAACAGGCAGTACATCGCCAGCAGTGGCGTGGATATGAGAAGAAGCGGGCAAGGGATGAGGGTTGTATCCTCGCCCTGTTGCCAGCAACGGTGCTGCTAGAACAACACAGCAATACCGTGCGAGCTCGGGTCCTCATCTGAGAGATGGAAAAAATAATCACTTCTTCCTACAGTGAAACAGCGAAGGATCAACAGGTTTTCTGTGCTATTTACAGGGGGGGGAAATTGGCTGTTTGGCTTTTATTAAAAATGGCTGCTCTCAGGTTAGAGATTATTCTAATAGGCATTATCACCAGTTGGTTTGAGTTCTTTGGTCGCTGCCTGAGCAAAGCTGGAAAACAGATTTGGACTGCCTGCAATAAATTATTGACTGCTATGACTCTCAGGAAGCCCAAGGTGTGGTCCTTGCTGGCAGGTGTGAGGGTGTGCATTTGCCAGCCTTTCCCCCAACTGGAGGAAAGGTGCTCATAAAGCAAAACTGCAGAAGAAAAGCAAAAAGTGAGAGCCAGGATTCCCCTAAGTGAATTTTTGTCATTCAGTGGACACACACATTTTGACCACGTCGAACAGGCAAAGCGTATGTCAGAGCACAAAGGCACTCCACGCCAGAAAACCGGGGTTTATATTGGTCTGTACTAAAATGCATGGAGATGGCCAACCTTTGCTACATCTCCTTCTTCAGAGCCATGGGTAAACATGGTCAGTAACGCGGCAAGCACTGATCACGCACACACCACACCTACCAACTAAAGAGCAAATAAGGACAGACCACCGCTGTCTATCAGACCACTGTTAATAGCCTCTAAAGGATATTCATGCCCCCGTGGTGATGCTTCCAAAGATTCAGGTGGGGTTTAATTAACTATTTTGCCTGACACCCATCCTGGGAGGCAGGCAGGGAAATGTCCTTACCTTTCCTTGCAGAGAGAGGAAAAAATGAAACAGAAAGGTGAAGCAGCTTGCTTAAGTCTGCCTCATGAGCCAGAACTTGATTTCACCACCTCCTGCCTCCCAACCCAGTTTTCATTCCTGGAGATCACACCACCTCTCAGATCTGCTCCAGGTGAGCAGATAACACACATGTACTTCATACCACAGAGGAGGATAAGTCATAGTGAAAAATGACTCAAGGATTCAAAGGTTTGGTGTGATTTATAACTAAGCATTCTGAGAACAGTGGAGGCCGATGATACTCGAAAACAAGTAGGTAAAAGCATAAAATTAGAAGTGGAGTTAAGGTGCTGCGCTAAGCATGACAACCTGACTGCAAACAGCAACTCCTTTTCCACTTCTCCAGTGCCCTCAGAAGCCTTCAGACACAAGGCAAGTTGGGTTTCATTCATGAATCCCTGATACTACACCCAGTTAACATCTCAGCACCCTTTCCCACACTTTTTCTCTTTGTACAGCAGAAGATTAGTTATAAGTTTCAGGAAAAAAACAACTCTTTATCAACAGTATCATTCCTTAGGGTGCTGCCAGTACAAAAAAACCCAAGGGATGTAAAATTAAATGCCTTGTGTCCTTAAATCTTGTAAAGCGTATCTCCTAGGGGCTTCGGTTGCTGAAAGGTTCAAATGACATCAGGCTGTTCAGAGTTATCCTTAGTGGGTGTTTTCGTTGTTCTGACCTCATATTCTAAAACAAAACTGCCAATTCCTCCTAGTTAGAAATAGGAAATTTTCATAAACCAGACAGCTCTACCTTGTATCATTATAAAGTAATGCTCCTTGCTATCTCCCTGTTGTAAAAAAGTTGGACTTTAAAATACATCTTAGTCTCTGGAAACAGAAAGATATCATGCCTAGACTTACAGCAGTTGGAACAGTACAAATATTCCAAGGTGAAACGCTCTATGGCCAGAGGGTCTGAAAAAGAACACACTTAACTTAAAAGCCCTGAAGTTACTGGCTAATTTAAGTACCTGGTGAATCTTAAAATAAAGCCTCCATGTAAGCGTTTTTAGGATTGCGGCCCTCATTTGCTTCTAACTGAAGAAATGAAAACTATCATTATATAGCTCTGGAAAAGGCTTATTCCCTAAAAGATCTTATTTACAGGTCAAATTCTACACTCCCATGTTTATATGTAACTCCCATAAAAAAATTAAATAACGTCTCTTGAGGATCATGAGATCATGCAAATACACATGGGCTCCCAAGCATGCTCAACCTGGCCAGGTTCCTCTAAGGCAGCATCTGTCCCTCTCTCGCGGGTCCCAGTGTCACGGCCACAGTGCCCATAGGTTCCCTCCCCTGGGGCCGCAGCCAGGGTCAATACCCAAAGCACACTGAGCCTGCCCTGCTGGGGTGCAGCGCTGGTCCTCCTTACACCCACACGCCAGCTAATTTACAGCCAGCCCAGGTAAATCTGCAGAAGCTGCACCCACACCCCTGACCAGGCTGTAGATGTAACATTGAGGGGAGCAAAGCAACTCTGAGTTCTTGTGAAAAACTAGCCCTTCGTGGTCTAATTTCTAAGACAAGCTTTTTCACCCATCGCAGACCTGACAAATTTATGATTAGAGAAAAATGAGTTTCCATAAAGCTAAGAAAGGTGCTGCATTTTTGCTTATTTAAGAATTAAGACTTTCAAGATCACAAGCATTTTCTCCATCTCCTTGAAAGCACCGCCTCAGCCATACCTTGG
This sequence comes from Gallinago jamesoni, assembly GCA_025769975.1. Lineage (NCBI taxonomy): Eukaryota > Metazoa > Chordata > Aves > Charadriiformes > Scolopacidae > Gallinago > Gallinago jamesoni. Next base: position 41,063,081 of record JAOQGH010000077.1, on the reverse strand, counting down.
TGGGCCAACACTGGTGAAACCAAAAGGGTGTGTCAAAATTTTAAATCAAAAATCACACCTTCCGGGATGAGGGATTGCAACATTTCTTCCTGAAAATCATTTTCAGTTGCTTTTAATAAAAAAATACATTTAGTTGTGTCAGAATGCCCTTTGTGAGTAAGCAGATTTGCCCGGCAGCCTCCTTTCCCCGGTGCTGCTGAATTCTTTACTGTGTGGGGAAGACGGGATGGTTGTTAATCTCTGTATCGTCAGGTCAGCATCACAACATGCTCCTCCGACAATCCTACACCTCCTGTAAGAGCATTCCTCTACCTCCGCTTGTTTTTCCAAGTTTAATTAAAATCCACCACAATTTTTTTCCCCCCATCTGCTCTGCGAGGCGGAGCGCCTCTGCCTCATTTCGGCTTCTGGAAAGCAGCAGGAGCGGAGGGGTTAATGCTCCGTATTCAGAACAAAAACCACAACGCTGAGGCAGATCTGCACTCATCCAATCTATTCCCTGACAAAACTTGTTGCTAGTCCTGCCTGCACCATCCTAGATCTCCCAGGTTTCACTGGCCTCTAGCCAAAAGTGTCGTTTTACTCTCATAATGAAGGGGGCCAGAAGGATTTATCTTTCCCAACCTCTCCCTACATTATGTCCATCCCTGCAGAGCAATCTTCTTGTTTTTCCACATTTTCTTGCAGTCTGAAACCCTCCCAAGGGCATATCCCCAAGGATCTGCTGAGATGGAGGGCTTCTCAGTTTACAGCTTCTGCCTACAATGCTGTATTTAGTCCATTAAAAATCCCAATAAGGTTACACATAAAAGCTCCTTGAAAGTTTTGGCCCTGACACTTTACTCCTTGCCTTCTAAATCAAGTTATGCCTTATTTGAAAAATCTTTAGAAATTGTTTGGAGGAGTGAATGACCTATTCTGAGGCTTTAAAATTAGATCAAAAGTATAAAGTTGCTTCCTCCCAAGCCACTGTATTACTAAACAAGGAAACGGTCACACAATAAAATTTCCACAAGAAGAATGGTGTCTGTAAACTGAAGCTGTCACAGGTGAAGTAGTTAAAAAAAAAAAGCGAAGGCTGATGCTTCAGCATTTGTTAAGGTCCTGAAAGCTAATTCAAAGATATACAAAATGCAGTTCCCATCTTCCAACTTGCCTGGAGACCTGCCTCCCTCAAAACAAGCACCCCTCCATAAAAGCAAACCTCTGGGGTCAAACATTTTCCGTAGAAACTAGGTGGAGGATGAGAGACTCAGGTTAATGGGAGAGATACCAATTTTACCTTTGCCTCCTTGAGTAGTCTGCTATTCTGCCAGAGTCAGAGGATTAAAGACAAGTCCAAAGTCTGCCCACTGGACTCCTCCATTCCCTTTTAGCCTCTTTTCTCCCTACGACATATCATGACCAAGTTAGTCACAATATTCCCAATGACTCACGAGAGCCCTCACAAAGCACAGAAAGCACACCTGAAAAGCAACCAAAAAAATCCATCTCTGCACAATCAAGCGTTAGCTTTCTCTGAAAGGATTTATTTTCCTGGGCCTGGAAGACTAATCCAAGATTTAAATTGTTCTTCTCCTGGCCTGTGAAGAAAATCCAACAGTAAAAGTTCTGCAGCTGGAACTTAATGAATAATCCCATTGACGAGGCACAGATACCTGTTCTAATGCGGCAGTTATGACTCCATTGGCTCAGTCAATACTACAGTTGGAGAAGAAACCTCCCTTATTTTTAGGCTACATGAGCAAATACAAGTCTGAAAGCAGGGGGCAGGATCCTGAAGCCAGTAAGTGCTACTTTTACACACTAATTGACGATAAAACCACACTTAAGGGAAGAATGAACTTCAGCAGCACATCCATTGTTCCCCATTGCCATGGTCTACTGAAGGGAATCTCAACTAGATTGAGCCTGCCTCGAGTTTTACTTTGTGCTTTGATTCCAGCTTTGATAAGGTCACACCTTAGAAGAGCCATGCACAGTGTAACAGATGGGAATAAAGCTTTCAGCTACTCCCAGACTCTGCTAATAGCATTTCTAAGGGAAGAAAAATAAAAAAATTCTTATATCTATATAAATAGGTACGAGTTTTCAAGTTACTTTTGCTCCCACCTCATCCCACCAACCCACACGGGGATGATTTCTGCGGCAGTGGAGGCTGTAGCAGCTGAGAGTGCAGAGGCAAATACCCACTCAGGCAGGAGGGAGCATTCGCAACTGCCTCCCCACAAGGACCATAATCACACCAGGCCTTCTCTCCACCCAGCCACAGTCCTCAGGGAAGCAACTCCTACCAAGAGCTCTGCAAACTACCCAGATCCCCAAACCCAAACTACTCCTACAGTGTCAAAGAACATTTTATGCTCCAACCTTCTTTCCCAAATAAACCAGCCATTCTCCACTGCTCTTTTGCTCCTGGCACTGATTACACATTCTGAATTCACCCCTCTGAAGCCTCAGACCTTTCCTTCGGTCTCCTTCCTGCTGCCAGCTTGGGATCCAATCCATCTTGGGTGTCATAGGTAAGACAGCAACAGTGTCAACTACAGGATTAAAAAAAATAAATTAAAAAAAATGAAATAGTGAGGTAATGGTGACCTAATTTCCTAGACTGGCTGTCTGCTAACCACAACTTTAAGGTTTCAGAGACTTTGGCTCACCATCAGCTTGCTCTAAAAATGCCTTCTGTGCAAACCAGAAATAAGTGTATTACGTTGTTTTCAGATAATACCATCCAAAAAAAATGAAGACCACAAACTTGCATCCCCATAGGTAACTAGGCAAAAACCTTTTTTATTCATGTCAAACTTTTAAAAGAAATATGAACTTTTATATCAAAAGTAGCTTAATTCTAGCCCATCACAAGAATGATGCTGTAACACAAATGGCCCTGTACCAAGATTTCTACAGCACAGGCTTAATCCTCTCTGAATTATGTTAGGAAAGCCTTCAGTTTAGTATCACTTTATATCAGGTCAAGAGATAAGCCATAACATTATTAGCCAGAATGCTGAAAATCAACTGCGGGGAGAGAGTTTTGGAAACTGCATGCCATAAGAATGAAATGCTAGGAAAATGTGGAAAGCAATGTGCTTAAGGCTGTGACTGGGCTGGGCTGAGGCAGAAGAGGTCACGCATAGCAAGGCCTCAGGAATTCCCCAGGGACAGCACTGCAGTGACAGGAAGGAATTTCGGGGGATGTTGTATACTCAGAGTGCAGAAAAGCATTTCACAAGATTCTGCACCAGACAGCAACAGCTAAGGTGAAGAGCTTTGGAAGAAGATCTAAAGTAGGAGCCTGTACAGTAAACAGAGTTAAGAACAGGAGCCAAAGGGTACCAAAAGTTAAATTATTTCAGGTTAGAATGGAATCAAAAGATCACTCCAGAGGTCAGTTTAAACCTGTTTTTAAAAAATACATAGGTACTCATTTATTTATAGGGGCTCTTCTTGCCTATTTATGTGTTTGACAGTGGAACAGTCAGTCCGTAATGTGGTTCTGGTTCACTTTTCCCTTCTGTGTTCCAGTGCGTTACATTTGAATACCATGTTAGAGTTGCTAAAGAGAAAAGAAATGAAACTAAATTGAAATGGGGCTAGATCAGTGAAGGAATAGAGGCATCATACATCAAGTGATGTTTGATAGATGTGAGCCTGAAGTAGCTTCATCAGTATATAGCCATGTGTGCCTAAATGGTTCATACTGGGGGGTTAGTATACACAAGTACTGAAAATCACAACTCAGTACATGTTGGGGAAAAAAAAAAAACAAACAAAACAAACCAGTTTAGACTCCATTTACACAGATCACAAAGACATTTTTTCTGGAAACTAGAAAAGGTCTTGAAAAGCTGTGGAGAGGAGTGGGCAAAATCCCTAACCAAATTCAAGGCCAAGCTTAAGGGAACCAAAACACAGTTGCCTCTACCAGACTTAAAGACAGTATTTCGTCGCCTAAAGAGCACAGAAGACACAGAGAGAAGCACAGAGAAAAGTCCCTCCATTCTTAACTAGGGATCACAGCAGAAACATGGCTGAGAAATTCCAGTATTGCACACAGGAACCAGTGAAAAAGCGAAGTATGTGGTTATTCTAGAAGGCTTCATTCAACAAGGCTCTTAGGTGCACACTCAAATCCTGTACCAGCCAAAGGGGCTTGCTAGTGTCTTCAGACCCCTGGTGAATGGAGAGAGGATTACTCAAAGCTAAACAAGCACATAACTGTTTAACTAAACATTGTGCTGGTGAATTCCAATCTAAGACATTTTCTAAATACCCATATTGATTAACTTGTACAAACCCCAATTCAGGTCCACAAGGACATACTACTACTATCCCAGAAACAGCTCAATGAAAAGCAATCATGAAGATGCCAAATACCAAAACTCGCACATTAGGAATAACTGAAAGAAACAGGTTGATTGCAAGTGGAAGAGACAATTTCTGGAGACCTTTTTGCAATTTTTTTATTAGTACAGGAGGGACAGATATCATTCACATGCCAACTGTTTCACAGTGGTAAAAGGTCCAGAAATGAAGGAGCAGTGTAAGAAGAACAGAAGTAAACAGATTTGCTTCAATGCCTGGTTAACTCAGGCAAATATAACTTGGAGAAGAACACTGAAGTTTTTAACTGAGCTTAGGTAAGACTTACTAAATAGCAGTTCTGGATCAATCTACCTAAGCACCAGGATCAACTGGTTTATGTTGGACTCATCTCTGCTGAAAAGCCAGGTAACAGCAAAAATCCAGCTGCAGGAGCTCAGAGGGAATAAAAGATAGTGAGCATAGGCCACCTCATACTTTCTTTAGGAAAGAAGAAAAGTGAAAAATAAAATTATTCCAAAGACTGTGTCCTTTCCCTAAAGTGTCCTCAATTTTACCAGTTCCACCACCATCGAGTAGACAAGAAAATCAGCTCTGCTCATTCGCACTGACCCAAGTACCTCAAATGCTGCAGATCACTGACATGGTTTAAGAAAAAGAGGAAACAGTGTTCTTATAACACAGAATTTCTTACATCCAGATAAACAGTAGCAAAGCCTTTGGCCTCTCAAAATATCCTATACCTAAACTGCAAGCGTGAGGTTCTCTAACACATCACGGCTGTTTGCCAAGTGATTATTCAGCAGAACTACCATAAGAACAGAGTAAGACGTTTCTTTGCTTCCTGGGTTTCAGTCACACATTTCTGAAGTTAACTGTTCTGCTTTTCTCCATTTTTACTGCAGGCCGAGCGCATAGAAAAATCCTGGACCTGTCCGGTCTTACAAATATTGCTAACACAAAGGATCCTGTATTAATCTGAAATCTAATTGTACCCGTAAGTCCCAGGTGCCATTTTTCAGCTTGCTTCCAGCAAACAAATTCCTTGATAAAATGGAAATACATTATGTTCACATTTAAAGGGAACGAGTAAAAACTCACTCAATGAGGGTTTTCAACTTTGAGCTTTTCCTTCCTCTTGTGAAGCAGCCCTTGTAGATAGTAACCCAGAAGTGAAAATAGGGGTAGACACAGAAACAAATTTGCAAGAACTGATCCCTATTCATCACATTGTCCGTGAGATAATGAATTATCACATTCCAAGAACCAACCTCAGAGTGAGCAGGTATTAATCTGTGGTGAATCTTACCCCCCCAAAAAACCCGCCAAAACACCACAAATATAGTCAATGCAGATACAGGCACAATTTCTTGTTGTTCAGGTTTGACAGACAAGATACCCTGAGGTAAGGGTGGTTAGAATAGCTTTTCTCCTGAATAGCACTATAGATATATTCTCTTACATAAATGTAATAAACATATTTAACTCCTAGAAAAGTCCGGCTTCTGTCATTGTCACATCAGGCAGCTCAGAAACATGACATTTCTGCATTAAAAAATAATAGCGATGTCGTCCATTATTACTTATTTTTTTAGGAATCAGCTGCAATTTCTTCCTGTGTGTACTTCAGGTACGATAAAAGCTTAGAGCACCGGGAAATTCCTACTTTTAGTCTTTGAAGAACACAGTGAGTTTTAAACGTGTGTCCAGAAAACTTCTGACACTTAAGCACATGTTTTCAAAGCAGCTCATGGGAGGTACATGCACAAATCCCATTATTTCTTAACAGTATTAGTTAATACTGCTTTGAAAATACATCTTGGACTGTATTGGCATTAGCATGAACATTTGCAAATCTCAAAGACATTATAATTTATCCTTGGTAAGAAAACACTGGCCTACTAACTGTTGTCCAAAATCTCCTGTCAGCCAACCTCAATTAATCCCTTGTCTCCTTTACTAGCTGGGCAGCGTACCTTGTTTGTCTGGCAGAAGTGACACTATACCATCCTATTTCATAGTAGAGGAGAGGTAGACTGTAAAATTGAATTTTGATCATTGGAGAGAATTCATGATTTCAAACATCCTACATAAGAATGGCATCCCTTTTCTGCATATGATAAATGTATGGGAAAGGAAACCAAACTACTATGGAGCTTTATGACAAACAAGAACAACGGCACATTTTTTAAAAGGAAATAAATTATTTCTGTTGTGACTAATTCATTTAGAATTGAAGATGGGCCTAATCTTGCCCTCAGCAAAATACGTAAAAAAAGGAATGTACTAGGTGTTCAGACTCCACATCTACTGTCACGTCACATGTCCTCACCGGTGAGGAGCATTGAATCCCCAGACCTACTCTTCCCATCTAACTTTTCCTTTGTACTCAAGAGTCAATTCTGAATATAGGAGTATAGAAAATAAGAGTATAGAATATAATATTAAAGTCAGTTAAAATGCACAAGGGGTAGGAAACAATTTTCAAGGTGAAAACGTCAGACTAAAAACTACGTATTTTGATATTTGTTAGAAATAGGGACATATTGTTTAAAACATTCTTTATCTCTGCTTGTTCTTCCCCTCCTCAAAATATTTACCTTGCTGCATGGCTGGTTGCAAGTTTGGATAGCAAGGGTTGTCATAGAAAAGTGAAGTTATCTTGCTCCCAACAGCTAACAAAAAAGCAACACTGAACAGTGTCAGATTGTTGCATCAGGTAGACTCCTTACACAGTCGCTCAGAAAGATGACTTTCCCTCTTTCACCTTTCTCTCTTAAGGTGAGAAGAAAATGCAAATGTCTGAAGACCTTCATTTTTGCATTGCCTTGCAGCATACAAAATGAAAAAAAAAAAAAAAAGAAACAGACTCTTAAGTCCTCACTACTCCAAAGTCCCCCCAGTAAAATATGGAACATCTCACCCAACCACACCTCCAGGCATATTGGGGCTCCTTGTAGGCAGCTGCTTCTTTGCTGTAGATCTAGTACAGGTCTTGCCAAAGAAAACCTTGGGCTTTTCTACTAGAGCTCACCTCAATCAACAGGGTAGCAAATTCATGCTAGAATTGCAGAAAGTCAGGGAAAGAACATGGCAACAATTTTTCTGCTGCTGCACAGTTGAACTTAGGCCCATGAAAAGCAAGGCCTTGTGTAAGTGCCCAGACACTGCAGGCCTTGGCCTGGACGTTAAGAGCAGAACGGGAATGACAGCAGCCTTTCAGTGAGAATTTGAGAAGATGAGGAAGGAGTCGCTTATGGCTCCAGACAGACCACACAATTGGTGACCTCTATAAAGTGAAAAGGTGCCTGGCTGCCCTACGTGACTTTCAGCCCTCCGCTGTCAGACCGCCATGCCATACGATCCCATTCAGAAACGTGTCAGACTCCTGCCCACATTCTAGCAGAAGCAAAAGGGTAACTTTGCTTTATTCGTTGTCTGCTGCTTCTCATGACTTTTTTTTTTTTTTAAGTTTAAATAGCTTGCCACCCTACCTGATATTTACCCTTTCCTGTATTTTTCAATGGGCCCAATCCCATGCCCTTTCAAAAGGTTTGAAAGTTTTACCGGAGTGAGTAGACTGGGCAGAATATA
>JAOQGH010000077.1:40994646-41055061 GCA_025769975.1 Gallinago jamesoni | reverse complement strand
TTTTCAATGGGCCCAATCCCATGCCCTTTCAAAAGGTTTGAAAGTTTTACCGGAGTGAGTAGACTGGGCAGAATATACCTTCATTTCTTCACAAAGAGGAGAGATTCCTGAACTAGTTTTGAAAGGGAGTTCATGAAACGGAAGACGTCTAGTCGACGAAGTGCAGACCTCTGCGTGGGCTAAGCTACCCTGATTCTCAGGCTTGTAAAACGGCGTCAACATTTCCCTTCTCCACTGGAAACGCTTCACCTGCAATATCACATCATGGCATGAGCCATTTTCATAACTTTATCCTGTTGGTGCCTGACAGACATCTTTTGTCACCTAAAAACATTCAGATCTTTTTCCTCCTCCATCATTTACAGGCATTCAGGCTACAACAGAAATTCTTACTAGTCCCTGTGTGTCCGACTTTGCACTATGATGTTTCATCTCATTTTCATTGCTCCAGCCCAAGTGTGTCAACTATTTCTGTACAATTTTCTGATTGTTTTTCATGTTGATATCACCTTCTGATTTGACTTGGAAGATACATCAATACCTCCTCACTTTAAATGGCATTTCATTAACAAATATTTGAAATAAAACCATTTTGAGACTGAATCAGAAGAAGCTTGCACCCTTCTTGTAGCCTGATAATTCCAATCCATTACAGCCTGTCATGATTTTCCATTTAGACATTTTCTCATACACTTTATAATAACTACATAATTTTCTATCTTGCTAGTTTAACTAGCAACTTTCTCAGTAGCATGTTGCTCTGAGATGCAGTTGCTCTACCAAAATGCAGATTAGGTATACTGTGTTTCTTGTTTTGAAGGTAAATATATTTTATGAAAGAGAAAGACATGGCAAATCGATTCATAATCAAGTGATTTAATCACCTGTTAAAGTTGGGGTTTAAATAAGCAACCAGGAAACTTTAGTCAAAATACTTAGCTTAATCTTGTCTTGCATTTGGACTTCTCCGTTGCTTTCTAAACAAAAGCTACTAGCCACAGAGACCAGTGATTTTACAAATAAATGTAAACTTTATAGTAGATCATGCACTTCTTTTATTACCTCGGGATAAACCACACACTTAATAAAAAAGCTTAACATTAATTTATTCACATTTGTTTTACATGTTAATATATTAAAGATAATTAACAGCTTCATCTCCTAGATGATTTTAGAATTCATTATTTATGTCAACCTTATCCTGAATGCAAATTGCAATTGGCCTCAATCTCTCAAGCCAGTTTTTATTCACCAGCTTGCCGAGAAGAACAAATTTTTCTGCTTTTTCATCTCCTAGCCATCTTACCCACTTTGAACTCTGAATAAACTGAAGAAATTAGCCCTGTACTAACAGAAAAAGCACCAACTATAGTAATAAAGCACTTTCAGCAAAAATCTCTGCTTTTAAGTGCTGATTTTGTGACACCCCCAATTTTAGTAGCTAGACATTCTTTAACATTCCAGCAGCAAATATTTAAGCAGCACTTTTGTTGTTATTTAACTGATTTTTCTGTTACTGTCAATTTATGTTTTAAAATAGGTTCTCTCAATTTCAAACTTAAGCAGGGTTTTAAAAAGTTATTGGATCCAACCTGAAAATCCAATTGACATTTTAAAGCTTCCTTTATAAACTATTGGATATTTACATACTCTGGTGCTCAGCTTTCTCAGCCTGCCTTTGGACAACTTTGGCTGCACATGTTCCTGAAGGCATCTTACTCCTCATCCTCTCTTCCTTTTTTCTTTCCTCAATTCTTTGTACTATCGAGGTCACACTAATCCAGCTACAGCTGCTCACATGACTTTTGTCCTGAGTGGCTACTGTGCTATCCCTGCGAGCGGTATTTATTAAATTATGCCTCTCTGGACATTTATTTATTTAAAAACCCCAGGCTTGTGCAAAATAGTGTTAGCTAAGAGGAAGTACACAGAGTTTAATAGACAGGGATGGGCATGTTTTCTAACTAGCTAATCAGACTCAGAAAAGCATAAACCCATTTAAAACTTCCTGGTAAAATCTGGTGCTGTCACAACCAGCCAGTCACTAGGGTAGAGAGGAGTCACTCTCCATATCATCCTCCTCCCTTCATTTTCTGCTACATTCACTCTGTGGGTTCCTGCTTTGAGCAAACCAGCATTTAAGGCAGTACACTTTCCCGCACCGGCTGGCCAGGTCAAATAGCTTCACAGGGACACTTAACATCTACAAGCACTATAGGATAATCCTGGAGCCCTGCCCAGCATTCCTCCTCTTGCTTTCATAATCGTACATAAATTAACTGGCACTAATTAAATGTTCATAACTGTGTGTGGAATATCATTGCGTGCCTAATGCCTATCTTCAGGTGCATAATTAATTGCTCTGTGAGGCATTCTGAGGAAGGGGAATAAAAGCTCAGCATAAATGTTGATACAACAGTCTGTAAAGCCAGCGGACTAGAACAGAAAGGCCTCTGAGATCAGTAGCTTTCAGCTAAGACTCCCACTATCGTTATGCAGAGGACTAATTAGGATATTATTTGTTACCATTTGGAGGAGCAGCTTCTCGGTTTGGTTAGAGGTGAGCACTAATCAGCTGCTGAAATCTAAACTGATTATGTCTGAAGTGTCGACAGATGCAGAACTCCCCACGTGAAGAATGAACATGTGTCAGCTTTTTGTGACAAGCTAAGGGAATACTTGTTTAACAGAAAAAAAAGAAAAGCACATTATTTAATACTGTGCAACAGTTGTGTACAAATAGAATGAATCAGATGGAGAACAGTGGGATTGAATGTACCAGTCTAACACATAAAAATAATTATATAAAATGTCCTTTTTCTTCTCAACTTAACCAAGCTCTTTCCCAATGATGCTCTTCTCTTAATAGAGTTGTCAGGGGCAAGAGAGGGCAGGAAAGAAAAAAAAAAAAGCAAAATCTCTCAGACTTGATAGGAAAGCATCCTGGTTCTTTGTTCTGTAGAATGTGCATTAACATGTTGTTTAAACACATGTTAAAAATAAGTTTTCCATTCCTCAAACACTAAAGTTCCAATCCTTCCCCCAATGCCAAAATTATCTGCGTACTTACATTTTTACACTGTAACCTACCTACCTGATATATCTACACACAACAAAATAGCAATCTTTGCCCTAAAGAATTTAGGAGAGAATTTAACAGTAATACTCCCATCCATGCTTGAAGGCAGTTCAGAAGTAGCAGAAAGATCCTAGCTCTAACCAGGACAGTCATGTGGGCAGCCAGGGAGGACTGTCTAGCTTGGCAGGCCCTGAAAATTTCTTAAATTTTGCCAGGGTGAGCACTCTATCCTGTTTTCAAAACGCAATGGGACTGAAATAAGAGTAAAACTCGGCTGATTTCCTTTGATCTTTTCCCCCAGAGCACTGGGGTCTCATTCAAAGTAGTTTACTGCAGTCAGGGCTGAACAGCTCAACACCTAGGAGGAATAAACATCAACACTCCACTTGATACAAGTTACATGAAGGCATTACTAGTTTCAGGACTGGGGCTTCAAAGACAAGATTTAAAAAGTGAAAAGAACAGAAGGATACAGTATCAAAAATGGCGTGATAATCACCTCTTCACACCATCACCAGATACAAGACAGAGCAGTTGCAGTTGTCACGCTCATTGCAGCGAGGCAACAACTCGCACACTTATCCTGCCTGCACTTTGCTGGACCAGGTATACTGCTAAAACCTCACAACCATTCAAATGACTCTTTCATATTAAGTAATACGATGAATTATAAAGACACTGCAAAAGCATCTAAACTACATAAGGTGCTGAGCATATATATGGAAAGAGTCAGCCCATATCCCAAAAAGCTTTAATCCTCCTGAAAATTAAAATCCAAATGAACGTGTGGGTTTGAAATGTCATTGTTCAGCACCAGCCAATGAGATATTCCAGTCTGAGTTTCTGAACCATCTGGTAAAGAATCACAACAGCTTTAAGCATCCAAGGATCTGTCAGGGGCTTTAGTTTAGAAATACTAATAATCCCAACATGTGCAGCTCCTGCTGAATGGAAGATAGACCTACTCAATGATTTACTCCCCCCTCCTTTTCCCAACCAAGCTAGGGAGCATTAGCCTGAACAAGATCGGTTGACATTTCTCCATTCTCCAGTTGAGCATTGCTCAAATGATTTGAGAACTATTCCCCTTCTTCAGCTTTCAAGTCTCAGTGATAATCTTTGTGGGCCAAAAGGGAATAAAAATTTCAAGGAGAAGCATTTAAGGAAGAGAAGGCATTTTGCTTTGAACCACTTAACTCTACTGATTTTATGTGAGGGATTTCTTTCTTTCTTTCTTACAGTTTACCTTGTCTTTTAGAGGTGACATTTGGGGAATTCAAAAAAAAAAAAAAAAATGAAAAAAGGGAGGGAGCTTCATTAAACACATTTAATACTTCTGCACAACCCACAGAATGAGAAACACTGGTCTGGTGAAGTGAACTTGGAGCTGAAAGACAGGCATTTCAGCTTGTTTGTTGACTCACTGCATGTCATCAACCAGCTCAGGACCAGCTCTTGAAGGAGTTCAATTTCATGTATTCTTGACCCATTTTCAAATGGTCTAGCAATCCACACCATCTCTAAAAGTCAGGCCTACAATATCCCAAGCGGGGCATCCCAAAGACATGCGGTTCTTGCTAAAAGAAAGTTCTTGCTTTTCCACCACCTCCATTCTCTGAAAGTACAGAGGACACTGCTTGTCCATCACTAAAGAGGGATTTGAAACTGTGGGATGAAATACCCTTTCTGAACCTTATACATAGCCTGCTAGCACTGATAAGAGGGCTTGAGGTTCTTTTTACCTTTTAATTCCAATAGGGTTTTAAACCACATCTACAAGCATAAAGTTGAACTAGCAGTTTAGGACCATCAGCCTTAACACGTGGCTTGTGGTCACCATGCTGCACTTCGAAGAGTTTGATAATGCTCACAGCAGTAGAAAAAGAAAAAATGAGGTGACACAGAGACCTCAATACAATACATTTAGAGCGCTTATTACCCAGGGGTTGAGAGTAGCTGGCAACTCTTTTCTAGAGCAGCAGTTTGCAGTCACAAGAGCGTGTCACATGCATGGAGGGCAAACACACACGTATGAAGACATGCAAAGCTGTTATTAAGCAGTCTTAAATTCACTCAGGGAGGCCTGTAGCTACAATGCAAAATGGTTTGGTGTCTGGATGTTAGAAAAAAAAATATTGAAAATAAGCACTTTTTAGAAGAAACTGGCCTTTGAAAGTAGCCTCACAGTCTAGCCTCACTAGAAAGGCACTCTAATGTGCAGAATCTTCAGGGAAGTTGTTTAAAACCACTTTGTACCCAGCCAATTAACTCTAACTTATTGATTGAGATGGCATCTCTTAATTGTTCAATTTGTTAAATATTTCTCTTTGAAGAATTTTCTTTCCAAAGAGCCACTTACACCAATTTCTGTAAGTTGCCTTTCAAGCTATCGGTGGACACATACACATTCATAACAGTTACATAGATGGTGATGAGTTTTTAGTAGTTCAAAAAAACAGCAGCAACAAGAAAAAAAGAAAAAAAAAAAGAAAAAAAAAAGGTTTGTCTTAGAAAACCACACTGGAAAATAACCACTCACAGGTAATTCTAAACAGAGACTTGTGAAGTAAAGATGAATGTAACCGAGAGCTAATAAAGCCCTATCTGTTAAACTCAGCATCCTGTGAGTAGATATTGGGCTTTTAGCGCTCACCATTCTGCAAACCACTGGAAAAAAATGGTAATGGGTAAAACCCCAAAAGATGTGATAAAGTCTTCCTATTTCACTGAAAAGCCACATGCCATTTGCATGAACAATTCAGCAAATCATTGCAGAAAAATCAGTTGTCAATCAGCTGCTGCTTCTATATAAGTGAACTAGAGGGGAAAAAGAAAAAGGTGATTTTCAAAATTAAGAATTGTGTTGATGTATTAAAGCCATTGATCAGCACATGGGCCAACAGAGAAGTGACGCAAGTTATGAGAGATTGAATTAAGAAGAGCCAAAACCCACAAAGCACGAGCTCTTGCTAAACTCATAGGCTACTGGTGTCTGAGCAAGAGGGACATTTTTAGGTAAATGAAGAAGAATTCTTTATTGAATGCAAAACAACCCCATATAGGGTTTGTGGCCTTAAAGAAGAAAAATAGCAATTCACCATACAAAAAGTCAATGCTGAAAGGAAACCTTCAGAACACAATTGACCAGATCAACTTTTTTTGCTGGCATCTGGGCCTTTTCCTGTTAGCGTCACAACTTCACACTTTCCAAATCAAACCAGTAAAAGTCAAGCTGCCCCACAATCAAGCCACACATGAAAGTTTTAGAGCAACTACAAAGATGAGAAACAGTGTTTGGCTTTTATGTGCCCAGCTTCGCTCACCACCATCTCTTTCACAACCCCTGCCTAACAGACAAGCTTGTAAACACTGAAATATATTAATGATTCTACCAATGTGGGCATTCCCACGTCTGCTCTTTTAAGCCAAGGTAGACATGTGCCAAATCACAAGTGAAACCTCACCCTTTACACTTGCTAGACCTCAGGACATAACCTGAGGTTCCTAAATCTCAAAAGGAAAGATGTGATGAACACTCTGGTCTTTTTTGCCCTCTCAAAGCTGAAAAGGCTGGTGAGCATCCACGCACTAAATGACAATGTTCTCGGAAGAGTAAAAGGCAGGTACTGAGTTACACACACATCTCAAGCCAAGCATGCCTTTTATTGGGGCAGATGAGAAAACAGAGTGAAATTAGGCCTGGACAACAAATATCATGGATGTAAGATATAAGTCTATCCTTAAAGAATGCCCCATTTTTCAATCAACACCAGAGTTGGCTAAAAATAATAGTAATTTAAATTCAAACAGAAAATTGAAGTATTTTTCATTAAAACAGATTTTTCAACAGGCTTTAAGGAAAAGGAAGTAGAGGAAGAATGAAAATAAAAGACATGGAAATGTAATATTAATCATACTCAATTTTTTGTGGCTCTTACTACAATAATAGCATCTCCCTGTCCCATCCACAATTTTCTTTGCAAGATCAAAACCAGACTGGCCCAGCACTTCACTCCATATAATTTAGACTTCCACCGAGAAACATAAATAATACTCTCAGTCTCCCTCATACAGTCTACTATTTATCAGCTACAAACACCTTTACTGAGATAAAGTAGGTCTCCAGCTCTCTAGATCAAGGGATAACGTATAGCAGCATTTTGAAAACATGTTTGCCCAACTGGGGAGGATTCAGAGCAAAAAGGGAAGTCCTGCAGGATGTGCTGGCTTCTGATAGTCAAACCTCTGTAGTGTTGCATGAAGAACCAAGCCTCAACGAGGAGGAGGAGTGAGGAAAAGGAAATGTACACATACCACGACTTCGCACTCATACAACACTTTATTTCTACAGTCCTCTACAGAGAAACAAGGCATGAATCTTCATCATCCCCATCTATTAGGGATGAAACCGAGGCAGGGGAGAGGGGGATTTCCCTGAGACTGAAAGGTGCCGGGGGGAAAGCAAAGTTCACACTAAAAAGTTTTGCTGGCTCTCAGGACTATGCTAATACTACCACCCTTGGTTTTTTTCCAACAGAGGAGTCCTACCACATAATTGCTTCTCCAACGCAGCAAAGGACATTGAACTTGGAATTCAGGGAAAAGGGAGAAGGGGGAAGAACAGGGGAGACAAGCAGAGTTTCAAATCTTTGGTGTGTATTTATAATGTTGCAGAGAAACTGCATTTCAGGATGGAATGATTATTGATTTCTTAATGGATTACTGTTGCACAAATTTACACTACCTCCCCAAAACATCAATCTTAGGATAATAATTATAAACCTATCACAGTGTGTAGAGCATTCTGACTAAGTAGAAACTTATCGCTATCTGCCGGGAAATGGTCAGTTTTCTACCTCTCCCACTCCAACCACATTACAGCATAGCAAGGAGCTACTGAAAAATACATGCTGTTATAAAACAAAGTTTGTAATAGCCACAGGACATACCTCCAATCAACTTTCATTAAACGGACTCTTTTAAACTGCTGCCCTTAAGACAATGCTTGATCCATTAGTGAACAAGTTAATTAGTTATTAGAATCCTTTTATGTTATTTTTAATCACAGTAATGAAGCAGCCCCAATATAGAGTGAGACTCCTTAATGGGCAACATACAGTCACAAACCCACACACCCTCACTTTTTCTGCTTACCAGCCTACAGTCAAATGCTTCTGTAGCTAAGTAATTTTTTAGCTTTGCTACAAGCAGCATCACATTGCAAAAAATGACTGAATAACCACAAGGACTCCCTTTGACTTCAAGACGTGTCAGACCAAAGCACTGGAGACAGAGCACTATGAAAATTTAAAGTAATTCTAAAACAAAAAACCCTCAATACCCCCAAGTTGGTATGAGGTGCAGGAATGTGAAAGATTCAAGTCTGGCTCTGTTTAGTGGTTCCCACCCATAACACCACCTATCTTCAGCCCACTTTTTAACTAGAGACATTATATGAGGTTATAGTCCAACTGTGAACCATGAGCTAAAGGCAACCTGCAAAAGGGCTGGTTGAGAAGGCAGTGCCTCTGAGCTGCTGGCCTCCTTCCTCTCTCTGCAAGAGGTGGCCCCCCTCTGCATTGGGGCAACTCGCTGCATCCTTGACCAACACAATGTACACATTTGTTAGCTCCAGGCATCAGCATATCTTTGCCTCTGCAAAAACATCAGCACCAGGAGCTCCCACCCCTGCTCAGACACCACCCTCTCACTGTGTGAGACCATGAAGTAAACTGGATCCAATCGATCCAAGCTAAAAATACTCCATTTTGTTGTTTAGTTTTTCTTTTTTAGAAAAACTGCCGGCATTGCCACAGAGAACGAGGCATGTTGAACTCTGCTTTGAATGCTTGCCTTAGGAATAGTCATCTCTGCTAGAAGGGCATGAGGAATACTTGCCAATCATAACATCTTTAAACAGTCCTAACTAATGACAGCCCACACATCCAGTGCCGTTAAAATACACGCGGGTTAAAACCTGGCACACAACAGACTTTCAAGTGCCTGCAGCACTGTTTGACTGCAGTTTGCTCCAGAGCAGAGCTGTAGTTACACCCTGCTCAACACCAGTCCCACTGTACCCAGTGCTGTGTCTCGCTGTAAGCAGTGGGCAATAGAAGAGCCCAAAGAAGCCAAGTGCTAGAATTTAAATGGAAAGCCAAAGGACAACTTGACTGCAATGTCTCCTCCCTTACATACCTAAAACAATTTCATATACAAATGCAGCTGGTTGATGTTCCTGCAGAGTAAGCTTGTCACTACCTACAACTTGCTCCCGTTATAGTGGTCTGCTCCAGAAGCATGTGGAATTAAGATGGAGAATCTCCCACAAAGTGCAGTGAGCTTTGCATAAGTCCTAAATTACTTCTGAGGAAGCTCTCCAACTCCGCAGCAGAGGATTAGCACGTTAACTCACATCTCTCTAAGAGGCTACAATTAAATTAGTGCAAAAACTTCTCCCCCTTCTTATAACCTATCATTTCTCCCCTAGCCTAGTGACTAGTCTTAGCTGCTCCAGTAAGAGCATCTCCAAAAAACCTAATCTACTCGAAAGGTGGTTCACAAAAAAAGAAAACAGCCAAAGAAAGAAGCATTCTCCAAGGTACACAGGCCACACAAAATAAAAGCAAAGGGCCCAAAGCGCAACACTTGCCATCAGCTTCAATTAGCAGCAAAGTGGGGTTTGGGAAAACAAGGGCCTCTTCAGAGCTGCTATAGGGCAATGATGAAATCCCAGAATTAAAAACAAAATCCCCACGTGCACATTAATATTCAGAGGCAATTACCTTTCAGCTTAAAGTCAGCCAACATGCATCTTACTACAGCAGCTCTTAAAGCAATCTTGTTTACAATTGGAAATGGATTACATTATCTCAGCTCCACCTATCCACATAATGCAGAGCAAACTGTCAAACATAAAACTACAAAATGGTTATTGTAAGGTATCCCCTTCAGCATAAGAATTAATTTGACCTATTTTATTACTAAATTATTACTCCCACACAAATTTTCTATCATAGGTATCTATCAGCGCTGACATTTATATTCCAGCGAGGCACTCTCAGATGCATATATTTTCTTCTCCATCTCAAAGGTGTATTGAGCAGATTTGATGTAAACAGCCTCCTGCCAAGCTAGTTAAAATCTTTAAACTTTATACATACAATTAGATTGTGAAAATAACTCTTTGCTTTAAAAAAAAGCGAGCGAGCAATCTACACAGAGTTTCAGATTCTGAAACAAAACACTTTGCAAGTTAAAGAAATGATTAATCTAAATTTAAGGAGGACCTACAAATATTTTTAATACAGATCTAGCAGGTTGTTCCAATTGTCACCAAGAGACATGATTTAACACAATGGCCCTGATTAAGAATGTCCTTAAGTCCTATTAAAGCCAATGGAAGTTAATCATCTGTTTAAGAGCTTTGCTAAATCAGGACCAGAAGAGAAGACATTTCCAAAAAATCAAGGCCTAAATTGAACACACACTAATTAGACGCACACACCAATTACATGGTTATGGATAAAAAGCAGTTGTTTAGCATTTACAACAACACACTTTGTGTGGAATCATTTAGAAACAAGGTCCAAATATCATTCTGTAACAGGTCCCACAATGCATTATAACCCACGTATACCATGCTAATTTTAGTTCAAGGAATATCTTAAAAAGAAGAAAAAAAAAAAAAAAAGAAAAAGAAAAGAAAAAGAAAAAAAGTCCTTCCAGTAATGTTTGTCCAAATTCTCAAGTGGAGATCTGACCCTTTTGGAGCTTCCCTGTGTTCACAGTGAGAGTATCTGAGCACTCCAGCTCAGCTCTCTTCTCTTATTGCTACATTTTGCTTACAGAACATACTCAACTCTTGTATTTCAAAATGTAGCATTTGTACTCCACACTGCCTAACTTAAGCCCTGCGCTCTGGAAACAAAGTGGCACATATTTGCATATCCAGGATTACAGGTATCAGCAAATTATTTCTAGCAAATTATTGTGCCTGCTAACCAGGAGCCGCTAAAGTATAATCGTGACGGATCACAACCATTTGAACTATTTGACGTTAGTCCGGATTGCCAAGTCTCACTTTTATGTCTCTTTGCCCTACATTTACTGTTTTCTCTTAGCAGCAAGACTTTCAGATAAGTGACTACAAGAGTCTCTGCTTTTATTCAATTAAGGAAAAAAGGCATTCCCAACCCCAGAGGTGGCTGAAAAGCCATGCTTCAGTGTAAAACACAGCTCAGAAATGAGAAGGTACATTGAGAATTACATTTATTAAACAAACACACACACACAAAAATAATCCCATGGCATGCAAGGCAATCTTGCGATTTAAAACTTGACTCATGATTGTGAAAGTTTAGAGTTGGCATGCCAACTTGGTGAGCCATCTGCTCACCAACAATTTATAAACGACACTGCTGCCAAAGCCACCCGATTACTCAGTTCTAATATTAGTGATGTAACTAAAACACGCTCATAGGGTTTTTCTCCCCATGAACCAGGAACCACAAGGAGAAAAAGCTTGAAAAGTTAAAAATAAAATAGGTAAAACGTATTTATGCTCAATATTCCTTTCAAGTCTGATTAGTAGGAACATTCAAGATCAATTTAATGTTTCAGTTCTGTAATTCCCCCCAAATCAAGTCAGAAGGAAAAAATCAGTAGCAATTACAAATGATGAAACAAGGTGAATCATATATCCTATATCCAATGCCTATTTCTTTGTTAATGATTCCAATGGCAGTTTGTTAAAATAAAACACGCTATGCTAAAAAAACCCAGCATCTCATAATAGCATTTAATATATTTTGACAATAGATTTAAAAAAAAAATAATCAATAAAGTATGCATACAGGCTAGCAGGTACAACTGCTGATTTTACTACTGATGCTAATTTTATCGTTAGAACTGGGCAATTTGGGATAAAAACACTATCCTGTTTAAACAATTCCTTTCTTATTAAAAATCTGGATTACATACAGCAGTGAAAAACTGCTGGAAGTCAATCTACAGTAAATAATCCTTGGGGCAAAAGATACTGTAATGAAACTGCATGGAAAATTACTCACTCAATCATTTTTAAAACGTTGAGTCACAATTCAGTTCTGTTGGCTTGAAACTCCAGATCTATCTCTATGGCAAGTCAGTAGCAAATCCCAAAGCATAGCCCGTATTCCCAGAGCACAGACACGCAGATGCGCTGCTATAATAAACCCAGGAGTGTGCAACGCCTTACACGAGCACTTCCATGTAGCATCTTCTTCCCATAGAAGTAAAAAAAAAACCAAACAGTTTAACTACTGGCTTCAATGTGAGCAGAATTAGGACATTTGTGAGTGCTCTACTGGGGACACTAATAAGACTGAAAACAGAGACAATCCTGGAGTTGGTATTAAGAGGACAATGACAGCGATAAGCATCCTGCTTCATTTCAGAACACCTTGCTCTATCATTGCCAAAAGGAGTAGCTTTTAAATTGGCATTTTGAAATTAAATGCATCATCATTACACAATTACACATTCTAATTAGCCTCCTCAACAACAGATCAGCTTTATTTACGATTAATTTTGGTTAATGAGTTAGTTGTAGTTTTATCAGATGGATAATGGATAAGAATTAATAATTGCTTAATCCACACAAAATTTTGTTATTCACATAGTGCACAAAATTTTGACAAATGTTTCTGAATCCTAGCCAACAAGCACCAGCACATTTTCACTATCTGAAAGCAGCCAAAGCGCAGCAAATGTTACCATATTACATTATAGTAGATTAAACTGTTTATATATATATAATTAAAATTATTATTATAAACAAAAGTCATAATTATAAATTGAAATTTTGCCACCAGCTAGTAAGGAAGCTTTCCCCCTTCCAAAATACCTGGGTAGAACAATTAACTCGAGTCATTGCTTTGATTGTCTACCAAAACCTATTCCATTTACAGTCATAGAAGAAAATCATGCAGAGACCCAAGTTGGAGAAAAAATTGTCCTGTCCACTTCAGGTGTCCTGTATATTTCATACCTTTGTCAATGCCCCTCTAATGAACTCTCACCTTCCTTCGAGGCCTGTTTAAGGTCACTCCTAGGTTTTTAGCTAGACATTAGCTTTAAATGGTTATAAAACCATCATCTGCAGTCGTCAGATTGCCACACTCTCTCAAAAATGCTTTCCCCTTCCCAAACGCCAAGGCCAGTTTTCAGACCCAAGTAGTCACCTCACAAGAGGAGACACGTCAGAAATTCCTCAAAGGGACTCTCACACACCACTAGTTTCATAAGGGCGTTCAGATGCCACAGCAAAGGCAAGGAAAACATGACAAGCTGGGGCAGCAAACGACATTTACGTGTTCGAGAAAACAAATGGATGACAGCAATCAGCATAAACAAAGCTTTAGCACAGTTCTCTTCTAGCACAACTGTCTGGGGGTGCTATCAGACGCAACACAAAATTTAAGGATCTCCCCACATACAGTCGCTAAGGAACCTTTGATAATTATACTGCAATTATCATTCACATTTCTACAATGAAAACACTATTTTTACTCTTTTCTTAAGGCATCATACTCTGTTGCTTAAAGCTATTAAAAAAACAACCAGGGTTCCACTGCAGAATGGCTGCAGTTGGGACACAGATAAAGCATCTTGACATGAAGATGAGCAAGTACTTTACAGAGCATCATTACAGATTATTTCCTGGAACGCACTGCAGTTTGCTTTGGTTTTGAATATATATGTGATATATATTTACTATAGCAAAAATCTCACTACTATCGATTTTTCTATAAATTTTTAATGGTTACCAGTCAGAAGCTAAATTTGAGTAACAATAGCACTAATGACATTAAATAAATGAAGCACTTTAAAAGTGTGAGAAAAAAGCAAATGCCTCTTTACAGCATTTTAATGCAAAGTAAGACAGCAGCCTGAAACCATGTTACGTGCTGACAGTCTGAGTCATGTCTGGTTTCAAAGTTCGACCAGCGAGGTGATTTTGCACAAACATCTAACAAAAAGTAGGTTCTTCGAGCAGCAGACTTAGCAGAGACTGGCTTCCAGCAACTTTTTCCCATGCATTTGACATTTGAAGAGGGTGGCGCTTCATAGTTTTTCCTTCAGCAGAGACACAATTCACATACCTCTCCTCTTTCTGGCTTCTTAATTTCACGACACTTGTATGATTCTATTATTTTTCAAGCTTGTAGATCTCTATTGTATGTGACCGAAACTCTCTGTAAGTGCCTCCAGTTTGCAGTTACACACATCACACATGTACAGGCTTGTCATAAGCCAAGGCTGGACACTTTTTTTTTTTTCCCCAGCTGCCAGCTTTCTCTACTCAGTATTAATTTGGGGGCAGCTGACTGGTGATAACATTTATACTCCGAGAACACTCTGGTTTGGGATTCACATAGGAGTGCACGGGGTTTTGGAGAAATAAAGAAATTGTGCAACTGACAGAATAGAAATTTAAGAGAATTCAAGAATAAGCTCACAGAGCTGTCATACTCTGCTAATGTCATATACTACTTGACCCTTAAATACACAACTAGCATATAATTCTTCTGAACTCTTAAGAGCTACCTATAATCTGACATTTTGAAGTCATATACACAAATGATGAACCTGACTGCCTCCCACCTATAGGAGCTGAATTCACACTAATATTAATTTCTCTAATTTTTATCCACCTCTTCATCCTATAATTTTATTCATTTGTATCTTTTCAACTGGCATCCTTTGTGAAGCTCTTAAAGATTTATTGTTGAAAAAGTATGATATAATGAGGAGATATTATTACATTACTCCCTAGAAGAATAGATTATCCAAAGGATAATGCTTTACAGTGATGGAGAGAGAGGCCTGTGTCTTTAAGCTAGAGGAAAAATTTCAAACAGGGGTTTTCGAGTGAAGCTGACACCCCAGGTTGTTCCATGCAGCTGCACAGAGATGTATTAAACCCACCCAGGAACCACCTGCTCTGGTAACAAGGTCAAAACAACTGGAAAAGTTGACCCAATTTTGGGAGATTAAACTGTAAAACTATTACACACATCTATGTCTAGGACATGCCTACATCTGAAAGATGATGAGGATTAAAGCACTGAGTGAATTTAAGGTACAACAGTGTATTCTAAAATACTTCTGTACTTGGGCAAACTTGGTACACATGCCAGACCAAGCTCCAGAGATGTAGAGAGAAAGGCCCCTTAACACAATACTACAACATGCATTACAAAGGCTGTACCTAGGAGCAATTAAAAGCATCATGCAAAACTGCTAATTAATAAGATTTGTTACCCTTCAGGGGCAATTATCTGGACAAGACAAAACGCACACTACAGGATACCAATTTCTCAAGAAGTACAATTAAAACACACCAAAACCATACCCCATTTTCTTCTTTTGCCTGAGCCTTCTGCCCTTTGTCACAGACCTGGCTGCTAACCAGAACAAGGTCTTCAATCCACTGCAACTCTTTCCTGGAAACTTTAAAAACCATCCATGACTTAAAGAGAATAGCTCCTCTTCCCCAAATGAATGGACCTCATATGTCTTCGGTGTAAAAAAGACTTGCTGTTTTCATACAGAAAGAGACAACTTCTTTCATTTTCAAAAGAAGGAAGTTCACACCATCCTATGTGCTGCTCTTTGGACAAAAGCAGGTGTTTAATTCATGCTGCTGGAGTTTAAAGGATGTACGTGTACAGTTACCAAAAATCCTCTCTGTTTGTGTTTTATGGCAAGGCCATTACCTACGAGGGCATATATGCTTGCAGAGGAAATCATAAAATGTCCGAAGGTTGAGCTGGGGACTAGGAAAGAGTAAGTGTGAATTCTCATACGACTGCATGCACACATTCCCAAATCTAAGAGTAATTATCAGAAAAATTAACAAGGGCTTGGGCATATGACAGGCCTCTTCAGCCACCTTTCTGTGCCACTCACCAACACACTTTCATCAACTGAGGGAACACATGTCCGTTGAGAAATACCAGAACATCCCCTTCTTCTGATGGAATTCAGGATTTTTGGAGGCTCAGGGGAATGCAAGGGAAACATGACTTATAAGGACCTGAGAAGACTCCACCCTACTATTGAATGTCACAGCATAGATATCTTTCGGATGACACTTGTTTTGTTCAAGTGGAGGAACAAAGGGAATAAACAAGAAAATATCCCTCATCGGAAACTCAAGCTTTGTCGATTACGTGGTTTAACCGCAAACACAGCACCTCTATTACAAGCTCTGCCCAGATCTTCCATTAGCTGGAGATGAAATGTGGACTGTCTAATCTCCTCTCATAAGAGGAAACTTCATGAGAAAAAAGGTGATAGACAAGACAGGCAGTCAAGGTGAATGGATTTTCTGTGCTACAGCATGTCCTAATGTCTTTGGAAATTAACTGCCTCAGACTTCCACCCCCCCAGGACAAAGGACCTGACATCAGCAGCACCAAGATGTGAATGGGTATTCTGTCCCCATCACACAAACCTTCAAGGTGCAGAGTAGAGTCAAAGCCTCAAAAGGCCTTCTCCTGCCCAGGGAAAGGACTTTAATATTCCCACTAGTCTCCCCTACCGCAGTGACTATACCAGTGCCCAGAACAGCCTCAGAGGTGGTACCAAGGCCTCAGCAGAAAGAGGGGGTGGGAAAAAATAACCCAAGTCTGTGAAGCTTCTCCAGGTAACACAAAGCCATGATGGGGAGAGTGGAGGTAGGTCTGAAGTGAAACGGATTCCTTGGCCCATGCCTTGCATAAAATCTACAGCGTGCTAAGAAGAGGGACCCCTACCTGTTTAGGCACATGATGCATTTAAACTCTGCTGTTATTTTCATTTGCCACTGTCTGATAGATGCAGTCATTCATCCCCTCCACACCAGGGATGGGAGTGCAGTCAGGCCCTAGGACTGGCCTCCAGCAACCTACAGGTGTTCCCCTCATTCCCGAGGGGACATAGGGGTCCAACAGGCAATCTCAGCTTCACCAGAAGGGAGACCAAGCATGTTGTGACCTCTCTGGACAGGCCAAACAGAGCAGCCATGAGCAAAAAGAGCGAGTACAACTCACAGGAAGCCCATCACCTCTGTCATGCAATGTGTTGGACACATGGTGTTAAAGAAATATACACAAAAACTGGTAAGCAGGGTCAAAAATAAGAGGTGTGAAGAAAGCAAAAGTCAGTTAGAAGAAATAAATAGGAGGTTCTAATTCACGGAAGTTTAAATGATCTATCAGAAATGAGGGGGCAGAACCAATCCCACGCTTTTCCAGTAACAGAGTCTGCTGTTCTATGATACACTCCAGTGTACCACCTGTAACACCACTTGCAGGTGACCCTGCCAGCCAGGGCTACGCTCATAGCAGGAGCTTCTGTCAGCATCACTCCACCTGTGAGGGATTACAGCTCTTCAAAGCCACGGGCCGACACGATGGTACCAGCAGAAGCCAGTAATGTAGACTTGGCTGTGGATCAAGGGCACATTTTGCTGGGCAGCGTAAATAGGGGTTTGTCCACACACGGACTTGGTAATGCTCAGCTGTATGGGAAGAGTTAAAATGCTGTGGTTGCTCTAATGTAATCACACCCCACCAGGGTGCTTTAGGACTACCACAATTACTCCTGTGCGGAACAGGAAATAAGCTACAGCAGTATTAAGGTACTTCTGAACATGTCTCATTATGAGGCTGCAAAAATTAAACATAAAACAATGCCTAAGCAATGCAGTTACCATAATAAAACTCCTACTTTTGACAAGGTCTAATGTGTGCCATCTAATCCTCCATCTTGAATGATCAACAGCCTCTGTGATTCAGATAAAAGGCAAAAGGGGAGAAAAGCAGCACCGAAACTTGAAGGGACTCTCCCCGATGACAAGAGTCAGGAGAAAAACTGGACCTTTGGTCACCTAGTCCAGAGCCATACCTGTCATTGCTTCTCAGGGATAATCGCAGCTTTGCTTCCTTTCATTGGGACACAGCAGTCAGCTGGCTGGACGCCAAACAAGCATTCACTGCTCTAGGCAAGGGACAACATGCCATGGCACAGGTTCTCCACCCAGGCTGGCAATGGGTCTTGCTACTAGAGAGGGCAGTGGCACAGCCTTGTCTCAGATTTTCGACAGAGCTGCTTTTCAAGGTGGATCCCCCAAGGACTTTCACTCACTGAAATCACTGAGCAAAAAGCAGAAGAGGGCTATGCCTTCTCCTCCAAGGAGAGGCATAGAATGGCATCGTTCCTCCAAGGTGCCCTCCTGGCATTGGAAGGAGAATGAGCACCGCTCACCCTCATTAATGCACAAGAATGACACAGGTAGCTGTGTTTTCACCTGTAAAACCTAGTCCTGCAAATTGTCATTTAGCCAGAGGACTAGACAGAGTCAGTGGCCCACAGGAATGGGAAAGAGGCCCTCAAACCAACTTCCCAGAAAAAAATACCCCTCAATTTCAACAGGAGTGGCACCTTCCCCCAGATTAGGGATGGGAAAGACAGAGCCCTCTCTAATGGGTACCTCATCATCCAGCTGCTATCAAAGTGCCGCATTTCAAGGAAGATTAGAATTGCTCTTTTTGTTGGCATGTATGAGAAGGAACTGAAATTCCAGAAGCAAACATTGAAAACTTGCTGACTACAAAGCTAGCAAGAGCACTGAGTGTTTTAACAGGGTGTGTACCAAGGAAAGTTAACTGAACCTGACAGTCCAAGAGAATAACAGAAGCTCCCTAAGAAAGGTGTGTACTGCAACAAAGCCCTGGCAGATGACCTCTCAAGAGGCTTCCATCAGAATGAATAAAAACCTATTTAATGAGATTAACTGATCATTTCACTCCACCCTCGTTATAACACTCACGGAGAGAGAGGAATGTTTTTGCAGTCGAGTGTCTGATTCCATAGGGAATGCCAGAGAGACTGTGACAGAAGATATAAAAAACACACAGAGGAACCCTCCACCATTGGAGTGTGAGCTACAGAGAGCAGTTACTTAAACACCTAGTCGTTTCAGCGGCTACTTGGTTTTCATCTACGCACAGATTTTGTATCAGAGGAACTACTTCATGATTTTAACTATACTAGTGTGAAAAATATAAAGTGATATTTACAAAGATACAACAATCTAAGGTGCAGCAGGTATTTATTTCCAGGTAATCTTTTTTTATTTTTTTTTAAGGAAATAAAAAAAAAAAAAGAAACAAAAAAGAATGTAACACTATTCTGTAGAGCTTCAGTTTCATACATGTGGACAAAGCCCTAGACTTTAGATTTCCGTTACTTTATTTTTATTGTTTGATTTTTCCTCCTTAAACTTCAAGAAAGCTAAACCCAGTGGCTGAAACTTTCACGAGTATTATTTCCCCCAGCAATACCCAGGGAGCCTGAGGTTAAAATACTGAAGCAAAGTCTTGCTTCTATAGGTGTCAAAATAGCTCACTTCGTCCAGTTCCCTGCCACACTTTATTAAGCTCATCCCTTATGTCTAAGCTTGTCTTGGCACAGTGCATCTTCACCACCCATCAACCACAGGTAAAACCACAGGTAGTTCTGTACTGGGCATCACCGTGAAATTCCACAGCTGAGCTCTCTAAACATCAAACTGTTAAGCTGGGAAAGCCAGACACAAAGGACTGGAGGACATCTCAAGTGACCGTCAAAAGTCCACCTCCCTGCACTGAGGCAGGATCAAAGACACCCAGACCAATAGATGCTGCCTACCCTACTCCTTAAAGTCCACTGAGAAAAGAGATTCCTCAGCATCTTGAGGTTATCCAGACTGAGTTTTTAGCACCATATGCAATGTTTCACACTTTCCAAGAGATTTGGAAGAAGTAGAGACCTGAATCTCTACTTCAGAGCACTGCAGTTTGGCTGCCAGAATTCTTCACGCCCCAGTGCACGTGTCAGGGGAGTGACTGCCTCAAAGCACTAATTCAGTTCCCCCCCTGCAGCCCAGCCCAGCCAGCTTCAAACACCCTCCCTAAATAAAAGCCTCCTGCAGAGGCTCAGCCTCCAACACTTCATCCTACTGAAAAAAACACGTAGTGAGACAAAAAAAGAATCCCGGTGTAAGGTCCAGCCTCACGTGCCTGGGCCATAGACCCCAGTGATGGCAAGGCTTGTTTGCCACATAGCTGAGGCGTGAAGCAACCTCTAATTTTATGCATTTTCACTCCAAAAGGCAGACTGCACAGTTACGTTTCTTTATCCATACAGATGTGGTGCTGATACAGCTGTGGTACATGAAACTTTCTGCACAGGGCAACACAACTGTGACAAAACAGGGCTTGCATGACAATTTAGCATTGAAAAATTAAAGTAATCAAGAAAGATTTGGGTCTGTGAAGTTAACAAAAAAAAAAAGCGATAGTCCACCCCATTCACTGGGAATATAGTATTGGGTACATTACGATAAGACCTTGTCCAAGTTCTCTTTAAATACTGCTGCTGAAATCACTCAAACTTAATACTGTTGTCCCAACAGTTATCTTGTCAGACCTATTCCCCAACACGAAAAAAATGCAGTCGTTTCGTTATTTTCCACAGAGTCAGTTGACGATGCTTATTTTCTTAATTAATTATTTCTCATAACTTTGTAACAGTTTAAGCTACTATAAACACATCTTGAAAGCATACCACAATTTTAATCAGTTTCAAACATCAGATGTTGAGTTAGATATTTATGATTGTTCTGTTTCATTTAATGGGTCCTTTTGTCTATGAAAGGAAAGATAAGAAAGTTATCTAGTACATGCACTGTAAAGCCTCTAATTTAAGAGGAAATTTCCTCTGTCACTGACTATCAGATACTAATAGCTGCTGTTCCAATTTTCCATATAATACCAGGCAAGTGGTCTTAGAGAAGCATCTTTCATCCTGTACAAAGTAGTCATTGAGTCAACTAACCAAATGACTGTGTTTCCAAAGGGGACTTTCTTTTAAGTCCATTTTAACTTAGAGGGAAAAAAAGTAATATATCTCTCAAATAACTACAGTAAGAACTCAGCATTGAATTATGAGGAGGAGACTGGGAATTATTTCTTTTTAAAGCCTCTTTTATAAGGATTCCCCATGAGGCTGCAATTAGCATGCCAGTTCCTATTCTGAGGTTCCTGATCACTTACAGCCCAATTCAACATTCACCAAAGGCAACAAGACAGGCTCCCTTAAACTCGGTGGGGTCTAGAGGAGGGTTTAGGGCCATGCAGGGAACTCTCTAGTACCAACACGAAGTTAATTGAGCAGGCCTTTGACGCCCAGCTCTGCGTGTCAGCCCTTGGAAAAGTTTTCCTACCAAAGATCAGAAGAAAATCTGGACTTCCAGATTTGGGATTATGTAAATGTAACATCTGTACTCAGTAGGTATAGCACTAATTTGTCTTTTGCTGTAGAGAAAACTGAGATGATCTATCAACCTATTCAGTTTGACTGTTTACATGTATCTTAAATCTTTGCTTACATAAAACTACAATAAAGTATTTTAGAACAGAGCATCTGCCAACATACATACAGTATTCTGCTAAAGGCAGATACATACCATAAGGTACATGTAAGATCATTAGTTAGCTATGACAGGCGATTTACTGTGATTTATCTTTCAGGATCATCTCATTCACAAGGAAAATTGAGCGTAAGCTCCATCCATAACCTATACAGCCCATCTAGATACTTGAAAATGATAATAAGTTAAAGGATGCAGCAGATAACTCTCCAACACAAGCCAAAGTATTTAACCCGAAAGCTTTTGGAATAGAACCTGAAAATATCAGTAGCCCAGCCAGAACTCCTACTAGTACGGATTGCCAGGGGCTAATGAACATAGAAAACTCTTTACCTAGCACATAATTTCATTGTTGCTGGGAGAGCACTGCTCAGTTGTTTCAGTACAGATCCAAGAAATTTCCTTCTTATGGTTTTGTCTCTGTTTGAGCCAGACACAAATTAAGGCTAAATTAAGAGCTGTGGTTCAAAACAATTCAATGGAAGGCAAGAACAAAGGTCAGAACTTAGATTT
This sequence comes from Gallinago jamesoni, assembly GCA_025769975.1. Classification (NCBI taxonomy): domain Eukaryota; kingdom Metazoa; phylum Chordata; class Aves; order Charadriiformes; family Scolopacidae; genus Gallinago; species Gallinago jamesoni. The sequence goes on along the minus strand of JAOQGH010000077.1, from coordinate 41,032,967 downwards.
CTACCCTGTAGGTGCGTATCCTGAGCACACAGCTAAATGGGGCCATCCTACCTTATGGGGACAACTGGCAATAAAATCAAAACATTTGGGGTCTGATCAAGGTACCACCTCCTCCATTAGCAAACCCTACCCAGGCAGAATGACATGCTCTGGGTTTCACTATAGCGGCAGGCCAACAGTAGATCAGACTTCAGCGACTCCACCAGAAATCAAAACCATACCAAAACGCAATGCAGCCATTTCCTCCGCTTGCAGCAATGGATCAATCCATTGGGAGCTACCAAATTAATACAAAATATTTTGAATAACTATTCTTCCTTACTCTCCCCACCTCTACCGCTCCTAAAAAATATATTTAAAAGAAAAAGAAGAAAAAAAAAAACCTAAAAAAAGAAGGCTGTTAGCCCCTGGGTTACTGAACCTTTAAAAGGATTTCCTGTACCCCATGAAACAGGTGGAAAGCTCTAAAGCACAGCCCGGTGATTTAGTCTACACATGCCAGATTCAAGATTTGGCCAAAAACCTTAAATGAACCAACATAACAGCTGCCACAAAAGCCGACAACCTCTAATCAATACCTTCCATGTTTAAGACAGAACAAACCGCCTTTCTGCAAAACATTCTTATGCCTGCAAAGAGTAAATAAATTACAATGAATTTAAGAAGACTGAGTTTTGCTTGGCTTAAGAAACCCAGGCAGATCCCCTAATTTTTCAACAGCAGCACATGCTTAACACAGAGCAGCACAGATGAAAGCAATTGAGATACCTGTGAGAGACCAAAAGCACATCTAAAAAATTAGATATTCAACAAGGCTGCAGATACACGTGTTGCAAGAATTAACAAGGCTTAAAAATCATTGAAAATGTTAACACAATGAGCATGAGAATATTGAACGCGTTAAAGTATTTTTGCATGACTTCATCCTAGATCTTTTTATTCCCTAATTTGACTTTGGTTTTTAGTCTAGATTATAAAGAAGATTTAAAACAGGGAGCTTTTTTTCCCCCTTCCAATGAAGGCTTTCCATTAATAAAAAGGAAACAAAGAAAATGAAGAAAGTGAATAGTAAAACTTTTACAACATAATAAAATATATCAGAATCCCAGTGCAGCAGGATTGGAATTGTCTAAAGATGCTGAATTACGATCGGTTGTCATATAAAGTTCAGTCCAGAGTATTAGCAATCATATTCTCTAGCAACATGTATATAATTGGGAGATCTTCATAATAACCCTCAGTTTTAAAGGCTCATAAAAACTCTGTTTTACTCGTAATTTGCAGGAGGAAAGAAGAATTCTTAAAGGAAAGTACCATCTTTTTCTCAGTAAGAAAGACTCTGAAGGCAATACAGTGTGTATTTTAAAGCAAGCAACCCTAAAAGCTCTCTTCTTCTTTTACCGTTTTCAGCAGGGTATTATACAAACACTAAGTTTAAAAGATAAATATAGAACTATACTACACACAGTAGAAAGAAAATTAGTATCACATAGAGAGGAACCCCCTGAAAGTATATTGGAAGCAAAACACGTTACTTTATTTTTGAATACTAGGACAGAGGTACTTTAAGGTAAATATCTTGATGTAACATTGTAACCAACAGTAAAACAAGGCATGGCACTCACACACAAGAAAGAAAGGATGTTGGTTTTACAAATGTGCGTAAACTACATTTATTCACCTCCAAAATAGAGTATGAACATAATTATAAAAATATTATCAGCATGTGACACTCTCAGCAGACTCCTAAATTCTCAATTTCTCCCCTGACATTCTAAACCAAAATCCTTTCAGTTTGTTAGAAAGTCTACTACCGAGTACATTAAACTTCCAATTACCCCAGCCACTTTTGGACTTACCACGTCAAAGCTAGGGTAATGAATAGGATGCTAAAGTTTCTATATGGAATAGTAAAATACAACCTGTCATCAAACCCAGACACTTTAACCTTGTACTTTTGCCAGAGTAAAGCCTTTTTGTAAATAAAATGTGTTTGTTTTCAAATAAAGCTACTTCAAGCTGTTTTGGGAAGCACAGTAAGTACTAATAATAATAACAACAACAATTTCCATTTGGATTTCAAAACCTGATGAAACAAAACCAGCACATGTCAAACCTAGTGTTTTCCTACCTGGAACAGGTAAGGACCAGCTCTCAAATGCCACCTTGGGATAGTTCAGACTAGCAATCCCGTTCATGTTTAGATGAGACACCAGCATGAACAAGAAAGAAAAGAAAAGGAAAAAAAAAAAATCTACCCTATCTTCTCTTCTTTTATTAGCAACTCCTACAGCAATGCTTAAGACCCAGTAAGCAACCTCAAGACCCGAAGGACCAGACTAACCCAAAGGCGCTGATAGACAGAAAGAGGTTTAAGAGGTGACTTACTGCTTGCCATGTGACTGGGGGAGGTATGCTGCCCATTGGGTGTGCTGGAGGTGAGGTCAATGGCCATGCTGGAGTGCTCCCTTTCGGGCGAAAGCTCATTGTCACCTGCTTTCACAAAACAAGTCCCCCATAAGTTTCCATCCCCTTCTTCAGCAGGGCAACACAACAATTAAAAAAGTAGGACTTGCTCATTCCCTTCAGCCCTGCCCTTCCCTCCTTTACCAGTGGGGTCTTTCAGAGCCTGTAAAAACTGGACTCTCTGTGGCCACAAGTAAATGTTTGACTGACTGATTTTAACAGCCCCCTCAAACCTACTGTCACCACACACCTGTGACAAATCTTGCCCCAGTTAGGATCACTTTTCCATTAGCAGAGGCTGAGAATTGGGGCTGGGCAGAAGACTGAAGTAGGACTTTACCATACAGACCTTCCCCCCAAAAAGCTCTCAGCTAACTGACAGTTAAACAAAGCACTAAAACTAAGACATTTTGCCATGACACAGAAAACAGGAGAAATGCGTAGTGAAAGGCATAAAAAGTTTTTGGCTGCAATTTGAATTTCTGTAGATGAGCTCTCTCTCATTTGCAAAGTTCATTCATGCTCAGTAAATATTTAAACCTACAGCTACTCACCCATGCACTCATCCCCATGCATTTTTCAGTAATACACAAAGTTTATATTTAAACACTATTAATTCAGCATCATCTCAAAGCAAAGACCACATACAAGGAAGCTAAAGTTTCAGGCACCTGCATTATAGAAAGGGCAGTGGGAAAAGGAAACTAATTCAGAATAATCAAATGAAATGACTACTTACATGTTATATATCCATCAGCAGCCTCTGCTTCCATAGTCAAAGTGCAGTGCTGCAAGGCAGAAAAGTACACCCTCAAAGACGCCTGTCAGTATCAACCATTAAATGATTAAACTTACTTAAAGCCCTAAGTAGTTGCCCATTTTACTGCTGTTGCAACCATTGCCTAGAGAAACACAAGTGTACTGCATGTACTCATTTGCAAAGCACTGAAACTCTTCCTGCAAATTACCCGAGTAGAGAAATTCAGCTGTCTCCTGGGCAGGCAGCACTGGGATCATCTTGGTCTGACTGTACCCCTCTCTGTCCCCCACTTGCATTTTCACCCGATCTGAGAGTTTTTTCCCCTCTGACTTTCCACTTGTTTTGTTCAAGCCAGGATGGTAATGCTTTATCAATTATCAGCTCTCACAGCCAGAACAGACTTTGAGGAGATGGATACAATTAACAATTGCTCTTTTCACACACGCGCTCCAAGAGACTCCATCCTGATCTAAACAAAATAAAGCCCTCCCGCGCCCGTTCCCCTTCCAGAGAGTTATTACAACTCTTTGTCTCACACCACCAAACACGCACACACACACACACCTGTACACGCACCTGTTCACTCTAACCCTATTTATCTGCCACAGCATGGGGCCGAACGTCACACTTAATACTCTCAGATCATGCATTTTGTGGCATGAAGCAATCTTAAAGTTTCTGGAAGCACTTTGCTGACACAGAACAAGCTATTACTTTCCAGAAACCCAAGTAACTGTATAGAATGACACCCCCTAGCTATCATTTGATATATATTGAGGGGAAAAAAAAATAATAGAGAGAGAGAGATCAATAATCATAACTATGTTCTTTTAAGTGGAAAAGTTAAGAATCTGACATGACCAGAGGAGAATTTTATTTCCTCTCTCCCTCCACGGCCTCTTTTTTGCCTTTAGTTTCAAAACTCTCACTGCACCAGGCAGCTAAATTATTCACAATGAGCCATTTCTGTATTGATCGCCAAGTATATTTAGCCCTGGCTCCTGGAATTTCTCCATTACTTACTGGAAAACAGGCAGCTTCACTTCTTGTCTCCAAAACCACTTCCCTCCCCCTCCTCTCCCCCATGCCTTTCCCCCCAATAAATAAATACTTTTCTCTGCTCTCTTCTTTGGTATAAAGCAGATCAAATTCCCAAGGCATTCAGCACATAACACTTAAATTTCAACCTGCCCAGCTGCTACCAAACTCTCTTCAATTACTGATTTTCACAAGACTCTTCAAAAAAGAAATCTCAAAAAAAAAAGTTTTCAAAACAGGTAAGCTGCTTCCTCAAGCCCTTCAAAATTACCTTATCTTCCCCCTAGTCCAGGTAGGCAGGCACACACTGAGAAAAAGAAAGAAACATCAGAAGCAACAGGGAAGGATCATCCCAGCCAATGAAGTGGAAGGAAAGAAAGGGGAGGAAGGGAGGAGAAAGGAAGACAAAAAGAAACACAAAAACATCCATAACCGAAATTAAAACACGGTTTGATTTTTATTTTTTATTTCTTGCAGGGAGGGAGGAGGACAAAGAGGAGGGTGCAAGAAAAAGTTTGGTAACCATTTTTAGGCTGGTGATGGCAAATCCCAGCTGCTAAGCCTCCCTTCTCCTCAACGAATGGAGAGAGAGAGAACGAGTTTTGCTCGGGCTGAAGACACAGCAGAACGGGGAAAGTTTAAAAAATATTTTTTAATAAGAGGGGAAAAGAAAGAAAGGGGGGGGGGGAGGGGAGAAGGGAGAGAAACCCGCCCCCGGCACTTACAGGTGGGGCATTCGGAGCCGGGCAGCCCCGGGGATGAACCGACAGGGAAAGGCGCTCAGGAATGGCACATACTTTGAAAGAAGATGAAGAACAAAAAAAAAAAAAAAAGAAAGAAAGAGAGGGGGGGAGAAGGAGGGAGGTCAGCCGGTGCTACAGCAATGCGATTAACCAGCGGGGAGGGAGAGAGAGGAAAACTTGATCCACCGGTTCCTTACGAATCGGCACGAAAAACGTGGGGGAGAGGAGGGGATGCGGGGCGGGATGGGGCAAGGGGATTTGGGAAGGGATGGTTGCGGGGGGGGGAAGGAAGGAAAACCAGCAGAGGCACTCACACCCCAGGCAGGAAACCTAGGCCAACTTCCCCGGAGTGCTGCTCCGGCCCTGGGCAACACCGGGCACCGCGCCTCATCCCTGCCTCTCTCTCCCCGCCCATACCACAACCTGTCAAAGTCATGGAAGTCCTGCCTCATTTTTTCAATTTTTTTTTGTTTTATTTTATTTTTCCTCCCCTGTCTCTTCCACACACACAGGTCTCTATTCTCCCCCCACACCGCCGCCGCGCCAGGCCGCAGCCCCCCGGGGGCCCGCAGGTGGCGGCGGGCGCTGAGGGAAATGGCAGTTAGGGCCGGGGCTGACTAACGGAGCGGGCGAGCTCCGGCACACACACACACCCGCCGCCCCTCTTCGGGGATGGATTTTGTTGGGTTTTTGGTTTGTTTTTTTTTTTTTTTTAAATCATGGTTTGGGTTGGCTTTTTTTTTTTTTCGGGGGGGGGTGGTGTAACAGCAACAAGTCACGGGAGCCCACCGCCGTGCGGGAGATGCTGCACAACCGCACTTTATAGTCGGGAGACCCCCCTCCGCACACAGACACACACACACACACAGAGACAGAGCCCCGCCGTCGCCGCAAGCCGCCTCGCACACCGGACGGAGCTGTCCTCCCCGCCAAGGGAAAGAAAGACCGGGGTGAGGGGATTGAGGGGGGAGATGGGGGGGGGGGAGAGAGAGAGAAAGAAGGGGAGGGGGAAAAAAAGAAATAAAAAGAAGCCAGGCGCAGATTTACCTCAGCCGCGCAGGCAGTGAATCACTTCCATCACCCTTTTGTTTGTGTTTTTATTAGTGTCGGCTCTCCCCTCTGCCTAGTGGAGGTGTGTTTGTGCACGGCAGTTGGCTATGGAAACTAAGGCAGTGGAGCTGTAGCTAAGGGTAATCCTGTTTTTACTTCCTCCATCTTCAGAGAGCAGGGTTAGCCTGGGACAGCTGGTCAAACCCCGAGAAACCGATCCGGCGGCGGCACCCGCCCGCCCGCACTCTCTCACACACACACACACACACACACACTCTCTCTCTCACTCACTCACTCACTCACTCACAGACACGCTCCTCAACGGCCGGGCGCGCGCTCGTAACGGCCGGGCGCGCGCAGCCTCTCCTTCCCCCCCCCCCCTTTCCCTCCCCGCGGCGCCTCACCCAAAGGGCCGGCACGGCAAAGCGCGCGAGGCGGCGTCTGGTTGAAGGGAGGGGGCGAGAAAAGGGAGAGGGGGTGGGGGGGGAAGCGCGCGGGTGGCGGGTGCCCGCGCCGGCAGGGCCCGCTCAGCACGCTCGGCAATCGATTAGAGGACAAGTGCCGCCGCCGCGTGCGCTCCGCGCCTCACGCGGGCGCGCGCCGCTCCCCCTCAGGGGCAACCGTCGCGTCCCCGTCGCCCCTCGCCCCGGGCTACCCTGCAACTTCCCCCTTCCCCCCCCGCCTCCTCTTCTTCTTCCTCCTCCTCCTCCTCCTCTCAGGAGCGGCAGCCGCTATGCCGTCCGCCCGGCGGCGGGTTGAAGTTGCCGGCGGAGTCATGATTCAGCACTTCTATTTTTAACCGCCGGGGCGGCCGCGGGCGCGCAGCGACCGCCGCTCTCCGCCGTTTCCACACACACACACACACCCCGCCATGGGCTTTGCGCTAATTGCCGCCGCGGTGGGAGGCCGGGGGGGGCAGCCGGAGGACGGCGTTAAAGCCCAAGGGGAAGGGTGCTGAGCTGCCGTGCTTGTTATCTAATTGGAGATTCAAAGTACGTATGAGGTAATTTCTTTCCCTTTTTGTAAGTGTTTCGCTTAGAGAGAAAGGCTGGTTAAAATAAAAGCCTTTCCGCGCTGTTTCTCTCCCTCCCTCCCCCCCCCCTTCTCCTAAGAGGTCAGCGTGGTGGGGAAAGAGGGTAAAAATAGCATTATTCTCCTGAGGCAAACCCCTTGCCAAGGCTGAAGTAACACCTACCCAGTGCCACAGTCTCACCTCGGGCCCTGACCCAAACCCGCCCTAAACAGTTGGCACAGATAGCTACCAGCAAGGCAGTGCCCGCTGCCTCCTATGCAGGCAGTGAACGCTCGGGTGTGTTTTCTCACAGGAGCTTTCCCTTGCCTTCAACAGGTCCTGGATCGGGTGCATTAGCACCATCCTTTTGTCTTTGAGCATCTCTTCAGAGAAGCTGAACTGCTGGGTGCAGTGACAGGGGTGAAGCCAATATTAGGCACAAGTTAACAGTCCATTAAGAAGCTCTGCTTTTGTATGTCATGCATTACATTCAAAGATACTACTAAATTTAAATTTGCAAAGTTAAGCACACAAACACTAGGAAGCATAGGAATTCGTCCTGCACCCACTCTCTTGAGCTTTTCATCCAACAGCGCAGCCAACAGGAGTAACAGGGAGTTATCCTTTATTTTGGTGGGTACGGAAGAGGAATTACACACATTTTGCCAGTGGGCTGCACCAATGAGAGTACCTTCATCACTACATACCCACATTCTCTGTGTATCAAGAGCGTGCAAAGGTTTTTGGGACTTTTTGCTTTCAAGCAAAGTCTTAACTACACCCTTAACTCTTGCTCCAGCTACACACGAAAGCAGTTACTCTAAGAGTAGTACTGTTAGAGGTGGTAAAGTAAACCCCAGGATTTATTAGCTCAGGCCACATCACATCCATTGGTATTCTGCTTTGTAGTGGCAGAGCCACCCTATCCTGAGAGAGGGAGACAAACTCCACTTTTAAAAATACATTATTCAGCCAGCCGAAGTCACTGAAGTTAATAGACAGCTCTCTCTCCAGCACTACAAATTTTAGCCAATTAGTCATTATGCCACGTCTGTGAAGTGGGTTAATTTAACTCTTCTTATTTTGCATAGGAAGGAGGCAGAAAGGTTAGGGGACTGGCCCAAGGCCACAAAGAACACTCAGAGCTCAGCCTAGAAAGCAGACCTCTTGTTTCCCACGCCTACATTTCAACAACTAGACTTGGCTTGCCTACATCAGAAAATAGACTGGCATAGCTATAGCTGTGTAATTATACCAAAACAGTTTATCCTGGAATAACTCTATTTGTGGACATTCTCCTCCAGATGGAAAGTGACTTCCCAAAAGCTGTCCAGATGAATGCACTCAAAAGCACACACTTTGGCCTTTGGGGTTTGCCTTCCCCCCACATCGTCATTTGGTGAGGGGGGAGTCAAAATTCCAAAGATGTGGGTCTTGGCAGCATTTTGAAGCCTTTGATGACTTTTACAGACCATTGAAAAGCAGGGACAAATGCGAAACATGTCATTGAAATGCTACAAGTCTTGTTGTCAAGATTTTTATGGTGCTTTTTATCAAAATGTTGAAAACTGAAAGCTTCCAGCAGGCTCTCCTTACAGGTAATAATTTAATAGGTAACAGCTTTTCTCCCAAAGCTGCTGGAACCTGCTTGAGCCACGGAAGCTGATGGGAAAAGCCAGACCCATCCTCTACAATAATTATTTCTGATTTTTTAATCCTGCTGCTCCATAAGCTTTCAAAACCAAATGAAGCTGTGGAAACAAGGAGGAGTCACCAAAGGAAAAATGAGAGACAGGGAATAAAGTGAAAGAGTTTACCTTTAAAAATAGTCTTGCTAACTCCAAGGACTGCAAAGATGAGCGCATCTTCACTACAGCAACCCGCGGGTGAATCACTGGTTTCAGTACAAAACTCGGCTCGGGGGCTGCAGCAAGAGCTCCACAGTGATTTACAGTGATCAACCACTCACCTGCCCCAAAATAATTCTCAGCAGAGCAGCTGTGTTGATCTTGAGGACCAAGCGATGGTTTGGGGACCAGGAGACCAGGGTGCACATCCACCCATGGTCAGGGGTCCTCCTCATAACTTCAGCCAAGTCATTGTTTCTCTCCGTTCCAGTTCTCCATTTCTAAAATACAGTGAACAACACAATGAGAGTTTTTATTTTGCTGAGCAATGCCCCCAAGAGCAATCCTCTGCTTTGCTGCGGACTGCTGCCACGTTATAGAGGTCACTTCAGCACATCTGTGAAAGACCCAGCTCTGGAGCTCCTGTCAGTCCAGTTTTAGCCTCTTTCCCCTCCGTTTCCATCAGCAAGACCTTCACACACCCCCGTCAGCCCTGGGACAGTGTCCAGCCACACAAGCCCAGCTGCCCTGGGCATCACAGGCTGTGCCGACAACCACCTACTCTTGGAACCTGTGATGTCCCTCCAGGCATTTGCTCAGTCTCCATGGGTCTCAGTTCACACAGGGCCCTATGTGCTGGAGATACTAGATCCATATCACAAGGACCCTGGGAGGAGAATTTAGTTCCTTGTTGCTCGTCAATAACATATTTTGATAGGTCAGTGAAGGGCTCAGCCTATTTTCATCAAAACATTTAAACTATGTGCGCATTTAACCCATATATGTGTGTGTACGCACGTGTGTACGTGAGAATTATTCAAAACCACCATCATGCTTTTACGTAAATTCTGGTTTAAACTTTCTAATTCTCCTTTTCTAGATGCCCGTATAAGATCAAGGTATTTTAGGAGTTCACTCCCAAAAAGCTTGTATTAGGTATTTACATAAATAATACCCCATCACAAGCGAAAGCTCCAGATTTATTTATAATTAGCAAATTAAAAAAGACACCTCTAACACACTGTTGCCTTGGACAGCTATGAACACCACAGAGCTGCAGACCCCTGGATCAGCTTTCTTGCCTTTAGACTGAGCCCTCTTTTCTCTACCCATAGAAATGGCACTTTGAAGACAAACTGGATCAAATCCCAACATACTTTGAAGAGGACAAATGTAGACCTTTCTTTACTTAACTGTGCACTGGGCAATCTAAAAACCATATAAGCACTAATCTATTCATTATTCCATCTCCTCCTCTTTACTACAATAAAGCACTGTTTTATGCTTATATGCATCAATAAAGAGACCTATAAAGAAAATAATGAACATCCTTGAATATCTTCAGAGCATACCCTATTAATTTTAAAAGGGACACAACATACTGTACCCCTTGTATTTCACCAAGATAAAAGCCTATAGATTAATTCCTATTAAAACAGTTGGTATTTTCAGGACATGCAGATGTAATTTATGGAGAGGCACAATACTCATAATAGCTCAAAGGCCACAGAAACTGTAGATCTGTGTCTGTTACTGTAGTTGTACAGGCATTCATTGTACAGAGAGCAGTTGAAAAGGCAGAGTATGTAATCTGAATACTAAATTTGTGAATAGTTTCTCACTTGGGCTGGTGAGGCTTTTCAAGAGCAGCGGATGCTTTGTGGGGAACTTTGTAAAACATTCTGCTAATATATCACATGGTTGCTGTATTTTCTTCTCTTATCTTTACTGTTAGGGCTTTATTCATGAAGACACAATATTTGATTCTTAAATGGGCACCAGCTCCTTGTCTGTACTCTTCACCTGAATTTGGCGTGCTCGGTGTTAGACAATTTTCACAAACAAATACTTCTGCCTTCTATAAAGTGGACAACTTTAGATGTATATAACCCAGAAGTATACAAGAAACAAAGATCCTTCCCCCCACTCCCATGTATTCCAATTGCTACATCCAAGTTACGTGGAAAAAGAGCATTATATTTTCTGTTTTACTATCAATAATAAAAGTGTACAGGTTTTCTCTTTTACTATAGAGATATAAATGTATATGGAGATATCATTTATGAGGAAGGGCAATTCTAAAGTATCCTAACAAAATTTAATTATGACACAAGTTACTAGCAGAGAAGCCTTGAGCCTGGGATCATTTTTATTCTTTGCTTGTACAGCACCTAGCACAATGAGGATTTATGCATGACCTAGCTTCCCACTTAGAGCTTCAACAAAAATAAGAATTAACTCTTGCTTTACTTATGGCTACAAATCACTGTATCAACATAATTAAATCCAACAACAGAATTATGAAGTTCATGAAGCAGCAGACACAGAAGTGTGCTGGATTTATTTAAATTACTGGAATCAGTGGGGGAATTCAGGGAAATAAGTGTTAACTTGAGTTGAAATTTGGTAAAATTATAGGTGTCAATTATGTGGAGTATTGCAAAGTACAAGGGAACATACAGTGACAGCCAACCAGGTCAATGGCTTTGTAATATTTGAAAATTTGGTGGGAATGGAGTTCTTCCATTTCTCTATGACAGGATTAACACGAAGGTTGAATCTCAAAAGGTCAAAAGTTGCCATTGGGTTTGAAAGGGCTTCTACAATACAGAAGACTCCTACCAAATTAACCTGCAAACATCATGGGAACAGGTCATGTGACACTTACCTTCTGGGTTCAACCTGGTATACTACAGCTATATTCATGGTTCTTGTCCTAGATGAAATACAGAATAGACAAGGCCACCTTATGCATACATTCCTGAACTTGAACGGAGTTTCCACTACAAGTCTTTAAAACTTGGGAAATAACTGAAGGATAAAGACATTTTTTCTTTGAACCCAACCTACCTGTCAGTGCACAGTATGTCCCATTGGCTCCTTGGGGGCAAGGAGCCACATGAGTGCCCCAGGCCAGCATGGCAGGAACCTCACCAGCCAGGGTCCATCCCACAACATCCAGCAAGGGAAAAGTGCAGGCTAGAGACGATAGCCAAGCCTAACCAAGAGCCCTGATCTTCAGGCAAGTCTGCAGAAATGAGGCAGGTATGAGGTGAAGCCGTGAAGTCAATCTGCAGGTCAGGATCAGCAAGGTCCACAGCTACACAGGGGTACTAACTGTGGCCAAAGAAGAGACCAGCACTCCCCAAATGAAAAGCAAAGCCTAAATGGGCTCCTGGCTGAATGAAGTCAGAATGTAAAATTGCCTGAGAAAAAAAAAATGCCCAGCCCTCCACATCCAGAGGTGGCACAGCTGAGCCAAAGGCTGACACTGTCGTCTCAGAGGTGAAGGACAGCCTAGGGACTAAGCCTAAATCCAGACTGTGGATGACTCACTTTCAGTGCCTTGCTTTGGAGGAGGAGATTCATTTCCCCCTCCATTTACAAGGGGTATTCTGCTTAGCACCTGGTTCAGCCTCCTGTTCCTTGGCTGCTTCTGGAGTCCACAAAAAAGACTGGCGCGTCCAGATTACAACTCCAAGCACTAAAATTCGATTCCTGCTTGTAGTCACTCTTCAGAGGAGTGTTTCTTTCTGTGACTACACAAGGGGAGGCTGGCTAAATTAGTTACAGTGGGTGAATACTCCCGCTCATACTTCTGTTCTTCACCTAGAAAATAATTGTTGAGAATAAATGTTGAGAACCACAAATGCCTCAGCAAGAGGGGCAAGAAGTTGGATAGAGCTGTGATGGAGGCTGTGCAAGAGAGAGGCATTTAAAAAATAAGGGGTTTGCATGCCTCCTTTGTGTCCATTAGCAAAGTGTCATTATGGAAGCTCCCTGGTGTTTGATTGTGAAAATACAGTCGCCTTAAATTAACTGGCCACATAATCAGTTTTAAAGTGGAGCCAGGTTAACTTTGATTAACCATAAGCAAAAATTTGGATTGTAAAAAGAAAACATTAGCATCTTTTTACGCTCCTGCTAGTGTATGAAACAACGTTTGACCACAGCCCTTTAAAGCTGCATGTTAATTTTTATTGCAAAGCATTCTTCTGTCTTGCTCCAGCAGCAGAGCTTATGGAGTGCTCCACAGCCTTTTTAAGGAGACTGATTCATTTAGCGGTACAGGATTTCTTCATTTTTCAAAGTTTTATTTATTATTCTTATTTTACTCCAGGAAAAGAATAACATTTCTCTGCATCCAGACATTACCCACACATAACTGCGCAAGCAAAGAAAACACAACTTCATTCTTGTGGTTTGAATATGCCTCCTTTTTCCTGTTTATTTGTTTGTTTTTAAGAGGGAGGCGTTTCTATTTTTTAGTTCTCCTGAGAGAATTTAAATCAATGAAGACATCATTTGGTCTCTATATTACAGAGACAATCTTTTACTCCTGGCTACTGCCAATACACTGTCATTATTTTCTGAGATCTGGAAGAACAAATGCTACTTTCTGTTTATTAGCAACATGAGGGATTCTTCTAATTAAGATTTTGGGTGATGGAATGATTGCTAAAGAAGATGTCATTTTATCAGATATCTTTTCTTCACTGCACAGGCCTGAGCTTATACCACTAATATCAATAGAAATTCTCCTGCTGACTTCAGCTGAAAAGAGCCCATCTAAAATCTACAAAAGTAAAAAATATTCAAATGTTACAGCATTATGAATGAGGACACAAATAGAAAAACTTTAGCATGTATTATTACCATCTTTGTCTTAAAAATTCTGTGAATTGCTTTTGTGGGTTTATTGCATCTATACACTGCTGAAGAATGTTCTTCTCATAACAAAACTCTCCTCATGCAAAACACTCCCAGAGTTTCTTATGAAGCCCTATAGAAGTACCAGCTCTCAGCTTACTCATTGCATTAGAAAGGCAAATGCTTTTCATAGTGGATTGCTGCTGGTTTGGCTTTGCTGGGATGTTTTTTTAATTCAACAAGGGTGTAATTTTACATTCGCTTCTGAAGTTTGGTTAAAAATAGCTATTGAAAATGTTCCTTAAAATCTGAAGATGTTTTCCATGGAAATTGTATCCAAAGCAGCTATAGGTCTTTAGCATTGATTTGATATTTAAATGATTTCCACAGTATATTGACCTGTCTTAATTGGCTAACAACAAAATCATGACCCTCCAGCTAGGTTATCCTAGGTAGCTCAAGCAAGGCTTTTGCACATATGACCTTTTGAAATAAGGTGTTTCTCTAGCTGTAGATGGTGGCTTCTTCTTTTGTAAGACAGGAGAGCTTTATTGAAAACCCTCACTTAGTTGTCATCACCCTAAAATCAGATACCAAAAGAGGAAAAACTAAGACAACAACTTCTCTAAGAATTACTACCTGTGAATGCTCTTAAAGCAGACAGAGCTATGAAAAAAACAAAATGCCAAACTCTGGGGCCGAGATCATATTTCTCCACAGGAATGTTTTTTTCCACTGCCTCCTTTAAGAGGTAGTTTCTTACTTTAGATAAGAGAAGCTCCATCAGCTGCTTCATAGAGCAAAACTGACACCCACTGGCCACCCCCAGTATTTGAAACATTCTCAGCTGTTGAGCAATCCTTGTTTCAGGGCAGAGCAGGAGAAATGAGAGGTGGATCAACCTTCCAGCTCATCTCAGCCCTTCTTCCTTACAGCGCATCACCTCAGCTTTGTCAGTGGTAGCCCCAAAACCCTACTGCCACAAAGTGGGATGATGCATGACGTAATGCTCAGGGCTCCCTCTCACTCCTTAGGGAATCAGTTCTATAAACTCCTTTTACACTACCAATGACAGGGCTCTGATCCCTTTCTGTAGAAAGATGAACCAGCTTTACTGACCATTTTCCCCCTGAAATTCAAGAAGACATTTTATTTGATCAATCTCGGGCTTGCTGTGCCCGTGGTCAACCCCACTTCCCTGCATCAGCTGTTTGCAAGCGGCCACCCATGTGCTGGTTGCCTCTCAGCCAGACGTACTCAATTCTGTTCCAGCAGAGGTCCCTTCTCTTCTGCGTCCCACATTTCTCCCTCATTCCTCATCACACTGTCATTTCCAATCACTGGGGCTTTATTATCAAGATTCCCAAAGATGTTTCCTACCAAGTACTGTCACCTGTGTGTTGTGACAGTGTGAAAGTGTCCCTTTCTGCCTCCCTCTCACAGCATAGGCCAGGTTTTCATTGGCATTTATGCATTTATTTCTCAATGGCATTGCATGCTCATATCTGATTTGCTATCCACTTAGGCACTTCCAACATGATTGCCTTGTAAGTAGCTCCTTCCTACCAAATATCTTTGTTTTAGATTATATTTATCTCCTCATGGAGAACTTCAATCTTCCCTGAGATTCAATCTAATTCTGTTTTTTCCTCCACATGTCATATATCATCATGTGCTACTCTCTGGTTTTATTCCTTGCTCCAGTCCAGTCCTTGAAACTGTTCTCCACTTTCTTATATGTTACTGATTTCATATAGTACATTATATTCTACATGGAACATGCCACTTTGTTGAAGGGTACATTATTATATTTTATGTAAGCAGCGTGCCCTTTTATGCCTGCCTGATCAGTTTGAACTGTAGCTATTTTAAACATGCCAGTAGTACATTATTCAAAATTTAAAGCATGGTATCGCTAAAGCACTGTCCTGTTCCTTATCGCAGTTTCCAGGCAGCATAGAGTAACTTCTGTTAAACGGGGAAGAATGTCTTCTGACACTGAGCATCATCATCCATACTCACTCTCCCTGCCTGTGCCACTGCCTGAGATGCCTCAGCCTCAAGGGAAAAAGGAAACCAGGGTAAACTGTGCTCTCCCTTTCTCCTTTTCTTCAATTCATCTCATCAGGCTTTTCAAGAATCAGCAAAGCACTCTAATATTTTAAATATCTATTTTTTGAGACTCCCAACAGAAATTAATACTCTGACTTCATTTTAAAATTTCCCTTTTAGCATTTAACTTCCCCAGGTGAGCAAAGCATCACCTTGCATTGCTTTAGAGAAACTTGATGAAGTTGCAAAATTATGTGATGATGTTTAATAGCTGAATTAATAAGGCAACATGTGATAGCAGCCTCTCTAAGATGAATAGAGGCCACAGTGTTACTGTGTATTTCCCTAATGCTATTTATATCCATTTCAGCCTCAACAAATTCCTCTCATTCAGGGGCTGACTTCAGGACAGGCTGTACCCCTGGCTGGGTCATCACAAACACCTCTGTCGGTACCGTCAGGGGGAATTGGCCAAAGATTTTAGGGCCACTCATTGCCACATACCCAGCATCAATATTACAAGGGAGGAAGATCCCACCTCGACTGCCCAAGTCCAGGGTCCAACTTCTTTGACTTAGCCTGGTTCTTAGTCCAGATCCAGCTCTGAAGCGTTAAGCCTTTCACAGGGATCCATGAGGGACAAGTTGTGGAGCTGGGTTAACAAAACAAAGCTACTTGGACCACGGCTGTATCATGTTATTTGTGAGCATGCAGAGTTGCCCTGTCTGCCCAAGTGTTTGGGAGCAGCAGGGAAGGTCCCATCTGACCACAGACATACCGGGAAGGGTCAATGGCTTCAGCAGTTATTGTGGAAAATGCAAACCGTGAACCTGAAGTACAGATATTCTTTATTGCATCTGCCTGAATTGCAGTTTCTCCCAAACTAAAATGCGTAGCTTCACGGCCAAAGGGTGAGGTGGTTACTTGGAGAATACGGAGACCATTCATCCCCATATGTCACCATTTCCCAGAGGTGGTGGCTGCTGGTAGGACGGAGGGGACACCTTGCTACCTCACTGTGGGGGACTGGGCTCCCTGAGCTCCCTCTGCAGAGAGGAGGGGGTCATACTCAATGCTGGATTGAAGCAGCAGATACCTCTCCCTGGCTTTCCTGCTGCAGCGATAACATTATTAAAATAATACTAAGCTGCCACACACATGGCTGACGGCTACACATCATTTATTGATTTTCCTTCTTTAAAGCTTAGCCATAATTTCAGGCATGCAAAAATTCGTTACATCAGAATGATTTGTCAGTAAATTGCTTTTTATGTTAAAAAGAGATGGAAAAAAAAGGATGTTCAATGAAGAGCTCTGGAATTTCAGGCTATGCCTGAGGTGTTGGTGGGGTTGTGAGAATATGGCTAAGTCCCTAGCTCAATTCATGCTCACACAAATGATATGCTTTCTCTGCTGGCTTCTGTTTGAATATTCTTTATTCAGACTAGATATTTCTCTATATAGGGGGATTCCTGGGGGAGAGAGTTGTTTATATAGACAAACCTTACGTTGTTTAGGTTTCAAATTTCATTTTTCAAAGCTGTTTTTTAAAAAAGGACCTACCCCATTGCCCTACTGAGTATTTGCTTATTCAAGATCTCCAAACAGGGATAATTTGCTCCAGCTCTCAGTGTTGGGGGCACAGGAAGAGGTTGTTTGTTTGCAGAGGCACAGGACCCATTTTGCTTATCTTTTGGATAATGTTTGGATATGTTTCCACACAGAGTCCCTGCACTCTCCCATGCTATCAAGTCATTGTTCTGAAAGCCAAGCCCTGTTTGGAGACGAGTTATATTGGGGTGTCTCTGGTTTGCAAATTCCCAATTCCATATTAAGGCTATGGTGTTGTACAATCCTGAGCTTATTAATGCTTGACTTTTTAAAACTACATCACATCCACTCAACTGCATCCTATTGAGACCTTTTCATTGTGCCATAAACTGTGAGGTTAGTATCTTACTACCCATGTTTCCATCTTCTCATATTAATACTAAGTGATACCTCTACAGCAATGGAAACAGTAGTCTTTCCTACATAGCAACAAATTATTTGAGGACCCTTCTGAAACACATACAGGAGCCCTTTGCAAACTGACACTGACATTTTTGAAGGTTTGGATGCTAAGAAGTCCCTCAGAGAGAGACAAGATGGACACCCTTCAAAGTCATCTATGAATATATATGACTGGATCATACACAGTTGGAAATGATACCCAACAAGTTTGTGCTGCTGGGTAAAGATTAATCACATACCCTATACATTACTGTATATTTAGATATCACAGAATCACAGAATGGCAGGGGTTTGAAGGGACTTCTAGAGATGATCTGGTCCAAAGCCCCTGTTAAGGAAGGTTCAGAACACGTTGCACAGGATAGTGTCCAGGTGGGTTTTGAATATCTACAGAGACAGAGACTCCATAGCCTCTCTGGGCAGCCTGTTCCTTTGTCTTTTGTCCCTTCAAAGTAAAGAAGTTTTTCTGCATGTTCAGATGGAACTTCCTGTATTCCATTTTGAGCCCAATACCCTTTGTCCTGTTGCCAGGCACCACTAAAAAGAGTCTATTCCCATCCTCTTGACACCCTCCCTTTAGATATAGATGAGCATTGATAAGATGCCCTCTCAGTCTTCTCTTCTCCAGACTAAACAGACCCAGATTTTCCTCATCAGAGAGGTGCTCCAGTCCCCTAATCATCTTCGTAGCCCTCCACTGGACTTGCTCCAGTAGTTTCTTGTAATTCTTGAACTGAGGAGCCCAGAACTGGACATAGCACTCCAGATGTAGCCTCACCAGGGCAGAGTAAAGGGGGAGGACTACCTCCCTTGACCTGCTGGCCATGCTAATACCATTGGCCTTCTTGGCTGCAAGGACATATTGCTGGCTCATGATCAACTTGTTGCCCACCAGGAATTCCAGGTCCTTCTCCTCAGAGCTGTTCTCCAGCAGGTCAGCCGCCAACCTGTACTGGTGTATGTGGTTATTCCTCCTTAGGTGCAGGACCCTACACTTGCCTTTGTTGAACTTCATTAGGTTTCTCTCCGCCCAACGTCCTAGCCTGTCCAGGTCTCACTGTATGGCAGCACAGCCTTCTGGTATGTCAGCCACTCTTCCCAGCTTTGTGTCATCAGCAAACTTGCTGAGGGCACCCTCCATGTCTTCATCCAGGTCATTGATGAATGTGTTGAGCAAGACCGGACCCAGTACTAATTTCTGGGGAACACCGCTAGTTACAGACCTCCAACTAGACTCTGCACCACTGATCACAACCCTCCGAGCTCTGCCTTTCAGCCAGTTCTAAGTCCACCTCACTGTCCAGTCATCTAACCCATACTTCCTAAGCTTACCTATGAAGATATCATGGGAGATAGTGTCAAAAGTCTTGCTAAAGTCAAGGTAGACAACATTCACTGCCCTCCCCTCATCTAGCCAGACAGTCATGCCATCACAGAAGGCTATCAAGTTTGCTTGATACCATGAGTTCTCCTTGGTGAGTCCATGTTGACCACTCCCAATAACCTTCTTGTCCTCTACACACTCAGAGATGACACCCAGGATTATCTATTCCATCACCTTTCCAGGGATGGAGGTGAGGCTGACTGGCCTGTAGTTTCCTGGGTCCTCCTTTTTGCCTTTTTTGAAGACTAGAGTGATATTGCCTCATCGACATATAAGTTTACTTGTTAGCTGAGGGTTCAGTGTGAAATGAGAACTTCAAGACACTGAAACCCTGAATAGCCTTCTGATTTCCCATACCTTCACCAAGATGTCTCAAAATCTATACAGAGATCCAGAAATCCAGTCTACATGTGCAGTCCAGATACTTTCTATAAGCGATGAGAATTCAGGGAGGAAATCCCAAGAGCCAATTTTAACAGTGTTTTAAATGCAACTTGTTTATAGACTCACAACCAGTATTTCCATGATTTTACCAGCTATGTTTCTGTTGTGAGACAACTGCTTGTTTTTCACTTTGATAACTAAGAACTGCAGATGTGTTTCCCCCATCCCCGGTCTTTCAGCCTTCTTTTCAGCTGCATCAAACATGTAGACTTTTTTGTTTCAATTTCAGGTTTAGACCACAATCCAAAAAAAGCATTTAAACCAATATCTTAGTTTGAAATTATCCTTTTTTCTTTTTTTTTCATCAGAAGGTTGAATTAGATGAGCTCCAGACATATCCCTTCCAACCTAAATTACCCTCCCACACATACATTAATAGTCACGGTACTTAATATTTTCTGTAAGGCTCTGCCATGGCCATCACAGAACAAAAAGGCTCAAAGATGTTATAATCCACATTTGCAAGAAGCAAAACAGAGAACGAAAGGGCAACATCAGGAGCAGAAAAAGAGTCAGTTTCCAGTGGTCTAATAATTTTTTGCAGTATCGTGGATATCAGGGAGAGTTTTCAAGGGAAATTGTGTACGCATCCCATTTTTTTTTGCCCTTCACACATATTTAAAATCCATAGACAATCTCCAGTCTTTTGGAGACTCTTTTGTTTTGGGTTTTTAAAATTATTTTTAAAGGTATTTGAAAAATAAATACACTGATCAAAGGGTTTTCTGGAATTGTAGCTTGCTTTCTACCTTTTAATAAATAATGGAAATAAACAGCCGAGGTGTAGTAAGCATGTGGCTGTACTATTGTTTTCCTCTGGGGAGCCATTTATCTTACAACTACTGCAGTTTACTTTCCAAAACGTGTCTGATTGTAACACTTGTGAACGCGCATTTTGAAAGTTGGCTCTGATAATTTATGCACTCACACTTCCAGATCACACGTTATCTTTAAACCTTCCCTTCTCACAATGATACTCCACATTTTCACTGAAACAAAGGGGGAAGCAAAAAGTCCACCTAAAGGGAAGCCTATGTAGGTGAAGAATAAAATTTCCATCACGTTGCTTTCAATATCACATTAGTCCTTTTGGGCCACAACCCACACCATACATACTAAGACAAAAAAATGGGGAAAGCTAGAATTTAGTAGAAATTACTATAAACTTGTCAAGATCATTAGTTCAGAATAGGAGGAAAAAAAAAGTTTATTGCAAGTTTATTGCACCTGAATACTTGTCCCCTACAATTTACCTCACCAGCTATAAGAATGTACAATTTGGTGGAATGCTTTCCATCAAAAACCTGAACTGTTGGGTTTTTTCCTCCATTTTCATTTCTGCCAGTCAAAATTGAAAAATGTCCACCCTAAAGTTACGTTTTCTACTTTTGGAAACATATTTCTGCATTTGTGGTCTTCAGGTTCCTCAAGAAAAAAAACCCACAACAGCCCAGGGAACAGAAATTATTTAATTGTCAGGTTTGTTTAGTTAAAATTTTAAAATTTTAGTTAAGATTTTCTTTTAAAGTTATTTGATTAAAAATTTTCACCTAGATTTAATCTTTATTTTTGCTTTTGGTCCATAGCAGCAGACATGGCAACAGCCTGAAAAGAGGACAGAAACTAGAAGTCCCTAGTAAAGGCTTTGTGAAAGGAAAACACATGGATAATAACTAAGGAATAATGTCATTTGCCTTATTCTGATCAAGTTTCCAATATTCATTGATTTCATACCACTATATTTAACAAATGAAACCAAGGCCACAGTCACAAATATCAGGACGTTCCAGAACGTTTTTCTCTATTTTACCCCCTTGCACAAACTGAGGTTCACATTGCCTAGTGTGAGCAGTTCCCATCAACCAGCCCATACACAAAAGGAACTATAATGTTTTTGGCCATTTTTATGTCTGCCAGTAAGAAAACCAAAGTGATATATAATCTCCTACCTCTATATATGCCTATTTGTTTTAGGGCGCTATAAGCCAATTTTGGCATGGCAAAGGCCATAGTATCATATTTTGTCTAATATCTCAGTGAGGGAATATACTTTATCATTTACAGTAGGCTGGCTGCCCGAAATTTATGACAGATATTTTTAGGTGTACATTTTGAAGGACTGAAAGCAGATGATAAAACATTGTACCGCAGAGGTTGCCTTTGCAGTTGTGAGCGTTTGCAGAGAATCTCTTTGAACATCCCGTCCAGAGCAAAACAGGCTCTGCCTCTTTCCACCAATTTAGCTCCTAGTGCTCTCCAGATCCATCTGTGAAGGGCATTATAAATCCCTCATTCTCCTCCCTCCCAAACTCTTCACCACCCTTCATGAGTGTATCCTGATAAAAGCCCCGTGCAAGGGGAAAGCAGGTTCACAAGTGCCTCTTGCAAAACCAGAGTTAGGGACCACATGCTGTCTTCTCCAAACTGAAAACTTTCCCCAGTGAAAGGTTTTAGAGCAGGAAAGTGAGGGGTAATTTACAAAACAACCCCCCCAAAACTTTCCACTACACTTGAACTTTCTTTCTTCTGTGGTAAAAAGGCAGATGAGTTTGATGTTTATTATCAGTTTTTCCTATTGTCATTGCACAAAGTTAATGTAACTGTCATGCTATAGTAATATACATCTGCTCTTTGAAATGCACTGGTGAATGTCAGTTAAGCAGTATTTATGTTTTCATGGTGTCAGAGTAATTAACACCCGCTTTGTTTTAAGTATGTGATGAAACAATACATTAAAAGTCCCCTCAGAACATACCCCGCAGAAAGGGTTTAAAGAGTAGGAAAAAAAATATCATCAAGATCAGGGCTGCATTTCTGCACCTCACTTTGGGTATGGTAAAGTTTAAATCCAGGGTAAAATTCCAGTAATGGTAATTAAGCAAGAGTGCCCAGGTTGCACACTGACACGGAGTTGAGGACGGATAAGCATCATTTGCTGAGGCTCTGGACTAGAGACACCTGAGCTATTTGGATTCCTTTTTGTTCTCCCTTTGTCCACCCTAAACCCTCTCTTTAAATTTTTTTTTATTTGTACAGCATTGAGTTTCATTAAATGTTTATGACCCTATTACAGGATACAGTTTTAGATTACTATAATAAAAGGGAGTTGATAAAACTTCATTATCTGTGGTGGTAGAGGAAGAATAAAATCTTACCTTCCAGTTTTTCCATAACATTGATTGTAATAACTTTTTTAAAAGCAAAAGCACACAAAAAACCCCAGAAAAGCCGAATTCACTGTCACTGGATTCAATGAATTGAAAATTGTGTATCAAGAATATAAGGCAAACTTTACTAAAACCACTATTTCTTTGTCATTGCGTATATCATTTTGGGACAACACCTTTTTGTTCCCCATGTTACAACAGTGGGAAGTAGTTAAAGTACGGGACTATCATCCCAGCAAGGACAAATTTATACTCAAGTCAGGGTGTGGAGCTTGGAAATTCCTGTGATCTTTTCCTTTAAAAAATAAAGTGGTGGCACTTCAATCATTTATCAGAAGAGAATGTTTGTTTCAAAGGTACGGAACAAGGGCTTTAAAATTAAACTCTGCTCATCTTTGATTCTGAGTGAATGCAGGAGTAATAAGGATTTTAAGATCTGCAGAGATGTTTTAATTCCTTCA
Organism: Gallinago jamesoni; assembly: GCA_025769975.1. Taxonomy (NCBI): domain Eukaryota; kingdom Metazoa; phylum Chordata; class Aves; order Charadriiformes; family Scolopacidae; genus Gallinago; species Gallinago jamesoni. The sequence goes on along the minus strand of JAOQGH010000077.1, from coordinate 41,009,880 downwards.
CATTCTGCAGGTAAAAAAAAAAAAAAATCTCGTTTCCTCCCTCTTGCCAGGTGTGCAAGAAGGGACATTTTGATAAAATCCAGTCCTCAGTTTCAAGGTTTATTAAAAAGGAAAAAAATGTATCAATGCAAAAATGCCATACTAACACCCCCTGCAAAACACTCACCTCTTCCCCTCCCGTGACATTATAAGGGTCTGTTTTGGTTAGAGGATGGATTTGGCTGGGCCATGCAGTATTGATGCTTAATCACCTACTGCTGGACTTGGATACAGGCAGTCCTGAGAGGTACCACCAGTCCCCGTGGCCTGGGGGAGGCCACAGGTGGTCTGAGATGTGCAGCCCAAAATGCCTTTGGGGTTTGGGCTCTGACACCCCCTGAGGTGGGGATCGAGTGCTTTGGCATTGAAGGGACACAACTGAGGGCAGGCAGGGAGCAGGCAGGAATTGTGTGGTCAGAGTTTGGCAAAGGCTTCTTCAGGGGAACCTGCTGTCCAGGCTCCCGCAGAAGGTCTGACCAAGACCAGTCTCAGAGGAGCACATTGGTCATGGCATGAAAAACTGGTCTCAAAGGGTCCTTTGAAAGCAGAGCGCTGGGTGGGCTACCAGTTACCCCTGAGCTCAGGGGGCAACCAGCCTAACTCAAAGGGTTGAAAAGAAAAAGGAGATAGTGGCTTCCCCAGCTGCCCTGCTCTGGTGACATCACCCCCTTTCTTCTCCTTCCTTCATTTCTTGCGCTTTCCCTCCAAAAAGTCATTTCTGCACAGAAGAGCCACCCGCATTTGAGGGCAAGGCAAGCTGCAGCCCCACTTGCCAGCTGTGGGCTCCAGATGTGCTGGTGAAGAGGGGGCACCCACCTGGGTGCCTTGCCTCTCCCCACCTGCTTCCAGTCATGAAAACGGGGGGTGCTGCTCGTTCTGATGTGGTTACCCCTCCATCAAACCTAGCCAAAACCCTGCAAGGGGTAACCAGGGGGTTGGGGGCTGGTGGAGAGAGGGAAAGGGAGATGCCATGCAGTTGGGGTGTCCCTTGCCCCCCAGCACAGCATGCGGGCATCTTCCCAGGGGCAGAGGAAGGAAGTCCACCAACAAAAGAAAGAGGCAGGTGTGCAAAGGGAAGGGTGACAAGATGAGAGATGAGGCACTGGATGCAAAAAGTTGCATTTAAGGAGTAATTTTTTTTTTATCTGAGAGGGGCAGAAGGAGTGCACAGCCATGGCACATGGTGAGCTATGTGCTGGTATTGCCTCTGCGTGGAGAGCCTTGGTCATGTCTCATCTACAGTGTGCTGGGGATGATGAAGTGACCTCTACCCAATACAGTAGTCCTAGGTTAAATACTGGTTTGATTGCATTTGGCCTAGCAACACTCTGCATCGATGGCATTCAGGGAGACCTGTTTCTTCCTTTGCCCACTTGAAAATGCATCTTCAGGTTGTGGTCCTGGTCCTTGCCACTGCTCCAATTTGGGCTTTTGGCATGCAGCCAGGTCCTGGACTTGGCCTCTTGGCTGGAAGTGTGAGGGCTAGAAACAACTCTCATTTAAAACCCTCTTAATATATCTGCAGAAATGCTGTGAGATTTGGCAAAATCAGAAGTTTCTTGGCTGTCCCATTTTTTGTAGAAGTTAAAAGGGAAATTTAGAACATTCCTGATGCTGAAAGGCCCAATAACCAACTTCTTGTACCAAAGAAACCCTGTTGCACACACGGGATCATAAATGTGTAAAGTCTAGACACAGGATCAGGTGTGTGTGCTAGAGCCAATAGCATCATACTGTAAAACTCAAGTAGGTCCAAGCTTTGGCTCTCCCAGCTGGCATATGTGCAGATGTCCCGCTGGAGCATCTGGTGCTAAAAATACAGCAAAATCAACAAACAAACTTTTGTTCCTACCTGTGAACAAGTGAAAAAGATGAGGAGGTGAAAAGAGGAGGTTTGAGGGAGAAGAGAGATATTTAAATGGTCTTTGAGTAAGGTCTGTTTTCTGAAAGTGGAAGCAACCATCTCATGGTTGCTTCTCGATGGTTGGCAGCAACCATCTCCTGCCCTATAAGAAAGTAACCTCAGGTACGCTTTGTTCGGTAAAATAAAATTTCAGTTCAATATCTTGGATGGAAACTGCTTGACATGAAAGAAGCAGCCTCATATACATGTCATTAGGATTCGGGGTTTCTGCCCACATGTAAGAGAGTGGAAAGCTGCTTTTAAGACATTGTTGGAGCAGCCCCATTTGATGCATTGGTTTGTGGGATGGACTATGCCTCCAAGGGTTTAACTAAGGTTTTAACTCAGTGTGGCTTGAGGCCGGGGGTTGCTGGTGGAGGGGGGGAGCATTTAGTGAGTATCTGCCAAGGCTCCTCAAAGGTAAAAATGAAGTAGTTGGTGCCTATTAGTCAGAAACCACCACAAAGCTGCAGAGCCGGAGGATGCTGGAGCCCTGGGTGTGCTACTTAACACCTGCCAGCTTTCAGTGCAACTGTATCCTATGAGGCTGTTTCCACTTGCATTTGTGGTTAGCAAAACCAAACCCCAAATCTTCAGCAATTAACACTTTTTCTCTAAGGTTTTCTGCTGAGAAGGACTGTCATTGAACATCTGAACCCCAGTGAGGAAAAGAGGTTGAATGCTTGAACTGTCTCTTTTATGGAGGCTTTGGTTTCAGGTGAGACAGATACTGCTCAGCGCTGGGGAGAAAGGGATCAGGGAGCTGAAAACACAGCATAAGAAAAAGAGTTCTCTAAGAACACATGGCCTCCATGGAGTTAAAGTCTTTCTGGATACTCAAATTCCTTTGAAAATCCAAAGCCATAGGGATAAGGCAGTGAAGTGTCTGCGTTTTAGCTTCTTTTAAAATACCCTCCAGCCTGGCACAATTTATCCAGCATGGATAAATTCACACTCCCCTAAAGCAGCTTCGTGCCCAGAGCCCTGCCTGCTCCATCGTGTTGCAGCTTCTGTAGCCCAGTTCATACGCACGCAAAGAGCTGTAGCCTGGGCTCCGTCCTTCAGCTTGCCCTTTCTGTGGCAGGGAAGCCTGGAAATAAGCTGACAGCTCCAAGGATGCTATTTCACTGTGCTCCTTCGTGAATTTTGCTGCCCTGAGGATAGGGTGGGTCTGCTCACAAAGCCTCAGGGAAAGCCTTACAGCTCTGGACTTGCTACCAGGGAGGGGAAGAAAACAGGCAACAACTTTTAGGAAGGAAGGGGGGGTCTGCCCTGCACCCCTACCCAGAAGGAGAGGAGGTACCAAAGAGCTGCTTCTGCATATGCAGGTCCCTTCTGGCCACCCCTCCCTGCCCCAGAGCGATACAGGCTGGGGGGACATAAGGTCCTCAAAAAGCTTTGGAAACAGAAACATTTTTAAACTTGAGTGTCCTGTGGGTATTCCTTTTTAATGAGGGCAACTAGAGGAATCAGGCACTTGGGAGAAGAAGCAAATATTTATGTATGAGCTGCAATTATTAAATTCCCTTTCATGGTTGACCTAATTTTTTTTTTCTTTTAAGGGGTTAAACAGCTTAAAAACAAACAGTCCTTGGAGCAGCGTTTCAGGTTACTCTAGACCAGGGGTCCCCAGTGATCCTGCTGTTTTAACTGCAAACACAGCTCGTTGCAGACCTGTTCCCCACCAAACATCTCAAACTTTCTAAGTGGGAAGCCCTGGCTTTGCCTCACTGTTAGATCAATAAAATGGGGGAGAGACAACACTACCCAGCAAGGTCAGGAATGGTGCAGCTCCCCTTGGTCATTAGCAGGTGGTGGAGGTGGGAAAAGAGACAACACGGGGAGGAAAAAGGAGGGAAAAAACCAAAAACGTATCTATGCCCCCTTCTCTCCGAAAGCAGGAGGGCTCAGACAAGATGCCCACATGCTTGGAAAGAGGTGGAAGTAATAAATATACACTAGTTAAGCAAAAAAAAACCACAAAAAAAACCCAAATGAAAGCTCACACAAATGTAGGATTTTCAAGGACTGGTTTGTTGCAAGTGATGCAATGGTCTAAATTAAATCTCAGGTGCAATTCTGCAGTGCCTAAATGAAACTGGCTCTCCTCTGTGGTTGCTGTGGGACATGCCAGTGCCATAGGTCAATGGCTGCACGGCTGGTGTCTATACATTATAATATATATTTACGTAAGGCCTTCCTGCTGGAATGAACCATCAGGAAAAAGAAACCCAAACACTGGATGAAAGCAGTGATGATTGAGATAGTTTAGGCTCGCTTTGACTCCCAAGAGTAATTGGTGGTCCCCTAGGCATCATGACGGTGGCATATGACCTTCATCAATCCATCATCAGCTGCACCTCACTGACCCAGCGGGCTGGGGCTTGCAGAGCACATCCCTTCTGGGCACGTAGGGAATAATGTTTAAATGTGATCTGGGATTTCCCATGGGGTTTCACGCTATCCCATAACCGTGGGGGATGATCCCAGGGCTGTACTGGGAACGCTTTTTCAGAAAGCCTGCCCACTCTGCATTCGTTACCCCGGCAGTGAGTGGGTGCCGTACCTAGCTGTGACACACATGGACTAGAAATAAGCCCTGTAATATTCTTGCACAACTAACGTTGTAAGTTAGACTGCATTCCTGTCTTTCAGTTGTCAGGAGAGTGTGGAAAGAAGATATTTATCGCATTAGACCTGCATGATCAAGGAGAAGCCTGGCTGTTTAAGGATGCTTTATTAATGAATGCTAGAGGACATCTACCCCTCCTAACGTACAAGTGGCTCGTTACTGAAAAATGCAGGGAGATAAACAGCCAAGTCCTCTGTCTTCTGTGGCTGTTCAGTAGGTGTGTTACACTTCACATGGGTTATTTATGAGTCTCAGATAGTGCCCAAGGCTAAACCTACCATTGCCATTAAAAAATAAAAGCAGATGTAACCGACAGTGTTCTTCTGCTGCCGTTTTAATAACATGAATGTCTTTCACATGACTTAAAAGGCCCAATCCAAAGTGTATCAAAGCCGAAGATAATTTTTCTATTGACTTCAAAGGGTTTGGGATCAGGCTTAATAACGCAGCTGGTACCTCACCCTCCTCTCTCCCACCGTCCTCCTCCTCCCTCTTCCCCCCCTCCTTACCCCCCTCCCCGCTTGCCTGGCTGGAGGCGTATCGATACCTTAGACAAAACCAGCCTTGTGTGTGCATGTGACTTCGGCTGCTCACCTGCTCTGCACCAGATGTGTGCTCTCCCCCAAAGTGCTCTGTTCCCCCCAGCGAGGCGCTGGTGCCCCACGGGGATGCTGCCTGGGAGAGGACAGAGCCAAAGGCATCTTCTTCCCCGGCTGACTCTTTCTTAGCAAAGTACTGACAGCTCCTCTGAAGCTTAGAGTGGGTCAGCTGGCTCACCTTCCCGAGTCCCGGGTGCTGGAAACATGCCCCCTTCCAAAATGCCAACCTCAAGGTGTGCTGTTGTTAAGGGAAACCCCTCCTTAGGGCTCCACCTGCCTGCTTTTCTCCCTCTCCCCCAGATGCTCGCATACCTACTAACTTCAGCCTACAGATAGTGTGCATGGGAACCCCAACTGATTAGTTAATCACACTTTGTGTTAAATAATGAGATGCTACAACTGAGCAAAGGGCAAGCCTGCCGTTAGAAGGCATATTACGACTCTATAGCCATCACTGTACCGTCCTGTGGCAACCTCACCCGCTCCAGCAAAGGAGACCAGAGCAGGCAGGGGTGGGTAGGCGATATCTGGTTTCCATCCCATGCTATCACACTGCTCGCTCGCTCCCTCTTGTGCCAAAAGCCTCGATTTTTACCAGCCAACCTTCATTTCCACAGCAAACCACAACACGGAGGCTCTCCTAACGGCACAGCTCTGCAAACTGGGTAGTTACAGCTAATTAAAACCAAAGGAGCTGATGGCTCTGAGAGTCTCGTAATGCCTGCTGGGCAGCCTGGCTGTCAGAGGGGGCTCTGCTGTCGAGCCCCGCCCCCCCCCCCCCTCCGCCAACACCTACAGCTCTGCAAAGGCTCGGGAAGGTGCCCAAAACTACCCTGGCCAATGGGGAAGCTGCAAGTGAGAAGGCAGAAACAGGATTAGCCTCACCAGAGACCACAAAACTAGTAACACCAGGTACGTGTGTGAGCCCGTGGCTGGAGTGGAGCCTCTTAAAACACAAAGTTAATGAAACTCCAGCTCCTGACGAGCTGTTAGTATTTTAACCCCACCTTAACATGTGGAAAAGTGTAAGGTCACCGATGTATGCAGTGCTGTCCCCAAACAGGAGGGCTGGAGTTGGTGGTGGTGAGCTTTCTGGGGCAGGGAGCCGCAGTGGGGGGAAGAAGAGTGTATGGAAGAACGTCAGATACCCGGTGGTGGCTTCCTCACAAAACTGCCTCTAAAGCGAAATGACTGGAAGAGCTTCCCCCCCCTCCCTCCCAGCGTGCTCGCTGCTTGCTGCCAACACATTGCAAGTGCTCTGCAAAATGCTGCTCACTTGCTCTGTGGTTGCTCATGACAGCTTGATTTGGATGAGAAGAGAGAATTAAAACAATCTTCTGAAGTCGATGAACGACCTTCTTTCCTTCCTTTTCCTTCTTTCAAAGCAGTGTGATCCTTCCAATGGCCAAGTCCTCAACATATCATAAATCCCTACATCTCAGCTCCCCTTTTATTGTGCGGGGTGGACGACGCACACCACCAAATAAATTTATCCATGACTTCTGCCGGCTCCAGGCCCTGTGGGCACATCACCTCCTTAGGAACATCTCCACCCAGAAAGGATAAACCTGCCCTCAAGCAAGCAGTTGGGTGAACTGCACCGGATTTATCCCACCGTGCCGAATTTATTCCGCTGCACCAGGTACCAGCCCAAGGAAGGGTTAAACTAAGTCCTCCCTCCTTAAAACAGAAGAGCCTTGCTCCCCACAATGAAACTCCTGCGGCACAGGCAGACACTCATTTTAATGACTATACTTTGTTGTAATGTTACCAGATATTTTAAAGAGCATATCACTCTAGCAGAAGCCACTGCCATCTGTGCTTCCCCAATTAGGAATGCAAGCAAATATGTATTTTACAGTAACATCAATAAAATGTAACGTGCAAGTGATGTGTTTTTGGTGCTTTTTTTTTTTTTTAAAGACACAAATTAGGGAACCAGTCAGTCTTGAAACTGCGGAATTCCCTCGCAGGAAGAACGAGGGGTTTTGTAACCAAAAGAACAATCCAGGAAGCCTCCATTGCATGGATTTTAGTTTTTAAAGCAAAATAAATGGGCTTCAATACCTTTTTTTTTCCCAAAAAAATTATATCATTGCTTTGAGAACACGGCCTACACGTTTGTTTTTTTTTAAAACCCTGCTTGCCAGGCTATTCATTGGTGAGCATCCCATCCTATGTGCCTGAAACCTGCCTCCTGTCAGAAGACAGGTGTTGAGCGTTTTCCAAAATCTCGGCTTTCTTTTTCCCCGCTGCTGGCTCAGATCGGTCACCCACAAGCTGAGCCACTGTAAATCAGTGATCCGGGGAAGAAAACGCTTTCGTTTCCCTCTTACTTGCAACATGGAGATCTGTGTGCTCTGCAAATATTTTTCGTTATTTCCAGTAAGTTGTTTCCCTGACAAAGCTGGGCCATCATCCTCCTCATTACCCCACAGTGCCCAACTCCCTGGGGTGGGCAAAAAGGCTTTCAGAGAGCAGGAGAAGAAAATACCAGGGGAGAAAACCCAGCATTGGAGAGAAGAAGAGGAGGTCATCAGATGACCATGAGCCAGCAATGTGCCCTTGTGGCCAAGAAGGCCAATGGCATCCTGGGGTGCATCAAGAAGGGTATGACCAGCAGGTCGAGGGAGGTCATCCTGCCCCTCTGCTCTGCCCTGGGGAGGCCCCATCTGGAGCACTGGGTCCAGTTCCGGAAGGACAAGGAACTGCTGGAGAGGGTCCAGCAGAGGGCTACAAAGACGATGAGGGGCCTGGAGCATCTCCCTTATGAGGAAAGGCTGAGGGACTTGGGTCTTTTGAGTCTGGAGAAGAGAAGGCTGAGGGGGGATCTGATCAATGCTTATAAATACTTCAAGGGAGGGTGTCAAGAGGATGAGGCCCATCTTTTTTCAGTGGTGCCCAGGGACAGGACAAGAGGAAATGGGCACAAACTTGAATAGAGGAAGTTCCACCTGAACATGAGGAGGAACTTGTTTCCTTTGAGGGTGGCAGAGCCCTGGAAGAGGGCCCAGAGAGGTGGTGGAATCTCCTTCTCTGGAGACATTCCAAACCCGCCTGGACAAGTTCCTGTGGGACCTGCTCTGGGTGACCCTGCTTTGGCAGGGAGGTTGGGATTAGATGATCTCCAGAGGTCCCTTCCAACCCCATGTGATTCTAAATGAGGTAGAAATCCCTGGTGCAGGGCTAAAGAGCCCAGCTCGTCAGGGGGACTGTGTACCAAGGGGGGATGCTGGGTACTGCCGCGTCTCTCACCAGTGATGCTTATCAGGCTGCAGAGTTGCAGGGGGAGGCCTCGCTGCAGGCTGGGGAGGTGTTTGAAGTCAGAGGGGAGCCGTTAGAAACCTCCAGCCTGCCGAGACAGAGCGCTTTGCACTGCGGTCACTTGCCTCTTTCTGCCTTTCTTCTTCTTTCTCTCTTTTTATTTTTTTATTTTTTTTTCCATCCAACTGTGTCTTAAACTGTTTCTCTAGAGTACGCGGCCCCCAAAGGGGAGAGGAGAGGGGGGGCAACCCAAACAAAGTAAAACAGCAACATATTGTCTGCGACTGCCAGCAAGGCATCCCCTCCCTATCTTGTGCTTAATGCGATAATGAATCTTCCCGGAGGAGCTTTTGTGGTTTAGAGCTTACTGAATAATAATGTAACACAGAATACACACAAAGCCACATTTCTCTCTCTCCTCTTTTTTTTTTTTTCCTCTTTTCCCCCCAAAACACACATCTGATCAAAAGCCAGGCTGCAATTAAAACGTAGCATAGTTTGGGGTTTCTTCCCCCCCCCCCGCCGATGGTATTTCATCAGCAAGTGAAAGCTAAGGCAGCATAAATATTTCCCCCATAATGATAATGATAAAGGTTATACTTTATAACTCGCTTTTCGTGCTGCACTCAGGTGTGTGTCCCCTCCATCAGCTTCACCACGGACACTTCTACCCACCAGAGATCTCAGAGCATCCCTACCTGGTGCTGAGGAGACCCAGGAATGACATGTCTCTTAACGGTGGGGAAAGCTGTCAAGCTGCTGTGGTCTTTGTCCAGGTTTTTCAGCAACTTAATTGCAGAGAGAACAGAATAAAGTACTTCTATGGCTGTAGAAGTCCTCCCGATGCTGTGACTTGCTCTCTGTGTGCCTATTAACGTACTTGAGAACCTGCTTGACATACCTGGGGGCTCCACACCACCTAAAAGAGCAGAAATCAGGTAATAAGCCCCAACAAATCAAGGTAAGATGAACACGAATAGGAGTGAGACACCTTACAGATGTCCACAGATGGCTGGTGTCAGTGGTGCCACTTGAGAAAGTACTTGCAGGACCAGAGCCTTAATTCTGTTTTCACCCTCTTTTTTTGTGTAAATCCAAGTATAAAATCTCTACATATATGATATACAGAGATCCCTGCTTCAGTCCATCGATGAAGATGGACATTCTTGGGGGGAGCTTCTCTGTTTTCATCAGCTTGAAAAATATTCAAACATGAAAGGAAAATAGGTCACCAAATCTTCAGCCTCCACATACGGTCCTGTACACTAATAGTTATGGTCTTCCTCGTGGGATAGAGGCAGTAACTCACATGAAACCCTGACAGAAGTCACTCACATGCACAATTAAAATCAATTATGTAGCTACAGAGATGTCCCTGAGCCTTGTTAATAAAGAAATAATTCAATTTGACAGTCATCTTCATTTCTATCTTAACCACAGCATGTAAAATTGGAAATACATGTGTTTCGCTTCTGTTAATTACTCTGGGCACACACACAAATACATGTGCTCCACAATTAATTACTCGGAGCTCAGTGAACTTGGCAGAGACTCCACCACAGTCGACAAAACCCTTTTCTCCACAATTTGGCCCTTGATTTTTTTTCCCATGCCTGTTTGGGAGCCCCCTTCTAGGGAAAAGCAGGCATGGGTGTTTTTTTTTTGGGGGGAGCCACGGCCACGCGATGTGTGGCTGGTGAGGAGGTCAGGCGAGGGAAAGAGCCTGCCTTCCCCCTCCTCACAGCCACCTCTGATCTCCGCCAAAGACAAAATACCGGGCAAGAGAGAGCCCAGGTCTGGCCAAGCACAGCTGCTCTTATCTCCTTTGGTAGGAGAAGAAAGCCTTGGCACCGGCGTGGAGCTTGAATCAAAGCCTCTTAAGTCCCTCCAGAAAGAGTTTTGTGTGGGAGCCAGCCCAGTTGAGCTGCAGCTCTAGAGAGAGGAGGATGGGGCTGGTCTTTTTTTCAGTGGTGCCCAGGACAGGACAAGAGGAAATGGGCACAAACTTGAATAGAGGAAGTTCCACCTGAACATGAGGAGGAACTTGTTTCCTTTGAGGGTGGCAGAGCCCTGGAAGAGGCTGCCCAGAGAGGTGGTGGAGTCTCCTTCTCTGAAGACATTCCAAACCCGGCTGGACAAGTTCCTGTGGGACCTGCTCTGGGTGGACCTGCTTTGCAGGGGTGTTCAACTAGATGATCTCTGGAGGTCCCTTCCAGCCCCATGGGATTTTGCAATTAGATTAATTGCTCATGGAGGCTGCTGTATTTGTGTTATTAGTGGGTTTTTTTTCAGTTAGAGGACCTTCTCAGGAATGACCTAAGTAGCATCTGCAAGTCTCAGGACAGATCCAGCCATTTTTCCAGAGTCTCCTCTGGTCAAGTTTGCTGCAATTCCCAGGGGTCTTATACCTCGCTGGGACTCAGATGCCCCCTGCAGCGCCAATAACCAATAAATAAATTTCTGATGAAGTCATACCTCCTTATCAGATGCTGATGAAATTTGAGTGGAATTCAAGTCCCATTTGCAAACAACGACGATCAGGACATGACCAGTATCTGCAGTGGGAATTCAGCAGATCTCGTTCAGAAGGCAGTAGCTGCTGCATTATGTTTATTTTGAATTTAGAGGCTTGTGCTTAGCGACAGGTTGCCAGTGTCCATCTGTAGCTTGTTTTTTGTTTTCATCCGTGCTGCACATTTGTGTGACAAGACGTGGGCATATTCAGCGTGGAACAAACTCGCTTGTTTTTCACCCTTCAGTCTACCCACAGTGAAGACTTGGCAGGTCCCAAGCCTGGCAGCATCTCCCCCAACAGGCACCTGGTGAAGCTCAACATCCCCATCCGCAGCCCAAGGCTTGCCGGGGGTCAGGCAGGAATAGGCTCTGCCCTGTGCAGGAACAGAAAATTCCCTAAGCCCTGATGCTCTAAGAAAGACAGGATATCCCAATATTTCAGCTATAAAAGACACTGGTCCACCACACTTCTCCCAGCCCCACCGGTGAAGCAGAGGATAGTGTTACCACCGGTTAACAGCTGGGTCCAAAGGTGCCATTAAACCAAATCACTCTCCTCCAAGCTTGGAAGATCCCTTAACCAAGGCTTTATATACCCCACGGGCATCTGCATCCCAGCTCCAAGCCAGCTGGTAAAGCGCAGGGTTAACATCTGCCAAACCTCAAACGTTCTTCCCATTGACTCCAGTACCTCCCTTGCAGGCCTGTATTAATTTGGTCAGCTAACTAAGTGCCCTAATTATGCCCCACCCGCCCAACCCCACCTCCTATTGAGGGCTTCCCTAGCATTTAGGAGGAACATTTAAATATCCTTGATGGCCCACCCCTGAGTGCCCCCAGCTATTTAAACTCCAGGCTGCCACAAATTGCCCAGAGGACAGAGCTTGGGGACACCAGGGTGGCTTGGGCAGCAGATTTGGGGATGATCACAGCTCTCTGGGCAGACTCAGAAGTACAAATGCATGCAGTTAACTAATGAGTATGTTTCAGTAACAGAAGAGCATCTTCTGCCATTAGTAGAGAGAAAAAAAAAAAATAAAGTGATGATTTTTGAAGTAGGGAAATGATGCATTTAGGCAATTCCAGTGATAAAATAAGGAAGGAGCTCTGTCTTGTCTCAAAAAGAAGCAAGAGGTAAAATGATGCTGACACCCCTCCAAGTCACTGAAAGCAAGCCGGCTGCCACGCTGTACCTCTCACAGAAGCCTGAATTCCAGCTTTTCAGCGAGGAGCCCCCCATTAGGGATATCAAGGGTCCGAACCCCGGGGCTGGCCGTGCACCCCATCCCTGGGATGGCTCCGAGACACACACACATCCCGGTTCCTCTCCAAAAGCCACTCCTGAGCTGCCCTCCCGTGGGTGCCCAGCACTACGCGCAGCAGTCAGATGGGAACGTAGGAGATCCAGAAGTTGTGCCAAGGCTCTGGCTGGGGAAAAGAAAAAAAATAATAAAACAAAGTCACCCACGCGGAGCAGCTTTTCTCTGCAGGCTCACCGGCGACGGAAAGCTCCTTGGTGTGCCCTGAAACAGCACCTGAGCATCCCCCCCCAAAAAACACAAGGAGAGGCACCAAGCACTTTTCCAGCTTGCTTGCTTTCTGCAACATGGACTTTTTAGGAAAAACTTAAAAGAAGCAGCAATCTTTCTCCCCAGGTGCAGAGGGTGACACTTTTGAGGCTTTTCTTTTACTGAATTGAAATTTTTGTAATATATAACTTCTCTATGATAATGTTATAGTGAAGGGAAAATAAGAAAGAAAACCTTGATGGCAGCAAATCGGTGTGTTGAACTTTCCTGGGCGGGGGCTGCAGCCTGCGGTCCCCGGGGAAGGCAGGCGTCACAGGAAGAGACCCAGGGAAGCAGCCGACAGGCAAGCTGGGTTTGGTGGGATGAGACTGCCCCGCGTCCACAAAATGCTGTAGCACCAGTATTTTCAGGAGAAAACCCCCCCCCGGGAAAAAAGGAAAGCAGGTAAAAATAGATAAAAAGCAAAATGGTTTGTTGCTTTTTTACAACACGTCCCTCCCCTGCACAGAGCTTACAGCCCGCTCTGGGTGCAGGAGCTACCTGCAAGCTCCACCAGGAGAATGGCTGGCAAAGCTCACATTGATCCTCAGCACTACCCTGAGCTGTCACGTAGCCTGGAGTAAACCCCTTCCTCTCCATGTAACCCTGCTTAAGCAGAAAGATCCTCAAAATAGTTTTTTTTATTTGGGTTTTTTTTTCCTCTGATGCTTCTAGCACCTGGGAGAACAGGGTCAGGGGAATATCATCTCAGAGATTATGTTTCCCATACCAGTAATGGCACCTGGCTGTCACCCACCCTGCCTTCAGACACGAGCTCTGCCAGAAATCTAATTTACCTGTTGGCATCCTGATAGCTCCTACCTTTATCTCAGAGAGCTGCTCCCTTTGATCTACACACAGTGGGAGACTCCAGAGGCTCCAAGCAAACTCCTTGGAAGAGCGACCAGCCCAGCGTGGGACTACAGAAGATTTATGACCTTGTTAGCACAAGTGAGGCTTTTCTGCCCAGATCATGACTGGGCTCTGTAGGGGCACAACGGGGAGCACTCCACTCACAGAAGGTTGGCACAGGGGGCAAGTTGTCTTTTTACAAGCAAGGTAAGAGAAAAATCCAACCCAGGACAAACAAGGAGTATTTCTGTCCTTATTGACACTCTGCTCACTCCTGAGGGACCAAGTTAGGACTCAGACCACGTTGCTAGAGACAGACCTCAGGTTCTGTGAGCAGCAGCTACCAGCTACTCCTAAAGACCAGGGGTTGTAAAGCCATCTCAGGCACAAATGACCAGCTTGGAGAACAGACATCCAAATTCCCCAAAGGACAAATGCAAGAAGACTCACCAAACAACTTCACAACCCCATGTGGTCAAGAGCTAAAACTTCTCCTTCTTTCACTCAGGACACTTGTAAGTGAAGGGTGGTGAAGGGAAGGACTTTTAAACCAAAAATACTCTTCCCTTAACAAGCCCTAGACCTCAGGTTTTAGCTGACGATAATTGAAAGGTGTTAATCTGACCACCTTCAGCTGCAGCCAAATCCCAAAGTTGCTCTATTGCCAGACTTTTTGTCAGTAACCCCAAGGGATTTCAGAGTTTTCCAGAGGCAAACGTATAGCTCCCAGGGTTATGGGAAACCCTGGTTCAGCAATGCTTAGTGGGCTCCAAAACCCAGAAAGAACCAAAACCAACAGATCAATGAAAAATCCCATTTTCTTTAAAACCGCTCTTGAGCTCATAATTTTTGAATACAAGGGAAAAGCCAAATACTGCAGGCTTTGGAATCCAAACAAGGGGAAAACATTGATAGCACCCCCCATCCTTGGGTGCTCCTCCTGCTCTGTGCTCCCTCTCATCCGTCCCAAGCTCCTCCAAGCTCCAACCCTGCTGTGGGGCTGCAGTTCTCAATCCCTCTGCAGGAACAGGAATAGCTGGTGGGACTCAGATATGTTTGCTATTCAGGCCCCACGTTCCCTAGAGGATTTTCTTTTGTGGGCTTGTGCCTATTTTTGGGGTCTTACTAATGAGGAGAAACACATAAATATGTTGGGTTTTCTTAGAGTTGTTTTGTTCAGTGTGTTTGTGGTGTTTATACTTGTGACTTCAGTCTCAGGACCACTCCTCATTTTCTGGATGTCTCATTAGAGTTAGAAACCTCCCTTTTTTTTTTTCTTTTTTCTTTTTTTTTTTTGCCAGTAAAAGCTCATGGTAGTGATGGAGGTAGAAAAAAAGTGAAAGATGAGCACCTTCAGCCGGTAAAAGTGAGAATGTGAGCCCTAAACATGGAAACATTGGCAAGAAGAGAGATGGGGATTATGATGGACTGTAAAATCTCTTTCTGGTTTTCAATCTCTTGCTTCTCGATCACTTATGATTTGGCTTTGTGCTTTGTTTCAATGCTTGGCCTTGGTTGTTCACACGGGTTTGCTGTCCTTGGGGAGAAATGGTACAAAGGTGCTATTTGTTTTCCTCCCTGAATAGAGTCTGACACTGGCTGTTGCCTGAACTGCTCCGCAAATCGCAACCCTACCATGATGTTATATGTGGTACAAATGGGTAGGTCTCCTCCCTTCAGCAATCACAAAACACATGGGGATGGAAGGGACCTCTGGAGATCATCTAGTCCAACCTCCCTGCCAAAGCAGGTCCACCCAGAGTAGGTCACACAGGAACTTGTCCAGCCGGGATTTGAATGTCTCCAGAGAAGGAGACTCCACCACCTCTCTGGGCAGCCTCTTCCAGGGCTCTGCCACCCTCA
>JAOQGH010000077.1:40929452-40977640 GCA_025769975.1 Gallinago jamesoni | reverse complement strand
AAGGCTGAGGGACTTGGGTCTTTTTAGTCTGGAGAAGAGAAGGCTGAGGGGGGATTTTCTTTAAAGTAAGATCTTACCATCTGCAAGAGTAGGGATTACAACTGTAGTCACTTGTCATGTTCAAAATTCTGGTTTGCACCCACTAGCTTGTGCAAACTGTAATGTTTCCTTCTGCTTTAAAAAACTTCATAAAAAGTGTAGAAAGTGAAAATTGCACATCTGTGATGGAAATGTATAGGCTACTGTTGTGGCTTGGGCTGACCAATAAAACAAATGACGCTAAAACCCAGGTGGCCTGGATTCGACTGCTGGTTTGGGAACCAGCATGATGCAGATGGGATGGAAGGGTCACCTTTCCTGTCCACTCCTCCCCAGGGGTGCCACCCCTCTACACTTTTCTGCTTCCAACCCTCCAATGGGGCATGTAACAAAGTTAGCTGACCTCGGTTGTTACAGTAATAAGTATAAGCAAGAGCCTCTCTGCTCACCATATCCACCTACAGTAGATATGGAACTGAATGTTGACAAGCTGGTATTGAAGAGTCATTTCTGAACAGAACCATTTAAAGAGTGATCAACGCTACAAAGCAGCGCAAAGCTAGTTGTGGATCTTCCAGAAGGGAGAAGATGGTCAGATGGGTGCTCCTGTTCTTCTATAAAGATACTGGTATTATGTCCCAGTAAAGCACAAATATGTGTTCAGAACTTATTAGAGGTGAATTTAGGTAAGGGAATTCTCATCATTCTCATTCTCCTCTTCTGATACAGATATGTTGTATGGTCAGAAATGCCTTTATGGGGAAGCATTTGTTAAGAAATCTGGTTACATCAGTTTTGTACTCCTCAAATAGCTGTATCATCTTAACTTCCAGTGGAATAAACTAGGATTAAAAGTAAGGCTACATTTCTCTCTTCCTGACCAGTGGAGAGGGATCTGCAGTCCCCAGCCTGCCTTGTTAAATGCATGTTTTGGACAGCCAGCTGCCTGGGGATGGCTGTAATCAGCACACAGAGCAAAGACCTGTCTCATCTGGTCACAACACAGCACTGGAAAGTGTTCTATCTGAAATAACGTCCTTCTCTCGAGGGCTTGGGTACCTCAGCCCTGACTTCAGGGAGTGGAGTGGAGAGGGGCCCCTATAGACCAAGCCTCTTCTAGACACTGGCACTTCAATGACTCTTCTCAGAAAGGGGATGAAGCTGGCAGAGCCAGTTTTAGACCTCTTGGTTTCAGGTTCCTTGGATGCCTTTAGGTCTCTCTAGATTCGCAGATGATTTTAGGCATTTGACTCTAAATTGCTGGGAATGTACCCGAAGTATAAAGCAGCATGAATTATAGTAAGAGTTTAAATTAAGCTTCTATTGTGTGAGCTAGAATGTTTTAAACCACTTTGGGCACCTTCAAAAGCAATGCAGGGTGCCCAAGATCTAGCTAGTGTTTAAGAGAAACTGAATTACCCATATCTGCTCATTCTATTTTATACCAAAAATGAACAAATGGCTTGATAGCAAAAGTTACGGCTGTGCTATAAGCAAAGAACTTAAACGTGGCGTTTTCAAACTTCACTTTTGTGGCACTTCAATATTTAAACAAAATATTACAAAATCCAGGAAGCAAAGCTTTGACATTTAAGTATAGGGTGTCAATATTGTACTATTGCTTTCATCAGAGATACATGAAAATGAAAACCATAAAATGCTTCATTCACATCACAAATTGCAGTCGCTATTGCATATAAAAGACTTAAAAAAAATAATCATCTTTTATCCAAAAAAATGATCTTTTATACAAAATATTGGATTTTTACAGAATTGTTGCCCAAAGTCCTATATCTCTGTTAACACTAAGAAAGTAATAAGATGGACATAAAGACTGTGCATTATCAATCATGCATTAATATACAGAAACTAGTGTACACTGCCACCCTCAGCTGAGTTAAGATGGATTAGAGGGGGATGACTTGACTTCTAATTATTTATAGCTTCATATTATGCATGTGAGAAAATGCTGCTGCACTAAGAACAAACAAAAGAAGAGAGAGGAAGTTAAAAGTCCGTGCTTGGTCTCGATCAACGCAGCTGGCTTTAAGCAGTTAGGGAAGGCTTGGCTAAATACTCTGGAAACAAATGTTGCTTTTGGCTACAAATCTCCTGCTAGTCCTTTCCCATCATGCACCAAATTCTGTAACCAGAGACCTTTTTTTTTAATTATTTTTTTTTAATTTCCTGGTTGCTTTCTTGGAACAGGAATACACAGGCCTTGAACACCTCCAGGGATGGGGCAGCCACAGCTTCTCTGGGCAATATCTCTGGGAATATCTTCCTAATATCTAACCTAAATCTACCATCTTTCAGTTTAAAACCGTAACTCCTCATCCTAGTCACCAGACTCCCTGATAAAGAGTCCCTCATTTTTCCTGTAGGGCCCTACAGATGCTGGAAGGCTCCTATAAGGTCTTGGTTATGTCCACTCTTACTGTGGACACATACATTCTCTCAAAATTGTGCCAGAAACAAGCTAAAATGATTCTGGCATGTGCTCATTAGTGTGAGACTCAGGCTTCCAAAGGGAAGATGCATTACCTGGGTAACAAGTAGCAGACGACTCGGAAAGATGTAAAATAAAAAAGGTAATAGCTTCTGCTAGTTTATTCTGTTGCTTGTGCTTTACCTTTTGTGTTCTTTGGACATGGTGGCATCTCAGTTCTTGCCTCTGTTACTAAGCCCAGATTAGGGCAATACAGCACTTCGTTTTCTCTAGCTTTTTGTGTTAAGCCTTTTTACAGCTGTCATATAGAGTTATAAATTATTATTTTTTTAGTTTGTAGTAGGAGGTTGTTAGCTGCTTTGTGGTCAGTTACCTAAATGTGAAAAGCATATTAACTAAATATAGTTTGCAAGAGGAGAAGAATGTATGAAATGAAAAGCCTCTAATTATCAGGAACAGATGATCATTAGTTTCTATAAGCTGCATAAATAACTTTGTGTTCATAAAGCTGGAGTTTAGAGAGAACATGGGTCACTTACACTTCTAAAATAAAAATGACTATATGCCACCTCTCTTCTCTCTTAGTACAATTTATTCTTGTCTGTGGTGCAGAAATACTCCCAAATTTAGTACATGGAAAGCCAAAATGTACCATCTGTCCACTGCTCCTGAGAATTTTCAAAGGCAACAACAGCAGAAGATGTGGAGGCTGGAGTTCTTGGAAACAGCAGCATCAGTGTGGATAGAATAACTCTTTTATTATACATGGCAGCGTGCAGACTAGAGTGTATACATTACAGCTCCAGTGTCCGCAGTGGGAAACCTGCCCTCCTCATTACGGTGCCCTGTAAAACCTCTGCTGTGTGATCACACCTCACCGATGTCACTCGGTATTATTGACAAAATGCTTGACTGTTCAATCCAAATTTTTCCTTTAAGTGGAGTCAAATGTCTTCATACATCTGTTTGCTCACCTGTTGTTGAATTTTGAGTGGAGCTTTACCTTACACTTTCCGTCCTGTGGGAAAAAAAAAAAAGTGTGAAATTGAAGCCGGAATAAATTTTAGAAATTTATCAAAGAAAAACAGCTTTTTGGATAAGGTGATTAAGTAGTATAACTAGAATTCCAACCAATACTAGTTATGCTATTAATAAAAAGTTTAGGAGGATGAACATCAATAGAAGTGCCAATGTATTGGGAAAATGGCATTCTTGTTTCCACACAATCTCAATTCAAACCCTTCTTTCCAGAGACTTAGTAGATCCTAAATCTAATCTATAGAAATACCTGGAAACATAGTAAAAGCTTATACGTTGAATGTTCTTCTGCAGGCTAGAGACAAAAGACTACTACGTTTCATAACTTCAGCTTAACTCTGAATCCTAAACCTCTAGCATTTTAGTATTGTTTTTCCTAGCATTCAAAAAACCCTCCTGTTTCTTTTTTTTGGAGAATCATTCAGGTTGGAAAAGACCCTTGGGATCATCAAGTCCAACCGTCTACCCCACTCTACAAAGTTCTTCCCTACCCATATCCCCCAACATTACATCTAAACAACTCTGAAACTCATCCAAGGATGGTGACTCAACCACCTCCCTGGGCAGCCTATTCCAGTGTCTGACCACTCTTTCTATGAAGAATTTTTTCCTAATGTTTCTTCTGGATTAGCTTTTTTAGGTTTAAATTATTTGAGAATGATATGAGCATCTGTTTCTGGTGGCATTCTGGAGTCTTTGCCTTTGGATAGCTTCTACAATTCTTGAATGACTCAGGCTTCCTATTTAAGCTCACTGTGTGATTAAGACAACCCAATTACTCCAGCTAGCACCAGTGGCATGATGAGCAGAAGGAGCTTTACGCTTGAACAGGAGCACAGCAGCAGGTAGAGTAAAAGATTTATTGATTTAAGCCATCATGGGATTGTATTTAATGAAAATCCCAGTCTTTTTATTTATTTTTTTTAAAACACCCCATTCTGTCATATTTAAAGCCCAGCGAGGTTACTACGGCTCCTAAGGTTTGCAAATGTGACCTTTATAAATATGAAGACCTGGCATTACAGCTATTGCACTGTACTTCATACTACAGTTACATTGCATTTGGCAATATTTACGTTTTTTAGATTAAATTTTTGTTGAAGTTTCATCTTTTTGAGACTGTGTCGTTTGTACTAATCAACTCCATTTGTTTAACACTAAAAAAAAAAAAAGGCTCCGCTCCTCTAATTTTGGAAAAGTAGACATATTTCTGTAGCATGGCATAAATGTTGATACTTTCCAGGAACAAACATTTCACCAGATATAAAGTACATTCCCTGTCAAAAACTGTATGGGCCCCCTCTCCTCCCTGGAAATCTTTACTGGACCTCTGTAAAATAGGTAAATGCAAAATATAAGGATGTATAACTTCCCAGTCCCTGTAACCCACCTGAAATACTTTGTGCATGAATGCCAGCAGTCAAAGAAAGTTTGTAAGCCTTTTTTTTAATTTCAGAATCCGTGTTGCTTGTATCCTTGATGCGATTCTAAGGATAACTGTTAGCCAAATTCTGCGTGTTACTCTGTTGTTGTACAAGCCACTGCCAGATGGTTATACGGAGAAAATACATTCAATGTCAGTCACCTAACTGGAAGCCAGATGGCACAGCAGAAGTTGGAACAAGATGTTTGCCAACTCGTCCTTGCTTCCAGCTGCGGTCCCATGCCTCCACCATGACCATGAGGACAATGGCCTCTTGACTGTCACCATGATACAGTCTGTATAGTGTCCCTGGCCACTATACAAAAAGCTGTATTGATGACATTGCCTTGTCCCCTCTTCCCAAAAGCTGCCCTGAAGAACAATCAGAAATGAGTGTGTAAGAGTCAGTGGGGGCAGACAATCCTTTGCTGGGCTGCTTCTCTCTTGTGATGAAGGGCATAAACTGGACCTTTTGAATATCTTCCTGCAGGGGAGGGAAAGTCACTGAAAGGTGGCTTGGATGGACACTGTGGGTTTTTTAACTCAATTTGTCAGAATTGTAGTCGGTTTGCTCATTGAATTTAGTAAGAGGGGATATTATGCTCTGAATAAATTTATAGTCTCACAGTCCTTCAGTTGGTGGTACAAAGCTGGAAGAGTACCTGGCCCTTAAAGGGTGGGGAGCGTGTGTGACAGTTCTGGAGCAGTCCAGTTTTCATGAACTATGTTTTTCAGATACTGTAACTCTGTAACTGTCTGGCTGATGTATCTGGCCAAGTTGCATGGCTTAGTCTTTGCCCTGTGAGAAAAGTAAATGGTCTATCTAACGAAACGCTCAAGCTGCAGCAGATGCTGCCTCTGTGTCTTTCTCATGAGAAGTTATGGGATAGAGTAACAACATTGGTTATTGCCATTTGGGAGATGATAATCATTTATAACTCAGACTGTTATGAGACTATAAAGCAGGGTGAATCGGGTGCTTGGAATTCAGCTTAGCGATAACAAAATACAATGTATTTATGGTAGGTGGCTCTCAACGCGGTAGAGAGAAAAAAGTTGGCTTGTTAGGCCTTTTGAAGGAAAATTATTGTACTATCAGGTCATTTATGTAGTCACAATGGGATGACGTAAATGGTTTGGAAGTTGCCAACCAAACACTGTTTCCAAACGGAGGTTGAAACCCTTGCTTTTAAAGAAGAATCAGTTGGTCAGAAATCGTTATTTTCCAAACAAATAAACTCTGTGGGTCCTTTAGGACACTGGCAAATCTCCACATATGGTAGAACTGGTTATCTTCTCATTTCAACCTTTTTTCATAGAAAGTACTGTTGCAATGACCATATCTGACCTTTCTGAAAATGTGAGCCCTGAGATATCCTGAACTTGCTGCTGTCTGAATGTAGAATATAACTTTTGTGAAGAACTGTCATTGCTAAACTCCACCAGATTTGACTTGAAAATCAGTCAAATAGTTATTTGTTTAAAATTTGTTCTTTGTTCTCACGGCCAGGCCCGCTCCCGTGCTGGTAAAACGCCTGAGAATGACTTCGTCTCAACTTAAAGACAGGACCTCTGGGAGGCAAGGAAAATGAAGCGCGAGTAACTCTAAATGAGGTTCATTTTTAATTCAATCGTCGCGGGGGTCGTTGTTCCCGCCCCCGCCCCGCGGCCGCGCCTCCTCATCTTCTCGCGAGACGTCGCTCAGGGCAACGGGCCCACGCGGCAACGGCCATGGCGGAGGCGGCGGACTCTGAGGCGTCTTTCTGCCTGCAGAGTATCCTCCCTCCTCCGGAGCGTTCTCCTCCTTCTCCTTCTTCTCATCTGAGGAGCACCCTCAGGGGCCCGCTGGTTCCCCCGCCTCAGGGGGGCGGGCGGGTCCAGCTCTCCGGGAACCCCGGGGGGCCTGCCTCGGCGGCAGTCTGAGGCGGGGTAGCCCTGCCTGAAGCGGGGGCCGGGGCAGGACCGTCCCGATAGGAGAGGAGACCCACGGGCCGCCAAGTTACTTGACGCAGCAAGGCAGGGGGGCAGAGCCAGACATCCCACCACCACCCCCCGCCGTCTTGTTTCTGCCTTTTGTGGATTATTGCCCCCGGAGGCTAAAAAGGGCTGATATGACGTGTGTGTGTGTTTCCTGAAGAGACGGTGGGGGTCTTGCTGGCTTGAATGTTATGGTTATTTCGTTGCTGGTGAAGAGTCAGGGTCCCCGAGCGACCCTTAGGAAATCTGTGATAATTGTGTACTCCCGTCCCCCTCTCCCCTCAGCTCCAAGCAGTGAAAGCAAGGCTTAAAAATCATAACTTACTTTTTTGCTTCAGTTGCTGATGGGTTAATGCGGAATACCATCAGAGGAGTGACAAGACTTGCTGTTGAGACTCATGGCCCCAATGTGCTGTTTTAAGAGGTGCTTCTTTTAATTCCCCAATGCCTGCCACACTCTAACTGGCTAGACAGTCGTGGTTTTGTTTAGCAGTGCGTGTGACCAAGCTATAAAAGATTAGGATAAAATAACCTAGACATAATTTTATTTGTTATGGCTTTTAGAGGAAAAAAAATCTGTTTAATTTCTTTTCTCAAGTGAGTTGTGGTAGCTTATGGTAGGAATTTATGGCTTTTAAATATATAAGTTTTTGTTAGATAACTCAAATTCTAGTTTTGTCATTAGGTCAGACTAGCTGTACCTATTCTGTTTTGTAGCTGTGAGCTGCCAAATCAAGATGATCTTGTGAGCTTTTTTTTTTTTTTTTTAGAGGCTAAATAATCAGAGTTTAAGTGTTAGGCGCTACCAGTGCTGTAGTTTTCCCTGCCTTGCTAGAATTAAGATGTAGGCCACTATTTTTAAAAAAAGCGGAAGGTTGTCCTTCGTGAGGTTGTGCCTCAGTTTCTTTCTCCTTGAAACTGCACAGCTGTTTTCACAATATGTGGTGTGCTTAAAAAAAAGCACTGCATCAGAACGTGTGTTTTAAAAAAAATACTTGACAGTGTTTGTTGGGAAAATGCAATACTTTTAAAAAATAATTCCTCGGTTTTGTTGTGCTCCTAGCTATGATTTTTGGAAAAAAAGAGGAAAAAGTAATATTTTAGTCTGTGCATACTGTTTGCAATGACACATTATTTTAGATCATAATGGATTACAAGGATGGTCTGGTCAGGAGAAAATTCAGGAAAAAAACAGCGTTTGAAAGTGATTTTCTCATCAAGGATATACTGCAGTGATACTTCTGTCTGTATTGAAAGATTTGATAAATGCAGAAAGAAACAGTCAAGATGGGGGAGTGAAGAATCACTTGTAGCCATACAAAAAATAGGTTTAGAAAAAGTAACCTCTGATCAAATCACTAAATATCATGTGAAAAAATTGCTGGGTATAGTATTTTATTTAAATGTACTTTATTTAAATTAATTTGAAGTTGACAAATACTGTCCTATAAAGTAATGAAGAGACTTTGAGGTTCCAGAGAAGTATGTGGATATTTAGTTCATACATGGAATTACTGCATATATATGGAAATTGTCCCTTGCTTCATACAAAAAATGTTGTGCCCAAGTGTTCAGGCTGTACAAAGATGACCACACTTTTTAAAGTCTCGCTTTTTAAAGAGAGAATGTGTAGTCAGTGAGCTAGTGCTAGGTTATCTTAATGCAATTTTAAAAATAATCTTTTTAGAACTTTACCCTAACTAGTCAGGCAGTATTATTGTATCTTTTATCTTGACTTGCCTGCTGCAAACATCCTTCTTGCCTTTTCAAACAATAAAGGAAACCTATTCCTCCTGATTTGCAGTCCTGCCTCGCTGTTGTTCCCTGTTCTTACGTCACGAGCAGTTCAGGTGAACTTTCGTCCCTCAGAGTTGAAGGAAGGAAGTCCAGGAATTAGGAGTTGCTCCATTAGGATGTGGTCAGACCCTGATGCAAGGGCCAAAACATTTGTGTTGTGCTGGGGAGTAGGGTGACAGTTGGAAGGTAGCCCGATGCCTGAGTCCCTGATTGTTACCTCAAGTCTGTTGGGTCAGCTCTTAAAAGTCCTGTCTCAACATGAGCTATTGTCGTCTCTCTTCTCTTTGCTTCCCTTGATGGACCCACATATGTTCATGTAGTGCCATGCTGAGAAAAGGTGCATTCATTGAACCACACACTTTCTTTGCCCTTCTGCTAAAGTCAGAATGCTTAATCCAGATTTCTTCTGGAGCAATAGAGAACAGATTTAGGCCATTAAATCTAGTCATTTAGAGGTTCCTTTCTTTTTCCCCCCCTTTATGAAAGAAAGCGTAGCAGCCATTTTCTTGAGATGAGTTTCTGTGTCATTCACATTTTAGAACAGCATTTCAGAATCAATCAAGTTAGAAAATGAAGCTTTTGCAGAAAGCCAAATTTGAAATGCAGAGAGATGGTGTCTTGAATTGAAGTTGTGTGTTCCGCATCTGCAGTATGTCATACAGTAATTTGGGAAGTCAATTTGGGGGGCACGTGTATCACAGGCATTTGCTTTCATGTACTAAGACTAGATAGGAGGTTCTTAAGAAGCATTCATGCCAGCTACCTATTTATATATACGGTTTTTATAGTAAGCATGTAGTTTAATTGGACAGTTGGAGGTACACAGATGTGCTTTAACTTGATTACTGAAAACAATGTCTTTATTCACTCAGTGACTTTCCCTGTTTGGTTTTTTGGTTTACAATAGAAAATGACATCTCTCCATCTTTTCTTTCAAACCTCACATCTTTAAAACAGATGAGGTGCCTTTGTTGAGGCATGATCTTCAGCTGTTAGCCTTCCAGAGGGTTACAATTTTTTGTTTTTGTTAATGCTCTGATGCAGGGATCTTGAATGCAGATGGTACTTTTACATGTAAATATTGTACTGTGAGAACTGTAGCAAAAGGTCTGTTTTTAAGTAAGAATAATTCAGCCTTGGGAAACTTGATGCAAAGCTGGAAAACCATGTATCTCTTTTTTTTCTTTTTATATATTGAAGTTACCATTTAAATTTGATGTATGTGAAGTACTGAATTTCTTCATAAGTTATTTTCTGGTTTATTTACATGGGTCATTTATAGGCTAATTGATTTCCTAGGGAGACTGTCAACAGAGCATCTTGCTAAAAATATTTTTGTTATACTTTTGTGGGCTGTGAGGCTAGTGGATGAAAAATGTTTATTTGGGTTTCATTTTATGCCATTTGTAGTTATTTTTAATGAAAAGTTTGACTCTAAAGCATTTGGAAGAACTGTAGATAATCACCAAATGAATTTTTACATTTTGAAATTTCCTTATCTTTTTATTGCTGTTGTGCTGCAATTATTAAGGCATTTGTATCAGCTTCAGTAAATGGTCTTCTGGTACTTGGTGTTTGATCTCAGATGCTTGTGTTTGAAATTGTACATCTGAATTTGATTTAAAAAAATAGCCATTTTCTCAGAGCATGAAGTTTAGTTATGCTTAAAAGCATAAAGTCTGTAGAAGTCTCAGCATAGTGAGACCCCTATGAAAACTGATGATTGTGTGGGTAAGAGCAGAACTTAGCTACTTTTTAATTCAGAACAGTGTTTGACTTCTAACTTTGGATGATCTGACAAGGCAAATTTTAACTGTGTTTAAGCCTGGTATGGAAACTTTGAATCTGTGTATGTAATTTTCACTGGAGCTGGGCATTTTCACCTAAAGGGTGAAAGAAGCCTTGAAAGTGTACAGTCTTGGGTCATAAAGAAGGGTGAAGGTGGTGATAACAGATTTATCGGTGGTTGTTTTGTGATACTTTTTTAAGTTGGAACTCATCACATTCATCAGCTGCTTCAGACTTAACAAAATCTGCAGAATTCACCATAACAGATGACTCTAAAGATGACTATCAGTATGAAGAGGTAATTTACTAAACTGATAATCTTCTGATATATGTGGTAGAGTATTCATGTTTCATTCTTTCATATTTTACTTCATCAGCCATGAAAACATCCTAGGAGAAATGACACGAATCTCTTTTTGTAAAGTGTGGTGATGTTAGGCATATCTTTATTCTTCAAGAGAAGATTTAGTGTCAGTTGATTTGTTATGTTTCACTTTTATTTTTATGTTAAGTACTTTTTTGAAGACACGAGTATTTATATTTAGATATTTCAGTTCATAATAAATATTTCAGTAATATAAATTCTATTTAAATATGGCAAAATATTATTTTAACAAGAACGAGATTATTTTCAGTAGTATTATTGGGAGTGGAAAGATGTATAAAATATGTTGATACCTAGCTTTAAATCATTTCATTTAGGTTCCAGCAGATGATGAGTTTAGTCTTCAGGAAGAAGATGAGGATCTGACAAAGGCTTTGCAGACTATTCAAGAGCAGACTGAAGATACCCAAATTTTAGTAAGTACCTCCTAAACATTCTAAGACTTTGTAGTTCAGTTGGCATTAGTGGCTTAAAATTTGCACATCGTAATTTACTTTAATTCTCTTCTCTTTTTTTAGAACTTTCTAGGGGTAAACATACGCCACAGGGGAAAAAGCAATTTCCTGGGTTTCATCTTCCTTTAACTTTAGTTCGGTTTATGTTCCATAAACAACCTGATATTGCAAATACATGTATGAAATGTATAGATAGATTATTTAAAACATATTAATGTTATGAAAACACATCAGTATTTTAGGGTTTGTTTCTTTATCTGAGTAGTTTGAATGAGAGTGTGATCCCTCACACAGGAAAGAAACTGCATATGCTTAAAACCCCCCAGAAGCTTGTACTCTGCTAAAAATATTATTGATATTGTCTTGGTTTGAGGTAAAACAGAACCAATTTTCTGTTCAATAATTTTAATTTTCAGCTAAGGTTCTTCTAACTAACTGAACTCTCTGAAATTGACAGCATACTGTAGAGACACTGTTCTCTCTCTGAGAGATAGGACCTGGTTATTTATAATTATACCAAGGAATGATGAGCAGAGAGGCTCTTGCTTATACTTATTGCTGTAACAATCAAGGTCAGCTAACTTTGTTACATGCCCCGTTGGAGGATTGGCAGCGGAAAAGCATAGAGGAGGGTCACCTGCAGGGAGAGGGGGGACAAGAGAAGTGACCCAAAACTGACCAACAGGGTATTCCATCCCATCTGCATCATGCTCAGTATAAAAGCTGAGGGATCAAAGGGTCCACGTCTCTTTCTTTAGTGGTGGGCATCTGAGGAGGACTCTGTCTATTCGTCTGCCTTTGATCCCAATCTGTGCGTTCCTGAATCTGGATCCAGTTCCCACCGGCCACTGAGTCCAGTCTGGAGCTTTCCCAGTGTCTGCCGGTGACGTGACGGTCATCCTTAGAGCTCGATACTGATTTTCTGTATGTTGTATATATTTAATTATGTTCTTTTTATTTTTATTATTGATATTTCATTAAAGTAGTTCAGTTTCTTCTAAACTCGTAAGTCTCTTTCTCTCGCTCCCTCCTGTCCTTGGAGAGAGAGGTGGAAGAGACCATTTGCTGTTCATTTCAGTGGGCGGTCTGGCGCAAACCAGGATAGATGGAATGAAAATCAAGAATGGGCTGTTACACTATGTTAAATCAAAATATGAATGAAATTATCAATCATTTCACACCATTAGTTTTTGGCAGTTCTTACAGTTTGATTTCAAAACAGCCATGTAATAGACTTACACAATAGGATTGTTATGTCGCATTTTCCAAAATATGATTTACCTGAATTTACTTGCTTATAACAATCTAATGGAAAAGTGTTTTTCCCTGCTGTGTTTCTAATATCACCACTATCTGATAGCCTCATCAGTAAGCTATCATCATACTCTTTATTTTGCGAAAGCAAATGATTAAGAATGAGAAGATATAACTGGGAATAATTCTTAACATCAAAATGGAGGAAAAATGTGCATTTTCCTTCTGCAGTAGTTCATATCAACAGATCAGGTTTGTATTTTAGATCAAACTTTGAATGAAAACTGACAATACTGGAGTCTTAAGTGTTTAGAAACTGAATATACCTGAAAATTAAGAGAAAGTGTAAGATTTTAAGACTCAACATACTTGATGCTAGACAAGTAGTGGAAATTCTGAACGTTCTTTAGGGATAACCAAGTTGTGTCTGGTTTACTGTGTGAGTTGACATTCAAATAAAAAGTGAAACAAGGAAGGATATTTTTAATCTATTGATCTTTTCACAGTGATGCAATTAAGTAACCTTTTGCCTCTGTTGATTGAACTTTGGGTGGTAGGAAACAATATGCTAATATCTATCCCATTCCTTCAACCTGAAAAAAAGTGTTACTTTTCCTTAAAACAAAAGAAGAACATGTGTGCTTAAACTCAGATTCTCTTGAATTTTGTGCTTATGCTAATAGATAACTGCCTTCTTGCTTCTTGACTCACTATTTGGGAGTCTTCATATTTTTCCGTAATTTTCAAATGGAAATAATATTTTTGGCCTTTAGACAGAAAGACATGAATAGAAAATGTTTTAATACACTTGATAGTTCCTTGACAGCTTTTGTAACAATTTACTGTATATTTTGTGAGGCTCATTTGACTAGATAGTTTGATGCTAATTCACTGCAAAAACCAAGTGCTGCAGTGGATGCTTTGAGTGACCCAAGTTAGAAGCATTGTTTCCTGTGAATTAATATTGAATCGGTATCCAAATTCTGAGGTAAGAAGCAAAGTAAAAGGCAGTCTTCACGTGAAAAATAATTGGTACACATTTTCATTTTTTAGCTTCTACTCTTGGTTAAAATAGGTTAAATTAGGTAACAGCTGTATCCTGGAATAGCTAATCTGTAATGAAGAGTTTTAAGTGATTTTGAATATTTGCTGGTCATAGTAACTTGTATACCTAATCCTGTATTAAAGATTGCATTTCAATACAAGATGCAAATCTTTTTGTTAAAGAAAAGAAATTTAGAGAAGGCACGTATAAAGTGAGCATCCAAAAATATTTAAGTGATTTGCCAAATGCAGATACTATAGATATCCCCAGTTCCTAAAATGAGTAACTACAGTGTCATTTACGCTCTGTTAAAAAGGTCAAGTATAATGAGGAAAATCTAAGAAAAATACTTATTTTCAAACTTCCTTCCAAGATAATTAGCACTAATTACTAAATGAAGAAGAGCAAACATAAGCAAAAGAGATATGGTGCTATGCAGCTTAAAATAAATAAATAAATAAAAATTGATGTGTAGGAATTAAGGCTGTTTCTTCAGGGGATACTGAGGCATGTTTGCTTTCCTTATGGACCTCTGCATGCACGCAGTGAAACTACTGGTCTTTATGAAACTGGGTGAGGCTCCTTCAACAGTTACAGTTCATATATTTGTTTGGGTACCAACAACAGGTAAATGAGGGTGCTGGAGCTCTAATTTCTAAATAACATTTCCCGTAGTCTGGTAGTGAAATGGCAGCTGATTCAAAATACAGCTGTGCTGGGCAACACGTGCTTTGGATAGCAGTGATTCTGATGGCTGTTCCCATTCTGGTCATCATTTGTCCTTTTGTGGACATGATTTTTTTTCTGTTGTCCTTGTTTTGAGACAGTGTAAAGTAACGTAAAGTATTTTAAAACACAAACAATAGAATATTTTGCATTTAAAATAAAATATTCAACTGATAGGGATCCTAGAAAAAGGATCTTCTAGAAAACCACGCGCAAAATTGAATTACTTTCTTTAGTAGTTACAGCTATTACACCGTAATTTCAAGATCTTAATTTTCTTAATATGCCCAATGATAATCTGAAGTCACATTGCCCTTTATTAACCTTATATTTTATGTAGACCTGATTTGACTATATTAAACATCTTTTAATTACCTTTTAATTTTTTGTTAGTTGAACATCTCATTTTGTTTTCGAAATTATTCATTTATTTGATGTTAATTTACAATATCACAAAAATCACCGTGCAATGAAGAAAGAAGTCCTTAAATTTATGTTCATAGCATTTAACTTACTTTCCTGTCCATATCTGCAATCCTTAGACTTAAAGATGTATTAAAATTTAACCAAGTTATACAGTCTGTAGTAGTTATATAGACATCATCTTATCAAAGGATTCTGACCACTAAGTCAAAATAAACAAACTAAATAATTGCTTTTTTAAATTTTAACCAAATTTCATAACCAAGATGTATTTGACTTAGTGGTCAGAATCCTTTGATAAGATGATGTCTATATAACTACTACAGATTGTATTTTCCTCATTTCTAATTAGGTAACTATATACAAAAAAATATTGCTATGCCATTTTATGGGTAGTCACTGAAGGTTAAGACTAAATTAAAGAAAGGGGTCAGCCTAAAGACTCAAAGTCTTCAGAAGAGCTAGGAATTTAATTCTAGTTTCCTGAGGCCTTGTTCCAGTACCTTGCCTGTTAGACTGCATTCATTTTTCCCTATATTGTTCCCTGCTCGAGCGTCAGTTCCTGAAATGATTCTCAGTGCTAGTATCTAGCTAATAAATTCTCCTCTGCACAGATGACATGAATTCCTATCATATTTCCATTTATTAAGGGAATCAAATAGTGTCATTTCTTCTGAAAACTGCCTTCATAGATGTGTTTGGGAAGCTACAAGCGACAATATTAGACATTTGCCTCACTTAGAATAAAGAAAGAAAAGAAGCAAGAAAAGGGATGCAGCTGCATGTCTACAGATGTGCTTTCTTCGGCTCTTGTCTTAGCACAATTAGAAAATAGACCTGTCTGATGCACTGTATCTCTAGTAATGAAAACATGCTAAATATTACATTGCATTTGGCATACTGTATTATTCATAATACTGCGTTACATGGCCTTGATGGTACATGTACATTTCTTTCTGTTTATATTAAGTAGGTTGCTTGGATTGAACACAACATTTTCTGTATTATACAAAATGGCTATGAGATTTTCCCAGTGTTTTTATTTTATCAAGAGAAATGCCTTTGTGTCCAGGTAATGTATGCAGTCATGTTAATAGAGCTTCCACTAAGGACATGAATAAGCCATAAACGGATGGAGTTATCAAAAATCCCTGGCCTACAGATTCTTTTTTTTAAATGGATAGAAGAAATAATTTGCAGTCACAGCATTTAGTGTGTCTTGATGAATATCTCACTGGATTTTTTTTCAGTTTCCTTAGTATTGAAATGAAAAGAAGGTAGGCATCTCTGGAAGCTGTTTCTACTTCTCAACAGTTCAATACACTGGTATTTATTTATTTTTTTTAATATGTAGCACTTGTTATAAAATCTGAGTTTCTTTCTGGAGCGCTCTAAGTGATAGTTGTCAAGCCCAGATTTTTTCTGTCATCCTTTCACCAGGAGGCAGGCATGTGTAGTGCAGTATCTGTTTTGGTACCCTGTGCTGTTAAGTATATTGTAGCATTGTGCCCTGTGTGGAGTTTCCAGATGCTGAGAGCTTCACATTTAGATATGTCAAGACACTGTAATCCGTTTGAAGTCTGAATTAATTAAGGCCATCTCTTTGGCTGCCAAGTTGCAGTAGTCTCTCTCATCTGGTTATCTTTAAATGTATTTTGCCAGGGGAGGGGTGGGTAGTCACAGACTGGGTTATATTTTATTATTTTTTAATACTCCCTGCATCTTGAAATCTCTCTGGGGGGGCTTAATATCAAGCTATGCTCCAAGTGGGCTGGATGGGATTGGGTGAAGGAAAAAAAATTGTATTGCAACAAAAAGCTGTGAAAGGTTTGTTTTCTTTTCTTCTCTCTCTGTAGTACGATTGCTCTGTTTAGTTTTGATTCTGCTTTTGGCAACTGTGCTTAACCCATGAGCTGATCTTATCTGAATAGCTGTCTATCTTGATGGCACCGGAGGAGCTGCGTATGAAGCCTCGTTGCACCATCTGCATTGTGCTAACACTTGTAGCAATGTTGTCTGGCAGCTTCGTTCAGTGTCTGCATATGGATGTTGAGGAGAAGAGGTAGAATTGATCTTTGTGAAACTTCCTAAGAGATGTAATGATGGAGGTGCAGTTCTTTCAGTCTCTCCATTGCATGCATCATTACAAAAAGAATGTAAGGCATTTTTCTATCACCTTGGACTTTGGCGTTTTTCATTAGATGAAGGACTGCTTTTTCTTATCAGTAGTTCTGAAGGTTGCTGAAGGGTGCAGGAGTATGAGAACTAATGTTTTATCTCTGGTCAGAGATACAAGATAGTAAATCAGTTGAAATAGTTTTAAGTCCGTATGAGAGTATGTCAGGTTCAGAATACTTGCTTCAATCAGGTGATTTTTGAGATACTTCTCTGTAACCTTTCACAGACCTTGACATTAAAAGGATCGGTGCTTACAGATGTGATCACTAAAGACAAGGGAAACATTCAGCTATACTCCAGAAGATGTGTGACTTCAGATGACTTCAGTAATAGAAGGCAACATAACATAATTGCATTTCTCTTATAGGCTTAATAACAATTATCAAATTTTAATTTCAGGCTTTGCAATCAGTTCTGACTTCTGAGAAATCAGTGTCTGAAATACCTGAAGCGATGGACGACTTCTTCTGCAATTTTCTGGTCAGATTGGGAATGTCCAGAACCCTTGACTGCTTCCAAACTGAATGGTAAAATATTTTAATTGATCATGTTACTTTGAGAATTAGGAAGTAGATACTCAGGACTCAAATATTTCCAAGTATTTCAAGATGTATTTCCAGAAAACTCTTCTGAGTACAAATTGTTCTTCAGTACATGGTGTTTTACCAAATAAATATATTCATGTTGAGAATGAGGACACAAACTATTGTTTTAAGGACAAACTTTAAAGAAAGCTGACTCCAGGGAGCTCCTTTGGAAGCTTGGTACCTTTGAAGCACTGTATGCATTTCACCTAACTCTAAACATTTACGAACCTGAAGCGATCACGTTAGGCCTCTTCTGTGACCAGTGAAGAGAAAAGCTCGTTTTCAGGATGCAGCTCACCCCAGTTGTTTAAGCCCTCTCCTTTAAGACAAAATGAGCTCAATTAGGTTTTTTCAAGTATATTCCTCTCTCTGCTGACTTACCAATGAAAACTAGAAACCAGCTATGCTAAAGAAATCATCAGTGGACCAAATGAGTCCAATGAAAATTGATCAGCATTTCATTTCAGCAGTGCAGTGCTTAGAAATCATGTTGCTTTGTTATTTTTTTGCTTTCCAGAATGTGGGTGCCTGTGTAAAAACGGAATATTTTATAGTATGCTATAGTATTTGCACCGTGATCGTATGGGTAGGTTTGGATGTTCTTTATAGATACCTTATATTTTAAGTAGACTAATCAAAATTTTTGATACTTGTTGACTTTTGGTACAGCAGTCAAAATAATGTGATTGGTTTGTTTTTTTCTTTTTAAAATTTAATCCATATAGTAATCAGAAGAGTAAACTCTTGAGCTGTTGCTCTCTTCTTTTTCATGGCTCTTATAGGTTGCAGGAATTTTGTCCATACTTTGTGCAGAAGTTTAAACGTGCAGCTTTGTCTAAATGCTTCACTTCCTCAGCCACTCTCTTCATATATGGAATCCCACAGGATATATGCTTTTGTTCAGTATTAATAAGAATGATGTGCCAGGAATGCTGCAAAGCTTGAGAGGAGAGCCGAATTATTTTGCAGCAAAAGATGACACTTGTCATTAAGTTCTTCTGAAACACTTTCAGTTACAAGCTTGCTTTGAATCTACGAATTACACTGGAAAGATTCTGAGAAGTGGAAACACCTCTCTTTGAATTACCTCATAGACAGTCTTTAAACGTGAGCCATTCAGAGAGTTATTTTAATAAGGTCCTTTGAAATTGTTTAATCTCAAAATGAGTAAATTTGGAAAGTTAGAAACATCTTATTTTTTCCTACAAAAGCCTTGAAGCTTTTAAATTTTCTCAGAAATATTCACTAATGGGGGATCACTGCTGTCGTTTCCAAGGCTGTGGTCTTACTAGTGTAGAGCTCACTAATCAGGCATTGCCTTAGAAATTAATAATGATCTGGTTTTTGATAGCGTAACTAACTTAAATGGTTTCTTAGAGAAGGAGCGCTATAGTTCTGTATTCTTCTTGAACAAAAGAACTGATACAAGTGGTATTAAGTTTGAAGAAGTTTAACAGTTTTTATGGAAAAAGATAATTAAACCTAGACAGATATAAATAGTGACCTTTTTATGAAACTACAGCTTTCTTTGAAGCACTTACAGTTCAAATTTATATCAGTAGCAAAATTCAGATTACTTTTTAACAGAGCTAGAGCAGGTCTTAGTAGGCCTTATCTTCTAAATCCTTAGCTGTACATATATTTTTTTTCCTAAGTAATAATTTTAATTCCAGTAGCATTACAAATGAGCTCAGCATGTCAGGGTCTAATCTTACTGTATTGAGACTTTTTCTGCATTAATACCTTATTTCAAAATGTTTCATGTTGGTTTGAAATAGATAATTTACAATATTAATGACAGTGAGAGCAGATTAGTGTACTGAGGTTCCTCATTATGTATTGGGACGGCGATCTCACTAGCATGCTGTGGTGATCAAGTGCTAATGGAATTTAAAATGAAAAATTAATTAATGTAGAGAAAATTTATCAAAAGGCTTGCTTTGAAATAATTGTCTGTCTGAGATCTAAAGGCCACTTAATTTGGACCAAATTATCTGTGTTTATTTCAGAGTTTGAGAAAACATTCTGTTATTCTATCCAGCTGTATAAAATGTCATGATGTGATTATGTTTTATTTTAAGCCAAACCCCCTCTTTTTCTTTGATGCAAGGAATGATTTTATCACACTTGTAGTGATTTTTTACACACACTTTTTTCCTTCAATTATACTTTAAGGAACTTAAAATTGGATTTAAATGATTTTTAGAATATCTTATTTACTCATTAAATTTTCTATTCCTTTGATATAAAGGACTTTATAGTTCTCTTGTTGCTTATTGAAGATATTGGATTGACAGCTTTAGAGCGTGAAGTGCAAGGGCTGATCAACTGTAAATTCATGCATCTGACAGTCTATACCTCCTAATCCCAAAGAGCTTGCCACTTCTGGCAGCATGTTGCCAGTCTGATGAGCAGATGAATCATTTGCTGTTCACATATCTACACGGAGCTATTGCTGTGATTAGTACACTCATTGGACTGGTAATCTCTGACTAAATGTTCCTAGAGACCTGGCGGTGGTTCAGCATGTGAGTAAAAAAAGAGCTGCAGACTAATTATGGAAGCATGAATTGAAAATTCTTTTCTTTTTGATGTGGTTAAAACTATGAATAAACTTACATGACAAAACAAGGTTAAAAGCCATGTCTGTCTTGTGTATGCCTTGAAAAGATTGCTTGGGTTATGCATAACAGAGCACATGCAACAAAACTACTATTTTTTCTTTGAGCACAAATGTAGAATCATTGCAAAAAATTCTATTTTTGCAGAGTGAAGAAAATGGACATAGGTGGTAATCCTCCATGTCACCATTCCCTGAAGACAGTGGAAACAATCTGTTTATTTCACACAGACCTGTTTCTTATGCTCTCTGTTCTCTTTGGCCTGCAAATCATGTGGTCGCATTAACTTGTGCTCTAAGTTCATAAATCCTGAGAGAAACAAGGGTTATCAGTTCCAAGGCAGCATAACACAAAACCAGATACAGTTGATGTATTAGAACTAGCTCAGAACAGAAGTGAAGTAACCTCAAGTTTGATTTGCAGAAAGCCACATGAACATACCTACTTTCTTGCCTACAGAACAAGCATAATGTGATAATATAAATTTTCTACTTACATGCCATAACAGAGGAGGAGTATGCTAGGGAAAAAAGGTGATTTATTTCTCTGTGCTCATTTCTTTCTTAGCCTTCTGTTGAAACTGTTTAAGAGGTTATCAATTGGAATTATAATTTTCAGTAAGAAGTTCATGTAAAAACTAAAAGTTGGTATTTTAGTCCCTGAATGCACTTCTAGGTGAGTGACTGCTTGGTAAAGGAATATCCTGAGCTACATAGTGGTTTTTCCAGCGCCTCTCCACAGCTGATTCCTTTAGAACTCTTAGAAAGTTGATTTCCATGTGATAAATATAGTAATAATGTATTCTTTTTAGTCAGTCTGCACTGGGCTTTGATTATAAAATCATAGTTGACCATCTGTTCCTTAGGTTTCCAGATTCTTGGTTAATTTTAAATAGTGATTCAAGAATAGTAACTCAATTCTTCTGAAAAGCTTAGCTTGTATGTGCACAGAACTAACTAATTTGCATCACAGTTCTCCAATGGAAAGTGAGAACAATAGCTGTTTGGCAGTTGGTTGGGTATGTAGAAGTTCTCTAAGTTCTACAGGACTAGGGTGATGAGAGATAATGAAAGTTCACAATGCAATTTTGTTGTGTGGTTTTCTATTCCATTTCTCCTACATGCACAAAAGCCTTCATTTTTAGTAGTTTTCTTAGACAAGGGCATGGTGAGTTTATTGGTATTAATTGTATTTTGTTAAAATTGTCTTTCAGGGTTCTTAGCTCTGCTGGAGGCTAATTTCATCAATTATCCATGTTTGATGTGCCTTCGTGGGTTTCATGAGGTGCAGTTAGGGCATTTGGTGGAAAATGTTTTCTGGCAAATAGAGGAACATGTAAAATTGTGATCATTTGCAAGGAAAAGTGCCCTTATTTTCCATATTTCTATTAGGAATTGGACCTGATCATCAGTCAGTGTTTATTTGAAGTAAAAAACCCAAACAAACAAACAAACAAACCCACTAAGCTTCTCCCTTACTATTAGAGCCTGTTGCTGCTGTAATTTGCTTAAGAGAATGAAGTGGCGATTGAATTAATTTTGCTTTGGATGCGTTCATTAAACTTTTCAAAAACCTTTCATTTACTGGTGATGAATGTGAGTGACAGCTTAATTCATAGGTACGAGCATTCCGAGAAGTATCCACATACTGCCGGTAAGTAGCTGACCGTAGGAAGTCATTTGGACATAGGTTTCGAACATTCCCTTCAATATTTTGGAGCGTGTTAAGTAAAAGTTGCTTGTCAAGCAAGAATACCTTATTCTATAAACACTTTTTGTTTCTGCAACATACTTTATTGATCTGGGAATGCTGCGCTTACTGTCTTCAATTTTCAAATCTGCTGCTTGTGTCCAAATGCAGGACATAGCATTTAGTATAATTTTTTTCTCTAGTTACTTCTGTTCTTTTCATACTTACTTCATTAATCGGGAAAGAAAAAAAAAAGCACAGATTCAATATATTTTTCCCTTGAAAAGGCAAATAATGTTCATATTATTTCTTCTGGTGTGTTCCCATCCAGAACATCTTCCAGCTGCAGTCAAGATCAGCAGGGAAGAGTGTGAGCCTGTAGTCTTTGTCTGATAGAAATTACTTACAGCTCCATTGAACCTCTGCTGAACTGATATCACGGCTGCAATTGTGCACAATGTCTTTAGTAGGTCTATGAAAGTTCATACCAACTCAAGGTTTTCTGGGATAAATAGGTGTTTGTGCATACATGGACTGGATTCTGGAATCGCCTCTATGATGTCTGCTTGCACAGAAGTATCTTACACTCATATATGTAGACTTGAATCCTGATGTCTCGAAATAGTTTAGAAAACGCTGATAGCTTATTCCTTGAGCAAGCGTGATTCTGCAAAAGCATTTATCTTCTGGTCACGTCTTTTTGATCAAATTTAGCTTTTCTGAATCCGTTCTAATATCACCACTCTAATATATTTTTTTTTCAATATAGAATATACTTAGGTACTTTAAGTTGCTCTGTATTGAAATGCCTTTAAGCCTAAAATGAATAGTGTCAATACCTATGTCTTTGTACTGCCTGTTAGAGTGTTCTTAGCCTTCACTGACAACCTACCAAAAGGTGGATAGTCCTAAAAGATATGAGACCGAGTAGCCTTTATTGCTCAGGGCTATTGAGATGCTTAGGTTGCTACACAGCATTACATGCTGCTCCAGATTCCCTTTTACTTCACAAAATACACATTAGTCTGTATGCTTTTTTACCTAAAGGACCCTTCAGGCTTCTATATCGTGGAATCCTGTTTTCTTGGAGGCTGGTAAAATAAGTAAATACTGGTTAATAAATAAGGAGAGGGCAACATAAGTAAACAGGAAGGAATGAAGACATTTCCCTAGGTGAGCTCTGTATTCCATGTTGAAGACAGCTCATAGAATTATTTATCCAGGTTATCCAGAGCTTTGTCACCTTATTTGAGTCCTCAAAAAAAAAATATCTTGCATATATTTGAGCATATAAGATAAAAAGGACTGTGAGTATATACA
This sequence comes from Gallinago jamesoni, assembly GCA_025769975.1. Classification (NCBI taxonomy): domain Eukaryota; kingdom Metazoa; phylum Chordata; class Aves; order Charadriiformes; family Scolopacidae; genus Gallinago; species Gallinago jamesoni. Next base: position 40,954,446 of record JAOQGH010000077.1, on the reverse strand, counting down.
AATGTCATTTGAACAAGAGTATTTTTGTGTGTCTGTTAATTAAGCTTTTATTTAGGCTATTTAGAAGAAAGAAACAATTGTTTAAATTGAAGTACTGTGTTATACAGGACGTGTCTTTTGACTCATGAAAAATAATACATTTTAGAATGAAAAGCAGTAAAAAAGAACACAGTGTGGTGGGATAGTACTTGTTGCTAATTGTTAATGAGATTATAAATATCTTTGTGATTCTACTTTAGGTAAATGTTAACATGAGAAGGGAGACATCAGTGAAGTGAGAAAAAGGAAAGCTGGAATAAAATCTCTCTCCATTTGTTTTCTACTAGGTATGAATTCATAGAGAGAGGTGTGTTCACACCCAAAGATGCTGGATTGGTTCCGACTGCGTATACCTGCAACCAGCAACTTGAAGCTGAGAATATGCGTTTGAGGAAAGATTTGGAAAACTATAAACTTGCTGTGAAGTATGTTATTTGGTTTTAATGAAACTTTGATATACGGTAGTAAATGGCCAGATAAAGTAAACCCAAGTACTTAATGGAAATAAGAAGTTCCTATTTGTTGTGCTACCTCTGCATATTTTGACTTACTTCTAGGTGACAGTTGTAATTAAAGTTCACTTTTCTCTGAGCTCTATTGGAAACCTAAATCTTAATTTCTTTTATTTGTATTTACTGGGTTATAGAAAGTAATTTTCAATACCCAGTAATCATAACAAATTACTATGAAGAATCATGAGAGTATAATATGTAGAACTAGAAAATAAATGGTTATGTGCATTTTGTATTAAAATACAGTACTATAAATTACAGCTACCACAAAACATCACAAAATCAGTATATATTTATTCTTCACTTTTTTATTTGCAAAAAATCTGTCACTTTGGCCTTACTGGTAAGTAGTATTTCAGTGTAAATGACCATAATTGATTATACTTGTATGTACATTGTAGTAGCTGATTTTACAAGTCAGTTGTACTTTTGTTGTAAGGAAGTTAAAATATTTAGTCTCTGTAATGAAGAGATGCAGTAATGAACAACATGTAATGTAGACTTTTCTGAAGAATGCTACATCTGCATATGCATGTGTTTATTGAGAATTTATCCTGAGACCTAATAATCCACTCACTTGGATTCTGCCAGTGCAGAGTTTTAAAATATGGAGCTGTAGTAAAATGTTAACTCCATCTCTTTGATTTTCCTCAAGATCATTCAAGGTATTCATTTTCATTTAGATTGTTCCTTTCTATGAAAAATAGCTACTCAGATCATAATCGTTGCTGATGATAATAGTGATAATCAAATTATTTTCACATGATAATGATGTATCACATTTTAAATTAATAAATTAATTGCCCATACTCTAATAGTTAAGTAAACAGCTTAATGAACAAGTCAAATATTGTGTAGTCTAAATATGCTGTTGCACTGAAGATGGGCCATATAGAAAACATTCCTTTCTTTTAATCTGAAGTTTCTTTGGACAATGGATGGTTAGGGATTGTGGCTCTCATTTGAGAAGCGGTAAGGCATAGTAAAAGAAGGAAAGACAAAATCTGGCCCTTCTGAAATTTATTATTATCAGTAATAATTTTAACAGGCTTTCTTATTTTTTTTCTTCCCACCTTTTTTCTTTCAATTTTTTCTCCCTGTATGAAGCAGAACATGCTATAGAAAGATCATCTGAGTGGATTGTGACTTGTTAACAGTTTTCCTGGATTTGTTGCATTGCTTTGTAATTGTTTAAGAACACAAAGTTAAAACCATTTTCATTGTGCTCATGAAGGAATTGGGGTTTTCCCATAGGAATGTCCCAGAAATTTTTTTTTATAGCAGATGCTATAAAATTGTGCAACAGGGAGAAAGCAGAAGAGGGAAAAGACATTGCCAATTTGCTAGGTTCCCACAGGCTGTCTATTAAATAAAACTCCCACCAGTCACTGAAGTGAACTGTGCTAAAAAAATAAGTAAATCCGAGAACTGAAGCCATGCCCTGCCTTTTCACATTGTAATGTTTGATGAAACCTAAAATAACAATTCTCTGGTGGTAAACAAGTGACTCATGTCACCTGTTCAGTATTCCAGAGAGGACGGTGAAATATAGGGCAATTCTATATTGCACAAATTAGAAGTGGGTAAATCCTATTCATTGGTATTCACTTTTAAATACTACACTTATTCTGCATGTACCTTGTTAAAATAGTATTAAAATTACTCCCCCTCTCTCCACTTGTAGGGAGAGCTTTATTTTCTTAGTCTTTTTCCTAATATTAGTACAGGCAGTGTATGTAGATATAAAAAGCGGTTTGTGCTTATAGTCACTACTTCATTTTTCAACCTTTTTGTTTCAAATAACTTTGAAAGTTTTCATTGATACTGATGTTAAAAGTTTGGCACATCTTTGATGTTCATTTGACTTGTTTTGAAGAATTTACAAATTAAACTAGTCCTGTTTCTGGAATAATGGGTGAAATTGAGCATTTCTGCTATATGGACCGTGAGTTACAGAATTCCTTTGTGTCTTTTGGGTAAAGCCTGATCATAGTACTCTATAGTAAATCCATTTACTATAGTGACTTTTAACGACATTTTTCCTTGTTCATACACTCAATAACTGTAGTCAGTACCCTTGCTATGATACAGAAAATATCCCAGCAGGAGCCAAAATTACTAGAAGGACAACTTGAGTTTTCAAGTATTGTGAAAGAATTCACCAGCTTACACTGAAAACAGAATGCCTAAGAGCACTGAAGAAATGCTGATTTGACTGGTTAGTAACTAAGGATTTGTGAACAAAGAAAGTCGCGTATTTTGCTCTGTTGATTAGTCAGAAAACTTTAATTGTGAGATACTGTGCTGTGAAGTGTATTTGAAGAAAGCTTTTAATTACATTTGGTATTTCTGAGGTTGGTACTTTTGACAATCATCTTGCAGAAGCGAGATGTTATTTGGGACTTAGGCAGTATGAGGGCCCATATTAAATGACTGTAAACCAATTAGCTCCTGCTTTAATGTTGTTTAGCAATTGGTGGAAGAGATTCAGCGCCTAGAAGATAACTGTAATTTTATTTTGGGTATTTTAATCTAGTATTTACATGATGGCATGGCAAGCAGGTGGGCAAATAGAGTAGATCTCAGGACATTGGTTACATTTCACTATGATGTTTCATTATTTAAAGATGTGCTGTATATAATGAATATGTATTTTTAATAGGTTGTCCAATGTCTGAAGGCATCTTGAGATGTAAAAATTCCCTGAATGCATGTATTAAATAAATTATTTTACTCCAATGCTAGTGATAGTTATCAACTTCAAGTTTAAATACACTACTGAGCTTTATTTGAATTATTTCTAAAAACAGACATTGTGATAGAAATCAAAATTAATCTCATGTTAGTTTGCCATGTGACAATAGTTGAATATATCTTAAATGTGCTGCCTTTGTTTTTCTTTTATCTTGAAGGCTACAGTTGAACCCTGATTGATTGGTAAGGGATGTTGTTATTTGTGGCAATATTTTTTGAACGGAAGCATAGATTTTCTTTCCAATATGGAAGAAAAATTTAAAAACAACATCTCTGAAAATTGTTAACTCTTACAGGAGATTAGTTAAGTGTAATTCAGTGTCTTCAGTGATATTCAAGCATTTAATAATGATATTCAATTGTGTCATTCAAACATTTAATATTCTAGTAATATTTGCTTGTGAGCTGGATAATAGATTGTAATTTTATAATAATATTAAACTCTGCCTATTTGGTGATTTAAGATGGCTTGAATCATATATATTTTGCTGTTTTCCTATAGCCAGACTCTTTATATTGCCTTTGTATTTTGTATATCAGGTTTGAGACTGTGTTAATCTCAGAGATTGCTAGCTGTGATATTTGTAAGGTCTTTAAACATTTAGGAATTTATTAGGTAAATGGAATAAAAGTTGTCTGACGTTTGCAAGTGCTTTCACAAATATCAGTTAGGAAGTTTAAATATTTGCAGGTGTCTTTCTGTCCTGAATTTTTAAGCATGCTCACAAATACACAACCAGTTTACAGCCACAGTAGTGGTCAAAATATAAAGCAATCCTGGAAATACTGTTTATTATTAACTGTTAGTGCTATCACCAGCAATAAAATCCTCAGCTTATCTCCTATTTCTCTGCCAAAATCTAACTATTCCTGCATGTATTTCTCCACTTACACAATGGAAAAAAATAAACCACAAACTTTTTGTATTGTGTGCCACATCTAAATGCATCTGCTTAATTACATGATACATCTACCATCCTTGCTACTAAATAATATATAAACTAGATAGTCTAGAGTAAAAGGATGAGAGTACACGTTTTCTAAAACTGTCTTTATTTCAGTTCAAGTTTTAGGGATACAACTTGCAGCATTTTGGGGAATAAAGTGCCACCTAAATTCAGTGGGAGCAGGGCATGTAACTCACTTCCGAAAATCCCTCCTTGGTTTTATTGAACCTTGCTGCCTTCAGCTATTTTTATCAAACTGCTTGCTTGAGAAAAGTTTAAATGGAGAGACCTGCAGTCTTTGACGTGTATCTTAACTGAAAGATACGGATATTGGCTTTGCTATGGCTGTAGCAACATCTTTTACTCTTTGAGTAAGCCTTCTGATTAGCTCTGAAGGGGCAGGTTTTGTATTCAAGATCTTATGGCAAGTCAGATTTGTGAATGGTGTCGTGATGGAGTTGTTTCACAGAACTACCCTGAGACCACGGATTCATTTACCTCTCAAATCTTTTCCTGTTCATCAGAGTTTGAGCAGAATTATAATCTGTACTTTGTATCCCAATACCCGTATCCTAAATTAACTCTGTTTCACAACTTCTGATGCACATGCATACACAAAACTATGTGCATGCCTGCAACTCCTTTGAGCTCTTCACAGAATTACTGTGGGGGCAGCCCTGTCTGTTTTAATTTCCCTGCTTTTTCTCAGCTTTGACTGATAGGTAGTGCCATTAATTCCTTGTACTCTTCTTCAGGTCTTTCTAACTGTTCCCATTACAAGGAACAATTCACATATAAACGTACACATATAAAAATGGTAGCTTGCTAGGTAAGAAATAGAGCAAATGCATATATAGCAAATATAAATTATTGGTACAATTAAATATAATGTGCTGGCAGTTATGTGTCTTCTTCCTGGACCTGTGATTTTTGGTATACACCACTGTTATAGAGGTTTTCCTAGGTCTTCAACTCCTGTTGAAGAGGAAAATGAGCTTTATTTTTGCAAAGAGCAAATACCTATTTTCTGTGCAAGGCAGTTTCAAGCTTGCTTTTCAATTAAACGATTCATCTACTAATCCTGCCGGCCAAACCTGTGTTGGTAAAGGCGAGGAGAAAACGTATGGAATATATACAGAGTATTTTCTTCTCTGTTTATGGCTCAGAATACGTCAGGGTGTCCTATGGCTGTATATAGAATGTGCTTAAAGAGAATAATAGTTTATCGGTATGTTTGCGATTAATTTTGAAGTGGATGCCTTTTCTTTCCTGCTGTCACATACAGGGGACACTTGGTGACGGGCTGCAAACATGATTGAATAGAACCTAGAACTTTTCTAGCACATTTTTTTCCGGAATCTTTCTAAATGAATCTATTTGCAAGGTAACAATACAGTTACCCTTCTGTGTGTGTCCTTCTAGCATGTGCCTTTATGTTGGGCTCCAGATGTGATGTAGATGTAAGAAAATCAGTATTGCAATACATTTTCATGTAGAATTTTAAACCCACAAGAAGATTGTTTTCTAATCACTTGAAATTTGAATGCCAGACCCCTTGTTCGTAAATTAAGGTTGCCATCTGAGATCTATAATGACAGAATTCTTACGGATTCTATCGGAAGGAACTGAGGAAAGGTAACGTTGGAGAGTACCCATGGTTTTGTACACCAGCTGGCAGCAAAAAGACCTCAAAAGTACACATTCTCCACCACAGGGCATACTACCAAAAGTTTCCAACTTGCATAGAGTAGGCATGCGCATATCTGAAAATTAGTTCTATGTGTATTCTGAGCAAGTAATTAGGAGGAGACTAATACTTCTCTCTTACATTCTCTGTTAATATACAGCAAAGCAAAAGAGGCTTTCCTTAAAATGCAGAAAGAACGCGATTTCCATCGAATGCATCATAAGCGAGTGATTCAGGAGAAAAACAGGCTTATTTGTGACATTAAAAGGTAAAAAAAATATTTTAATTACTGTGTATGTAACACTAAAGGTAATGTCTTCGATTGTTGCCTGGTAATGAGGTGACGTTGTGGAATTTAAAGTGCTGATGTAAAGCTAGTTGCATTTAGTTAGTGTTCTCATAAATTGAAATTCCATCTGACCATTATGCCACGTGTCTTAAACAATTTCTAAAGTTTATTTTTTTAAATGTTTTCCATTGTGTGATGTGGTGTCAATAACACATAATATATCTGATATATATCTGACAGTTGAAAATAAAAATGAGATTTTCTTTTACCCAAATCTTTTTCCATAAGCATGTAGAGATTTCTGGATTTAGATCCTCTATTCATTTTAAGGGTAACCAGTGTCACACTGAATTTGGAACCTTTGCCTTTGTGATTCCCATAGCTGGTATTTTCTGTCCTTTTACATCTTGAACTTCCTATATGAAATTTGCTATGTTGTTTTGGTTGCAAATAAGCCTTAACTAGTTCATCGGTACTCTAAGTTGTAATAGTTTATTTTATAATATTTAATTACATAATTTTGTCATTCTGGAATTCAGTAAGTTTTCTATTAACTGTTGTACTTATTTCCCTCCAAAAGCAGAACTTTTTTATTGTCCATCTGAAGATCACTGGGCCAGGTGAAAGAGTTGAAATTAGAATCTTTTCCTTGCAAATGTTCATGCCAGCACTTCTTTAAAAAAAAACATTGGGGAGCAGCTTACATCTAAACAAGTCACAGAAATTTGGTTTGTCAATAGTGTTAGTGATAAATTTATGTAATAGGAAGAACATATTCTACATCTTTAACCTTGAAATCCATACATACCAGTGCAAGAGAGCACTGTTCACTGACTTACCCTCTATGTGTCAGCTTTTTGAAAAACGCAGTATTTTTGGAGCTTAGTGTCCTATGTTTCTCTTGAGAGATTATATATCTGACTTTCAGTTGTTATGAAGAATCTAAGTGGTTAAGTATTCTAAATGTAATGTGCAGTCAAGAAAGAAATAGTAATCATATTATGACTGTTTTTTCTAGATTAGGATGTTAGTTGGTAGATAGATAGTTGGTAGGTAAATGATAGCTGTAATTCTCTTTTTTTTTTTCCAATGAAATATCGTCCATCTGCAAGAAAACAGAAATTAACAAAAATTAATGTGCAATATGTGTGTCAAGGATTAAGAACAGGTCAAAACTAGATGGATTGTTTTAAAAGATATGACTAAAGAAACTATGAAACCTCTTGTTGATCAGACTTCTTGTTTTTATGGTTTTTCTTGCGGTATTCCAGTTGCCTCCTTTATGTTGACCTTTTGGCACTTTTTTACTCGGGGATGAAACAATTTACAGAGACATAAATCTCTGATTAAACTCATCTTTGAGGAATCATTTGTCCCGTTCTTCTTTGCAGGCTGAAGGCACATTATGCATCATATGAACCAGTGCTGAAGCAGTTGACTGAAAAATACCAGACTACACTGAGACAGAAAATGTTAACTAGTTTGGAGAGAGACAGAGCAGTTGGGCAGGTAAAACTATGGTGAACATCACTTGCAAAGCTATAAGGAATGCTTTTGGTGTTTACTTTGGTAAATACATAGGATATTTCTGTTAAAGCAACTCACTTATGTAATGGTTTGAAGCAGAATGTTTTAGAGAGTTTTGTGTTATTTGGTGAAATGTTAATATTGGAAGTATATGAACCTTTGTGCCACAAAGTGATAGTTTTCAGTCTGTATTTGCTCAGTACAGACCCTGTTATGCTTTCAGCCTCAACAACTTGAGGGAAGGTGTGGTATTCCCACAGATTCATATGCTTCTGTCTATGTCTTTAGAAATCTCTTATTTTAGCTTTGTTTATTATTATTTATTGTTTTATTTTTTCCTAAATATATCCAGGAAGGACCTACTAGTATAGGAAAAAAATATATTATCAGACACAGTTTTTCTGTCTTGTGACTGGAATAATAGAGTAGTATTTTATTCCTATAATCTTATCTGATGTATAGGTTGGTATACATCATATTCTTTCTTTTAGCAGGAACTACTATAAGCACAGGTAGGACGGATGAAGAACAGAATATTATCTTGCATGTATTTTACCAATTTATTTGCTCAAAACATAGGAGGAAGGGAAAAAAAAAAAAGACAGGGGCTCCCAAAATGCATTGCATTTCAGCAGTAGCATCAATTATACGTGGTTAACATGAAAGGAATTTACCATGCATGCACTGTCTTCTAATAATCCTCATTTCTTGTTTTTCCCATTCCTCTGCCTCCCATTTTTCTCACGTCACCTGCGAGCTAACTTCTAAGAACCTGAGGATTATATGTTTGAATTTTCATTAAGTAAAAGAAAATGTCCTAAAGAAAGGTTAATGTCTATATATAATTATGCTCAATCAGGAGTACAAAGCATAGAACAGTTCCAATGCTATGAAATTTCAGGAACATACAGAAGACCTATCTGGTTATGAACTTTATGCATTCTGGAGTGATGGCTTTTTTTGTAAGACATAACACCATATTTTGTGGCATTTTCTTATGAAAAATCTGTATGTCATATTGTACCATTAAGTTAAGATTAGTGAAGTGATGGTAGTGGTTAAAAGTTGATGATGCAGTTAAGATCCCTAGGATTCTGTATGTATGCATTGTTTTAAGAGAGCTGTAAAAATATTTTGAGATATTCTGGATGGCTTGTATTTTATTGCATTGTTTCACCGGGCCTTTCCAAAATCTCAAATTAGGAGTAATGTTTATAATTTAGAGGCAATAATCAGAAAAGTAAAATACTATAGATGGAATTTATTACATAAATAGGCAGATATAAATGCTGTGTATTGTGAACAAACAGTTCAAAAGCAATGTTTTCATATTGTCCCTGTTGTTCTCTCCTCTTTTTAAAATTAGGTTACAGGTTTGCAAGCCACATTACAAAATTTAGAGTCTGGACGTGCTATTCGGATTCCTGCAATGAAAGGTAAAATATTCCCATTACCCAGCTCAGACTGGTTATGGGATTTTTGTTGTTGTGATGCATTTCAAAATCTGGTGTAAGACTAAATCAAAAATACTTACCCTATAAACATTTTATCAGCTGTCATGGTGAGAGAGCAGCAATTTTATCATTTGAATGTTTATTCTAAAATGTATCCACTAAGGACAGCAAGACTGCTCATGGCAATATGGAATATGTGAGTAATTGTAGAAGGAATTTGCAGACCCCTAAGGAATGGTCACTTGGCAGTGATCTCCACTTGGACATTAAGTTAAGTGGAGACCAGTGATGAGTGGCATTCTCAGGGTTTGGTATTGGGACTGATGCTTCTTAACATTGTTGCTGGAGACACGGACAGTGGGATTGAGTGCAGCCTCAGCAAGTTTTCTGACGATGCCAAGCTGTGTGGTGTGTTTGACATGCTGGAGGGAAGGGATGCTATCCAGAGGGCCCTGTACAGGCTCGATAGGTGGGTCCCGTGCAAACCTCATGAAGTTCAACCAGGCTAAAAGCAAGATCCTGGATGGGGGTCAGGGGAATCCTAAGCACAAATATAGGCTGATTGGAGAATGGATTGAGAGCAGCCCCAAGAAGAAGGTGTTGGGGGTGTTGGAGGATGTTAATATGGTGGCATACTGAAGCATTGGCAGCATCCTCTTCAGTGTTCACAGTGTCTTCCTGGTTTTGGATTCTGATGCCCTTTTTTTTGGTATCAATTAGTATCATACTCCTCAGCAAGCCACGTTTCAGCTCCCTGAAGAAATTCTTTACTGTGAGAGTGGTGAGGCACTGGAGCAGGTTGCACAGAGAAGTTGTGGCTGCCCCATCCCTGAAGGTGTTCAGGGCCAGGCTGGATGGGGCTTTGAGCAACCTGGTTTAGTGGGAGATGCCTCTGCCCATGGCAGGGGGCTGGAACTCAATGATCTTTCAGGTCCCTTCCAACTCACTCTATTCTATGATCTGCTCTGCTGTAGTTTTTAAACCTTTTTGCAATTGAAAGTATAAAACTCTGCCCCACTAAAGAGCATAGCACTCATTTCATTCCACTTCAGATAGGGACGTAGAGAACGGGGGTTTTATTTTATGTTAGTTTAGGGAATATAGAATTCAACTTTTCATTATACTCCAGCTTGGGGGAGATATATGGATTCTTCCTCTGTGACAGTGTTTTACAGTATAGATGCCCCATATGTCTCTTTGTATTTCACATACTTTCATTTGTTATTTGAGTGATTCTAAAAATGCTCTCTGGCTGTTCATGGTACTCGTTTATTCTCAAAAAGTCTTGAGAGCAATTTATAATACCAAACAGTTCACAAACAGGGGAGCACTTATAAATAAATAATATTTAAAAAAAAATCACTTAGTATCCAACACAAATTATTAAGCTCATCAGCCACCCACATGCTTGCACAAGCCTTAATTTGCTTCATACCCTGTGTATCATAAATTAAGTGATATTTCAGTACAATTCTTTCCAGTGCTTTGCCCTCTAATACTGCATAATTTTTATTGCCTTCTGTAGGTCATACTCATGTCTTACTGGGTGATATTCTCACTCAGATACTTTCTGCTGCCTCTTGAAAGATGGTCACATTCTGTTGCCTCTTGAATTCTTATTCCTGTGCCCATACGAATGCAACCTTGAGAAGCCAGCAGTGTGTGGATACAAATGTTTGCTGCATTTCTTTCTAATCTTAAATTCCTAGTTTGGAAGGAACCAGCGTTGTTGGACTTGCAAATCTTTCCTGTAAGGAGGCCTACAGCTGCATTTTTTCAGTTGCCGTCTCTTTAGGGCTGACTTTTTTACATTAATAGTGTAATTATAAGATATTCAGATTGGCAAGTTATCATTTGCCAAGTTAAGACGACTTTTCTGGCCAGCTGTCTGGTTTCACTGCAGTTCATGAAGGACTGAGAATGGCTCTTCCAAGCAGCAGGAGATGGCCCATCACTGCTGCTGATGCTACTTCTGTCCCACAACTTGACTTAACCACAGAACACCTGGGATGCTGGCTTTGGCTGGAGGGCACTGACAGAGCAGCTTTTAATTAGTTTTGGGGTTGCTGAAATGTTTGAAGTTTTAATAGTGACAATGAGGTCCTGCACATCCAATTCATTATGGGGTTTGTTTTTCTTTTGGCTTTGGTTTGGGGTTTTTTTTAGTTTTGTTTTTTTTTTTTCTGAGGATGTCATACAGTGAAGAATAAAGGGAAGCTTTGTGGTATTCACAATGAGTTAACATTTTAAATTTGTGTGGTGGCTAGGGAGGAAAAAAAATAATAATAGTTAATTTTAGGACAACTATTCTGGACTTACTACTTAAGCCTTAGCAGCTTTCAGCCTGGTGCATTTCAAGAAATTGAAAAGTGTAATTTATTTATTAGGGTTTTTAGCTAACCCACTTCCAGGTTGCTGTTTAGCTTTGCAAACAGGGCTTTGTACACAAATCCTGCAAGAGGCAGTTTTCTTCAGGTGTCTTAAAAATTATTAGAAGTCTAAGGTTTTATTTGCTATTTACTTACCTTGCTTGTTTAAAGTTGGTATGAAAGACATTAATAGTTGGAGAAGAACTTATTCACAGAATTAGGACTCGGTCCTCTTGCAGATTGTTTCTCTGTCCCTGCTACGCTGTCTCAGAAGCCAGCTCTGAAAAGTTGTACTTTGGGTTCAGATTTTTAAAAAGGATTCAATGTTTTGTGTAGGATTTGCATTTAAACTGGGTTGGTTTTTTTGTTTTGTTTTAAAACTGGTCCTCCCTGATATGGTAGCAAGATCATACATAGAGGTGTGTAATTATCAGAGAGAAATAATTGATTTTTTAATTTAGGTTATTGGTGAATATTTACAGAGCGTGTGCACCCTTACTTACAGATCAAGACATAGTGTTAAGTGGTGCCCTGAAAAAAGACCACTTTGCCTGAAGGAATTAAGCAGTGTTTATCGTGACTTGCTTATAAACCAAAGTGAATGCTGCTATAACAGCTGGTTTTAAAAACATGTTATAAAACCATTACTTGCTCAGTGCATTTCTTGTATTTTCTAAAACAACAGCTGCTTATTTATTACCCAATTATATCCAAAAGTTGAACTCAATGAGTTTCATATACTCATGGTTGAATTAACTCATTGCTAAGACTGTTAACTGTGCTTTTCCTTTCCTTGATCTGATGTAACTGCTGTTAGAAGGTCATGCAAAAAGAAAATTTAAAATGCCCCAGTTAAAGTACTTGAACGTGGTTGACCCTATTCCACCTTCAATGCAATCAGAATAGAAAAATCTGTAAACGCAAGCTGTTGACATCATCATGCAATTGCAACAGTTCCTTAGAATTTTTTCCTTTTTTTTTTTAATGGTTACTAAATTTTTAAGCCCTTTAGTTGTCATAACTGTTAGTTTATAAGTATGTGTATTTCAAAAGCACCAACAAAACAAAAGCTCTGTGAGCTACCCCCAGGCTAGTGGGTAGCAGTTACTGAGTGAGTAGAAAGTATTTGACATATAAACCAATTTTGCTATATACGGTTCCTCAGAAAAAGTTACTATTCAGGATATCTGTGACGTTAGCTTTAACTTTTAAAGCAGTGAGACATTTTGTTACACCAGATAGAGTTCTTTTTATCAGTTACAGTTTTGGTCAGGTTGGGTATAGAGGAAGGCTTTGAGTTTACTTGATCCACTGTTTTTGCCTCAAGGAGTAGAGAGGGTGGGTTTTTTCCCTTTTCAAGTCAGAAAGTTTGCATTTTGGTGTCAAGGTTTTAATAAAAGTATTTTACACGAGCAAACATTTAGAAATGCAGTGTGAAGTCAGTTTATTTCAGTCTGGTTTTTAGCTGTGTAATGTGTGGGATTTTTCAATCGGAGACTTTTTTCAAAGAACTGCAGGGATTTAAGTGCCCAAAGCCTGTTGGAATTCGGCGTTCCATTCTTTTTCCTGTAGGTAGTATAGAGCACTGCAACAAGATACAGGGATCACAAGGGGCTGTATTCAGATACGTGTGAGCTGCCAGTACAAAAGCTGTCACTATACTTTCTGCCAGGTCATGGCAGATGCTTTGTGCAACAGTCCACATGCATTATACTGTTCCTCATGTTCCTTTCTGCCTGTTCTAGTGATTTACAGCTATGCTACTGCTCTAGGATTTTTTTGCTGAGTTGCCTATTTATAAGTAATTCATAGTTTGAAAGGTGGGTTGGGAGAACCTGCAGGGAAGCACTTGGAAAGTGGTGAGGCACTGGGAACAGGTTACCCAGGGAAGTTGTGGATGCTCCTTTCCTGGAGGTGTTCAAGGCTGGGTTGGATGGGGCTTTGTGTAACCTGGTCTACTGGGAGGTGTCCTTGCCCATGGCAGCGGCTTGGAACTAGGTGATCTTTAAAGTCCCTTAGAACCCAAACCATTTTATGAAAAGATAATGCAGGCTGTAAATCTGAATAATGGTGGTAGATACTGGATAGGATGCAGTGCAATGATGTTTCTTCTGGCTCTGAGGTAAATGAAGAATTGCATCCATTTTACTGTGACTCTGTCGTGTACTGCAAGATTCAAAATTGTTGCTGCATTTTGGGGGCAAAATCTAGGGTATGGTTAGGTAAGCTGAAATAGATCACACTGAAATAATTTGTGGAGAAGAGTTATATGTAGTCTTGGAATATTTTATATACGTAGCACAGTAACCTGAATATCTTTTTATTTAAAGTGGTGTTTCTTTTAGAATATCACATATCTAGCTAATATTAATTATAAAAGATATAAGAGATGTATAAGATATAAGATATATAAAACGCATTTGGATGATATTTTTGTTGGTTTTCTTTTATAGCAGGCCACGAATGTCAAAGGAAGAAAGGATTGGAAGGCCCCACCCAGAAAGCTCTTCAGGCAGCCAGGCAGCAAAAAATCCTTGATGCTGAAAACTCTTCATGTGATCCAAAGATGCAAAGAAGATAGGCAAGAGATATCCAAAGGTATGCAGCATTCTTTGCAGTACCTCAGTATCTAATCCAAAGTATACTTTAAATTTTTACTAAGCTGTGGTGAAAAACACGTGTCTAACATGACTGAATGAAGTCTGTCAAGTAGTGACAAATTCTTAGTAAAAGTAAATAAGACAGGTCAGTAAGAAGTTTTTTCATTTTTAATATGACTTTCTATAGCAACTAATTTTTCAGGAAGTAACAGCAACTTTAATTAGTTGAAGCTAGCAAGCTACTTTTTGAGAGTCTGATGTAATCATCCTGCAGAGGAAGAGCACTGGCTATAAATGCTGGTTCCTCTGTTATGTTTCTTTTGCAACTGGAGAAATCTTATCGTATTCTGTAGTGTTTGCAAACTTCTCAAGAATTTCAACCTGTCTGTTTCAGCTGGGCCTAAAAGGTATAACATCTGGGAGACTAAGGGCAAAAAATTGGTGATTTCTTAGTAGTCAATGGAAGTTTCTAATCTTGAGCATCCAAAAGATGTGTTGCTATTTCAGTTGGGAAGTTGTGCAAAATCAAAATGAATTCCTGATTGATTTTTTTTTTTTTTTAATCGTTGAAAGGAACTTGTTCTCTTTACTTTATTCTACTTGGTTTCCTTATTAAGGTTGCATTTGGGGGCTACATAACAGTGCTTTTTATTTTTCCGAATAAAGGTAAGCATTCTAATATTTAAAATTTCTTAAGCTCTTAAAACTTTTACACTGTCATATTTTTGTTTGAGAGCCACAGTTTAAACTATGTTTTTTGAGAAGAAAAAAAAAATCTTTAGTTTGTCTTGATGTAGATGGAATCAGCTTCAGTATTTCCTTTCCCTGTCTCTGCAAGATTATGTCCATGGTGATTTACTTTTTTGTATGTTTCTATCTGGTTTTCCAAGGGCATTTTTATCTGACGCTGGCTGTTTTCATCCCTTCTTATTCTCCTGAGCCTGCAAATAAATAATAAATATATATTTTTTTTTGCTTTCTAAAACACTTCTTTCCACATACTGGAAATAATTATCTGTACTATGTCCCCACCTATTGGTATCTGACCTGTGATTGAGGTATCTGCCAGTTGGTCCATCCCATTTCCCTGTTCTTCATTCAGTGGTTAGAAACTTCCATCTTAGACTCTTATAGATTTCTCTTATTTTCATTTTGACTCGTTTGCAGGTAAGTATTTCTTGACTTATAAAATCTTATTTTTTGTTCCTGTTTCTACTGAAGTCATCAGGATTTTTATAGTGAGCTTCAGTGGAGTCATGTTTCAACCCCAGAATATATAAACTCTGTGCAGGTAGTATGCCTGTCTGGCTCTTCCTTGTTCTTTGAAATTCATGAGCACTGCTAGTTGACTGGTTCTGGCAAGCATCTGTATTTCTGCAGATCTTATGTTTCCCAAATGAGTCCTACCAGCAGCTCTAATGTCTTAATTTAATCAATGGGTTAGAAAACTGGAGTAGCTCCAGAAAATAAGACATCAGAAAATGTGGCCATGTTTGAATACACTAGATTTTACTATGGCTTTGGAATAATCTAAAACTTTAGGTGTGGGACTAAGATCTTTTCCAACAATGGAACAATACATTTTTTTTTTCACTTCAAGTTTCCTGCATCTATTCTTTCCAGATATTTTCTTTCCCCTAATAAAAGGTACTACCTTGGATACTGCGTTTAAATTGTCATTTCTTAGGCTGTTAGAAATATATGGCTGAGGAATTATGAGTCTGTAGAGGGTGAAGGGGTGTGTTAAAATTGTTCTAATCTAAGTTGTTTGTTTGGTTTTTTTTAAATAGTCCATTCTTGCTCAACAGGCTGGATGGGGCTAACTTGAGATCAGGCTGGATGGGGCTTTGAGCAACCTGGTCTGGTGGGAGGTGTCCCTGCGCATGGCAGGGGGGTTGGAACTAGATGATCTTTAAGGTTCCTTCCAACTCTAACCATTCTATGGTTCTATGAACAATCTAGTTGTCTGAATATTTGTTCCAGTCAAAAGAATTAGGTATAAATGAGTGCCTTGCTTTACTTAGATCATTTTATGTGATATTTGGAATTAAACTTCTGGGTGGTGCCTCATATCCTTTAACCTATATCAAAAGATCTTTTAAATTCTGCCATCTCTTGTGTGATTTTAGGTTCTTAAAATGATTCAAAGAGTGTATCGTAAATAATGGTCTTGTTCTCATTTACAATAATTAGAATAACAATTTGAATGGGTTTTTTTGGTTTTTAAAAGTGATTTACACATTACTCAGATTAAGATTACACTTTATTTAAATTCTCTCTAAACTACAAAAGAAGTAAGAGAGCATAAACTGGACAGTTCTGTGGAGTTCAGGTGAGGAATGTATAGAAGAAATAGATGCAAATAAAATCCCGTATTTATACAGTGCATTTATGAAAAAAAAAAAAGAAAACAACAGAGAAAAAGAAACCAGAAAATGTGGAAAATCTGGGTAAAATTCACTGTCAAATATTGTTTAGCTCTTTTCAGCAAATGTAAATGAACATTTAAAACCTATAAAAGTTCAGAGTGAACGGTTTTTCTAGTTTTAAAATTTAGGCATTTGGATTACATCACGTTTGATAAGAAGAAAATATATTGTCATGAAATTGTATCCTTGAAACCAAATTATAAACGTTTGTATTATCTGTGATGTTACATAGGAGTGAGTTATGGTGATGAAAATGATTTAAAATCTTTTCTGTGTCTTGTAGCTAAATAGTGATCTAACAAATGCCTGTGCTTACTTTTAAGTAGGTGCAAATATGAGTCATAGCTGAGCTAGAACATTTACTTCAAGGACAGACATATATTGTGTTATTGTAATATCCTGTAAAAGCTGACACGTAATTTAAAACCTAAGGTCCCTTTGATCTGAAGTTTATCACCGAAACAGTGAAAAAGCAACTGGAATTTTTCTGAGAGAGAACGTATTCTCCTGACTTTTAAATCTTTGTTACAAGACTCAATTAAATTATACAGTAGCAGGCAATTAGGCTAAACTGTTTACACATCTAGCCCTTAATAAGCCAGTATCAATAGCTTAAATATTCTTAGATGAAAAATGTGCATAGAGTACTGCTTTAAACATTTAAATTGATTAAAATGCATGCAGAGGTCATTAGAATTGTAGACAACCTTTGATAATGTGATTTTCATTATCCTGTTGAAGTATACTTTTCCTGTTTTTATATTTTTATTCTCTTAGGTTCCTCACAGAGTACATTCTATGTTTAATTGCTTTTATTAGTTATTAGAAGGACAATTGCAGCTTCCTTACATTCAGTCAATTCTATTTCCACATAAAATGTATCACAACTCTATTTCATTTTCTGAAGTTTTATTTGGTGTAAAACTTTATCAGAAGGTGCATTGGACATTTCTGGAGTTGACATTTCTGTGGAACAGATTTTGACAGTATCACAAATGGTATGTTAAAAAATACAACAACAATCCAATGATCATATAAACATTAATAGCTTTTGTAATTAATAAGACTTTGAGTTATCACATGTATATATGCATAAACCCCAAGTTTCCCCTCTGTTCTATGGAAGGAAGTGTGCAAATTTAGAAGAGCTGCTGGTTCTGTGCTCTCAAACAGAAGGGAAGCTAAAATCAAATGATTACTTAATCAGATTATTGAACTTGAATATAAATGAGCACAGGCATATTTGGACAGAATTGGAAAGATGAGGTCCCAAAATAGTTAGGAAGGGTTGTAAATGAAATAGGCAATCATTCTGTGTTTGTAGTGAGGTTACTAAGAAAGTACTGATTAGATATTCAGTAAAGAGAAGATGACTGACAGATAATACTGGGAATACTTATTTTACAGTCTGTCACTGGCATGGTAAAACTCCAGACAGATAGCTAAGAAAATTAATACCAGTTAGAAAGATATAAGACTGCAGTCTAGAGAAGGGAAAGGAAAATAGGATGTCTGTATTTCAAATGAGATGAAACCTGGCCGGATGGAAACTTTCCTAAATTAATGGGAAACAGATTGGAAATTCACAAATATATTGAATAGGCTTTTGCTAGGATATGTTGTCATTCATGATCTGAAAAATGGAACAGAAAATTCGCTGACTAAATTTGGAGACCAAGTGAATTGGGTTTGGTGGGCGTGGAACTGCAAGCACAGTTGAGGACAGGAGTATGATTCAAATCTTGACCTATTGGAGAATTGATCTGAAGGAATAATATGCAATGTAAGAACAGGTACAACACTGCCTTTGAGAAATGATCAAATGTACAAATACAGAACAAGAAGATAAAAAACGGTTCCTCAAATAGCTCTTATTTAGAATAGGCTTGAGAGTTTGTTGTATAAAACAAGCTTAGCTTGAGTCAACAAGAACATGGTATTGCAGAATAGCTGAACACCATACTGCAGTGGAAACCAGGAATATTTTATGGAGGGTGTGGAATATTATTCTTGCTTTGCTCAGTTGGCATATAGCTTTGGCTGCACTATTGTGTTCAGTTTGATCTACAATACAGCAATAAGAATGATAAGAAGGCTATGAAACGTAACTGTCAAAAAAAAGGTGAAAAGTGAAATTGCATGGTTTACAGAAAAGAACACTGAGTGGAAAGAGGGTATATCCTTAAAAGCTAAAAGAATTCTGTTTAAAAAAAAAAACAAAAAAACAATCAGGAAAACAACCTGTTAAAACAAGAAGTAATAAAGTAGAAATGCAATAAGAAAGATTCAGATTGAATTAAACAAAATTTACAAGAGTAAATATGGTGAAGCACTGGATTAGATGGCTTAGGGATTTTGTGTTCTGGAATAGGACAGACGGAATTTTCTGAGGAATAATTCCCAAGTTGTCTTCTTGGGAAAGAAGAAGTAGTGATTGTTTAGCAGTCATCATTAGTTTAATTTCTCCCGAAAAGTTGTACTTAAGGAAAGAGACTTTCTGCCTTGCTCTAAAATATTAAGCCACTTCTAACTTTCCATTAAAGAATAGTACTATCAAAATATGTTTTTATAATTACCATTAGACTGAAAACTGGGGAAAGACTAACATAAGTGCCTGGAAAAGCTTTCAGAGATATGCCAGGCAGCAAATGTGTATTTGTGAGCTGATGAGCGTGACTTTAACCCTAGAACAAGAACAAATATGTGCAGCTGCTTGTCCAGTGAGACTGTCACCAGGCACATAGTGGGAGTTGGGTGTTATTGTGGTGATAGTGGGTATTAAGCAGCAAATTCTCTATATATATCTTTAGAATATGATGCCTCTTTATTTCTACTTACGGAATTAATGTTCTGTGACTCAAATGCTAAGAGTATGATAAGAATATGGATGTAAGCTAAAAGGAATTCTATAGTTGATTTTAATGCAGCTTATTTTAAAGGGATTACGTTTTGTTAGATAATATTCTACTTTTTTAAAAACTACTGGAGACTTGAAAATGGTAACAAGGAAAAACTTTTTAGACAAGATGCATGATTTTGTTTTAATTTGTGTGTGATATTCTGTATGTAATATATCATGTGATGTGGCTTTAGTTTTAGGCTTTGCCTAAAGATGTATTTTTACATGATAGACCTGCATGGAGAAAATTAGAAAATGTTTAAAAATGTTAGCTACAAAGAAAGCTATATATAGACAAATATTCATACACCAATAGAAAAAATTTATAAAAGACAACACACATAAAATTTTCCATCCGTCACTGCAGCTTTGTTAAATCGAGACACCCAAACCCATGTGTTGTAGAAATAGATTGTCTGATATTTGAAGGCATTAGTCCTTGATAATATTACCTTGCAGGGCATCCAAAAGGTTTCTGTGTATTAAAGAACATTGCTTATTTTGAGTCATTACATGCTGCTAAGAATAATAAAATAAGAGGCCCCCCTGAGACCGAAAACAAATACAAAAGAATGTTGGAAACTAAGATGCATTTAATCCTAATTCTAATTGTAGATATACTTTGCATATTCATAGATTTCTTTCTGTAGTGTAAATAGTGACAGATTTTAGAATAATAGCCTGTCTTCGTGAGACTGAATCTCAGTCTTGCTATAATCATTTGCAAAAACTGCTGATAATAAAATTGCTAATTTTTTATATGCAAATGCTTCAGTTTCCTAGAAAAGGGACCTACTGAAATTATATTTAATTTAAGAAAAAACCTTTGAATGCTGTGGGGAAAATGTAAAAAAAAAAAAAGAAATATTTCTATAAATATAAAAAATATAAAGACTTTAATAAAGAAAAATAAACATTTTGATAGCTGCTGCTGTCTCTCCTCAGGACAGACAGCCCTGTCAAGTGGGAGAGCTAAGAATTGTGCTGTGCATAAGGGTTTCCCTTTTCCCACAGGAGTTCCTGCAATGCTTTACTCATTCACTTTGGACTTTATGATAGGATTTGATTTTTCATGGTTTAAGAGGCAACAGGACAACAGAACAAGAGCTTCCTTACAAAGCACGCACAGCAGGTGGTGGAATGATGCTTGTACGACTATCAGTAACATCAGCATTGTTTGGCCTTTGAGACCATAATTGAGTAATTTCATTAACTCTACGCTACTGCTTTGGTTTCTCTTTAATTAGAGTGTCAAGACCTTCAAATTTGTCTCGGAAATCAGCTGGGAATTTTGGAGGGGTCAAGAAGAGAATGCTTCAGTTGTGCTTGTTCCTTCACTAGGAAATGTATATAGCGCTTACAGCACTTTTTTTTTTTAAACACGCTCAGGTGAAATACCAACAAATGGGATTCTGCCACTACAACGTCTCTCTGTAGCAGTGCAGTTGTGATGCTTTTTTGAATGTTTAGCTCTTGCCAAGGTGTCTATCCTTCTAAAGGAAAGAGAAATCACTAAGTAGCATTGGAATGGACTGCACAAGACTGTCCTGGTTTGAGGTAAAAAAGAACCTATTTCCTTTTATACAGCAGTCCACCCTCGCTTGGGTACCTTGGTTACGATGTTCATTACACTTGAAATCTGTCAATTATTTTTAAGAAGGGATTTTTGTTTGTGTGAGGGGGAAAAACCTAAATTCCATAGAGTCTATTTCCAATTATAATTCTTCTGTTATTTAAGGTCAGTTTCATAATGAAAAATTTATTGTGCAAGAGGTGGAAAGGGTTATGTAATAATTTGAAACACTAGATATATAGTTTTAGTTTCTAATAGAGCAAATCAATGAATTCTATGATTCTATGATGTGGTTTGATATTTTTGGATATTGATAAAATACAGATAAAATGTTAATTAGTTCCTTGTCATTGATATACAATGCAAGTCAAAATGTTTGGAACGGTAAATGTACTTGAACTGGGGGAATAATCACCCCTTTATTTTTAAAGAAATATTCTTACAGAAGAAACTTTTGCAATACAAAATTTAGCAGTTCACTTACACTGGTGTCCAGGGATGTGGTTAAAAGGAAGGGCGATGTGAACTGCTGCAGGATGTACTTTTGAAAAAGTACACTGAATGAGGGCAAAGTTAACAATACTGATTGTTTTTTCGTTTTCCATTTTATTGTAGTTAATCTTAAATTACTCGTGCATAAAACTGGATCCCTTTCCAATTACTGAAATGTGATTGAAATATGAAGTAAGCACTCAGACCCCTAAAATCTGGAAGGAAGGGCTCAGGTGCTCACTAACTGTGGTATTTATATTTTAAATTAACTATTCTATACTAAGTTATGGATTTTGGTGTTTCAGTCTTTTTTTTTTTTTTCAGTATTTAAACAAAGCCTTTGCATATGTAAACATCACTTCAAGGAAAATCAAATCCGACATTAGCATTTAGTTTTCATGGTAACAAATCTCTCTAACATACCATAAGTAGGGTGGCAGGAACATGCGCTACTCATCGTGTTCAGGGTTGTTTGTCTTGTATAGTCAAACAGTACTTCTGGGAGTAGAAAATAAAGTCTTAATTGTTTTTGTTTGAATTCAGTGACATGAAATAAAATGCTAAGGCTCTATTCCAAACAGTTTATGAATTAATAATCAGAATATTTCCTCCAGAAAATTTAATTGTTTTTCATTGGAGCATCACACACTATGGAGATAATGTTCATGGGTCACAGGACTTTTTATAATTGGATTTCCAGTTCAAATCTAGGCCTGACGGGTTTGACCATGATTAGAACTAGTTGTTGTAGAATCATGGGTTTGTTGATTTTTATCTTCTCTTCCATGCAATAACCAAAGTGAAATCTCTGTCAGCAGGGAGACCGAGGTCTCACGGAGTACTGAAAATTTATAATCTCCTCAATTTTCAGGAGAAACATGACTGGGATAGAGAGAAGCTATTGTTGGCCTTTCTGTGTTGACCAAGATCCATTGTGGTTGCTGCCCTCCACCCCCAGTTGTACCTTATTTGTCCTTAACACCAGCTCATTTTATACAGATCACTGAACAATTGGCAAATGGTAACACCTTCATTCCTGTCAAGTGAAGGTTTTCCTTTCCTGTTCCTTGCTGAAGGATTTCTGCTGGAAACTAACCTGTAATGATGTATATACAGGTGGGGCTTTTATAACAGTGGAACAGAAATGATTTCAGAGTGATGCTTAGACAATAAAGGTGGATCAAATCTGCAGCTGCTAAATGCAACCGCTTGTGTAAAGCACAACTGTTAAACAGCGGGCACTCTACAACAGGAAACAATTATGTAGACACTTTAAGAATGTTCTCATATTGCAAAAGTATTTGGTTTTATATTAATATACTCTGATGTCTTACTGTGGAGTTTGGCCATGAGCACTCGGAGCTTTGTCTTCGGGGGAAAGAAGCACAATGTATTTTTTTTAAGTGGTTTTATATCTCATCTAAAATAATGCTTATTTTGGCTGTTTCCTTTCAGTCCTCCTTTCTTTTCCATAACCAATACCCTTCTCTTTCCTACTTCTGCTCTCTCTGTAAATACTCCAAATCCGTTCCACTAAGGTGCTGAAATAGAAAGTTATTCCACAAATTTGAAAGTGTAGTACAGAATTCTGTTACTCAAAACACAGGCCAAACCACGAAGTGATTGCAATATTACCATATTGCTCTGCAGAGGGTTTCAGTGTCTCTTGTATACTTTGTAACATTTTTCTATATTTATGTTTACAAGTTTTCATCATCTAGTGTATATACAGTTGAGGTAATATGCTATATATTGTAAATCATCCAAAGCAGATCAGCCAATCAAGCATTTAATTTACTGCACATCTGAAGCTGCTTTTATTTTTGCTTCACTCGTGGTAGAAAGCAAATCTACCCGATGTTTCTGTAGTACCTGTAAAGAAATTGTTCTCTTGAAGCAATACAGCAAAAACTGAGATTGTTTGCTGTGATTTACCTCTGTCAAGAGAAATTTCCACTAACTTTTATAGGTTTATAGGTTTTATAGGTAAAAAGTAAAAGAACAAATAAACCAGAAAAAAATAATCACTATTCATAGTGTTAATTTAGTCATGTGTACCAGTGGTATTTGTTAATGTTAGAATTCTTTGTGTACACTGTATTTCCACACTTTTGATGTATACCAATTATAATTTTTTTTTATTTTCTTTAGAGTACTTAGCTCTTGTAACTCATTCAGGAACAACACATGTAGCTGCGATGTCCAGCTCAGCTGTTTATATCTACATTTTTCATTCCCATAGCCGAAGAAAATGTCTGTAAAAGGATGTTTGAAATAGTAAAGAAATCCACAAGCCTTCTTCATGGTTCTTGCAAGAATTGTTGCTATGGTACAGGGTGTGCATACCCTGGCTTGGACCCAGCAGATGAAATAATCAGAAAGAGCAGCACACATCCATGTTAATACAATAGTTAAGGAAAATACCCCATTTATGTATTTCAGCATAGATCACAGGGTTGGTTAACAGCAAGGTATTGTCCTAGGTTTTGCATTATTACAAGTAAGAAAAATATTAATGAAGAAAAGTAAGTCCTATTTAATCTCTTAACTTTTAAATGTTATCATTTGGGAAAAGGAATCCTTATTTTGAGTGTGCTGTACTTGGAATTTTGATAAACAGTCAGTTGTTAAATTATTGGTTTCATCCAAGCATAGTAGTGATTTGAAAGGAAATTCTCTGTTCTCTTGACTTCCATGATATGAGGCTTTTTCTTCTGCTGCTCCTGTTCTCTGCTGTCGACTAAATTTCGCCTGTTCTGATCTTGTGTCTCCAGCTCTTCTATTTTCATAGAGTCATAGAATTTTCTAGGTTGGAAGGGACCTTCAAGATCATCTTGTCCGACCTTCAAGATCATCTTGTACAACCATCAACCTAACTGAAAAAAATAAACACCCCCACAACAAACAAAATGCTACACCATCACTAAACCATGTCTCCCAGCAGCACCTCAACCTGTCTTTTGAACACCTCCAGGGAACTATTAGTTTTGCAAACTAATAGTTCATGGCTGATTTTTGTCTGCCACCCAACAGTTGGTTTTAACAGTCAATTAGTATGTAGACTTACTTTGATCTCAAATATCACAGAATCACCTAGGTTGGAAGGGACCTTTTAAGATTATCTAGTCCAACCAATAAAAAAAAAACAAACAAAAAACCCATACACACCACCACATTCACACCACACAAAACACCACCCAACACTAATCCATATCCCTGAGCAGCATGTCCACTCGTCTCATGAACACCTCCAGGGATGGTGGCTCAACCACCTCCCTGGGCAGCTCATTCCAATGTCTGATTACCCTTTCGGTAAAGAAATCTTTCCTAATGTCTAACCTGAACCTCCTCTGGCGTAACTTGAAGCCATTGCCCCTTGTCCTATCATCTGTAACTTGGGAGAAGAGACCGACCCCCGCCTCT
>JAOQGH010000077.1:40916593-40929352 GCA_025769975.1 Gallinago jamesoni | reverse complement strand
ACCCACAGGCACTCAACTCTACTATTACCCTCATTGATCTCCACGCATTCATATTCCTTCCTAACATACAGGGCCACCTCTCCTCCTCTCCTTCCTTGCCTGTCCCTTCTGAAGAGCTCGTAGCCATCCATTGCAGCACTCCAGTCATTTGGTTCATCCCACCACGTTTCCGTGATGGCAACTACGTGATGGCAAACTAGTTTTGGAAATAACAATGAAAAGGAGCTGAAAGGGCTTTGTTGGCACTATTGTTTATTTATAGAGTTTTGTTTTATTTTAATGGAAGGCAGCCTATTATGTACTAATTAAGTATTTTTAAAACTGCTTAAACATAAAAAGAATGAGAGGGGAAGGCTTGACACTATTTGAAACACATTTAAGGTTAATTGGATACGTCCTGTGTTGTACTCCTGTATTCTTTCTGAAAACGCAACCAAACAAGCTAATATACTTGCATATATTCTTAACCTTGGTGCGATTTTTGGGCTGAGAATCATAGCAAGGAGCTCTTTCCAATCTGCATGTAGTTAATTTCCATTTTCATCAGGGTAAGCTTCTAGCCACCATCTGGTAATCTGGATGAGCAGGCAGCCCCAGTTGCCGTACAACAGGCTGCAGGTGCCGGAGCTGTGGTTAGGAGCTTCAAACATGCCAACACCGGTGTGGGAGACTATTCTTACTCAGCTAGAGCAGCTACCCGGCAATGCTTTGGGCTGTCTTAAGTTTTATGCCTTGTGAAACAATCATTTTTGTGTTTCTTTGGAATAGGAAGTTTGTTTGCTGGAATAGTTTACGGAAGTCAGGACAGCTTTTAAATTGGAGACTTTGGAGCTATAAATACTGTTCTTAATATCGCAATCCTGGTTTTATTACTTTTTAAAAAATCTTTTTACTAATTGAATTCAGTCATCATGAATTTGGTGTCAGAAGTTACTATAATAAAAGTAATGAGAGGAAGCAAGAGAAGGATAATCTTTTTGTTTCTCTTCCCAGCCAAATGTATTTGAATAGCATTTTAGTATGTCATTGGATCGTGCTAGTCAGATTATTAATGACACAGCTAAGATTTGATTTTATTAGTGCTATCTTTTTTGATGAGTCTGCTTCAACCCTGATTTGGCTATTATTTTTAGCTACACAAGTGCATGTTTGTGTTTTAGCAATGAGAGGTTGATCTACTCATGTTTATATCCTCTTAATATACTTTAGCTGTACACCCAATACATATAAGCCATTTACTAATGGGTTTTAAGGTGAGGTTTTCTTCTCAAAATAGTGTCTGTACATTTAGCGGCAAAGGTGTTTAAGGTCCCTGGCATAGAAGTTAGGAGGAGTAGATGCCTAAATGCTTTTGAGAATTTAAGGCTTCTATGCTGAGATTGGGTTGATGTTATTGTTTAATAATTTTTCTAAGCATGCTATAGAGTTAAATATCCAGCTTCTGTTTAAAGTCAGCTCTCGTTATATAGCGTTGCACTGCAGAACTTAATTTTCTAGTAATCTAGTACCTTAATAATCAGTCAAACAGATAGAATGAATTCTTGCCACCGACGGGGTTCCAATTTTCTGCCCCTATTTTCTTTTCTCCCTTCCCTTTTCATTCTTTACAGAGAAGATTTTTTTTTTTTTCTGGTGGTGGTGGTTGTTTTCTGTCGGTTCAGTTAGGGGAACAGGATCACCGTGAGATCGAAGTAATGCTATTCAGTGCAAGGGAAGGTGAAGATGCCGTAGCATGTGCGATGGCACAGGATCATCTCTGGCTGCTCCTTGTTAGATTAGTATGTTTCATGAAATCTCATTTTTCATTTCCTATTCACTGCTGACAGTAGGTGACAGTTTGAGGGGAATTTCGAGTTTTTGATGATTCTTACAGAATCCTAAAAGTCGTTCTACGTCTGGGATAGAATTCTGCTGAAGTTGAGGAATGTATAAGATGATTGAACCAATGGTGAGAGCTTGTTTAGTTGTCAAGAGGATTTCATACCTGTTTCTTTTACAATTTTCTTCTGTTATATGTTTAAGAGTTCTGTCTCTTCCTATTCAAATAATACAGTAAAGTCTGCCTTGTATGGGGATTTTGGGTTTGAGAAAGCTGAAATTCTAATGTTATGATAAAGACTTACTGCTGTATGAATCCCTGCGTTTTACCTTTCTATTTAACTGTGTGTGCAAGCTACAAATATGGGGACCTTATATATCAATGCAAAAACCATACAGGTTATATATTGATACCTTCTGTTCAGTGTCTTTCCCATAGATATTTGAACTGCTGCTCTTGGCTCTTACTTTGAAGGCTGCTTTTTGTGGTTTTTCCACTAAATTTCTGAATCTGATCCAGAGGCAGAGTATTACAGAATTTTTCATCAGTGAGGGGCTGGAAGTTGGAGATTTTATTGGGATTTCCTTCAGGGCAAATACTAAGGGAGTCCAGAGATAGAGTTTATGGCTGAAACATTACAGGCCTTTTATCTGATGTGTGGCAGTGGCTGTGATCACATAGAAAAGATCTTTAAAAACATATTAAATGCCTTCAGTAACTGCAGTTCCTTTGAGAAAAAATTGTGTTGTTTTTTTTCCAGTTTTACTGTGTGAAAGCTCTTGCCAAATATTGCCTTTAGTGCATGCAGATCGAAGGCAGAAGCACAACAAAAAAATGAAACAATTTAAGGTGTTGGTGTGAGAGCTGAGGGTAGAAATGGAAGATAAAAGAATGAAACGACAGATGAGGAAGACAAAGGCAGCTGTATGAGTAAGATGACTGGCTCTTTGGGGAGTTTGAAGTAAAAAGGCAATTTACAACGTAATGCAGAAATTAATGTAAAGTTGGGGAAGCATAGAGACAAACGGGTGTCTGTGAATCTTGTGTTGCAGATGAGAAGTGAGCTGTAACAATTCTGTGCTTGCGTGAATGCCAACAAGTGGAAGTTTGCAGCCGTGCGCTCCAGATCAGAAACGAGAAACTGAAGAAGACCTGCCAGCAGAAATGGATTTTATAACAAGATCCAAAAGCCATTTTCCGGAAATGCTGTTTTTCAGAAACTGTTCCTGTCCTTATGTCGTAGTTTCCGCTGTAAGAACACTTTGAAATAAATGCCAATTGGAATAGAACTTTGCTGTGGGGATGGAGTTGACTTTCTTCTAGCGTCCAGTTTAGTGCTTTTGGATTTGGGACATGAATACTCTTGATAGGGCACTGATGTTTTGCTAAGCAGTTACAGTAAATTCTTCAGTCTTGAAAAAACTTGAGAATTTCTAAATAATGGCTTGTTTTAAGCTTCAAGTAGAAATTAATTCAAGAAAGTGCGATGCCCTGGGTTTTATGTGGTCCAAAATAAATTATAGACATTGTCTGGTCTGTCTTTATAATATATGTCTTGATGGATTTAGAACAGGCTGACTTCCTTGCACCTTAAGGCAATTTTTAGCAGTTTCAGTTTCACTGCTGGCACAGTTGTGAAGTCAGTCTGGCAGTGTTTCGCTCGCATATTCTGTAGGCTCCCCTTCCTGCAGTGCTGAAAATAGTGTTAAATATAGTATAGTGATAAATATAGTATAGTATTAAATAGAGTATAGTGATAGTATAAATAGAGTATAGTGATGGTATAAATAGAGTGATAAATAATCACTAGTATCAATATTTGATATAGTACTTATTGCTAACTACTATTGTAATCAAATAATTAGCTTTTTCTTATTATAAATGATCCCTTACTCTCCAGTATTGGCAAGTTGAGTGCTTTGTTACCTGCATGTCAAGGTACTCTTACAGCTTTGTTTTCATTATTTATCATTATGTGGAGCTTGGAATGACAGTTACTACCTGTCCTGAAACTGAATCAGTATGATTAAATGCCAAGAGGACTAATACGGGCATATTGCAAATAAAGGATAATTGCAAATAAATCAATAACTAATGGTCCCTGAATGTGTTTACTAGTTTGTTGTAGTGATATATGGACCTTTGTAAACCCTATGTGCTTTATAACAGTTACTGAGATGATTAAAATATGTACTTTAGTCATGTGAAAAATTAATGGACACTAGATACTAAGAATATAAATGCAAGGTTCCTAAAAATGCCTTAGGAGTAGAATATTAACTTGAGGACAAATAAAACTTAGTTGTTAATATTTGGAAATTTAATAAAAGTGGCAAAATTTAAAAATCCTTTAGATCTCTATGTCCACCAATGCTTGGACATTGCTAGTGGTAGGAGAGTCTTTGGGAGAAGATAGATATTTCTTTCATTACAAGTGCCAGATAGGATCATGTCCACCCAAAAAATAATAGTTTCTCCACAGGTTTTTACAGTGCATGTGTTAGAAATAAAATCAAAAGGAATTCATCAATTGAATCAAAATGAACTGTACTTGGGAATATCTGTTAATGAATGTTTGATCTTGTACTGGCTTCTAAGGAATTTTGTCCTGTCTTTTGGCACTGCTGTTTCTGTCAGGTTTTCCACTTGCACTCATGTGATGTTTTGGGGGACTTTAGCTTGCACTTTTTCAATTGGATTTCTAGGGACAGCGCATATAGTTCTGGGACCACGTGTAATTGCTGCTGCTGCTTAGTTTAAACAGGCAATTTATGTAAAAAGTCTCTCTAAAATTGCTGGTAACCCTGGGAAAACTGCATGTAAAGTAGAAGAATGTAACAATTCTTGTTTGCACTGGGTTTGAGTTTCATGGCAAATCTGTCCAACAGCTTACATGCCAGGAAAATTGTTCTGATGAAGATCTTACTCTTATTTCAGAAATCATAGGCTTGTGATTTTGCTGTTTTGATCGATAGGAAGATGCTTTTTACAAAAGACACAGCATGTGCTGGAGGAAGGAATTAGTGAAGAAACACTTGGCAGTATTTTGTAGCATCAAAACATTTTGATAGCTGGTAAAACTGATGCTCATTTTAATTATGATCTTTTGGACTAAACTTCATAATGACTTAACAAGCCTATGTTGGCAAAATATTATAAGTTAATTTTAATAATTATAAATCAGTATTTGACGTGTCAGCCTTAAGCATGACAGGGCCTGTAGAGGTAGGAGTCTTTCCATTTTCTATTTCTTTTAATCAGTGCTTATGCCAAGTAAAAACATTTGTTTCAAAGATTATTTTTTTTTGCTTTCTAGTTTGAAGAAAAACAACATCCACTACATGCAGCAATATTTAAAATCAGTAAATTCAGGTTCTTCTTTCCTCTTGCTTCACATCTTGAAAGTTGGTTTTATATATGGACATATAGCTACGTGTGTGTATAAAATTTATATATATATTGTGTATGTATGCAATACATACCATCTTTATATATAATAGCTATAATTAAAAAAATTTGAAATATATTAGAGCAATGCGTTAGTCCTGCTGTTACAACAAATATTTCTATAAACTGCATTCAGAGATATTTTACTGCAGTCTTGCGATGTTTAAAGAACCGGTGTTTTCCTGTGTGAATCTCTCCTCTTTCCAGCCTACTGTGCAATTACAGGATTGTTTTTCCAATGCACATTGGGATTCTGTAGATGTGGAGGTAGATTTTATACTATCAGATAATCAGAGATCCTGTGTATTTCTTAATGAATAGAAAGGGACTGCCCCTTCACCCCCCACCATCCTCCCACAAAAAAAAAAAAAACCAAACCCCAAAACAAACCAAAAACCAAAACCAAACCAAAACCAACCCCAAACAACAAACCCAAACCAAAGGAACAAAAACCCCAAAACAAACACAATCGGTAACAGTCAGGATGGACTTTTCAAAATCAAATATTTGAGTGGAAAGACAACATGGGATAAATAACCTGGTAATTCCATAGAAATGTAATAGAATCATAGAATGGTATACTGACATTTATACTATACTGTGTAAAAATAGCAATTTTATCTCTTTAAACTGTTAAAGTTTAAAATTACTTTGTTGGTTAGTACTTCTAATAGAAGTAGATGCAAGCTAAACCATTAAAACTGTTTGAAACCACTTATCTTAATTAAAAACCATTAAGGCAAAGTTTAGGCCAAAATTTCTCTCCTGAAGATGGTTTCTGGATGTGATAGCTACTTGTTAATGCTATACCTTAAGAAGAAAACAGCTGACTTATGTTGTTAATTTGTGCAGGCTGGTCCATGTGCAGCCACAGTCCATAGCCACGATTCAGGCCAGCCACAGGGAGTTTGCAGCTTTTACCCAGCTCTGAAAGAGCCAAACCCTTCCCTTGGCACGTGCTTCAGCCCAGGGGACAGCCCAAGTTTCTTGTGATGTAAAAGGGGAAGCAGCACTGTCAGCTACTGAGAAGAGGGGCCAGGGGTGAGTGCACCCGTGTTCAGGGTTGAGCAGCAACATTGCCCACCGTGGCATGGGAGATATGTGGAGCTTCCTTAACTTTCCCACCATAGAATTGTCTAGGTTGGAAGGGAACTTTAAGATCATCGAGTCAAACCATCAACCTAACTCTGATAAAATCCCATCACTAAACCATATCTCTAAGCACTATGTCTACCCATCTTTTAAATCCCTCCAGGGATGGTGCCTCAGCCACTTCCCTGGGCAGCAGGCAAAGGGTTCTCTTAAACAGTGTCAGCAAGGAGGCAGGTACACAGTGATCACAGAACCATAGAACCGTTTGTTTGGAAAAGACCTTTAAGGTCCTTGAGTCTGACCATAAACCTTACACCGCCAGGTGCTGACCCCAGGACGAAGCAGCCCATACGACTTATAACTTGACCGGTTTCCAGGAAAGATAAAGGGCATATTTGTCTTGGTGATGACATACTGGACACATTTTGTTTTCACAGCAACACTGCACTGTGCTAGAATGGCATGCAAGAAAGTATTTTTCAAAGTATTTTTCAAATACAGAATTTGGATGATACACGATTTTATTAAGCAAAGCAGAAAGTTGTTTTTGTTAGGTATGTTTTCTTTTTTGTTTTGACCTCAGGTTAGCCATGCAAATATCTCATGGTAACTTATTGCATAATATGTACTGAATTTAAGTGTCTTTATGTACGTTTGTTAAATATATATGTTCTTCTAACCCTCCCACTAGTGGGTAGTGACCCCAGCTGTTACTAACTCTAGCCCTAGGATCTTTAAATCAGTTCGAGTACTGCGATGGGAAGAACCATACATGAAGCATGGACTTGAGATAGGTTGTTACTTAATAAAAATTATAACATGGTATCCGTGATCCCGTACCTTACCTCAATACGTATGACTTTTTATACATATAGATCTGAATATGTGATGTTTAATAACTAATTTCTCAATTCATATGGCTGTTTCAAGGAAGCAAATAGAAATTAGAAAACGTGATTGAAGAAAGCATCTGCATTTGTTAATTGACTCTATTTCTGTAATGCTTCTGTAACAGAGAAAATTTGTATTAATCACTATGAACAAATTTTTAAAAATATCTGAAAAAACGACAGTACTGCAGCATATTTTGGAATATGTCAGAAAACTGAAGAATATGGATGTCTATCCTATAATCAGCATTATCTCTTTAATGTGCCTAATTGAATTGTATGGCATATGCAGCATGTGCTGCTGTAACGTAAAATATCGCTGAAGTTTAATTACACCATAATAAAAATTTAGATCTATAAAATAAAATTATAACTGCTAAAAGTTTCTATATTTTATTGCACTATTGTTTATTTTAACATTTATCATAAATATAGTAGCTTTCCCAAGCATAGGCCTTTTAAAGGAAGGGATAGGGAACATCTTTGGGAACAGCATGTGGTTATTTGTGACTTAGAGAACCGCTATAAGAAAAACAAGCAACCAAATTCATGCCTTGAATCATCATAATTTATTGCAGCAATTTCATTACTGTTATTTTACTTCTTTTATTATTATGATGAGGTGATCCTATGATGAAAAGAATCAGGTCAACGCATTCAGAATTCCAACCAGTAAGGTAATACTGAATTTAATCTTTCATGTCATGACTTTAGATTCATAATTCCTGTTAATGGTAATCAGAAGCAGATATTTAAAACCCAGGCATATCAGTACCAGTATAGACTTTGTATCTTACAGTTGTAATATTGAATTGCATAATTTTAAATTCAGAAATTAATT
The DNA here is from genome assembly GCA_025769975.1 of Gallinago jamesoni. Taxonomy (NCBI): domain Eukaryota; kingdom Metazoa; phylum Chordata; class Aves; order Charadriiformes; family Scolopacidae; genus Gallinago; species Gallinago jamesoni. The sequence goes on along the minus strand of JAOQGH010000077.1, from coordinate 40,921,263 downwards.
TTAGTTGCATGTATTAAGTTAAATTCCCACCATCAAGGAGTAGTAAATTAAGAGTTGGATGATCATTATATCACTTTATTGAGATTGTAACTGAATTTACCACTCAGAAATATTACTGCATTTATGTACTAGAATAATTTCACTGTGACTCCTCACCATATTGACTCAACAGAGATCATTGGTTGTGCTATATACACCCTGTAACAGACTAGATTAATCCAAAGAAGAGGTTAAAATACATTTGATGATGTAGCTGGCTTGGCAGATGTGATGGAAGAAGCTGCATGTAGTATTTCTGCACAGCAGGGATATCCTTTCTGAGACAGAACAGGTCTTCAATGAATAATTTATGTTGAAGACTGTTCCTCCTCTGGAAAAATAATGTGTCCATCTTTATAAAGTTTAAGTATTTGTTTTCCTTTCAGTGCGGGCGCAGAGCATCTTAAAACCTACTAATGATTCTATGGTCAATCGTGAACAACCTCAAAGAGCCATTCTCTAGTTCTCAGCTCTTGGCCCTGAGTCTCCAAGGCTTTCAGTCCTCTAAGCAACCATGCAATTTATTGGGCATTAGTCTCTAGTGTCCAAATTATGTTCCAGTCCCCACCCCTGAGTGGCCTGTTTATCCTCAACAGCATCATCCACAATTATGTTGCTTTAAACTTATAAATGTGTTTTATTTAGGCATTTGCTGAGAAGTCTTTAAGTTTTAGCAGAAGCAAAAAAAAAATGTTACAGTTGGGCTTTTTCTGCAGGGTTGGGCAATATGTTTTGCAGAGGGTTTTTTCCTTTTATACCTTTACTTTCTGAAATAGTGGCAATGAAAATTAAAGAAGCTGTAGTGTTAAAAATTGGAAGATACTGCACTTAGGGATGGTTATTTTTATAATTTTTAACTCTTATTCTTCAAGTCTCTCAGATTATTAATTAAAGACAAATACGGTTTTAATAGCCACGATAAAAGAAAACATTAGTGAAGTGCAGCAGCTTTCAATCTTCAAATTTATCCTTTTTATTGTATACAAATAATTTCTGTAAATTTATCAATAAGTACTAACAAGAGCTCCAGTCAAAAAGATATGAGGTGTCTGTGATATAGTTATACATTTATAGTAGTACTGCTTTCTAGTTTCTTTATTGCATAGGCAATGGCTCTAGGAGGACTGGATTTGGCAGACCCTTAAAACTGACATTGTCAGGAGCGGTTTCAAGTATAAATTTACTGTTGGCACAAGTTCACAAACTGTCTGAAGAGCTGCACAAACACACTAGCCCTGGACATGAAGTCAAAACAGTTTTGCCCTTGTTTTTTTAATTAATCTGGCTTTTACTGCCTGTTACGTATTATCTTCATTTTTATTTTATTAAGGAAAAAGCAAAAATTGTCAGGGTTATAAACTGAATAAGGAGGATTTATGTGGCCACAACCTTTGTGGGTGATTTTTATGGGTTTTATTATCAAGCCAAGCAAGATGTAGTATGCAATGAAAGTTTTACTATGCACTCTTGCTACTGCTTTCAGCTTCCTTTCCTTACATTTCAGATGTTTGTAAAATAATTGTGGTCATGATAAAAACAGTAAAAGAAAGTGCAAACGTGTTGCAGTGCAGTTACTGTAAACATTTTGAAATTGAGTTGTTTCAGTATTAAGAAGCGTGTAACATTGGCTACTGAATATTTTGCTGATGGCAGTTCAGTGGATGCACTAAATATCTTTATTCCTTTTTTTTTTTCCATACCCTGCTTTAAAAGGATAGCTTATTCTTTCAATTACAGAGAAAATGAGCAAGAATATAAAATAATGCATGATTACCATATTTTATATTAATTTTCTGCCACTTTTGCAGCAAAGCTCTTAATACTCATTCAGTAGTTTCCAGCTTAGTATTTGGTCCCTTTTGAAGCCACTGATCTCCATCGCAACAAAACTGAGCTACTTGATGAACAGAGGTGAGTACCACATTTTTCATCTCTCTTGAAAGTTACTTTGAACCTTGAAATAAATTTAAGTGTAGTGTCTTATATCATCTTAATAGTGATCATTCTTCAAATCTTTTCTTGGGAATTGTCTGATTCGTGTAAAAACTAAAAGTTGAGGAAAAGTAAAATAGGATTTGGAAATCTTGTAAAGCAGTTTGCTTTTTAAATTTTTTAGGTTTTTTGACATACTTTATTTTTGATAGTCTGATGATTAGGATTCATTCATTGTGACCAATTCCAGTGAAGATTATTTTCATTCTTATTTAAGTACTTGTATTTTAAAAATGTATTTTGTTTACTTGCACTACTGGAATGTATGGGTTCTTAGTAATCCTTAAATTGCTTTGGAAGCTGTGATATTTTGGATAAAAACCGAGATACAGTGTAAAACTAAAGTCCTGTTGTGAAAACTCTATATTTAATATGGAGTTTCTGGGTAGTATTACTGATTTCTTGGGGCTGCTTTGGTAATTAAGATATAAAATATGGAAATTTCAATTTCACATATATTTCAATATATTGAAATTTGCTTAATCTAAAAGAAAAGCAAAAATACAAAATATATCCTCCATAATATAAGCATATTAGATTTTTGGGGGAAATTAGGCAAATGATAATTAAAATTATTTTTCCCCCTCTAACTTTGAGTGAAAAGATAATTTTAATGGTATATAAGTGTAGCTATTGGTGATTAGTGCAGTACTTTTCCAAGTACAGGAAAGCAGAGATAATCCTGATTTTTGTGTGGGAACTAAGAACAGTATATTTCCTTGAAAATATCAAGTGATACAAGTCAGTCTATCTTGCTGAATTTTGTACATAGATAGTAGCTATGGCCTAAGAACAATTTAATTTTACTGACTGTTCTCAATTCTGAACAAAATATCTAGTATTTGCCTTTTAAATTCAATGTATGGGTTGAGCAGCACATGTGACTACGATTGTGCCCTTAGAGCGTCTTAGAGTGACCTTGATAATTTTCAAATTGGAACTACTGATGATGATAGTTGTCAATGTTTACAAAAAACCCTAAAATATAAAAGATTGCTCCTTCTCCTCCCTCACCAAAGGACTTTGAATCACCAAATTAGTATCCCATGATCTTTGCCTCAGTTAAACTTGAATTACTTTTTTTTTTTTTTTTGAGAAATAAAGCAACAAGGCTTGATCTTGCTTGCAATTGCATAGTCCTTTTGGACTTCAGTTTTTAACATCTGGGTAAGCAGGACCTTAGAACTATGTGTAATGATGACATAGACAAGGCCAAGCTGTGATGTAGATAAACTGATTTGGATGCTTTCTGTTTTGTATTAAACTCTACTCCATTTTTTCTCAGCTGTGGGATGGTTTAGATCAGTTCCACTTATCTATTTCATTGCCTTCTGTATGTTTTGACAAATAAGTCTTTTGCATCTTCTTCAAGGAAAATGAAAGGTGTAGACTTGACCTGAAGAGCCCCGCTATCGTAAGTGAAAAAGCAGTCTACTGTAAAAACTCAGGACAGGAAAGAAAAGAAAGATTTCTAAGAGCTTGTAAGGGTAAATTATCTTAACAGCATGATGATTTCCATCAAGACAAGATTCGTGTCTTATTAGGGAGAATTAAGTAATGGTCTGAGACTCTGAATATGACTTTGGTTTACAAGCTGTCCTAGAGAATTCAGCTTGATCTGAGGTAAATCACTAAATCATCATATGGTTCAGGTTCTTACTTAGGGAAAAAAGAAAAGAAAAAGGCTCTCTCTCTTCTCTTGTGGTTTGTTTTTTATATGAACCTGTAAGGAATAATTTTATAAGTACTTGCGATGCTGATTTCTATAGGGCTCTCTAGGTAAAGCACAGGAATCAATAACAGATCCTTTTATTACTTGTGTGGGCATAGATGGGTTTGCGCTATTACCCCTGCCAAGGCTCTGCCCTGTGACTGTCTTCCCCACTATATTTGTCTATAGAGCAAATGGAGATAATGATGCTTACTCCCTTCTGCTAATATTTTTGCGAGCTCTGGAAATACAACGTGTAAATGGAATAAGAGTCATGGCTAACTTTGTATGAGCTGCTGGCGGTCCGTTACACCTGTAACTTTAGATAACAATGAAAGTGTAGTTTCTAAGTGACAGTTTGGGCAGATACAACGCACTGTTTGCTTTTCCCCTTGTCAGTGACGGAGGACATGCCTTCAGCATGGTTATGGTTCACAGAGATTCCTTCCAGGATGCTATTTTGAATGTAATGTCCCTTGCTTTTGATGATAAAGCAATAGAATGTTTAATTTCACAGGCAGGGAATGCGTTACTTTCTCTTTCATACTGATGTCAGAGAAAAGCTTAATAGCTTTTCATGTTCGTTATAGTACAAACGTCTAGCACGTTGAGGATACAAGAGTGAGCAAAACCATAATATATTGCTTGGGCTCCCTAGCACTCAATACACGCGTTTCTTGGATCCCGGCACGCACATTACCCTTGCGTATGCTGAAGTAGTGTCAGTCTTTGCAATCAGTGTTTGTAATAAATAGCTTTCACAAAGCCTCCTTATGCAAAGCCTCAGCTCGCCTAATGGCTTCGCTGTTACCCTTGGGACTTAGCAATTGAAAATAGTAGGATAAGGATTAAATAATGATGTTTCATTGCCAATTTTTTTTTTTTGGGGGGGGGGGGGGTGGTGTGTGTTTATATTAAAATTCTTGTG
>JAOQGH010000077.1:40893142-40916493 GCA_025769975.1 Gallinago jamesoni | reverse complement strand
GGGTGTCTTTATATTAACATTCTTGAGTTGTTTTTTTTTTAATTTTTTTTGGTAGGAAGTGTCTAGGATAGAAATTTCCAGTGGGAGGTGTCCCTGCCCCTGGCAGGGGGTGGTGGAACTCGATGATCTTTAAGGTCCCTTCCAGGTCTAACCATTCTGTGATGAAGATACCACATTTATTTCACGGGGGGGGGCGAAATCTATAGTGACTGTCCTGGTTCCGGGAGGGATAGGGTTAATTCGCCCCAAGCTCCCATCCAACGGGAGCCGTGCCCGGGGGAGGGCCGGGAGCTGCCGTCGGGGGGGACGGGACCGGACCGGACGAGCCTGGGGAGCGGCGGTGTGGTAACTGTTTATATACTCCTCCATCCCTGTTACTGTTTTCTTGTTCCCTTTGATGTTCTGTCAAACTGCCTTCCTTTTTTTTTTCTTTTTTCCTTTTTCTCCCGATTTTCCCCTCAGGGACGTGGGTGTGTGGGGAGGTAGGTGGGGGTTGAGGGAGCGCGGCTGCCCCCTGGTTCCTCGTGGCGTCTGAGGCCAAACCCCCCCCACACCCGTTTTTTTGGCGCCAAACACAAGGCACGCGGAGGGTTGAGGTAACGACAGAATCCCACCAGAACTCCTTAAAACGAATTTGCTTTTATTTTACTAGCCAAGTAGTCGCCGGCCACCACGTTTCTTGCTTGGCTACCAAGCTGGTGAGGGGTCTGGAGAACATACAGGGAGAGGGTGAGGCAACTGGAGAAGAGGAGGCTGATGGGAGACCTCATTGCCCTCTACAGCTCCCTGAAAGGAGGGTGGAGAGAGGTGGGAGTTGGCCTCTGCTCCCCAGGGAATAATGACAGGAGCAGAGGAAATGGTGTGAAGTTGGGGCAGGGGAGGTTTAGATTAGATCTCAGGAAGAATGACTTTCCTGAGAGGGTGGTCAGGCACTGGAACGGCCTGTCCATGGAGATGGTGGAGTCACCATCCCTGGAGGTATTTAAGAAACATGTAGATGTGGCACTTGAGGGCATGCTCTAGTGCCCGAGATTATGGGGGTGTTTTGTGTGTGAGTGGTTGGACTCGGTGATCTCAGAGGTCCTTTCCAACCATGAAGATTCTGCGATGATTCTGCAGCTCTGCTGTGTAAATTCCTATATGGGTTTGTCTACTCCCTGCGATGTTGTTTATCACCTCTGGGAGAGGGATCAGGATTATAATTTTGCTGTTCTATGTAATATCAATTTATGATGTGATGACATCACTGATCAGACGGTTATGGGGGGTGTTTATGTGGTATTGGTGTCCTGCCAGTACCTTGGGCACCATCTCTCTGGAATTTATTAATAATCATACCCAACCTATGGGGGAATCAGAAGGGGTGATGCTTTCCCCAGCTCTCCCACCTCCCCTTTCTCCTTTGGGCCAGGTGTGACAGCTTTTGAGAATTTTGTATATGCTTGGGATGCTGAAAGCAGGTGGTCGTGGTTTTTTGTTTGTTTGTTTGTTTGTTTGTTTGTTTTTCCCCCTGTGCTTCAGGTCTTGTTTAGGTTCACTATTTAAGACTACCATCCAGAGACCTCCCCTGAGGCTAAACTGGGACAGTGACCTTTGTAATTTCATAGGTAGCTTGTTTGTTCCTTTTGAGGAGTTCAGAACCTACACACACTGAGCTACGCCTCACATAAGTTGAAGTTCCGAGGAAGCTTTGATAAATTAACACAGAAAGAGTATATTTTGGAAATACTGTGCGAGAGCACCTTAAGCTGGTATTTCTTCTAAGTTCCTTGGTACCTTTCGCAGGCAGGAAATAGGCTTCACAACAGACTTGATATGTTTAAACTGTGGCTTCCATTGGGTGTGTTCTGAGAAACTACGGAAATCAATAGTTCACTTGGCCGTGACAAGTGATACCGGTGTTCACGCCATTCACACCCTGACATATGAACAATAGCTATGAATTGTCTCAACATATAAAGCTGAATCTCAAGTTCAAGTGAAATAAAGGATTATCACAGCAAAGGAGGTAAAAACTGCAATTTCAGAAATACTTCAGAAATTCAGTAAGGGATGATAGAAATACTAATATTTTTATATTATCCTACTCTTCTTACTGTATTTGTGAATTTTACGACAGTATTTCCTGAGGTAGTATCTGTTGTTTTTTTTCCACTGTAAACTGCAAGACCGCAGACTCATGTTAATCATTCCCAAGTTTGGAAAATTTATGGATTCTTCTTGAAACTGGCTTCAGAGATCTGCAGGAATATTATGGCTGAAACACAATCAGATCATTCCATGTATTTCTGTAAAAATGTATAACTTTAGCCACAAACCTATTATGATTTCTTCCTGGAATAGCAATGCAAGGTTAGTTTAATCTTTACTTATTTGTACTTTATTTATTTACTAATTCTCAATGTTTCTGATTTTGTTTAGTTCTTTCCCCACATAGTTAACCTTTCTCTCCAAAGCTTTTATCTGTGAGACTAGAAGGATTTTTAATTCTGTTAACAATTATCTTGCATATTTTTCAAATAGAAATTTAAGATTTGAGGTGTTCATTTGAGGTTGATTTTCTTTGTTTCTTAGTATACTTCAAAGTAGACATAAGTAAGTGGAAAACTGTATCTAGAAAGTCAGCTAATCCATGTCAAATAGCTAGTTCAAGACATAGATATTTAGCACCTTAGTGCAAGGTATAGGTAATACCCAAGTTGAGACAACAAAGGATGTTTTTCATCATCTGCTGTCCATGATACTCGGATTCTGTCTTCTCCAGTCAGAAAAGAGAGATAAGACTGATGTCCCATGTCAGTCACCATTCTATGTTCCCAGTTCCATGGAAATTGAGTCCAGTGTTCTGGGAATGTAATTTCTGAGCATCGTTAAGGCAGTTGGAAGCTAAAGTTTTGCACATCTATAAAAGCGTACAAAATAATTGCATAGGATAATAATGTTGAGAAGTTTTTTCTGCAAGCAAAATTTTGTTTGTAGCTTCTTAGCTTCAAAGAGGAAACAAATAGGGTTTAAACGGAACAAACCTTAGCAGTGAACTTCTACAGCTTCTGTCAGACCCAGTCTATTTTTTTTTAATAATAAAGTACAAAAAATAAATAAATGTAAACCTAGATTTTTGAGTGGTTTTATCAGTCTGTGTATGTGATTGAAGCCACAGTACACTGAAAAATATCTTCCAGGTCTTGGGTCTGTAATAGATGCACTTTTAGGGATCATTAGGTCGTTAGCTTAATTGTTTTCATAATAATTTTAAAAGTTTGACTCGGGTTAATAGCATCTCTATAGAACGTGCAGAGTAGAGAGCTTCTGAAATGGGAGGGAAAATGATATTCCCTTGATAGTCCATAGTTCTGAAAATTCCAGGCACTCTATGCTCATTTCTACAGATTAAGACAATGTCTACCACCAAGTTAAGTGCAAAAAAATTCTACAAAAAAAATCTAGTGGTTACCCCTGCTGTGTGTGTGCATTTTCAGATTAAAATACATTGATTTTATTCCATTCTTAATCTTAGTGCCTGATGGGCATTTTAAAGAGTATGCTAATTTCAGTCTTTCCTTTAAAGCTTCTCACAGCAGGATGTCCGGAAAATGTGAACGTGAATGATCAGCGAAGTCTTCAGAAAAGAATACAGTCTTTGTAAGTGGTTTTGTAATGACTAGTGTAGTCCTTAAAATATATTGTGCCTGGTTACCCTCCTTACATTCTTTAATGACAATCTATTTTTAATAAAGCCATTTAGCTTGGTTAATTAGAGTAAGTAATAAATCTCCTAGTCTGCTGACTAATCTTGGAAAATATCTTAGACCACACTGATTGAAAGTGTGGCTGCAAGATTAACTATACATATATTTTTAATTTTGGCTTTTTATCAGCATTGTACTTGCAAGAAGAGCCTTTAAGAATACAGATCAGCTTCTTGATGCAATTTCTTCATGGAAAATAGTGGTAGAAAAAAAAAAAAGGCCGTGGAAAAATGGGAGAATAGCCTGTGCCAGTAATGTCAAAGAGAGAGGCTGATATAACCCTCCATTCCCGGTTCTAGCCCAGTGTTTTATGTCAGCAGTATGCCATTTATCTCATCCAGTTTTTAACTTGAGGCTCCTTGCAACCATTGAATCTTCTCTCTCTACAGTTCAGCCCTGTCTGGGATACAGCTGGAAGCTTTCTCATTCTTGTGCTCAGTTTCTGGAGTCTCAGGTCAAAGTAGGTCATTGTTAATCCCACCTAAACTGATGTATATTATACTACTTTGTACTAAGCAAATGTGATTCACTCATGGAATTTACAGGAGAGTTCTTTCAGCCTTTGAAAGAATATCACTGGAGCAAACTGTGAAGCCAGCACAGACTCACTTACTCAATACTACTTGATCACAGTGTTATAATCCCCTTTTTGGGACATGTCAGCTGTGCATAGGTGAAACCACGTGGCTGTATAGTTGTGACCACAGATTATGATCTGCTTCTGATCGGACTGTGCAGTGACCTGCAATAGGTCTCTCTTCATCCAGTCTAAAAATACATGCATTTGATTCTGCCAGTTTAGTTCTATCACTCAGTTCCATAGTAGCAGGTTTTCCTTTTGGTCTAACGTGTCCATTTGTTATTTTAAAGCACGTGGTTAACCATTAATGTTAACCATGCTCAAATGTAGTTAGTACCCTCGCATGCAGATACTGACATGAAAAACCCCACCTCTAACAATATTCTGTATTAAGCAGTAATACCAACTCTTTCCCACAGAGCTGATCTTTTTGAAGTAATGTTATGAGTCTTGAATTCCATTTTATACCATTTACCTGCCTAAAATCCTGGGCAGTTATTTTGTGTTATTTCATGATAAGTGCGGATTATGATGTCCAAATAACTATTTGAAAGTACTGTGAAGTCTTTTTCTTTGACTTGAATGAAGGGCTGTTCTCTAATTTAGGGCCAGTTTCTTTCTGGGGCCCATGCTGAATAATTTCTTAGTTCCCTGTTTGGGAAAGATGATGTTTGTTTCCTTCTATCCAGGATCCTTCTCATGCTGTGATCCTTTTTGACAGTCCTGGCTGCAGAAAGTCTGTATTCTTTTTTGGTGAGGGGCCTGAAAACTCAAGTCTGCTCACGTCTGACTGATGGTCAGTTTGAGGTAGTTTATTGTGGAAACCTCAGATGGCATGCACACTGAATATCAAGTCCATATACATCGACAGTAAGGTTCTTGATTAACAGCAAGAACATTTCTGCTGTGTCCAGGGGACCAGACTTTCTGCTCCTAGGTTGGTACAGCCCAGCATTAATTCTGAGGTTCTTATCCCTCTAGGCAAACTGCTGGAGCTGAAGAAAACTGGGCTAACAGCTCAGGGTGCCTTAGTATTCTGTTGGTGTTCAGTACTTTTGTCTTCTCCCGTCTGCTCAGTATATATATATACCTGAATGATTTCGACCTTTTGGGGAATCCATTCCTGCAGTGGATCTTAAGCATGCCATCCCTGAATCTTTGTTGAGCAATCCATTTCAATCAACATCTGATTTGGCCTTCCGTTGTCTGATGATGAGGATATTTTTTCTCGATGATAGTCACTCCTACCAAATGAGAGAAGTCTGTATAGCATACTTTTAGGATGCCCTATTCAGCGTAGATAAAGTTATCTTCAGAGTTCATTGTAAATTTCGTATCTAACATATTAGTTTCATCTGAATTAAAAAAAAATTAGCTTTCCTATTTGTTCTTGAAGCCACAGACTTCTAGGATTGAGACCTCCTTAAAGTTGTCTGTCTTTTGTCCCTTTATGATGAGTGAACAAGAGCCTGGAAGAAAAGACTTCTCCTTAGGCCTGGGACTGAATTTTACAGAGGCGCAGATTCCGGGCAGATGCTGTCTCCCTCGTTCCTGCTTCGGAGAAGCTGTTAAAGGGCTGCAAATCTGGAACTGCCCGCTGGCCTTGTCAATGCTGTTGAAGAGCAGCAGCAGCCGACTTGGAAAAGGTCTCCTTCAAACTGCAGCCTGGAGTTCCTGTTCCCTCTTCAGCGAGTGTTACTGTGGTGGTGAATTTTATTGGGGATTAGGTGGCACGCGTGGAACTGGTCCTTCAGCCTTTAATCAAGTAGAGAAAAGGACCTTGCTGGAGCAGGTCCAGAAAATGGCAATGAAGCTGATCTTGAGAGTAAGCCTTATGAAGAAGGGCTGAGGGAGGTGGGGTTGTTCAGCCTGGAGAAAAGGAGGCTGAGGGGAGACCTTCTCGCTCTCTACAGCTCCCTGAAAGGAGGGTGTAGAGAGGTGGGGATCAGTCTCTTCTCCCAAGTCACAGGCAATAGGACAAGAGGAAATGGCCTCAAGTTGTGCCAGGGGAGGTTCAGATTGGATATTAGGAAAAATTTTTACATGGAAAGGGTTATCAAGCACTGGATTGGGCTGCCCAGGGTGGTGGTTGAGGCACCATCCCTGGAGGTGTTCAAAAGATGGGTTGACATAGTGCTTAGAGACATGGTTTAGTGATGTGGGGTGTTCTTTTATATGGTTTACTGATGGTTTTCTATCAGAGTTAGGTTGGTGGTTGGACTAGATGATCTTAAAGGTCCCTTCAAACCTAAACAATTCTATGATTCTATTCTGTGATTCTGTCTTCTTACCCAAGTAAGGTAGGTCGTCTTGCTGGGGGACAGCTCTGGTTGCAGCTATGTCCACACAGAGAGGACAAACATAGAGTGGAAAAATAAAACAAAATTGTGTTTTCAAAATCATAGCATAATAAGCAGTACATTGTATGAACTTATGCGTTGCTTCTCAGAATTAATAATTTTATTTGTTTCTCCAGGACTAAGAGTTCCCCGTCGATTGTCAAATGAACCCATACTTTGCACGTGCTAAAGAAAATCCTCAACCCCTGAAATCTGGAGGGTCTAAACTGAGTAACATTTTAGAAGTGCATGACTTAGCAGTGAGCTGGTAGGAACCATTAACAGTACATTAATTTTATTGCTATATATGTGTTGAGTTTTATTTTTCAACGGGTCATTAAGAAGCATTGGCTTTAAGTAAATTTAAAAAAAACTACTGGCAGCAGTCAGGGGGACATTCTCTCTGAAGAATGTGAAAGTGGAAAAAATGATCCTGAAATGTAGTGGGAGTGTAAATATGGTAAAGTACCTGGGCAGAACTGTTTACAGATTATGAGATTCATCTTTATGTAAGAAGGGTGGGATTTGGTTAGTACATACAAAAATGAGAACCAGAGATGACTATAAACTCAGGTTCCAGAAAACTGAATTATAATGCTGAATATTTTTGCAATTTGTGTTTGATCGCGGCTTATTCCCTTGGGTAAAAAATCAGAAGAGTTTAAATTTAGATTAGGTGAGGTGTGCAAATAGCCTGTAAGCAATGCCGCTCAGGGCTTGCTAGCTGTAGGCTGAGGAAGAATAAACATAAAAATCTTAAAAAAAATTTTAAAAAAAGTTAAAACTAGTAGCAAAGTTTAGACAATTCTGGCACATTGTCTAGGGATGAATATATTTTTAAATTAATTTTAAAAATAATCAATACTTTCATCATTCAGATAAACTTTATATAGATTGATGCTGTTCTTATTGCACTCGGGCTGCAAGTAGGTTACTTCTGAAGTTATCTCCCTAAAGAAGAAGAACTGTATTCCTATGCTTAATTTCAGAAGCTTAATTTGTTGTTGCATCCAAGAAGCATAATCCAATGTAGTTATGTTTTAAAAGTCAAAAAACTTGGACAATGTAATTGTCATGCAGATTGAGAGTTTGACAATTGACCAGCAGAGGGGCAAGTAAGTCCAAAGTAATCATTTTCATGTTAATGTTTGCCTTGTTAAAAGTATACCTTTACCTCTATTAGGAAGACTGGTTCGAGTTGCAAATTACTTTTGAATGTTGTTGCAAACTACTTGTGAATGTTAAAATATATAATACGTAATTGAAAATAGTAAAAGCTCATAATGAGGATAGCTAAGAAAGGACACCTCTGCCTAAATTTTTCTGTTGTCTTATACTTGAACAATAACAGATAAATATCACACAGATTCATGTAAGACTATTCCTTATCTATCTTGAATTATATTTTTATATCTTAATGAAAGCATTATTCTAGATCCATATATCCAGTGCTTCTAGATATTGCTAGAAGAGATACTCTTTATATACTGGAAGATTCCAAGTATTTTCTACAGTCAATAACTGGATATTACACCTTAAGGATATGATGCTACTTGAGAAAGAAATTTACTGGAATAAAAACAAATTGGATGTCTTTAAAATTATTTGGAAAAACTTTAGAACTTCCTAGGAGAAACAGCAACTGAAAAAAAAAAAAAAAAAGACCATGTATATTTAATGTCATATACTGGCAATATGATGTTGATGCTCATGTGTGATAATGCTCTGAAGAAAATGAGAGCCTGGGATATTGCTCTGAAATTAACTGAAATGCTTATTTTAAAAATGTAAAAATATAAAAGATTGTAAAGAACAAAAGAAGAATTTTAAATGTTCTTGAAAAAACATAAGCACTGTAATTGAACTTTTCTCTTAAAAATCTGTGAACGTGGTGGATTGTAGTTTCCACATGTTGAATGGTGTCTGAAAAACAGCATTTAAAATGTATAGTAATTTCAGTTAACAGAGAGGTTTTTCTACCTGAATACCACTAGTTAAAATTAATCTATTTACATGTTTCTCTTGTTATTGCTAAAGGCTGTATTGTAGCCGGATTTCCTACAGGTAGGCCTTTTTCTTGACAGCAAGTCCTACAGTATTTTTTTAACACCCTGCCCAGTTTCAAACAAATTGGACAGAGGAATAACAGACTCTGAAGTACAGAAGTTCCCATGTGTTTCAAGATAACAGATTTCTGTGTTGAAGAAAGGGTCACTTTTAGTACTCTGTTGGCTGTAGGTGGCTAAGAGTTCAAAGAAGGGAGAGAAGTTGTGAATGCTCTTATTTTTGCAGAAGAGCTTCAAATGAACCTCAGATGCTGGAACCCAATCTCAAGGCACACAGTTAGGGTTATCATTTTTTGTTTGATACAGCAGTGATCCAGTCCCAAATCTGGCTTTCATTGGAAGTCCAAGAGGTTGTTAAATGCATAAACCAAGATTTTTTCAGAGCAAAACAAGATTTAAATTAAATTATCTGTAATTAGATTAAAATGGCCCATTTAAAAAAATTCTGAACTTTCAGTAAATGTGTTTATAGGCTATTTGATTTCTCAGACAGAAGGTGGAAATCAGTATCCACTAGATGAGAACTAATTCTTTCTTCTAGTTTCTGAGATAGGTAGAAAACATTCTATTGACTTAGGAGACCAAATTTGCTTTACTATGATTTAGGTTTTTCTCACCAGAACCAGTGTATCAAAAATACAGGACAGAATCTTGTTCATGTATGCATATTACTAGGTTTCTTTGTCTTTCTCTAGAAATAGGAGCACCTGAAAATCCAAATTCACAGCATTTACATGCTTTAAAGTTGTTGTAGATTAGTTCTTTAGACCTTCATCAGTATTCATTGAAACTAATATTTGTGGAGGGGAAAAACTGGCCCCTTGGGAAACCGTGTTTACTTCGTGCGAAGCCCAATGTTTCCCACTCTTCAAATCATCACGTAGGCATTCCTCTTCTGCATTACACTTATTTCTGTAGTATCCTTTTCAATATCCTGGTAAATCTTATTCTGCTTAAAAAAGTGTCTGGAAGATCTATACTGCCTAAATGATCTTCCCAACCTTACTCGTTTACTTTCCATTCTATACACCTGCTGTCTACATCTCTCAAGTAATCCCAAGGGGTTGCATGACTTTCTGTGGAAGGTACTTCTAGTCACCATATACAATACTACATCTGTCATGGTTTATATAGTCTTCGCTTGGGAAAAGAAAAATGCCCGTGCAAACAATATTCACTGCCTTTCTAATGGTAAGCACAGTGTGGGAAAATAGGAAAATGTCATGTATTATTTTGGAGAGATGCTTATCTGAGATGTAGTTGGAAAATTAGCAGTAATGGCATGAGAGTTTCAGATTAGTGCAATACTAAATTTAGCATATAATTTAATGTATTTTGTAGATAGAAAATAGTTCTATTTCTCTTGTTTAAATCTCAAATCAGATAATTAGTGTTGTGAAAATACTATTTGCGGCTTAATTGCGACCTTTTTGAATACCTCTTAACTCAAGCAGAATGACAAGTGAAGGCTTCATCACCTTGCCCTTTTTAAAAGTTTTTTAAGATGTTGTCATCTTGTCCTCCTCCTTCCCTCCCATGCCTCACACACAGAGGTCACAATTCTCTATTCAAAGTTCATTTGATATTCATCATGTATAGTAATTGCTGTAAAAATGCCACTTGTGATTGTGGCTAGAATTTGTGAAGTATACGACCTAATTTTTTTAATGGATGCTTCACCTAGTAAGTATACCTGCATAAATAGAAAATGTATTGTATATTATTCTTGTTTACATATAACCTGATGTTCCAAAATCCTTTATCCTTGTTCAGTAGTTTGTAAAAGAAAAAGATAGAGAATGGCAAATGCTCTGCCTCGGCAGAGTAAAAGTATGAAGCTGAAGATAATAATAAAGAAAAGCAAATACAAAATGTTTAGTGATTATCTAGGCTTTCCTGATGGACTCTGTAAAAGATAACTTTTCTCATCAATATATCTTATTATGCTATTTCCCCTCATTTTTTATCAGTGGATGCCAGAGAAGATTTTTAAAAACTTATCTCCTTGGGAACCATGCAAATTGACTTGAGGCATAAAATTGTGTAGGTGATTATACAAGACTTATACATGAATTGAAATTAAAGTTACAGTCTTGTAGTTGCTTTTGCAAAGTTACGGAGGTAAAACTCCACAGAAATTATTGCAAAACCCTGTACTGTTTCCCTTTTTAGTTGCCCTCCACTACTTTTTCTCCTTCTTAACATAGAAATACATACGTACACACAGAGATGCGCATACACATCCACACAGAGGAATAATCTTTGCAGGAAAGAGAATTATTTGTGAGTGTTGACATGAGAAAATTTTGAAATAGCCTATAGCCTGAAAGTTTCTACAAAATGAGGTGATGCCGGTCTGCGTTGTCTCTTTAGAGTTTTAAGTTTTCCATTTCTACAATGAGGTGATGAGGAAGAGAGAATTTGGCAGCAGTGTGAAGAACCATGCATTTTGTTGTGTTGGTCAAGCCTTGATATCTGGGCTGTACTCTCTTTTAGTCCCTTTTAGATATACCTCCTGCTTTTCGGTTCCATTCTCAAATTTTTGTTCTCATAGAGTTGCTCTTCCTGCAGGAAGAGCAGGCCGTTAAGGTCGTGCTGCGTATAAAGAATTAACAGAATCAGTGCAGATTATGTCTAAGCCAACAAATCTTGGTAGTTTTTCTCTGTTGGCTCCTCCTATTTGTAAAGACCTCTGTATTAACAGCTCAAAACAGCTTTCTTACAGTCTTTCCTGTCACTCCTTGATATTCTTCTTTATTGTGCTGCCTATGCTGTTCTGACAGCAGTTAGCCTGATGGTTTGCTGAGACTGCTGCCTGTCATCCTGACGAATGTGGTCTCCCTTTTTCCTGTGTCCTGCCCATTTGTTTCCATCACTCTGTTGTCTTAGAGATGGTGAACTAATGTCATTTTCTTCCGTCCATCCACCACAAGGTGATCAGTCATATGAATCGTATTGTGTCTTTGTATAACACAAGCCTAGAAAACAGGATTCAAAGTTCAAAATTCATGTGATAAAATTTCCTGTCGAAGTAGAAAAATTTAGGGAGGTAGAAAAATCCTTATTAATTATTTAAACCCTCTTCTTGCCTCCCTAGAGCAGTAGAAAAGATATATTTTTATTAAACTACAGTTTCGAAATGACAGTAAAACTTTTTAATTGTGTCATCATGTGCTGATTTCTTGCATGAGTAGCCACAGTGAATTGGAGATTTGCATTAGCAACGTTAGCTGCTGCTTAATTTTCCTAGGGAAATTATACCTGTTGTTAAAGGAATATGACATACAAGGTGGCCACTGCAGAGCCCAACCCCATGCCGTAGCCATTTTGATCAGCATAGCGGGTTTTGAAGCTTTTTGGAGCGTGTCTTCCATGGATTGCTGGGACAGTATGACGCTCTCTGCCTTCCAACTTCTGTGATTCAGAAACCACGTTTGGTTTTTTTAATCTTCACCTGGTTTTGTATCTTGCTCATTCTCTTTTCCATTATTTGCTTCACTCAACTCCATGACTTTTTTAAAAAGAAAATTCTTGGGGTTTTTAAAGTGTGGATTTCAAAGCTGTATCTGACAGCTAAAATTTAGCTCCAGAATGGAATTTATTTCTTCACCAAACGGCTCTGGAACCCTAAGGCATGTGTATTTCTCTGGGACAAACCATCCCAGCATGTGATGTTTCCTGTTAGCACTTTCAAAACATTTCTATAATTTGGCTGAGACAACAGAGCAACTTTCTAAAAATATCTTTAGGAGAGAAGGCTGTTGCTTTCAGATCTTAGACTTACCATTAAAACCAATATAAGTCCTTATAATTCTGTAAGAATATAATTTATAATATTGAACCTTTCAAAGACTTATTATGCAAGGAATTAGCTTTTTTATTACAATTGCAGACATCCCTTTTCCATTACTGTTCTTCAAAAGCTAGAGCTTTAATTGTTTCTTCAGCTTATATATATAAGACTGAGGTCAAAGATGAAAAAACTGAGTCTCACCTGTGTATAAAAATGCTCAGTCCCCTGCTGTCTAGGTAGGACTTGTATTTACAGACTGTGAGGTGGATTGTAAACTGGCTGAATGGCCAGGTGCACAGGGTGGTGATCAGTAGCACAAAGTCCAGTTGGAGGCCACCCACTGGACTGGATCCAGCACTGACCTCTAGGATACAGTCCTGCTTAAGCTCTTGATTTAATGATCTGGACAATCAGATCATTGTCTGAGTGTACCCTCAGCAAGTTCGCAGATGATAACAGACTGGGAGGAGTGGGTGACACACCAGAGGGTCATGCTGCCATCTAGAGGGATCTCAACAGGCTGGAGAAACCTGCCTACAAGAATGCCATGAAGTTCAACAAAGAGAATTGTGAAATCCTGTACCCGGGGAGGAACAACCCCAGACGCCAGTACACGCTGGACACCATCCAGGTGGAAAGCAGCTTGTCAGAAAAGAACTTGGGGGCCCTTACAGCAAAGAAGTTGGATGTTATCTGGGGCTGCATTGGGAGGAGTGTTTCCAGCAGGACAAGCGAGGTGATCCTTCCCCTCTACTCAGCACTGGTGAGGCCGCTTCTGGGGTGATGGGTCCAGTTCTGGACTCCCTAGTATAAGAGAGGTATACTAAAGGAGTCTAGCAAAGGGCCATGAAGATGGCAGACTGGAGCATCCCTCCTGTGAGGAAAGGCTGAGAGAGATGGGACTGTTAAGCCTGGGGAAAAGGTGTCACAGGGGTGGATCTCATCAATCAATATCTGCAGATATCTAAAGGGAGGGTGCCAGGCTTTTTTCATTGGTGCTCAGTGACAGGAACAGAGGTGATGGGCACACGCTGAAGCACAGGAGGTTCCATCTGAGTGTCAGGAAGTGCTTTCTCACTCTGTGGGTGCCAGAGCAGTGGCACAGGTTTACCGGAGAGGTTGTAGAATTTCCATCGTTGGAGATACTCAAAAGCTATCTGGACAGAGTCCTAAGCAACTGGCTCTACGGAGCCCTGCTTGAGCAGGAGGGTTGGACCTCGGGAGGTCCTTTCCAACCTCAAGCATTTTGTAATTTAGTTATATATAGAAATACACATAAACATATATGCAAACATGTATAAATTATATATATCTAATAATACTTTTAGATGTATGTGCTATTAATTTTAATGTCTGGTGATAAGTATAGACAGTGTAGTTGCAGGACTGCATTTTTGTGTGTGCTGAAATATTCAAATACTCAATTCTGCCTCTTGAAATATTCAAATTCTGCCTTTTTTCAAAAGTAGAAGAAATAAGAGTTGAAGGTTGGGTTGATCCTTATCTCTTCGCAAATGAATTCCTATTTCTTCTACTTTATTTCCCCTCTCCCCACTTTGATAAGCTTTGAATATGTTTGAAGGAGCTAATGCAGGAGAGCATTAAATGTGGAATTCACCAGAGTCACTCAGCACATCTTCCTGACACAGGGAGAAACAAGAGCAACTTGTGACTTGGGTCACTCTGCACAGATCAGTCTGTACACTTGCAGCAAGGGTGGTGGTTTTTTGTGGTGTTTTAAACTTTGAGTTTCATCTGATACATTCTGTCAACTATTATAGCATTAAATGGGGTCTGGAGCATAAGTCTTACGAGGAGAGGCTGAGGGAACTAGAGTTATTCAGCCTGGAGAAAAGAAGTCTGGGGGGAGACCTTATTGCTCTCTACAACTACCTAAAAGGAGGGTGTAGAGAGGTGGGGGTCCGTCTCTTCTCCCAAGTCACAGGCAACGGGACAAGAGGAAATGGCCTCAAGTTGTGCCAGGGGAGGTTCAGGATGGTTATTAGGAGAAATTTCTTCACTGAAAGGGTTATCAGACATTGGAATGGGCTGCCCAGGGTGGTGGTTGAGGCCTCATGTCTGGAAGTGTTCAAAAGACGGGTTGACGTGCTGCTGGGAGACATGGTTTAGTGATGGTGTTGCATTCTGGTTGTTGTGTGGGTGTTTATTTTTGTCAGAGTTGGGTGGGTGGTTGGACAAGATGATCTTGAAGGTCCCTTCCAACCTAGAAGATTCTATGATTCTACATTAATGTTAATAATAAATTTACCATATCTGTCTTTACAACATAGGGAATTCAAGTAATTTCCTTTCATAAATGCTTGCATTAATGCCTTTTTTACCCATGACTGAAAAGTAATTCCTCTTGCCTTGATGAAAAAACATAAAGGTGTGTTTACACTGCAAATAAATTAAATTCTTATTCTCCTGCCAAAGAACAAGTGATAAATAACCCTAAAGCCTCGAAGTGTGGCGGGTACAATTAACAGCACCTACAGTGGGATGGGAAGAATGTGCTTTGTTACATATTCTATTTCCCCGGCTGCGCTTCTGTCCTCCTGGAAGTCTGTGTAGCTGATGTCAGGCACACGGACTGGCACTGAGGTCCTCTCCCCAGGGGCCCTGGTGCCATCTCAGTCAGAGCTGACGAGGTACCTTGCAAGGCAGCCCGGGCTTGAGCTGGTCTCAGTCACCTGGAGCTGACAGCGCCAGCCAGGGAAACCGGAGGAGCGGAGTCAGGGAGGAGTGAGGGGCGCCAGGCTGCGGTGGGCAGCACAGATATAATTTAGATCTGCCACCCAGAGGAGGCATATGTACCCGTGTGTGTGCTCACACGGCTCTGGCTACCCTGCGAGCTGAGACCTCACGCGTGCACTTATCTCCCCAGCCGTCCCGCGAGGCCGTATTATCCCCCTGTGAAATAATTCCTGCGAGATCACCTAAGTGGAAGATCCAGAAATTAAATTCGTGTCTTCCGAGTCACAGTTCAGTGCTTTAACCTTCAATTTCAGAGTATCAGTTTCCTATAGAAATTAAGTTCTTAATTTCTTTCTGCGTTAAGTCCCGCGTAACGGAGAGTTTATTTCATGGACTTCAGTCTGTTCGTTATTGTACGTTCTCTGTAACAGCTTTAATGCAGTTTATGGGGAAGAAGTACTCGGAGGAGAATGTCAAATGTAGTTTAGCTCCCTGTAATGCAGTGTAATAAGGAATAAAAGTGAACTCTCTGTGAATAATAAGCGAGGGCTGTATGGATCACACTTTGATACGCCCCGTGAGGGCTTGCTGCAGTGTTGGTATGAACGCACAGCTCCTGGCGATGACCCTGTCAACCTCATTTGTAGCTTCTTCTACCTAACACAATAATGATAAGAGAAGTAAATGGTTCCCTTAGCACTCCACGTTTGCCTTTTCCCTGGTAAATGTTCCTTCCTGTTCCTCTCTATAAGCTTTGGGCTATCATAGTCTTAAGAAGTCTTTTTATTTCTCGTTAGCTTTGCCTGCAACGTTGGTCACAAATGCTTACTCCTGTGGGAAGTGGTGGCGCTGGCCATCACTTTAATGGGCAGCTTGAAACCGTAGCAGTAATAATTTGGAGTCATATTGTGTTCTTTTATGGGGCACAACATGAAATGAGCTGGGTATCTGTAACTTTGTTAGTCAACCAGCATCTTTATCGGAAAAACAGAAAATTTTCAGGGAAGGTCAGCAAGAGGGGAAGCATATAGGTTTTCAGTTTTTATTTTCTAGTTACCTTTATAGTTTTTGAAGCAGACTTTACATAAAAACTTGGAAGTACTTGTTTACAAAAACATGATTGTAAAAAATTATTGTCTTAACTTTATTAAGGCTCTTGCATACTCTCCATAGACTGAAAGGTATGATGCCTACTAACTGTAAGCTCTACTAAATTGGAGTTATTTTCTTTTTATTCTCAATAGACTGTGGGCAGGAAGAGGGTTGAATAGATCAGGTTAGTAATTTTCTGATAAGTGTTTAACTGAAAACAATCAGCCTGTGGTGATCCAAATATTCTGAACACCATATGCACTAATAGCTAAATATTTAATTGAAGTGTGCTCATTTTGAACACATGTAATTAATACAAAATAAAATAAATTGTTTTGACACATCATATAGGGTGAAGTGCTAACTTCTAAACAAAGTTATTTTGAAACTAAATTTATTTATAAATGTATTTTATAAAGTGTGAGCAAGATGTTGAGATTTTATTGAAATGAAATATATTGGCGAGCTAAAGAAGTTATTTAATTGTATGAGGGAATTAACATTGTGGATATTTTTTTAAAAAAAGTGCTCAATCTATTTTAGAGTAGAAAAATGCTGAACTCTAGGATTTCAGAAAGGTGGATAATATCTGTCGTAGTCCATTGACTTTGATACAGTTGTAAATAGTTATCTGCAAAAAGATCCTTAATTAATGTAAAATACTGAAATTTTCTTGGAAATTGAAAATCCATTTACATTTTAATTATATATTTAGCACCCATTCAGAACTATTATTTTCTCAAGAAATGTGGAAGGAAGTGTTTATCTAAGAACTTTGTTCTGATTCCATATGACAGTTTTTCAGTTTTCTTGTATTTGGCAATTTCTCCAAGTAAAGGAATATGTATCTCTTGAAAAAGTAAATTTAAAAAAAAAAGTAAAGTATTTAGGCATTCATATCAAGACTTTATATTTACTGGAGTCAGCAACATATATATAATCAGCCTATAGATGAACAGTTTGTTATCTGGGAAAGTAAGGAACATTGCTGAGTGATATTTCTGAGGACCAGAGTGTTCATTGCATAGTATATTGTGATTGATAATAAGGAAGTGGAACATAATAAAAATGCAATGGCAAATTAAAATTTATGTATTCTAAATAGATGGAAGTGACTTACATGAATACAATATGTTGTGCTTCTGTTAGAAATCTACTGTATTAATTATTCCTTTTCTATTGGCTAAGGTAATAGAAACAGAAATCACCTACCATTCATTTGTAGGCCAGTTTCATAACCTGAATGTAAAACCACTAAAGATTTTGAGTATTTATGGTTGTGGTGATTTAGAGATACAACACTAGCACGTAGGTACATAAAGATGGCAGTTTCTCTTTGCACAATTCTATTTCCTAATCCCTTTGGTTTGGAAAATATCATATTGGTGTTTTATCTAGTGGGATATTAATATCTGAAGTTTAAGAAAAATAAAAATTTTCAGTTCTTTTTTCACTATCTAAATATTTTTAAAGAAGCTTTTCAATTATTGAAATGAACGTAGTACTTGAACTGTAGCAGCTGCAGTATCTCTGAAGAAAAGCAAGGCAACATTTACTCTTGTGTTTGAGTGAGTAAATATCCAGCAGAGATATCCAGCAAAAAAAAAAAAAAAGCAGATAAAAAATTGTTAGATTGTGGGCAAACTTGCTGTATTGTTGAATGAAAGTTCATAAATACAGAACAATAAGGAGAAATATTTGTGAAAACTGAACTGATGGAGCCACTCCAAGACTGATCTGAAATGTTCCCTCAGGACATTCACATCCTTTGTGCTTCAATATGGTGAAGATGAAGTTTTATTTATTTATTATAGAGTTTTTTCAGGTACTATCTTTTGTATGTTATGGAATAACCTTTAAACTCTCACAAAGTGGTTGGGATTATTCCACAAAGACACATAATTTTAGTTTTGTGTCCAGGACAGTGGAAAAGAAAAAGAGTAAAAAAATTATCTCAGCCAATTTTGTATAGTCCACGTGAAGACCAGACAGGACACGGGACGAAGTTCTGTGCTTAAAATTATGAGGTTTTGCCTTTTCTTTGCACTCGCCAGGCATTCCTGCCTAAAAGACAAAGTAAAAGAGTTCTCCCCTGTGGTTGCACACTCCGGGGTGATCTGAAGTGCCCAGTAAAAAGCATCTCCAAGGTTACAACTTCAGTGTCTTGGGCTTGGCATTCTTGAACAAATGCCAGTTCTCTTGCACTTGAAAATACTCGGTATTTTCAGTGTGTAGGCATTTCGGACCTGTACTTTCATTCAATTATAATTCTGTGTTGAAATTTAAGGTACCCAATTTTGGAAACCTCTGGTGGGATAGCTTAACACTGACCTTCTGATTTCCTTTTAAATCAGATTATGGGAATTACTCCACACTTCCACTGCTGTCCCACCTGCAGGTGTGTGTGTATTTTCACATTTCACCATTTTCATATACAAAAGTGTAATTATTGACTGTGCACACAAAATATACATATTGGTTTGTTTGGGATTTTTTTGCCACTCCTGATGATTATTTTCTTTTTATTCTGTTTTATTTTTGATATTTTCTTCATGGTAAATTCTGAAAATACAGTTTCGGCACACTTTGAGCTATGCAACTTGTGATAAGATGAATAGAAAAAGTAAGAGCTGTGGTAATTTTGAAAGATGAAGTTTTAAAAACATTGAAAAACATGTTCAAGCCCTGTGGGAGGAAAGTAAAATCCCCTGAGTTTATGACTTGAAATGCTGAAGCTGACTTTTAAAAGTCCATTTTACCTGTTGGCCTGTTCTCAATACAACTTCTTCCTTGTTCCTCTACTTCTGACTTCCATTCTTAATCTTTCAGAACTGTCTCCCTGGAGAATTTCCAGTGTTATATTATAAAATGTCCAAACCTAATTGGTCTGAAAATCAATTTGTAGAGAATCCTTTATATTTGGAGGACATTACCGAAGTTTACCATTTAAAAAAAAACAAACAACTTTTCAGTAATTTCACTTCTGTAACTGATGTCAATTTTTATAGCAGTATTTTAGGCCAAGAATGTACATATATCTTGCTGTAGTTAAGAGAACTTGGAATAATATAGTACTGCCAGGAATTCTGTGATAGATTTTTTTAACTTGGTTTTGAAGGACATGCCATAAATGTAAGAGGCTGTGCACTGTCTGTAATCATAGAATCCTAGACTGGTTAGAGTTGGAAGGGACCTTAGAGGTCATCTAGTTCCAACCCCCCCTGCCCTGGGCAGGGACACCTCCCACCAGATCAGGTTGCTCAAAGCCCCATCCAGCCTGGCCTTGAACCCCTCCAGGGATGGGGCAGCCACAGCTTCTCTGGGCAACCTGTTCCAGTGCCTCACCACCCTCACAGCAAAGAATTTCTTCTTAGTATCTAATCTAAATCCCCCAAGTGCAGGACCTTGCACTTGGCCTTGTTGAACTTCATGAGGTTCATATGGGCCCACCTCTCAAGCCTGTCCGGGTGCCTCTCCACAGCATTCCTTCCCTTCAGCGTGTTGACCATGCCACACAGCTTGGTGTTGTTGACAAACTTGGTGTGGGTGCAGTCAATCCCACTGTCCACGTAACCGACAATTATGTTAAATAGCGCTGGTCCCAGTACTGACACCAAAGAACACCAGTTGTTACTGGCTTCCACTTGGACATTGAGCCATTGACTGCAACTATTTGAGTTGGCCATCAGGCCAGTTCCTTCTCCACCAAGTAGTCCATCCATCATATCCACAACTTTCCGATTTTGAGACTAGAATGTCACATGGGTGGGTCAGTGGGTGCTTTTGTTCTGTTTCTCCCAGCTGCAAGAATGGTGGTATGTCCTTGTATTGAAACAAGTACTTCAGAGCGGGTGAAGGATGCATGACAGTGATGAGTTGTTGCTATGGATTTATTTACCAAGTAGACTTTTGTTATTGGTGTCATAATTAATTAGGACTGACATAAAACCTGAACGTTTCTTGAGCATCACAATCAGGTTACATTGGTTTGTGTTTCTTATCTACACTAGGTTCTGTGCAGATCAGCTAAGGAGTAAGGGATCCCTAACTAGGGATTTGGGAACTATGAAATGAAGCAGATGTATGGGCAATAATAACCTTACTTGACTATTTTCACTAATTTGGAAATTTTCAGGGTCTGTGCTCAGCTTCAGGGACAGACTGCCTCTATTGTTTAAATGCTCAAATTCTAATTCAGATGCAGCTTTCAGCAGCTACTATGTCAGTGTATAAACAAACATCCGTATTTCAGAAGAGACACTTCCTTTGTAGAGACTTGGACAAAATTACTAGATTTCCTTGGACATGCTCAGCATTTTCTGAAAATCTCATCCCAGTTGTGGATGTTGCTAAAATTTGAAAAATCTATGAAATTTTTAGTTCGGTCTTAAAGTACACCATTAATTTCACATTAAGATTTTTTTAATCATCAACATAGGACAGTGTCTACTGAGGTAAGCAACTAACAAACTGCTTCTGTCGAACCAGACAAAAGAACATCTTGATTTTCATTTACACTAATTGATACTAAATGTAGGATAACACTTGCCAGATTTTCTCATATCTCTTTCTTTTCTTGTTTCAAAACAATTACACTTATAACTCTAGCTTGTAATCAAAACAAAATTGATGGAGATTTCAGTTTCCAGTCCCTGGGATACAGACATTTGCATTTGAAAATAAAAATGTCAACCAGGTGAATGTCTGTCTGAGGCTACAGTTGTCCTTGTTTCCTTGTGAGCGTTCATAGTCATGAAAGTTAATGGACTGCAACACTGCAACACTACATTTATCAGCATTATTTCCAGAATAAGATTCTGTACTGTTGATATTTATTTGTTTGGGTTTTGTTTCCCTTAAAAATAAAACCATCTGTATGTGAAATGTGATGTTTTAGGGAGAGGCTGTCCAAAACAAAACAAATTTTCTTTATTAAATTTTACAGTATATATTGTCAATGTGGCTCTCCAAGCAGACAGGTTTTTTAGCCTGCTTTATTTTTATATTTTGATTTAAAAATTAATTCAGAAACAGAGGCTATTTTAAATCTTTTGCATTAATTTCTTGTATTGAAAAGAGCAAACCTGTGCTTTTTTATGAAGGAAAATATCTTGGACGGGTTCCTAGCTGACATTTGAAAACATCTTCCTTTTGAAATAGTCTTTGAAATGGCAGAGGTTTGAGAAAAAAATAATAATATTAATCCCACTCTCTTATTATGTAGAACTGCATGAAAAGTTATTCCACGTCCTAGAAGCAGCGGCTGAAAGGGGATGGAGACAGCCCTCCACCCAAATATTGGGTTGCAACGCCCAGCTCAAAAAGGTTTTTCTCTGCATGTTGACATCAGTAGGAAATTTAGACACGCATGCACCTAAAATGATTTTTTGAAACAGAGGTCTATAATCTGTAATATTGTGTTGAATTTTTGTTGGCTCGCTTTTCCTTGCTGGCCAAGAATCCTGCCAAAACTGCCTTTGCAAGTCCATTCTGGAATAACTAAGGAGATAGAAAGGGTTATTTGTTTTCTTATTTGACTTTTTCCAAGCTTCCCTGCCTCTTTTCCATGCAAGATCCCATAACTAGTTAACGACTCCTTCCCTTTGATAGCCCTCCTGTGGTGCCTGGGCTGGGTGTGAGTGGTAGCTGGGGACAGCCCTGGAGGTGGGTGTAAGTGGCTGTAATGCTCCAGGACAGAGGTGGCCATGGAAAGTGTCTTAAAGCTGACCTGGAAAAATTAAGTAAAAATCTCCGCAAATCCAAAATACTGGTTTATTAAATTTAGGTGTGGTTAACTGGGTAAGAATAGTTTATGGTTTCTTCAGCAACTGAATGCTGAGTATTTTCTACCGCCAACTTCAGGTTAGGAATGGATGTTTTATAGAATTATAGAATCGTCTAGGTTGAAGGGACCTTCAAGATCATCAAGTCCAACAATCAACCTAACTCTGACAAAAAAATAAATATGAAATAGGAAATTTATTATATTTATTATTATTATAATAGTAAATAAGAAATAAAAATTACTAAACCATATTACTGAGGACCCTGTCTACACATCTTTTGAATGCCTCCAGGGATGGTGCCTCAACCACTTCCCTGGGCAGCCCATTCCAATGCTTGATAAGCCTTTCAGTGTAGAAATGTTTCCTAATATCGAATCTGAACCTCCCCTGGCACAGCTTGAGGCCGTTTCCTCTTATATCCTGTGACTTGGGAGACGAGCTTTGGTAATGAGGGATAGGGGCTGCGTGTTGCTTTGGTTGTTTTCATGCATATTGTGTCATTGCTAGACATAGCATTGTCATTGTCATATCATTAAATTGCTATTCAGTGGTGCCTTACTGTTGTTAAGGTCTTGCATGCTTTGTGTATTAGTCATTTCCCCAACAGAACACTCTTTTTACCTGGTATTTTAGAGAAGTGCTCTGACACAAGTTGCTTGGTGTAACAGGAGTAGTTTCTGTAGCTTCTGAAGATTGTAGGGCCCGAGGTGAGCGGCTTCTGCCTCTTTGGTGTAGGTGGTCTCCCTGGTGCAGGCACATTAAATCAGCTCATTCAGATTGGTTTATTGGTCTCATTTGTAGAGTAGTTACGGTTTCTTCTTGAGGTTTCTTTCTTTGAATTAAAAAAAATGGGTTTTTTAAAAAAAAACTTAGAATCAGTAAAGTCCCCGTGATTCTGTGTGATGTTTGTTGTTTTCCATGTGTTTCAGGGCTATGGACTGAGAGTACTGGGAAACCAAACCTCGTGATTCTGCTGTCTAAACATCTGTAAATTAAATTTTAAGGCATGTTTAAGGTGGTTGGTAAAATTTTACAGGAATTGATGGCTGCAAAATACTACAGTGTCTTCCCAAGTACTGTTATTTTAATGTACCCCTCCTTATAAAAATGTCTTAGTAAATACGTGCATATTTATTATTTATATAGGCATGGATCTGCTGGAAACAAATTCTGTCCTGGTAGACAGCAAAATGTCAATGAGCAAGCAGTGTGCTCTTGTGGCCAGGAAGGCCAACGGAATCCTGGGCTG
>JAOQGH010000077.1:40853517-40893042 GCA_025769975.1 Gallinago jamesoni | reverse complement strand
CAGCAGGGGAGTTGGACTAGATGATCTCTATGGTCCCTTCCAACTCTAAAAAATTCAGTGAAATTCAGTGAAATTTACGTAGCTGCTTTCAAAAGCAAGGGTGCCATCAGCCATCAGAAAATGAGTAGCACTTCTCATTTTACCCCATCAATCAGAAATACTTCGGGTGGAGTTCCATGTAGTTTTTCAGGCTACGTTACGTAGCGTACTTGAATTACTCTGAAGCACAATATTAACTGCAGTGTTACTGAGTGGCTTCAGGGGGAGTTCGGGAGGCAGGGAATCTTTTCCTGTGCTTTGAACAGTGTTTAAATGAAATCTGTTTTCTCTCAGAAGATAGATAGTGGTGAGGAAAGGACAAACAAGACAACAGTAAATGAAGAAAGATTGATGGCTGCTGAGATCAAGGAGAGTTTTTTGTCTAAAAATAACTTCCCTGAGTTTTCTGAATAGTCGGGGAAAAATAGGGAAAAAAAATGTTGTTTTAACACTGTATCCTGATGTACATGCATGGAACTCAGGATGCCTTGGAAAATGAAGTGGTAATGCTTGATTTAATAGTTTTTGGGGACTGATTTTAATTCATTAGCCTATATAATGACACACGGGTTCGGTTATTGGTACCTTTGACACTGAAATGTCCTTCAGCCCCATTTTGTGTTGTATGTTGTTGCAGTATAAAGCAAAACACTGCAGTGTTTGCTTCAGGTTTTTAAAGTATTCTGAGTATATAAAGTAAGTTTATATATATATATATAAAAAAGCGTATATAGAATCATAGAATCATTTGGGTTGGAAAGAGACCTTAAAGATCATCTAGTTCCAACCCCCCTGCCATGGGCAGGGACATCTCCCACTACACCAGGTTGCTCAAAGCCCCATCCAGCCTGGCCTTGAACACCTCCAGGGATGGTGCATCCACTACCTCCCTGGGCAACCTGTTCCAGTGCCTCACCACCCTCACAGGAAAGAATTTCTTCTTAATATCTAATCTAAATCTACCCCCTTCCAATTTAAAACCATTGCTCCTTGTCCTGTCACTGCACTTCCTCATAAACAATCCCTCTCCAGCTCTCCTGTAGCCCCCTCAGGTACTGGAAGGCCGCTATTAGGCCTCCCCGGAGCCTCCTCTTCTCCAGCCTGAACAACCCCAGCTCTCTCAGCCTGTCTTCACAGGAGAGGTGCTCCAGCCCTCTGATCTTCCTCATGGCTCTCCGCTGGAACCGTTTCATATACTTTTTATATATATATAAAAAGTATATAGTGCAATGTATGTTTCTGGTTTGGTTGGGTTGGGGGGGGGGTTGGTTGATTTTGGGGTGAGGTTTTTTTTGGTTCGTTTTGGGTTTTTTTGTTGTTTTGGAGTTGGGTTTTTTTTTGTTGGTTTGGGGGGGGTTGGTTGTTTTTGGGGGATTTTTTGGTTGTTTGTTTTCTTAAAAAGAAGGCATGTTTTATCATTGACAGATATAAAGAAAAACTGCTTAGTTTAATGTCTGAATTTTGTAATGAGAATAGAATCATGTGACCTTGCAGTTGTGATCTTTGGACACTGATGAAACTGGGTTGTGCACAACCTTCTGAGTTGGGGGGAAAGGAGAAGACAAAAGAAAATACGGCACTTGGTGTAGTTGGAATAGAATAAGTTCGGGACTACGATGGCATAACTTGGATAGTCATTAAAACTTTCTCGGTGCGTTCTCTTTTAAGAGTTTTCAAAAGCCATCCGAATTAAACAGTAAGTGCTGAGTATTTCAAAATAATTTCTAAGCCATGGGCATCCTTCTCAACTTGTTTTTATATTTCAATGATATCCTTCTTGGCCTTGTTTGCTTCTTCATCTCTTTAGGATCAATTCTCGTCATATTTTAGTATAACTTCTGGAGCTCTTCATCCTCTTTAGACTGCATATCAATCATGGTGTAAGGTTGAGCCTGTTTCTCTAGTAATTTTATGAATGCTTTTTGTGATTGAATTGGTGAGGGAAAGTTGATTTTATTTTATTTTTTTAATCCTGGGAAGTACATATATATCTTTATTTTTGGTGATGAATAAAGATACAGTCAGGTGAACATAAAAACCTCCAGTAAGATGACTGGGACCTAATAAAGTATATTTCTGACATTTGGCATAGCTAAACAAATAATTGTGGCTATTGATTAGAGTAGAGGGTATGTTGAGAGAGGGATCAACAACAGAAAAGGACTTTGAAGTTTTTCTGTATTGTCATATTCCAGGTAAGTATAACTATTTGATAACACATTTACTGAGACTTCTTCAGTGTCACACATCTTGAAAATAAGTCTTCATTGGAGTGCAAGGAGTGGCTCTGGTAGCTAATGAAATTGAAGTTCAGGGGATAATACTTTTTTCTACATTTTTGCTATTCTTTGCCAGTCTTTGAGACAAGTTGAGTGAAATGCTTAATGAAAAGCAGAGGGGAGTGAGAGCGGAAAATCCAAATGGAAAGGATGTACCAATGAAGCAAGTTATCATATAGTAGCAGCTATAACTTATGTTAGAACCATAGCTCTGGAAGGCTTATTATGTGCAATTGAGATAATAAATCATAGTAAATTTCCCTAGTATTTAAAACAATTTTTAAATATTGCACTTTTGTAAGCCTTTTTGAAAGTCCTGGGGGAATTATTTAATGTTAAATTGATGATTTTGGTATTTTGAATGAGCTGAGAGTATGCGTAGAGTGGTTTGGCAGTATTTCAGTTTCTGTAGATTACTTGGATCTGTTAATTAATACAGCCCTTTGAGACCTTTTTGTGAAGATTAATGGGTTCCCTGAAGAATAAAATTCCAAATGCTCAAGGTCTGCAAGACTTTTGAGACTAGTACTATTTTAAATTATGCCAAAGTTTACTAGATTAAACATTATCTGTTGATGGAAGAAGGACTGAAATTCGCAAGAGACATGGTAAAGATAACCCACCCATTTATACTAATTTTATTTTCCATATCTACACAAAATATGTAAATGAAAGAGTTTTTAGATAACATTAAGATTTAGAAATAACTAACTGGGAGGAAAATGTTTCAAAATAAAGCCTAAAGAGGAACAACTCGCCCAAGAAGAGAAACTCTCCAGACATAACTTGGAGGGTTATCCTTCCCTCCATCTGTACATGTGGGAGGGTTCATAAATTAGATACAAGGACTGTATCTGCATTAGTCTTGAGCAGGTTGGCAGACTGGGTGATATTGGAGGCAGTTTGAGCAAGAAACTGGGCCTATACTAAGTTGGGAGAACTCACTTTCAGGAAATTTACTGGTCTGGACTTCTCTGATGTCCTCATGGGCTCAACATCTTTGCAGGAAGACAGCCACTTTGCATCATAGCACAGATTAGTGTTCTTTATCACTCATAAACTAAGCAGTCTTCCAACCCTTCGTTTAATATGAAATAGAATCATAGAATCATAGAATTATTGGGGCCGGAAGGAACCTTCAAAGGTCATCTAGTCCGGCCCCCCTGCAGTCACAGGGACACCTCTAACTAGACCAGGTTGCTCAGGGCCTCGTCGAGCCTCACCTTGAATGTCTCCAGGGAAGGGGCCTCAACCACCTCCCTGGGCAATCACAAACAAATAGTCTGTGATCTATAGATTGTTGATGTGATCTTTACATTCATCCACATTACTGTAATCATGCCTTGATTTGTACTCTCTTCACTTCTAACCAGTCATTGCTGTTGTCTTTGGAAAAACTGTGTAGTACAGTCTAATGTCAGGTTGTTTTGATGTACAGACAATACCAGAACAATGTTTAGAGACATGTCTTAAAACATCTTTCAAAGTTTACATTCTTAACTTTTTTGTTGTCAGTCTTACATATCAGTTCTTCTGGTCTTCTGATTTGCGTATCATCAAGTTTTTAGCTAAATCTTGCTCTATGGTCATCTACAAAGGTAGTTTGTTTTTCATTTTTGATGACTCAAGTTTTCTATGGAATACATGTCAAGCATTTCAATTTATTCTAGTCTAATTTCGAATGGAGTTTGAAGAGACTAATCCTTCTTTTTGCCTTTATAGAGGTTGATTTTTCTGTTGTATAAAGCCTGTTTGCTGCTCTACGGCCCCTTTTTGGTTTGGTTTGGGTTTTTTTTTGGTTTGTTCGTTGTGCCCTGTTTGAGGTAAGCTACAGTTAAACAGATAAACTGAAGAAGCTTGAATAATTTCATTACATCCCTTTCCTTTATGACTATCTGCTTGCTTGTCTCTTGTTGAGGTCAGGCCAGTTCTGAGACAGTATCACTCTATTCTTCAGAGAAGAGCAAGGAGCACTGATATATATGGCTGTAACAAGTCTAAGCACCTTATTAAGAACAGAATCAGGTTTGTTGGCTTTTTGAGCACCTCAGCATTAATTTTGCTCTGGGAGCTGCTCTTTGCTGTCCTTTCTGCCTTTGAAAATTTTTTTTTTGGGGGGTATACTTTGGAGCACACACTGATGGATGCTTATCAGTTTGAAAGCTATCTTTTCTAGATAAAAGATAGCTCTTTGCTGAGCTGAGCTACATCTGCTGAAATAAAGTCATATGAGACTCTTTCTCTCAGGTGCTGTCAGTAAATTTCATACTCTTTTAACTTACAACAAAGGTTTAACTTCTATCACCAAAATTAGAATTTAATTTTTGTGTGGACTTTCATTTTGTCACCCACCTGTACTATCAGCAGAACCTTTAAGTCGAGGGAAGGATTTGAAGATAATGAACCTAGTTTTAAGCTTGATTTAAGATGTTAATTTGCTGTGAAAACTCACATGTTTCCAAACCTTTTGCAAGACTTAAATACCTGCTGCTTCTGGAGTGAATTGCTCTTTTTCTGAGCAGACTGACTGACAGCTCTTACCTCGAGTGAAAGGTGCAATCAGGGAGTACTTTTTTTTTTCTGGGTCAAGAGGCACCAGCTTTAATACAGTTCTCTTTCCATGCTGTTATAAGCCCCACAGAGTGTTTTATACTTCTTATTGCATTTGAAAGTAATAGAATAGTGTTAGCGGAAGGTGATTGGATGATAAATGAAAGCTCTTTCATTATAAAAATTGGATGTTCAAGACATTTAGGAACTTCTGTGAATTAAATGGCACAAAAGGTGTACAAAAGTTGAGAAACCTCAGATTCTTATCCTCAGAAAACGGGAAAGCTTGCAAAATTCAGGTGGTAATGTATCTGCTAACAAGATAGGTTAGATTACATGGACTTTAGTTTTTGCTTTCTGAAGACTTACACAAATTTTCCAGAAGGAATATCTTACCTGTATAATAGGGATGTGTGTTTGGAGGGGAAGAATAAAGACAACATGGGCCTTATTAATGTGAAAGTTCTGTTTAATTTAACTTCATTAAAACTAAAGTCCTCCAAAGTCTCCCATCTGGAGGCTTGCTCTTGCAGATGGAAGGTGCCTCTTGCTTTTAAAATGGTGACAGTGGTGTTAACAAGTGGAATAGTTTGTTCTGTCATTCAGTAGCATAAATAGGGAACATGCAGTCCTAAATCACTTGTTCTCCTACTTATAATCTATGAAATCTTTAAACACTAGAGATTATTTGCAATAAGGCAATTCTGATGTTGGTGATTCTTATAATTAGATTACAGGTTTCATTGAATTAGCTTGGGTTTGGGGGTTTTTTTTTGGTGGTTTTTGGTTTGTTTGGGGTTTTTTATGTGTGTGTTGCTTTGTCTTGTTTTGTCTGATGTTTTTGTCTTGTGTTGTGAGTATGTGACTGAATACATGAGAATCCTTGAAAAAAAAAAATCAAACCCAAAGCAAAACAACAACAGCAAAAAAAGCCAAACAAAAAATCAACATACCCCACAACCAATAAAAGAAAGCTGCTGTGGAGAGCAATTCGAAACCAGGGGAATAATCTTTTTTTTCTTTTAAAGTCTATTATTTTAATTCTGACTTTGTGGTTATAGAACAGGACAGTGTTTCTGCCAGCAATTCACTTTTAGCAAAGGACCCTTCACTGTGGCTGAAACTCAAGCCTGCATTTTCCAGTTCAGAAGTCTTTCATGTTTTGGTGACATATCTTCTGGCTTTTTTTGTTGTTGTTGTCCTATTGATTCCTTTGAGTTTTATTTATCTGTGTATTTCTGCTTTTTACCCTCCCTATGAGTAAACAGTTTTTGCTTTCTTGTAAATTAGTATTATATTGTAATCTATGAGAGGTTTTTGCGGTTTGAGTTTTGTTTGGTGTTTTTTTTGGGGGGGGGTTCTTGGTTTTTTGTTTGGTTGGATGGGTTTTTTAAGATCTTTTATTGGTTGGAAGCTTTTGAGTTTTGCAAGGCTATCTTGGTGCACTGAGATGTAACTGAATGTAAACTACAGCAGTCTTCCTTAGCGTTACAGAATTCAGGTTAATTACAGTATGGATTGGATTCTCAGAACTCTGGTACATTGTTAACCCTGTGACTTCTCAGAAAGCAGTGCAGTCCCATGGCTATATCAAAGCTTCATTCAGCTTCAATAAAATGTAATATAGTATGGTGAATTGTCATACACTAGTAAGTGGATACATAAAAACTTATTTCACTTTTAAGTCTTTAATTCTTATTTTTTAGTTTGTTTTTTTTACTTGTGTTTTTTTGTTTGGTTGTTTTTTTTTTTCACTGAAAGGCCCTGCCTTTAAGGAGCTTGGATAAATGTCCTGTAGAACTTGGCAGTGTGACCTTTTCCTTCATTCATTAGCCTTTATATTATTGATGTTTAAATAACCTAGGAATACAAAATATACAATTTAATTTTGGTTTTTACAGAAAATTCCCCTAATATTTTCATGTCTATTATAAACCTCTAGCAAAATCCAAGTTTTTGAACATGTTTATAATAAGCATTTTAAACAGCTGTTGCTGGATTAAACAGTAAGAACTTGACTGTATGCATTTCTTAGTTAAGTAAGTTAGATGGAATTTGGAATACCTCAGTAATGGAAAAACAATCTAATTCTTGTTGAAAATTGAAGATAGGCTTTCAGTAATGCCAGGCTTTCACTTAACAACTTAATTCCTTTCTGCTTACCCAAAAGGCAAAAACTCAACGAGAAATGATGGAACTGCAGGCTCTTCTTTACTTTATGTCATGCCATTATCAGTATTTTATTCTAACACACTGACATTTGCGTGGTGCAGTAACCTCAGTCAGCAGGAAATGCACAAAATAAATAATTGCAAGTTTCCCATTAGCATAGTATTGTTCAGTACACTACAAACTGAATAAAATGAGGAGAATTAATGGAGTTACAGGCAAAAGCCCCAGAGCAATAATGATTTGGAGATATTAAATTAACAAGTAATTGCATTAAAATAAAGTCACAGTACTGACTTAATTCATAATACTTTTCTTATTGCTGAAGTGTGGGCTCCTGTGTTTCTCTTATTCTTGGGGAATGGAAGCTTGATCAGAAGACCTTCCACTACTTTGAAGTGTGATCTTACTTTCAGTTAGTTACTATCTGTTGTTGTAGCACTGACAGTGAAGTAATACCTTAATGCCAAAACTCTTGTCTTCTGCTGCACCAATACTGGGACTATGGACAGGCTGCTGGGATAGGGCATCTCTCCCATCTTATCTGGTTGAACACCACTGTTCAACGGAGGGCAGCGTCCTCCATCCTTTCTACTAAACATAGAATCGTCTAGGTTGGAAGAGCCCTTAAAGATCATCTAGTCCGATCATCAATCTGTCTCTGATGAAAACCATCACTAAAACATGTCTCTAGGCACTATGTCAAACTGTCTTTTAAATAACTCCAGGGATGCTGCCTCAACCATTTCCCTGGTCATTCCAATGCTTAATAACCCTTTCAGTGTAAAAGTTTTTCCTTTTAATATCCAACCTGAACTTCCCCTGGTGCAACTTGAGGCTGTTTCCTCTTGTCCTATCACCTGTGACTTGGGAGAAGAGACTGACCCCCACCTCTCTACACCCTCCTTTCAGGGAGTTGTAGAGAGAGATAAGGTCTCGCCTCAGCCTCCTTTTCTCCAGACTGAACACCCCCAGCTCCCTCAGCCTTTCCTCGTTAAGACTTGTTTTCCAGACACTTCACCAGCTCCGTTGCCCTTCTCTGGACCCGCTCCAGCACCTCAATGTCTTTTTTGTAATGAGGGGCCAAAAACTGGACACAGCACTCGAGGTGGGACCTCACCAGTGCCCTGTGCAGGGGGACGATCACTGCTCAAGTCCTACTCACCACACTGTTCCTGATACAGGCCAGGATGCTGTTGGCCTCCTTGGCCACCTGCGCACACTACTGGCTCATGTTCAGTCGACCAGCACCCCAGGTCCCTTTCTGCTGGGCAGCTCCAACCTGTAGCGCTGCCTGGGGTTGGTGTGACCCAAGGGCAGGACCTGTCAGTGTAGCAGTGTAATATAGCAGTCAATATTCATACTTAAGTACTTTTATTTCCTGAAGAAAAGGAGATTTACAAAATTACTTGATATGTGTGAGTATGTCTGTCTGTCTGTTACTGCATTCAATTCAATTCAATCAGCAGCCACATAAAAACAAGAGTAGAAAGGAAAGAAAGATCATGTAAATCGCACAATAGGGGAAGTTTGCTCTGTGATTCCACATCTATCCATATCACTATCTCTATTGATAATAGAGAATCCGCATGATTAAGAGACTTTTATTAATGTCAGAAAACTTGGAAGGAACTAGATTCAGTTTTCAGTCAGCGATGAAGTGGATATTTGTAGGGAACAGGGCTTCATAGATTTCTTTGCCCTTGAAAATGCTTTTGTTTTCATATGTACCGTGTTCTTACTGAAGTATTTCAAGAATTATATCTTTATTTTTCAAATACTGGAATTTTTATAAGTTTCTTATTGATGTAGAAATTTTAAAGTAAAAGAAAGGAAGCAATTTACTAAAATTCAGCAAATAAAGGTGACCTACCTTGAAGAACTTTAACAGTTCCTGGCCTGTACCTATGTATGCTTCTGTTGATGTATTTTGATGAAAAGCACATCGTGTTGGCTTTTCAGATTTTTTGGCAGAACATGCCAGGTTGTCCTGCTCAGGGTTATTTTTAAAAAAATCAGGTATTTCTTTCCTGTGCTACATAAAAAAATTATGTTGTTGCACTAGTCAAATCTAGTAATACCTCCTAGAAGTTTCATTTTCAGATTTTGAAAATAATTTCCTCATGGTTCCTTTTTGTGCCTCATGTCTAGGATCGAGAACTATTCAAAGGTGCAGACTAAAAATCTACAGTCTGGGTGGTTGTATCTTGGATGCCTTACGTGATTTCAGCCACAAATGTGCAAAAAGGGAATGAAACTCTGCTTGTTTCAGTGCTATGCTATTTCTCGCATGTTCATCTTATCTAATTTCCAGTTACTTCAGGGATTGTAACTAGAATTTTCTGAAGCTTGCATTTTATATCTCATAACTGTTGAAATAGGTGTGTTTTGGATTTATGTGCATTCATTTATGAAAGTGATGTGGTTTCATTTCCCTACTTGCACATTATGTAACATCTTTTACATTTTAGGCATAGAGTCAAAACCGCAGGAACAATATATACTGAAACTTACAAATAGATATTTGATGGTTTCGGTATGTGTCATTGTGCTATAAGATAATTAAATGTGGTATCTATGCCACTAGTATTTTATTTAATAAAATTGAATTAAATTATCTTGGTGTGGTTTTTTTGGCTGCTAAATGTAATTATTTTCATCTGCCTTTAGGGAATTTGAAAACAAAATCAAGTACTTCAATACAAAAAAAAAAAAATTAAGCCAAAGTTTACTCATTTTTTCAAGCTGTTAGCCGTTTAACAGTCTTCTTGTAGCAACAAGCCAGGGAAGAAAAATTTGTACATTAAATCTGACGACACAGTAAGAGAAACATTGCCTAGAACTATCACCACTGCAGTGCTTCCCTGTCACAGAGGTTGTCTGCCGACAACCAGAGCAGCAGGCTAACAGCCTTACCTGTGACAGGGAGAGTATGTTCGGGACACTATAGCCTCATTTCTTCCATGAATCTTGAGTTATATGTTCAGCAGTGTGGGCTTTTGTATATAAAAGCCATTAGAAAAGCCTTTTGTGGGATTAAAAGAGCTGTCTGCGACTTCAGCAGTCAGGTGAATGATGAAAATGAATCAGTGTGCTTTACGTTCAAAGGCCAAAGGGAATAATGACCAAACCACATCTGCTAAGGTTAAATAAAAGATGAAATTTCTGGTTTCGAGCAATCCCAACTGTGGAAAGTGCATGGAATGTAATTACATAGCAGTGGGTCATAGAGCCATGTATGAGGACTCTGATGTTGTGTATTAATCAGTAATAACTCTACAAAAGGCAGTGCTCTTATTCCAGACCCAGTCCTGTATCTGAACATTTCAGGATCTCTGGGGGATAAAGGTGGCAAGGTCAGGTGTATGCTGTAGGGTAAGAAGAAGCTGGGAAATGACTGGTTAACAAAACCAAAAAAAATTTGGTTTACCAAGGAGGCTGGAGAACCAGCTTTCATCTTTCCTCTTAACATCCGCTTTTTGTGTGACTGCTGAAGTTCAGAAAGTGGTAAAGTTTTTTGGGTGGGGTTTTCAGGGCTGGGGGAGGTGGTGGTGTATCTACATTTATGGTTGCTTTCTATGGATTTTTAAGGCAACCTTCCTTTTTTGTTTACGATAATATGTCTGTTCAGACTATCTAATCTATTAGGTATTGAAATTTTCACTGTTGCTATTTTTGTATCTGTAAGATTCAGATAAATTAGATTTAAAAGTTAGGCTGCTGTTACAATTGTATAGGTCAGGTGCCAAAATTTACAGTCCCAAAGGCACCTGTGAATCTAGAATTGCATACAAATACTCCTGGATTAAAGGCCAAATTTTTCAAAAGTGATCCTTACTAAATGTGTTAAAAACTGTATTTGTGCTTTGATGCTACTTGGATGGTTGACTTTAAAGTAGTGTTTCAAATATGACTTCAGGAATTCTTCCAGTCATCAGGATTAAGCAAACCAATGGACATCCTTATGCCCAGCATTTCAACCATTTTATTGCAAACTGAGCTTTTTTTTTTTTTCTTCTGTTCCTCCTTTAGAGGTGAGAACCAATGAGGCAAGATGCATACGCATCTCCAACAAAGCCTAACTGAGATAACTTGGGAGTCAACTCAAGACTTGGGAGTTGCTCACTGGCAACAGTGAGCCCACGTTCTGAACACGCCAGCCAGAGAATTTATTTTCGTAGTCTCAATTCAGTGGTGTTTTTGCTGAGCTGAAGTTTCACTTTTCTAACTTCATAGTTGGAAAGCCCGAGTACCTGCAGAACTACTCACCGTGTCACCGTGAAACAGTGGCTTTCTTCAGTAAATGTGAAGAACACAGCTTGAAGAATGTAGCTTTCTGGCCAGTGTGAGAGCCAAAGGTAGTAGAAGCTTTCTGTCAAGACAGTATTTTATCTACTGGGTTGCAATTTACTTTTATCAACTCTTTTATCAATTGAGTTTTAAATATTTTTCAATTTTTAAATATTTTTATACATTTTTATACTTTTTATACACGTTTTTTAATCATTTCAATTGCAACAGTCACTGTAACTGCATTGCTGAAATGTTTAAAGTGTTAGTGTTTTGTTTCCTTCCTGCTTCTATGTGTAAGTTTAAAATGTTGTCCAGAAGAAGTGTGTGGACTTGTAGAGTTACTCCTGAGCCCTAATGTAGCTTTGTGTAGTTTTCTTTAAGTAATCTTTTTTTTATTATAGCAGTCTTTTTGTTGTTGTTGTTAAGATTTTCAAATACTGCGAGAAATAGGTGCAACATGCAGCAGTTTGATACTTCTTTGGATATTTCAGGTTGATTCCTATTCTACTATGAGACCTGGTATGCAGACGCCTTGAGTCATTGTGTCATTGGATTATCATATTCCATTAATCTGGCGTGATAGATGTTGTGTGTTCTTTAGTTTTACTGAAGTAAATGTTTATTTTTAAGAGATGATGTAGGTAACTTTCTTAATGTGTTCATATCACTTACTTCAGCATGGTCCTGAGAGAATTAGGGACATGCTTAGGTGGAAAGCTCTTAGAGGGGTCATCCTCCCCCTCTACTCTGCCCTGATGAGGCCCCATCTGGAGCACTGTGTCCAATTCTGGGCTCCCCTGTTCCAGAAGGACAGGGAACTGCTGGAGAGGGTCCAGCAGAGGGCTACGAAGATGATGAGGGGCCTGGAGCATCTCCCTCATGAGGAGAGGCTGAGGGACTTGGGTCTTTTTAGTCTGGAGAAGAGAAGGCTGAGGGGGGATCTGATCAATGCTTATAAATACTTAAAGGGAGGGTGTCAAGAAGATGAGGCCGGTCTTTTTTTCAGTGGTGCCCAGGGACAGGACAAGAGGAAAAGGACACAAATCTGAATGTAAGAAGTTTCATCTAAATATGAGGAGGAACTTCTTTCCTTTGGCAGAGCCCTGGAAGAGGCTGCTCAGGGAGGTGGTGGAGTCTCCTTCTCTGGAGACGTTCAGACCCTGCCTGGACAAGTTCCTGTGCAACCTGTTCTGGGTGGACCTGCTTTGGCAGGGGGGTTGGACTAGATGATTACTAGAGGTCCCTTCCAACCCCATGTGATTCTGTGAGATCATCTGTAAAATACTAGGCCTTCTACATCCACTAAAAGTTGCTCTTGATACTGCGTTTAGGGAGTATGGGAACTGCGGTCCAGTAGTGTTGCTCCAGCAACACTGCAGCAGTTTGTGGGCTGCTTCTCCCCTGTAAAAATGCAGCACAGTTTGCCAGGGACAAATTCTGCCTCACAACCAACTGCTCGCCTTCCTTTCATTTTGGTTGCTACAAAACCTTGGGACTAATCTACCCAAACCCATTAATTTGCTCATAATGGTAGTGCTGCCAATGTCTGTAGGGGACAGGTACGTGTTTTATTTCTGAGTGAATGAAGTGACATTGTCTTTGATGGCTCTTTAAATTGACAGTCCTCTCAGGAGAAGAATAAAGAGCGTGAAATGGAAAATGGGCCATCCTGTCTATTGAGACAAGCACTTCTCAACTAGCCCAGTGCCTCTTCTCCACCCACAGTATCTCCTCCACTACTTCTTGCCACAGGATAAGTATGCAGTCTCTTGCACAAAGTGCAAACATGTTTGTACACCCGCTTCTGTCCAGAAAGGCCCCTTGCCATCTCCCCACAAAAGGTTTTTTTTGTGACAAAGCTTTTTTTCCCAGTGATGATTGAAGCCTGGCAATGCTCCACTGCATGCTGAAGAAAAACCAACCGATTTGTAGCTGCAAGTCATCCTCTTTAGTACCTCTGTAGAGTGTCACAGAATCTTTATGGTTGGAAGGGATATTTGAGATCATTGAGTCCAACCACAAAAAAAACCCCACCAAACAACAAAACAGACACAACCCAACAATCTTGGGCACTAGAGCGTGCCCTGGACAACCATCTCTACATGTTTCTTAAATCCCTCCAGGGATGGTGACTCCACCACCTCCCTGGGCAGGCTGTTCCAGTGCCTGATCACTCTCTCAGGAAAGTCATTCTTCCTGAGATCTAATCTAAACCTCCCCTGCCCCAACTTCACACCATTTCCCCTGCTCCTGTCATTATTCCCTTGGGAGCAGAGGCCAACCCCGACCTCTCTACAGTCTCCTTTCAGGTAGTTGTAGAGGGCAATGAGGTCTCCCCTCAGCCTTCTCTTCTCCAAACTAAACATGCCCAGTTCCCTCAGCCTCTCCTCATGTGACTTGTTCTCCAGACCCCTCACCAGCTTGGTGGCTCTCCTCTGGACAGGCTCCAGCACTTCAATGTCCTTCTTGTAGTGAGGGGCCCAAAACTGCACACTGCCCTTGAGGTGAGGCCTCACCAGTGCCCAGTATCCAGGGTCTTGTATTTTTGCAGAGTGCAGTGCTTTATTAGTAACAGGTTTGCCTGTGCAAGTCACACTAGAATTATTAGTTTCTGTAACTGCTGTAAGTCAAATTTGTCATTCCAATGTATGAATCAAGATCTCAGCGGTGTGGTTGAGGTCAGCAGTGACTTCTTGTAAGAAGGAAGATAACTTTATACAGTATTTTCAGTGCCTGGCAGGATTTCAACCAGTGCTTTTGGTCAGTTCCATTAAGTAGGGCTGCTGGAGCTTGCATGAAATGTGTTGGCTACTCCTACTGTAGTGAGCCTGGCAGGATGGCCTGAAACAACAAATTTTAAGTAAAGGCTTGTTTGGTTAGAGAACACTTGTTCAAAGGGGGAAAAAAAAAAGCAAATTGTATGATGAGTGCTCAACCCTGTGTTGAGCATGCGAGTACACTAAATTGAATTTCATAACTCCGTGTGTGTGATAATTATGAGCAAATTACCATTCTTCAGAGTAATTTTTGACAAAAGGATAATGACCTCAGATTGGTACAGAATATCTAGTCTGTTCGCTATTGACAGAGAGTCAGATAGAATCTTAAATAATTTTCACGCTGCTTATGAATGAGGATGGGTGCGACAAAACCAGGTGGTGCACTAGGTTGATGATCTCAAAGGTCCCTTCCAACTATGATTCTGTGGTTCTGTGGTTCTGTGTGGTCATGAGGTACAATGATGCCATCGTGGCAGCAGTAGACGTTATAGGTGAACTCATATATACAAATCTCTCAGAAGTTTGGCTTGTGAATGGCAGTTTTTAGCCAAAATCCAGAAATGCGAGGAATTCTGGGGCAATAGACAATGATTTAAAATGTTGTCTCCATCTCCTGTTGGGTTCAGAGCCAAGAGGAGAGAGGGTGGAACAGCCCTGAGTGATGCCTGGGTACCAGTGTAGCCCTTGGGGTGCTGGCACTGGCCAAGGACACTTGTGGCCCCAACCGGCCATATGGAGCACTAAGGGGGGGCTGTGTAGACATAGAAAGCAGCAGGTAATTGTAACTGCTCTTGCACTTTGTGGCCTTGAAGACTAAAAAAAAATACATTTTGATTGGGCTGAGATGGGTTTTTCTTTTGTTAAACGATTGCTGTCACAATAGCGATGGGTGTAACTGTTATCATTGCACAAATCTACTCCTGCAGTTCCAATGCCTGTTTTATGTAAATTGTGTTGTAAAACTTTACTGTTAAAAATAATTTTTGCCGGTTATTATTCTCCATATGGA
Organism: Gallinago jamesoni; assembly: GCA_025769975.1. Lineage (NCBI taxonomy): Eukaryota > Metazoa > Chordata > Aves > Charadriiformes > Scolopacidae > Gallinago > Gallinago jamesoni. Next base: position 40,877,923 of record JAOQGH010000077.1, on the reverse strand, counting down.
TTTTGTTGCTTTCTCACAGAATAGAAATTGGACTGTAGAGAGTTTCACCTTAGAAATTATGCTCAAAGATATTTTTTTTCTTTACTGTGGCATAGCTGCACTTTCTTTTTCTGTTCCTCCATCACCAGTGTTTTTCTGACCTTAAAAATGGGGAAAGGGAGCGAAGTTTCTAATATGACAAAGCTCGTTTCAAATCTAGCTATGTTACTTTGTGCTGGTCTTGGTGATAGACTACCCTACAAACAGTTATGCCTTAAAAATTGTATCTTTGTCCTGCTTTAAATGCCATCTATATCTACTCTCCCTTCTTTAGCTCATCTTTTCTGGGTGGAACGACCACGTATAAATTAAATTCTTTTGAATTCTGAAATGGCATTATCGCATTTTTTTTATTTTCTTCTTGTGTTTTATTCAGTTGGGCCGATTCCTTTTCTTTTTTTTTTTTTTTATTTATTTCATTGCCATTCTATCTAAAAAGCAAATTGTAGCAGGTGAGATCATTGATTTTGAAGTATAGCGTTTTAACCAAGGTAAGTGGCACGGCAAAGTCTGCACCTGAAGACACGCGGGAGGTGCAGTGCCTGCACATGGGCTGGCTTGCAAAATCTGAATTGTTTACTGAGCAGCTCTAAATCCTGCAGGTGGATTTATAACAGTTTCAAGTGAAGGAAATGGCTTATACTGAGCCTCTAGTTTCACTTCTAGCAGCATCCCCCCCCCCATTTTTTTTTTTTTAAATATTTCCATTTGTGCTGGCAGAAGTTTCCTGTTCATAACCTGGGTTTCAAGACTTTATTTTTTTTACCTTCAAAGTCTGGAGTGTCTAAGGTAGCAGGAGGTGTAATACTGGGGGGTGAGGGGAAGGCAAAGCAGGGAAGAAATAATTTGGTTCATACAAGATGCCTTTTTTGCCATATTTTAGGGGAAGTTTTGAATTTGCTGTCATGTCCAGAAGCAAGTGTTTTTGTCATGCTTTTACTGTTACCCAGTTGTTGGTATCAATTCTTTCAGTTTAGAAGCTTGGTAGTTTTCATTGCGTGTACAGTTTGGTACCACTAGAGCTGAGTAAATGCTTTTTATATTCCTTTTATGTTGCAAAATGAAATTATTTCCTATTAGCCCTTGCACAGATGTCTGAGTTGAGAATAAAAAGTGCTATAAATGCTGAGAAACACTGTAGCTGCATAACAGGTGTTTACAGTGACCATGATTTACAGTTTTATTTTGGCAGACTATGGATTAATGAGCTGAAAAATATCACCTCAGTCAATACTGAGAAGATAAGTTGTCCATGCTTTGATGTGTATTTTTTTTGTTTAATTTTTTTAAAATGTCATATTTTCAGCTAAATATAAGAATTTGATGTATGCAGAGGCTCAAGATTTTATATGTATATATTTAAAGGTATAAGCAAACACTAGAAATAATCTTAACATTAAAATGAGTGCTGGGGTTATGCATTTGGCTTGTATTAGTCACACTATTATAAGTCTTTCTACTGTGGCAGAAGATACTTTATTTCAATTAAAGGAACACTATCTTAGAGTTTCATTTAAAAAAAAAGTCAGGAGAATGAGATCTATTTACCTATATGTAACTACTGTGTAGCTATTGGTAAGATGTAGCTATTAGCAACAAATCAGCACTGGATATTTTGTAAGAATCCTATTATGATAGAGTAGTGAAAGGTAGGCAATAAAAGGGCAGTAAACACTCATGCATAATGTTTTAGCCTTAAGAGAGCAAGTGCAAGTTGGAGCTGGAATTCTGTTTGCATTATTGGTGCTTTTTTGCCATTAGTCTTGAATCTGCTAGTCTAAGAATTAATTTAATTCACCCTTCAGGGTTCGGTATTTTCTGTTTTGTGACCTCTAATTTCAATATTGCTTTAAGAAAGCAGATTTTCCATAGAAACTACGATGTAGTAATCTAAGATGTACAGAAAATTCTGAGAGCATATATTTTAAAACAAGTATATATTTTAAAATAAAGTTGTTCTTTTTACAAGTGATATTTTGGGCTCCAAAAACAATTAAAGAAAATCAAAGGGAAATAGAGGAATGCAAGAATGACATATTGGCAATAGTTACTCGTACTGCTTACACGACTTTGAGGCCAATAAAAAAAACCCTAGAAAACGCTGTTGAGGAATTGAATAATTATAATTCTTTGCTGGGGCAAAGGCTGAGGCTTTTCCCCACTCTACTTCATAGAGCTGCTTTTGCATCTTCCTCTCCCAACAAGTATTTATGGATATTCTGTTTCTTATTTTTGTGGGGGCTTTCTCCTGAATAGAACATAAAAGTTCAGTGATGTGAATACAATGTACAGTTCATTGAAAGGCTATGCTGTGCTCTAAACACCAACACATTTCAAGATGTGTGACTGAAACACGGGAAGTTAGCTGAAAGGCTGCTTCTCTAGGTTCCACTTAGAATGGCATCTGAATGGGCTCCTGTAAATCTCAGCACCTTTTTAGAATCTCTCTTAAGTAACTACTTTAGTAACTGGATCAAGTAATAAAGTACCCGCATTTTCTTTAAAAGTATATTTCAAAGTTTTATGGAGGGTTAATTGCAGAAGTTTTATTGCTAGAGTACTGTGGCCACCTTTGAAAAGGACGGTGTTCTGACTATAATTTCATTAAATCTAAAATAATAAAATCATAGTCTGAGCTAAGTAAAACGTTCTTTTACAGCTCAATAAATGGGTTTCTTAAGTATTCTTGCATATGTTTGATTTCCACTAATCATCAGCTGAAGTGCCATATTGGCAAGAAAGATAGACTTATCACTGTCTTTTCTGAAAATGAAACACCACAAAGCAAGATTAAAAGGCTTAATTTTGTCAAATTTATACCTACATATATGTGCAATTGTAAGCACATTAGCAAATCTCCTATAGAATATATTATGCTTCTTAATGAGTACTTTTTTTTGTAAATCCATGCTCAGTCATGTTATAGACCTTAGGGATCGCTTAGTATTTTTACTAATTGCTGACCTTTAAAATCCGTTCATTCAGTCCCGCAATCATTAAAACTGTTAAACACAGTATATTTGTGATTGTGAATAGAAATTTCACTAATGAAGCCATTTAATGTGAAGGATATGCAAAGGTAGCAAATTTTAGATAACATTTCCTTTTATGATTCCACCGCTTTGCTGCTTTTAATCATGAAATGGGTCAGAAGAAAAGGAGCAAGTCAGTCTTTAAGGAAATTTTGTTTTAAATCATGAACTTCATATACTTTATGAAATAAAGAGTTTAAAATAAGTACCACACTGAATGCATCAAAATGGCACACAAGTGATTTAAAAGACCTTCCGTTATTTCATTTCCTCTTTTTATCCTTTAATAGACCATTTATGTGTCTTCCACTGCTTATTATCAAAAGGATGGCTTCCTCATAGTAATATAATGCTTGTTTAACAGGAAATTGAATGTAACCTATCAAAATGTAGACCTATGCTAACATTTATTAAGTGTGCTATTTGGACGGTTTGAAAGCGATTAATGTTATTTTTGCAGAGATGTGCTGTCCTCATCCAGCATTCATGAAGATTTTTATAGAATAAAATTGAAAAGTGAGAAAAGATGACATTGTGGTAATGTTTTTTTTTTTTATTATTTTTTATTTTTTCCTGTATTCCATTTGAATGGTTAAGCACACAGGATCACAGATCACAAAGCTTACTATCAAAAATACTTTTGTTGTGCAAGGATTATTAGCAATATAAGTTACAAGGCTGCACAGTATGTGTGCGAGAGCCTCACCGATTCCCATTTGAGTGCAATAAATTTGAACAATTGACTTTTTTTGGGGGGGAAGGAGGAACGACTGTTAAGGAGGGGAATGCAGTGACAAATGAAAGTGGTATGTGTGTTATCATCCTTGTTTCACTTACAGGCAGGTGGTGGTTCTTACAGCAGTTCTTACATGTAGTGGGTGCAAGAGCTCTCTGTTGCGTTCTTGTACCAGATGTTCATGTTACACTGTAAGAAACCGGTTCCTGCCAGTGTGAGGACCCTGCACATGACTGTTAGATCCCGGTCTCCAAAAGAGTGGATGGGGAGGAATGAGTCTAAGCTCTGTGTTCGTCGAAGCATAGGTGACACGGCTGAGAAAGCAATACAGCTTTAGCTTGTGCTGTGTGTAGGTTCATTGCAGGACGCTTCTTTTTTGGAGGCTTTTTGGAAGAGCGTCAGAGACTCTATAAGGGGATAGTATATATCCCTTAAATACTGTCTAGCACTTCACACAAATATGTAAAATTTGTATTTTCTAAAACTAGTAACAATTGAGGACCATATGTGATACCCTGTTTAAGTGTTCTGAATATTACAGCTTTGTTAAGAATGTGAATCTGAACTGCAAGGTGTAACAATGGCTTGTGACTTGGAAAGATTTGATTTTTCTTGATTACTAGAATTAAATATTTTATTTCAAGGTGCTTTACTGAATTTTGTTCAAGGTGCTATTAAGTAGATAGCCTGTTTTAAGAAATCATGGAGAAATAGTAGAAGAGCAGATGTGGATGCAATAAAATTAATGCTTACCTGGGTAAGAAAATAACAATGTTTATAATCTTCCATTTCATCCAGTTTAGGTAATAGACATATTTATGGCTATCAAAAGTCCCTCTGTTACTGAATCAAAGAGTAATTTAGGCTAGAAAGGACCATAAGAGGTTGTGCAGTCTAACCTGTTCTAGAAGATCTAGTTTTAACGTTAGATCAGGTTGCTCAGGCTCCTTCTTTACAAAATCCATATCAAATGACTTAAAAATGAGCTCTGACACATCTAAGTCACTTCTGGTGAGGAGACTGACAATTGTACTGTCTACAGATTATTGGAGGTTTTATATTACATTGCTGAGGGAATATAAAAATGAAATTCTGATGCCTGGCACTAGCTATAGTTATGTGCCTTGTTGCAGGGTATACTCTAGTATAAAATATAAGTAGTTACATGATCATGAAGTGTAAATATTACAGTATTTAATATTAGTAAGTATTAGAAGTCCATTGAAACAATCGCTTATTTCATATCCAGTACGGGTTTCTTTCTCCAATACTAGATTCCAGTATTTGTCTCTTCTGTTGCACTTCAAAGCCAAGAATATGGCAAGTGCTGAAGCAGCCCTATTTATTGTGAGCTGAAGCTAAAAATACTGGAAATTGTACATCCGTGGAGTTCTGCTCCTCCAGAACTGAGATCCTTTCAACCTTTCTGCTGTGATAATGAAATGCACGCTTTTTTTTTTTTTGAACATCATAGATGACATCAGTGCCAAAACTTGCACTGTCAATAGAAGAGAATACAACCTTATTTGTTTAATGGAACAGTTACCATGACTGGCCATTGCTCTCAACTTCAAGATGCTCAGAAAGAAGTGTGTCAGCTAAAACTGTCCAAAATTGGAATTGCTATTCTGTGGGAAGTCACAATATATCAAAATTAAATGAGGAATATTGAAATTGACATGGAACCATACGTTCAAATTATTGTTTGAAGGCATGACAAATAATGTTTTTTTCCTGGGTATTTTTCTAAACATTACCTGCTCACCATGTGTAGACTACAATTCACTACTTTTAAATTAAATATTTGTTTAAGAGCATGGAAACCACAGAAATCCTGACTTGGAGAATTTCATGGAGTCATAGAATGTGTTGGGTTGAAAGGGACCTTTAAAGGTCATCTAGTCCAAAGTCTACATGCAGTACTCCAGGTGGGGTCTCACCAGGGCATAGTAGAGGCAGGGAATCACCTCTTGATCTGCTGGCCACGCTTTTGATGCGACTCAGGATGCAACTGGCTTTCTGGGCTGTGAGGGTACATTGTTGGCTCATGTCCAGCTTTTCATTCACCAGTACCTCCAGGTCCCTTTCTGCAGGGCTGCTGTCTATCATGTCCTCCCCCAGTCTGTATTGGGAACGAGGATTGTCCTGGCCCAAGTACAGAATGTTGCACTTGGCCTTCTTGAACTTCATGAGGTTTGCATAGGCCCACCTCTCTAGCTTGCTCAGGTCCCTCTGGATGACATCTGGTCCCTCTGGTGTGTTGACTGCACCACTCAGCTTGGTGTCATCTGCAAACTTGCTGAGGGTGCACTTCATCCCACTGTCCATACTATTGATGAAGGTATTAAACAGCACTGGTCCCAGTATGGGTCCCTAAGGGACACTGCTTGTCACCTCTCTCCATCTGGACGTCGAGCCATTGACCACTACCCTCTGGATGTTACCATCCATCCAGTTCCTTATCCACCAAACAGTCCACCTATTAGATCCATATCTCTCCAATTAAGAGAGAATTGTCTTGTGGGGGACTGTGCCAAAGGCCTCACAGAAGTCCAGGCAGACAACATCAGTAGTACTTCCCTGTCCACTGACGTAGTCAGTCCATCATAGAAGGTCATGAGATTGGTCAGGCAGGACTTGTCCTTGGTGAAGCTGAGCTGGCTGTCTTGAATTGCCTCCCTGCCCTCCACATGCCTTAGCATAGTTGCTAGGAGGATCTGTTCCATGATCTTCCCAGACACAGAGGTGAGGCTGACAGGTTGGTAGATCCTGGGGTCCTCCTTTCTATCCTGTTAAAAAACAGGTGCAATGTTTTCCTTTTCCCAGTTATGGTGGACTTCACCTGACTGCCATGACTTTTTATATATCAGTTTTTCAAATTATGGTGGAAGGTACTTTAGTCCTCAAAGTTGTGCAGAAAACCTTTTAAAAATGTGGGTGAATTGGATTCAAGTCAGACTTGAAAACCTGCCTGCAGATGGAAATGCAAGACATTCAATTTAAATATCAGAAAAAAACTTTTTCATGTTGAGGGTGGAACTGGTTGCACATAGAGGCTATAGTGTCCCTGTGGACTTTGGAGATATTCAAAATCTGACCAGAAATGGTCCTGAGCAACCTGGTGTAGATGACCCTGCTTTGAGCACGGAGGTGAGACAGGTTGGGAGTTCCCAAGGTCCTCCTTTCTATCCTATTAAAAAACGGCTGCAACGTTTTCCTTTTCCCGGTTACAGTGGACTTCACCTGACTGCCGTGACTTTTGAAATATCACAAGGAATGGCTTAGCAACTACATCAGCCAATTCCCTGGTGGGTAGTACATGCAGAAACCCCCTCCTGGAACAGGCCAGTTTGAGTACTAGCCACAGAAGCCTTCCTCTGATGCTTGCTTTTTGTAAGATTAAGTGAAACTGATTAAACTTAGCTATGTACTACCCAAGGCACAGTGATTAATACAACTGCATAAACGCATACGATGGCAAAAAAATTGTTGTATGGAACACTGAACTACTGCTTACCTGCTCATAAAAATAGATGGGATGAATTAAAATGGAGGATGGAAGGGAGAGGCCAGTAAATGAGTGAAGTAGGAAACCCAAGACAAAACAGAATTTTACATTTGAAGATGCTTGTAGTACCCTCTTTTCAGCAAGACCATAATGAAAATCAATACAAAGGATTAAAGCCCTTCTCAAAAGAGGGATGAATAGTAAAAGATGCAAAGAAAGAAAGCGAGAGTTAGACTTGCTCACATGACTTGTTTGGGACAGAAGTTGTGTCTCTAACAATAAATTGTCCAGGGCCCGAAACGCTCACTGAAAGCTTATACCTATGTAAAAATAATCTAGTAGTACAAAATAGAAGATGGTCTGAGGTCATTGCAAGATCATAAGGGATGAGATCATACTAGCAGAAAAAAAATATTCAACTGAAGTTTTCTGAAGTAGAAAAACCTACAAGTAAGGTTAAGTGAAGGAAGGAATAGCGCTCTTAGAGGCTATTGAAGCTTCACTGCTTTAATTAAGAGACAATTGGATTTAATGTTTGTACAAATGGGATAGGGTAACTGAAGCACTTGTTACGAAGGATGGAGTCCGTGACCCAAGAAATTACTTGAATTTCTTTTGCCTTTACCTAGATTTATGCTGAAAGAGAGCAAGATACTAGATGTCAGGAACTGCTTATGAAGGAATATCACTCTTGTGTTGGGCAAATCTGTGGTTTCTCTTGAGTATCTGTTGATAAGTCTCAAAGCTGGGGTAGAAGGCCAGCCGTTTTGAAGTGTAGTTGAGTTTGGATGTGTCAGTAATGAAGGGTCTCTAAAGAAGTGCAATGATTAAGTCCATTTATATGCCTGTATGAATTGCTGATGTAGATGTTTGTAGGAAGCACAGAGCTCAGTGTATGGGAAGCATTCAAAAGGAGATATTCATGGTGCCTTCCTGGGTGAGAAAGACAATATAAAATGTGAATTATTAATAATTTACCAACAGCTCAGTCAAGCACGGCTGTCATTTGCATCTCTCTTCCTAATGAGGTATTTACAGTTTCAGATGATGAGAAAGTGGTCAGAAAGCTACCCAGAAGGGAGTATTTTCCTTGAGAGTACTAGGAAGTATTTCACCGAAGCTGCACATCCTGGTTCAAGCGGCAAAGCTGAAGGTTTGTGTGGAGGGAGTGCCTTTGGGTGGGCAGAGACAGCGCATTATTATTTCTGTATTCTATTCAGAAATGCTTTGTATAAAATTAAGTCTGTTAACCAGTTACAGTGACATTGAAGACAGGGTATAAACCTTTGTTATATCAGAAGGTGTCTAAACAGTTGGTAAATAGACGTGTAATTTAAGATTGGTTGTGCCTAGAAGAACAAAACAGATGGTTAATCTAAAGAGGGGTTTTCTGAAGCGATATTTTATTTATGATTGAGGAGGAAAATGATGGATTGAACACCTTACTTAAAGCAAAAAGTTAAAAATACGTACTTCCCTGCCACCCCCAACCATTCTTTTTGTCTGCAGCCTTTTTAGGCGTAGCAGCCATGCAATTAATTGAAGCTCACTAGGAGCCTGTAATGAAAAGCCTAACATCATGTAGCTACTTTCATTAATAATATCATTGTCTTTTGTCAACTTTAATAGCAATTGGGTTTATCCAGCTGGAAAAAGTTAGACAAAGACAGATAGACAGGCAAGTCTGTTTACTGTCAGTTGACTTTAAAAGAAATGCAGCTTTGCTTTTTAAATACATCAAACCTGACATTTTAAGAACTTTGTACGTGGATGCTACCAGAAGTTTGACTAATGGAATAAAGAGGTAGTTGTGGAGGACAGTGGCTGTGACTTAATGGGAGCTACTGTTTGTTTCTTTCTGTAAAGATAAATATCTTTGTCAACCCAGAAGAGCTAGAAATTGAAGGAAAAAGAATGGAATTACCATTAATATTTGGTGAGAGGTTTAAGCAAGCATTGTATTTTTTTTATTGGGTTAATCGTTCTGTAAAATGCGTGTCTCCAGCAGGACTTTGAACTACATACTGTTAATTGCTGCATTAGTATTGTGTTAATTTTGTAGCTGTGAAATGCTAAATAATGTCAACGTACATGTCAATGCACCCTTGACAATCAAAAATTCCCAGTGAAGTGTGTTATGAGTTACTGGCGGATAAGGAGTGCTAGTTAAGCACTGATCATCTGAGCACAATCAATCTGTCATTATTGACAGATTGTCAATTGTCATTATTGCCAAGCAGGCAAAGTGTTATTGAAAGTCCCAGTTAACTTTATTTCCTCATGCTGAAATTGTACTGTAAGTTATCTTAACATTAATTATCCAATAATATGACACTGAAAACGTACTCTGCAATCAGCCTTGTGTGTTTCATCATTGTGTTTTTTGTGCTTCATTAAATAATAATTGGCTGGAAGTAAATGATCATCAGGTGTCGATCTCCACAAGATGCATTGGTTTGCAGTTCACTGCCAGATTAGAAAGTGATTGGAAATTATTTTCATTGTTTCTCCAGTCTTTTGGCTTATAGCAGACCGATTAAGTTAAATGATAGCCATTTAATAGCAGTGTTTAGTTATAATCTGGAAAGTAACAAGGGAGTGATTGCTTTATTGATGGCTACAGTGTGGTCGCTAGTGTAACAGTGTTGATAGAAGCAAAACTATGGTTCTGTTTTCTTATGTTGAACATTTTATGTAAATGATGCTTATATATGGGACGGGGGAGAACAAGACAGTCTTCCCAGATTGGTGGTAGGGGCGCTGAGCAATTTTGGTTCTTCAAACCAAGGAGAGAAGATTCTTGAAAGAAGTTTGCCTTATGGAAGAGGCTTTAGTCTATTCAGCATGAGCTTGTATGGCACAGTTGCTCAGCAGGCGTGGTGGGTATTCAGGAGAGGGATATACCAGTCATCTGAATAATGATAATGGTGTCTTTGATGAAAATTAGTACTAATTTAACAGCAGTGGAGATCTGGTGGTAGACACACTGAGGGACCCGAATTATTTTGAGGTAAAGCAGTGGAATGTGTATCAAGGGAACCATTAACTAAAATAGCTCTTGATTGGGTCTCATCAGTAGTATCTAGAATGGCACATCCCTGTGAAGGAGGATTTTATTATTAGTTTATTTTGTGTTTTTTAATAGTAAAGTTGCCATTTTATTTTGGAAAGGGATTATACCAAGAATTCTTAGATGATTTTAATTTTTTCAAGATGCCTATTTCTAGGGAGAGAGGTGAAAAGTTGGAGGTGATGCTTGGCATCCCGAGTCTTTCTGAAACTCTCTTGTTCCAGTAGTGAGCATTACTGCTAAAGGGGAGTTGGGTCTAAGGAGTTGCTAACATTCTGCAATTATTCATGGGCTAGGTTATGAACTCTTGAGGACTGGTTGTCACTTAGTAGTGGTTAGTACTCTTAGGCGAATAAAATTACTCTGCTTTTGAGATTGCTTCTTTTAAAGTAAATCCAAACTGAAGAAAACCAAAGCCAGTTGTTTTGGCACAAGACAGGCAGCCTAAAGTGGGTTTTAATTGCAAATACCTTGCATCACGGAAGAATTTTTCACGGGTGGATACGTCTGCAGGCAGGAGCTCTTAACATGTAGTAGCATGTCTGACATTTTCACCTTTTTCTTCACTTTTAATGTTTATTAATAGTATGTCAAGTGAAATTGCACTGACTAGGAAGCAACGGGGACTGTGAGATGTTAACTTCAGTGGAGTATAAAATGCTGGCCGTCTTGTGTTAGTATGTGCTAGGAGGAATACCAAACAAATGAAAATAATTTAAGCCAGTGGAGGTGTCAGTGGAGATAAAATCTGAAAGAACTGATGAAGTTGATGTCTGTCTTACAAGGATTTTTATTATTCTGTTTTTGGCTCTTTTGTGTTACTTGGCTTTAGGATTGTACTAAGGGAGGGGTGTCTCGGCTACAGAAGTATCTGGTAGTAGATATGTGTACTATCCAGAGTACCTCATTGGAAAATCCCTCATTTTAATCCGAAAAGGTGTATGACAAGCAAATGATAAACTTTACAGTGTCAACATTCATCCTTGTTGTCTAGTACCACACTTAAGAAAAACAGTGAAAATAATAAGATGTTATGGTGAAGAACACCACAATCAAAGTTTTTCTTTGGTACTTGGTTACAATAATATCACGTGAATGCACAGAAATGAAACCATTTGTGATATGCCTCTCTTTTGGAGTACTGGAAAGAGTTAGGACCAAAGACTTTCCTCGTCTTTGCTTTTGGCAGTTCTTCTGCAATGCAAACTATTTCACTTGCTTCGAAGTACACATTCTATATTTAATTGAGGCACAGTTTTAAGGCCATGATGTGCACAGAAGGCAAGAACTCAATAGGTGTTGCAGCTGTGTTTTAACATTCCATAATGGTATTTTGTCAGGTTGGGTCCTATGTAAATCTTGTTTGTGACTGTTTCAAAATGTAAATAGCCTTGCTCATGAGATTGTTAGGCTGAGAAGATTAATTACTGGTTTTGAATGACTTAAATGCTGTCAGTAAAAAGCACTGTAAAAAACCCAAACACCACCACCACCAAACCCACAACTGACGACATTAATTTTGTTTTCACTGTAAAATGCCACTGGAGTTAATTAATATGACCAAATGATGATAATAATAGTAACTTGCACGTCTTTCATCATAAGACTTCTTATTAAATCCTGATTAATTGCTGGATGATTGAACAGTGTCCACCCTGAAGAAGCATGTGGTCATGTTATTGGAAGCTGCCATTGTCTACATAAAACTTGAAAGAGGATTGTGGCTACATTTAGTTTTTGATGCTCAATTTTGCCACTTCAGTAATTTCAATTCAAGGTTGTTTTGAGTTCAAAAAACTCATTCTTTGCACTGTGGAATATGAATTTTGTTCTACTTCTAGATTTCACAGCACAATGACAAAGTGTTAGAAAATGAGAGTTAAAAACTAGCAGAGAAGAGTTATGCATTATTTCACAGATGTATGTTCCGTTGACGTTCCGTTCTCTGCACTAAGTGCACCAATGGCAGCACCTGCATTGCTGCAGCTATGCTCTTGGGTTTTGACACTCCTAATGTATATTTTTCTGAAATTCCCTTGTGAAATGGAGTATCCAGACAGCAGCATCCGAGGCTGCGGCTGGGCGAGTGCTGTGAGTACAGATGTACGCTTGCAGTGATACCAGAACACCCCTTTAAGCAAAAATACCGATGTGTGACCAAACTCGTTTAGTTCTACGTGTTCCTGCGTTAACACACGACCAAATTATTTAAAGGGTATAGCGAATGGTTCAGAGGTGCACTGAACTGCTGAAAGTAATTGCTATAATTGTAGCTACTGATTCATGGCATTTATTGATGTACTTCATTTGCTGGTTTTTGTTTGGTTTTTTTTTTTTTTTTAATCTCATGTCAGTGACTCTGGGTGGTGCATCATCTATCTGAATTCACAGCTGCCTACTAAAAATGATCAGGTTTTTGGGGAAAGGGGGGTCGGCAAAAATATTTTCTATAGCAAAAGCACGTTCCACTTCTGAGGAAGTATTTTATCAGCTTTTTGCTTTTGTACTTTTTAGCTACATCTTTATACAACCCGTATAACAAATGAGAGAAAATGCTACTAGTATTTTCCTTAGCCATATTAACAGATTTTCAAAGGAGATGATTATTGCACTTCTGTTGATATTCTATAGTCTGAACTCATCAGTGTTTTGCATGGTAGGGTTTCTGACACCTTAAAGTAAAGGCTGCGAATTTTGGTAAAACCAATACAGACTGAGATGATAACAAATCTGTCTTAATAACAAAGCGAGTTTATCACACCAGTACAGTTCTTTCACCAATATATATTTTTTTTTTTCTAACATTTTACTCTTTTCAAATCAAGGGTGGGACTGGAAAAAAAATTCTCTTTCAGAATGATTTCTAAAGGTTGTTCATGTCCTTCCCTGAAATGCTTTTTAAATGGAATGCATCTGTATCTTACATAAACAGGTGTTTAATGTATTCAGTTCTAAGAACTATCTGGAAAGCTTGGATGGTGAGACTATAATAGCAATAGTGACTAAAAGAAATGTAAGTTACTTAACTGATGCACTTACAGATGCTTTTAATCTAATATTTTCCAAATTTTTAGTGAAATGCTCAAAAATATTTTAATGCTAGTTGAAAGTAAACAGACTTGGGGAGGGGAAATAAGCTTCTTAAAAAGTGGCGGAAGGGGGAGCACTAAGTGCAAATTTAGACTTCTATTTATGGAATTCCAGCAGAACTTTCTTTCATGAGGTTACCCAGTAAGGCTTTATCATCTATTGTTTTCCACTTCTTAAGAAAGCAAAATAAGACCTTCAGTGCAAATATGCGCTCCCAGCAGGTTTCTAATTCTTCAGATCATTGGGAAAAAGTGGGTGAGATTACAGACCTTTAGCTTTTGGAGACAGGGCTTAGGTGACGTTACCCTTGGTCGTTGGTGTCTGTTCTCCTCTCCCCATAACCGCTGAATTCACAGGTCAATTCCAGCTGAATTTGAAAGGCAGGCTGAAATGTCATTCGCAGTAAAAGTGGTCGACGAGAAGAACAATACACTGGGTGGTCTCCGTCTTGAGGACACAGTTCAGAACTTACACTCTGCTTTTCACCAGCCCTGCTGTCTCCCATGCAGAACATAAAAGGAAGTTAAGAACCTGATGAGAGTAGATATATTAAGTGGACAAGGACAAAAGGGCTTAATTTTATGGTTTTGTCAGGTTTTACCATTTTACCATATCTTTTTTTAAACAGAGAAGAAATGTTTGTGGTAACAAAAGACAACAGAAACTAGTATAATATTTGCTGTCTGAAGCTACTCTTCTAAAGTGGGTTTTCTTAAGCAAGGTGTTGAGTCAGAGCTAACCTTGTAGGTGGGATTATAGTTTAGGAACCCAGTACTTCAAGAATGCTTTTGAAAAATGATAGTAACATACTAATTATTGTGCAGACAAGTATGAAAGACACAAGTAATTCAGGTGTTGCTTGCCATTAGGGATTATTGTGGATCTAGTGCATTTATATTTTCTGCTGTGTGTAAATAAGAGTCAAAACATACTTGTGTATTCTGATTTTTCGTGTCTATTAAGTTGTTAAATGGAGCATTACTGAAAAAACAAAAGCTTAAACCACTAACAAAGACAGCAAATCTTTAAATGAATGTCGAGATTTATATTTAAGATACATGGTATAGTTTATTTGCACACACACACACAAAAAGATGCTGTTTAACCTTTTGTAACTCTTGGTCTTAAATAAACTGTTGATTTTAAAATAAATCCCTACACAAATAAGCTATTCTTCCTCTCTTAAAACCAAACAAATTGGCCGCCTTGAAGTACGTCAATCGTGCTCCATTAGATGTCACTTTTTGTAGGAAATGCTACATAAATCATGAGTGTCTTCCCCAAAAGAAATTCAAATTTGAAACTTTATTGCTTTTTTATTACTAAACACATCACAGTATTATATTGTTTAATGAAATGTGACAGGCTTTGCTGCAAGAACTATAATGAATACAACAGCTTTTTTGCATTTAACAAGACAAGGTGCCAACATTTTATTTTCAAGCTAGAAAGTGATTGTTTAGATTGGAGACAGATTCAATGTGATGTATGTGTATGTATGCATATGTGTATTTTTGCAGACATCTTGTAACTTTTATTTTTTCTTCAATAGGTCTTCAGAATGATAGTAAAAAAAATAATTTAAAAAAATTATTATTTTCTCAATTAGAAAAAGATCCATTCTGAAGTTTGTATGTGAATTGTGAATAAGACTTCAGGTGGTTCAGTTTGACTTCTTCCCCGAGGGGAAAGTATGATAAAAGGTTGCCAAATAGGTTTTCCTTTTCTCAAGCTTTTAAAGTCTTTATTAAAAACACATTAATAATAAGTAAGATTTAAATATAAGCAGGAATAGGTGCTATGAAACTTAAGAAATAATATGTTTTCTACTTAAAGTAACTGTGTTTAGTTATTTACTTTTAACAACCCTAATTTGGCTTTGTTTTTTTTTTTACTTTTTTAATTTGAAGAATGTATTCTGTTCAGCTAGCAGTTTTTCCAACCCTTTGTCCAAAATTCACCTCTCTGTAGTTAATTATTTGATTACTTTTTAAATGCAGATGTTCATACTGGGCCAAATTTGAAATAGAGCACTTAAGCCATATTATGAAATACTGAAGGGATGTTGAGGATCTCATAATTTTTGGAATAGATAGCATAAAATTGAATAGCCACGGTGCTGTAGTTGTCCTGTAACCAATATTCCAGTCATACTTCATTGCTGGAATGGCATTTAAATTACAAACTTACTTTTCTTAGTACTTTTAAGAATTTTCTTATCAGTCAGTACTTTTGACTGCGTTGAACTTTCCACTGAGAGTCCTATCTGTTAAGGTAGTTCAAGCTAAAACATCATTTGTTATGCTGTTTATGTCTGCAAAATGCAAATGATCATGAATTTCCTAGTGCATTTAGTAGCTCTCTGCATGGCTGGTGGTATAAAGTTAACTTAATGGCAAGTTTTGGCATTAATACCTGTGTGTACTAAGAACTACAACTGCATGCAGCTCCATACTGTAATGGGAACTTAGAGTCATAAACTTACATTATTTTAATTGGGAAGTTCCAAAATGACGAGGCTCGAGCATTGACTTCTTAACTGGAAATGGTTATTCTTATGAAAGAAAACTGAAAAATCACTGTGAAGTTTATGTTGAACATTCTAGGTTCTTGCATATGTTTGATAACTTGGAAAAAAAACAAGCGGAAAGTTACTAATTTTATTAAATTGAAAGTAATTGTTTTCGTTGATAAAAGGTGCTTATTTTCTGATGTGGAATCAGGCTCCTTAATGAACAGAAAGCTGTGCAGAAGCTCTTGTAGAAGAAGACTGGATTACAGCTCTGAAGTGTGTGTATGCACCCATACCTACATAGGCAGAGTTTTGGTTATTCTTGATACGACTTACTTGAAATATTTACCATATTCTATCCAATTATGTGAACTGCAGTCCATTTAAAAACAGCTTCCTCTTTCTGCAGGATGTTTTTTATTGCTTTATGAGCTTGCTGATGTTTTGTTGTTTGTTTGTTGGTGTGTTGTTTGGGGTTTTTTTGTTCCTACAGTCAATTGCATTCTTTAAATAAGAAAGAAAATGCCAATGTGCTTACAGCAGGAGTAGAATCTCTTCAAAATGTTAGCACAAGGAAATTCCCTCTTCATTTTCTTAAATATTTTATTTTTGTTCTCCTGCTCTGTTCACTGAAGATCGTAAATTTTAATGTTATTTTAATCTTTTACAAACTACAGATCTTTCTTTGGCTACACCCCCCCACCCCCCCGTAAAAAAATCAACCAACAAACCAAAAAAAAACCACCAAAAAAACCCCAAACCAACAACAATAAAAACCAAACAAACCCCCCCAAAGCCCAACAAATCAAAAGGCTTAATGATGAGGACACTGCTCTTTCAACTCTAATTATGTATCTGACTTAAGAATGGAACAGACTTTCTCAGCAGCTTTCCGAAGCTATTTCATTTTCTGGACTTCTTTTGTGTCCAGGTTTTATATTTTATATAATTTTGTATCTAGTCTTTGGTCTTCTGTGTAGTAAGGATGGAGAATGTATGGTATTTTAGACTTTGTGTATCATTTTGTATGGCTTCAGTGGCAGCACTTCTCCCCAGCTGAAGTTGGTTGGTTTTGCAAAGTCATCAATGTGCAACATAAATATAACCGTTGTTACTTTAAGCCTCTCAAACATCGTCTGTTTCAGTAACTCTCTGCAGGGAGCAATTGTCACAAAATGGCCTGATTTCCCAGTACAACTTGCAAAATAAGTGAGGTATGAGGCCGGAAAGCCTCCAGGCAAGAAGAAATTGTCGTTGTTGGCTAAACTCATCTATCGTATGTACAAGGACTCAGGCAACAACCTTGATTACTCTTAAGCTGATTTTTTGTTTTATTTTATTTTATTTTTAAAGTCTGAATGGCCTTAGTGTTCTGAGAGTTCCTTTATATTTAACACAGAGTCAAGGAGTCAATAAAATACCTTCTAGACAGCAGAACCAGAAGAATTTCCACAGGACTTTTTATTGCATTACTTGCTTCATTTCCTCTTCTCCTCCTCCATATAATGCCTAATGCCTACCACATAGAAAAGAACGCAGAATAGCAAACTTCTTCCCTTTCTCAATATGTTAATATTTTACCTTTCTTAATTTGTAATTTTAAAAAGTCTATTTGGTTGAGAGTTAGGAGGTAAGAGTTAAGAAAACCCGTGGACTGCTTTGCTTTAATGCCAAGTGTTTGCTACAAAGCGGTTGTAAGGATCTCTGAAACACAGCTCCTTTTCCTTTCGAAATTTGGAGAAGGTATTCTATGAGCTGCTTGGTTAATTGTCACGTGCTTGTGTAATAGGTTTTTTTGGTTCTGTGTAAAGGTCTGATGTTTCTCCTTTGTTCATTGAGACAAACTGCTTAATAAAAGTAACTTAATCTAAATGCAGTAATCACTGTAAGAAAGATGAGTTTATCTTTTTCTTGAAGCCAAAACGTGGTGTGTAAATCTCTGCATCTCTCCCTTTGGCTGGTGAGATTGGGTCCTACATCATACTGTGGATACAATAACTATGTATCCAGACTTCAGTATCAAATCTTGAATATTCTTTAAGTAAGAGTAGTTGGTGTCAGTTGGTGTGTTGCCTCATATGGAAGCCTCATAATACAGTTGTGTAACAATTGTTTTGATTTTAGACTGTTTAGTTTACTTGCTTGCAGATAAAAATAATCATCCTGTCTTCTAACTGGCTGTCATGTTTTTATTTTTCCCTGTCACTGGTGTAGCAGTTTGGTGGTTGGGGTTTAGGTGTTTTGGTTTGGGGTTTCTTTTGGGTACTAGGATTTAATTATTTTTTTTATTGAGAGAATATTATCATGACGATATTAGCCCAGAGCATTCTTAATTGCAACTGGAGTACAGTATCTTTTGCTTTCCGTTACTATGTGTCTATTTATTATTATTATTTACTTTTTATTATTATTTATTATTATAAAAATTAGTTCTCTCCAAAAAGAGTTACAAATTCTGTTTGTTATTAAGCTGCAATATATATCCCTCCACAGAACATGCAAGCAAGCAAAATGTATGGGCTGAATTGCTCCCTGCATAAATGGGCAATAAAGGTGACTTTGCAGGGCCCTTGCTTCATTTGTTTACAAAAGTTTGAAGGCATTTACCTGTCGGGGAAAAAAGACTCACACTGAGGAGTTTTGGACAGAGCCAGGATTGTTGCCTTTGTAATCCAAAGACATTTATTGTTAATGTTGTAACGTGGGAGATGTACGTAGCTAGCAGGAGAGGTTTAAAAATAGGATTGTCAACCTTCTAATGTGTCCTTACTTTCAAGCTTTCAACATCTGACCTAAGTATGCTGTGAATCAAATGAAAATCAAATTATAGCGGCGTAACTATTGTCTCACGGCCTGATATACTGCAAGGAAACAAAGTAAAGGAGAAATAAAATTTCTTTTTATTGCAGTTAAGTCAGCATTTGAAGGACAGTGCTTCCAGTTGACTGAAAGTAGTGGAGACTGGAAGAATATTTCTGTAGACAAATTCAATATGTTGAGACGTTTAAGTGTAATGAAATTTGAGATAAAGTTCTGTGATTTTTATTGATGAAATACTTAGCTTGGTACAGGAATTCAATATTATTGTGGGATGTTTGCACTGCTATATAAAACATTCTGAATATTTGAAAGCATGATTTATAAGGAAAAGTGTTTTGTTTAACAGATTGGCTTTTTTAATATGCAGTGAAAGTATGTTAGGAATTAGCTTCTGGCTTCTTTATTAATTACTGCATTGGAAACTGTAACCACCAAATTATGGTCTAAATTTTCATGAAAATTAGAGCTACTTGTCCAATTCCTTATGCTTTATAGTGACTATCAAAGTATTACATGTGAACTACAAAACTTGATGCCCCCAAGGGAAACTTATAAGAATATTTAATGGCAAACCAAGAGATTTCATTGAATACTTTGCAGTTCAGAAGCTGAAAGAGGACTTATATTTGATCCAGATGGTAATAATAGGTGCAGCAAAATCTTGAGATGACTTATTTTTTAAAGGTGATTCATAAATAAGTTCTCTGAAGTTTCTGGTTTGGTCTCTAACCCACTGAGCTGGAGGAGAGGCAGAAAATCTCTTGGAGTAGCCGTTTTAATTGACTAAGGTTTAGAGTTAATAGTTACTGTTTTTATTTTGTGTATGTAAGTTCATGTATTCTTTGCTTCATTTTCTCTGTGGACATACAAAAGAAAGGGTGAAAGAACTCTACCTTTAGGGTTTTTCAGACTGAGGACAGGAAAATGGGGGCTCATAAGGTCAGTAGGCAGTTTAAAACCCTTCTGTGTGGTTGTCAGTTGCATTGAGATGTGGGGTCTGAGAGTGCTCATGATGACAGCTTGAAATCTTTTTGCTAATTAACTGGTGTTTCCAAGATATGGAAGTTTCTAGACCATCACTGATGATAAATACCATCAGTCTATGGTTGAGCATATACGTAAGACTTATCAGTATGATCCCAAACTACTCTCATTTCAAAAGTACTGTAGAAGAAGCTTTGAGCAAATATTATCTCATTGCATTTAAAATCAGTTATAGGCTATAAAAGAAGTTAATAGAATCATCATAGAATCACAGAATAGCTTGGGTTGGAAGGGACCTTTAAAGGTCATCTAGTCCAACCTCCCCCTGCAATGAGCAAAGACATCTTCAACTAGATCAGGTCGCTCAGAGTCCCATCCAACCTGACCTTGAATGTTTCCAGGGATGGAGCATCTACTACATCTCTGGGCAACCTGTTCCAGTGTTTCACCACACTTATCATAAAATTGTCTTCTTTCTATCTTGTCTAAATCTGCCCTCTTTTGGTTTAAAGACATTACACCTAGTCCTATTGCAACAGGCCATGATAAAAGGTTTGTCCCCATCTTTCCTATAAGCCTCCTTCAGGTACTGCAAGGCTGCTATAAGGTCTCCCCGGCGACTTTTCTTCTCCAGGCTGAACAACCTCAACTGTCTCAGCCTGTCTTCATAGCAGAGGTGCTCCAGCCCTCTCATCATTTTTGTGGCCCTTCTCTGGACTTGCTCCAACAGGTCCAGGTCCTCTTATGTTGGGGGCTCCACAGCTGGATGCAGTACTCCAGCTGGGGTCTCACGAGAGCAGAGCAGAGGGGGAGAATCACCTCCCTCAACCTGATGGCCATGCTTCTGTTGATGCAGCCCAGGATATGGTTGGATTTCTGGGCTGCAAGTGCACATTGTCAGGTCATGTTGAGCTTTACATCAACCAACACCCCCAAGTCCTTCTCCTCAGGGTTGTTCTCAATCCCTTCATCCCCCAGCCTGTATTGATACTGGGGGTTGCCCTGACCCATGTGCAGGACCCTTCACTTGGCAATGCTGAACCTCATGAGGTTCACATGAGCCCACTTCTTGAGCTTGTCCAGGTCCCTCTGGATGGCATTCCGTCCCTCTGGCATGTCAACCATCCCACTCAGTTTGGTGGTGTTGACAGACTGCTGGCAGACTGACAGATGTGCTCAATCCCACTGTCTATATCGCTGACCAAGATTAGGACCAAGCATTGGTCCTAATACTGACCCCTGAGGAACACCACTTATCACTGGTCTCCACTTGGACATTTAGCTGTTGACCACTACCCTCTGGATGCGACCATCCAACCAATTCTTCATCCATTAAAGAGACCACCCATCAAATTCATATCTCTCCAATTAAGAGAGAAGGATGTTGTGGGGGACTGTGTTGGAGGCCTCACAGAAGTCCCGACAGATGATATCTGTAGCTCTTTCCTTGTCCACTGATGTAGTCAGTCCATCATAGAAGGCCATGGGATTGGTCAGGCAGGACTTGTCCTTGGTGAAACTGTGCTGGCTGCCTTGAATTGCCTCCCTGTCCTCCACATGCCTTAGCATAGTTGCTAGGAGGATCTGTTCCATGATCTTCCCAGACACAGAGGTGAGGCTGACAGGTTGGTAGATCCTGGGGTCCTCCTTTCTATCCTGTTAAAAAATGGGTGTAATGTTTTCCTTTTCCCAGTTATGGTGGACTTCACCTGACTGCCGTGACTTTTTATATATCAATTTTTCAAATTACAGTGGAAGGTACTTTAGTCCTCAAAGTTGTGCAGAAAACCTTTTAAAAAGGTGGGTGAATTGGATTCAAGTCAGAATTGAAAACCTGCCTGCAGATGGAAATGCAAGACATTCAATTTAAATATGGAACTGGTTGCACATAGAGGCTATAGAGTCCCTGTGGACTTTGGAGATATTCAAAATCTGACCGGAAATGGTCCTGAGCAACCTGGTGTAGATGACCCTGCTTTGAGCAGAGGATTGGGTTGGACAATCTCCAGACCTCCTTTCCAACCTCAAATTTATCATTCTGTGAACCCAAGGTCCACCCAGACTCGACCATAAAGCTTCATTCATCAGTCCAAAAGCAATTCTGCAAGATCTTTATTCCAATTTGAAAGTGAGCTTGAGGCTGTATTTGAAATTTACATGAGTTCAGGCCTTTGACAGTTTTCTATCAAAATGCATTAATGCATCGAAGTACATTAATACATTAATATAGATGTTTTTAATTCTCCTAAACTATAATTGATACTGATGGCAAGTCTTAAACATACTAATTTGACACTATGTTTTTGCTCTGGATTTGTTTTAAATCCTCAAACCGAGCAAAAAACCTAATTAATACATGGAAGGTATGCAAGCTTAACCAACTTGGTAATTTTCCTGATTTTTCATAGTTATGAAATAAATAAAATTAAGAAATCTTTCTATATCTAGAAACAGGACTCACAAAATACTTTAAGGGAAAACATTCACCCTAAAATACCCAAACTGAAGTTCTCTTTTGGAAGAGCAGAAAATGAGGGACATTAATTTAATTTTTTTTTGCTTTCCAAGTACTGTGCAGGTGAACTCATTAATGTATTTGCAGTAACAGCTTTATTTTAAGTTAAATAGAAGTTATCTTGCAAGTGGAAGTTAATGAACAAACATTTTATTAGGATTAAGCCTCTGATTCTTTCCCTTCAGTTAGTACAAAAAAGGTAAACCTTTGACAATCATCTCCTAGTTTGTTGCTATGATTTAATAAGGAGAAAAATGGGTATTTAACTTAGGCAGGATGAAGAGGCAAATGGTTAGCTTAGCAAATACCTTTTGGATATGAAGTACTATATGAAATATTCCATCTCTGTTTTAATGATGGGTTATTATAATGAAAAAGAAATTTGTCAGCTAACTGGCCACACAGATGGTGTTCCCAGGTGATAGTTTTGCTTCAGATTCAGAGAAACAAGGCATTCTGCAATTCAGTGTTGTGTCCCACAGAATTAGTGACTACTGACAAAGAAAGGTTTTGAAAAAGAATAATGAAATATGGAGGGCTTACTGTAAAACCTAGAACTGTTCTTTTCCATGACACTTTCAGCAAGTTCAGTCATGGACAAACAGATGAGCTTTTGCAGCTTACCAAAAAATGATAAAGAGAAATCAATTAGGCCTTTAAATGGATCCAAAGAGTGATTTAATGTTTCCACGAAGGCGTGTTTTCAGAAACTGAGAATGAGGTATCAAGCTATTTTTTTCTGAATGGGAAATGCTCATTTCCTGTCAAGATACCACAGTTTCAGAAACATTTCACTTGAGTAATGTGTAATATTCTTTATTTCTTTAGCCTTGAGAGGAGGACATGTCTGAGATCAAAATTTTGTCTGATCAGATTATCATATTATCCATAAACTTTGTGATAGATGCATTTTACCTTCCAAGGATATGACTTCTTCTCAGAAGGCAAATCCACATACTTACACGTGCTAGCATGTTGAACCTAACTTCGGTCAGGATGTTGCCAAAAAGATGGAGTCAGGTTTTCTTGAAGTAGTTCTCGTTTGTCAGGACTTCATATTTCATGTGCAGTGGTAAGAACGAGGTGAGATAAAAGCTAGCCATGCAAAACTGGAGCATCAGCCAGCCACAATTTTAGCTGTTGGATGTCTAAGCTCCTGATAGAGTTAGGATTAAATAGGGCTTACATGATGCATCTGTTCTGCTTGACCAGCCTTTGGAAGTCCATTATCTAGTCAGTGTGCTTGATGAGAGTGCTCTTCTGGATGCGTCTACTGTGTTGATAAAAAAAGTCTCGAGGATTTGCAGAACTCGGTTGGTACAAGGCTCTGACCAACACAAACATTACTGTGGTGGTGATATCTAAATGTGAGGATTTCACTCATCTTTTATAATGAAAGGAACTACAAAAGGTTTGCAAGTGAGAGCTAAATTTCTCAATTTGCTGGTTCCTGCTTCCTGTCTGTGAGTGTCTGTCTGTGTCTGTCTGGGTCTGTGAGTGTCTATGAGAGTCTGGGTCTGTGAGTGTCTGTGAGTCTGTGAGTGTCTGTCTATGAGAGTCTGTGAGTGTCTGTGAGTCTGTGAGTGTCTGTCTGTGAGTGTCTGTGAGTGTCTATGAGTGTCTGTGAGTGTCTGTGTGAGTCTGTGAGTGCCTGTGAGAGTCTGTGAGAGTCTGAGTCTGTGAGTGAGTCTGTGAGAGTCTGTGTCTGTGAGTCTGTGAGTGTCTGTGAGTGTGAGTGTCTGTCTGTGAGAGTCTGTGAGTGTCTGTGAGTAATAGAGTGTCTGTCTGTGAGTGTCTGTCTGAGTCTGAGTATCTGTCTGTGAGTGTCTGAGTCTGTGAGTGTCTGTGAGTGTCTGTGAGAGTCAGGAAAGTACATGTCACAGCAGACCCAACTTCACTACTAGCTCCAAAAAGAAAAGGAGAAAGGTCATAGTTGTGGGTGACTCTCTGCTGAGGGGGGCAGAGGGACCAATATGCCGCCCTGACCCTCTACACAAGGAAGTCTGTTGCCTCCCTGGGGCACGGGTCAGGGATGTGATGAACAAACTCCCAGACCTAGTAAACCCCTCTGATTATTACCCCCTGTTAGTATTTCAGGTG
>JAOQGH010000077.1:40789693-40847525 GCA_025769975.1 Gallinago jamesoni | reverse complement strand
AGAGTAGAGGGGCAGAATCACCTCCCATGACCTGCTGGCCACACTTCTCTTGATGCAGCCCAGGATGTGGTTGGCTTGAGCTAGTGCCTGAGCTCAAGTGATCAGTATAACACAAATGATAATGATGCCAACCTCCACTCTTGTTTTTGCATACCCAGCAGAAGTAACCACAGTCTATTTGCAGGTAGTTTCAAGCATTTCTCAAGAAACTTTCTCTTGTTTGCTGAAGAAGGCATTAAAGTGCAGGACGATGTGGTTGAAGTGATGGTAATTCCATGTATTACATTGCAGTTTTTGAACTATGTACTTGTCTGGAGTCACTACTATTCAGTTCAGGATAAATCTCTGTCAAGAACATGCTTTCAGCTTGAGTTCTAATATCTGTAGGCTCTAAGTTTTAACATTTTAACACCCCAACAATTCATACGAGAAATGAACCACACGCTACTTTTTTACCGAAGTTAACACATTTTTAAATGATCATAACTGACTTGCACTTTTCATATCTATGTAGTTGTTCACACTACTGCAGAAGCAAAAGCAGCATTCACCCAAATGCATGATATGTATCAAAGCTCTTCTAATTATTGTAGACAGCTAAACCACAATGTAAAGACATTACCCTACGAACAGTTGGCCTCTCGTGTTTTGTTTCCTTCCTTGTGTAAAGCATATTACAGAGTTGGCAGTTCTGTAGGGTCTGAACTTGATCTTAACGAGAGGAGAAACAGTAACACTTTTAATGAAGGGCTCATATCAGTCATGACAACAAAATGTGCAGATGTTCTTTATTAAGAGCAAAGTCATTAAATTGTTTTTCTTGTATCAAGTATGAGGAAAAAAACCTGCTGTACTTTAAGCCTTTTCAATACCATGTTATCAATAGCTGAAGTCAGTTATTTTGGTATATGGGCTATTTAGCAGATGTGAGATGAGTGATGTATCTCCCTAAAGATATTGTTGACATGCTTGTGAACTATAAAGGAGACTTGGTGGCATACCTGTTGTCTGTTACACCTGTACTAATTGCTCAGGAGAAATACCTTGCCGCTTAAGATTTAAAGAAATGATGCTTGATGATCAAGAGAGGTCTGTTTCCTGAGTAGATGGGCATAGATCTACTTTCTGTGGGATATGGTGTAAAGAAACTATCTGAGGAGAGAGTGCAATTAATCTCATTCCTCAAAAACCAGTGACATGAGAGTATCCTTAGCAGAAGTGGCCGTGCTGTTGGGGCTTTGTCTGGAAAACTGGCTGTCACATGTACTGCGCGGGAACAAGGGCCAGAATCGGCTAGCTGAATGCTCTTAGAAACCAGCAAACCCAGAAACTCAGGCTGCCATCTAGTGTTTCCGAAACCTGACAGGCAAACTGGTTGTCTTGTAAGCACGAAGTCTGAATGAATCAAAATACAGAGGTCCAAAAAAATGAGGAAAATGGAGCATGAAGAAACTTTGGGAGTGTGTGACAGTATATTTTCATTATATGAGATTAATATGGTTTTATTTCACAGTAGCTTTAGAAGCAATTTGTTCAGTTAGTTACCTGCTTCATTACTGAATTGGCAACTGATTTTCAATTGGCAACAGCACACAAGCCTTTTTCTCTCCCCTTGGTGCCATTCCAGTGCCCATCTGTGTGGCTTGGGAGTCCTTACAGTGCTTATCTTCGCAGGGGCATTTCTAGGCAGAGCTTAGTTTCTGTAGGTACCTTTCCCCCCTCCTTGCCAATACCTTTTTGTAGAGCACCAGATAGTGTAGCAGTTCAGGTTTGTTTCGAGAACAGAGCCTCCTCAAGAGGGAGACTATTCAACATACTAAGATCTCCATTCAGAGTCAGCTAAATGTTAGGAATTTGGGCTGGACACATTTATCAATGATTTTGGAAAGTTACAGTTTGACTTGGGTTAATGGAAGTATTCATATGAGCAGATATTTACTTTACAAGCAACTATAAATCCTTGAGTGGCTGTTATCTTCTTAGAAAAAGTCTGGTTTAGTTTTATAAACATGCATTTTCTTTTATACACTGGAAAAAAAGACCACCACTGTTTGCTCTTCCCTAGAGTGAAATCATTTGGATGATTTGCAATACAGGATTTTAAATTCATCTCCCTATTTCAGAAGTTATGATTTGCGTGGTGGGACCATTAACATACATTTTGGTGTTAAGAAGCAAAACGAAGATATGAACTGTGAAAAATATCAATATTTCAGTATTTTAGATTGTACTTTCTCTGAGAAAAAATCCAAGATTATGGAATTCACTGTGAAAGAAAATAGACTGAGCTGCTATGGAAGTGCATGCCTTGCAGACTGACTCCAGAGCGTTTCATTGGTACGCACTAAGGAACTTGGTGGGCAAGCTAGGAAGAAACAACAAAAAATCTACCAAGGATTTTTCTGGATTTCATCAGAACTTTACAAAATTGAGGTTGCTTGATGTTTAGATTCTGAGAAGCTGGGAGAAAATTAAAAAGTATAGTTTTCTCTGCAGATGTGAGGATTCATTCTTGAAGGAGAGGCTTTTTCTTTCCTTTCAATACTTAGCTCTTGGCACATGTAGAATAGTTTATCATAATTCCTCTCGGTAGCTGTGTTGGTAGCACTAGGGGAATTGCTTATTATGCGCATGATATTCATCTTGCTGCTGCCTCTTCCTTATCTCTGCTTTGTCTTTTGTGTCTTTTCATAATCCTAAACTGAGAGCTCTTGAGGCAGATACTTTGTTAGTTGATTGCAAACTGGACAACCTGGTCCTGATTCGGCTATCAATAGCCTGCCACAGAGAAACAAAAAAGCAGATGTGGCAACTTGAGCTAGTTTGTGTTTGAACAGTACTTGATTACAGATGATACCTTCTTTAGTAGTAGCGTCTTTCCTTTTGCACTTGTTCTGCCTGAGAAATACGTAATATGTAACTTTTTAACTATTAGGTAACCATTTCACAATGTAATACCAAGGCAAATTGCAAAGACTGCATGAATCTAAGCTGCTTGGTTGAATTCCTGTGTCTTTGAACTAGCAAATAGTAGCAATCTTTCTGGCCAGATAATTTAATAAGTAATGGTTTAGATAATGTAAACGTGTGTATTAGCAGCACTAAAATTTATAGGCAGATTTAGCTTTGGGACCATGAGGTTCTGGAAACTTATTACCATACTTCATAATAGCTATCACTAATGCTATATACCAAAATAGAGTCCTAAGAGGAGAGGTAAGCCTTGCATGGGGGAAAGCTGCAATTATGTTTCATGAAAGGTTTCCGTGTTTGAGAATTGGTACCAACTCGGGGGAGCTCCTGGTAATGTGGCTTAAGGACCTGCTGAACTGTATTGATGTTCTGCTCCAAATGGTTGTTGTAATGAAGACTTGCCTGGTATCTGTAGATTAGACACAAAAAATAGGGTCATACCAGGCTTAGGATACGGCATGCCCTGAGAGGTAATTTTTGGATTTGGAGGAAGAATGGGCTAGATAATCACCCTAATTTCAGCTGAGGTAAAGGAACATATTTGGAGCTTAGCTTATTGCTTTGGTATTCTCTCTATTGGACCACATGAAAACACAATTTCTGAACCTTCCAACAGTATGTGTTTGTGTATATGCTTTGTGCCTACTTCCATAACATATCAGGATAATGTTTTCTGTGCTTTTGTGGTGAAAATCTCATCTCTATTTAACAAGCTTCCCTGCTGATTCCTGTTGGTCTGGAAATCAGATAACAAGTTGGGTGAAAAACTGAATATTGTTACTTAAAATGAAAGGGTGGTAAAAGAAGAAGAAAATTCCTCATATAGTAAAAAATATGTTACATTGTCTTAGGTTATGTGTAGCAGATAGTGAAGTACTGTGTGATAGAATTCACAGTAAATCGTGCAGAAGCATCTTCCTGCTTTTGTGATGAAACATCACAAAATGGGGTAAGGAATTAAAGGAATGGTTAGCCTCAGAATAACATTCTCATTTGCTGTTGTGGCCATGATTCAATTGACATAAGTTGTATGGATTTGTCATTGTAAAATATTTCATTTGTACACCTTTCCTTACCTGATCACGAGGTTTAATCTATTCACTGTTAGAATACCCTAACAATTTTTCCATTAACTGCATTTAATCCTTTCAGTCAGAGGGAGGGAGGAATAACACTGTTATTGTCCTTGCTTCAGCCGGGATAGAATTTTCTTTCTAATAGGTGCCGTGTTTTGTGTTTGGCATGAGAAGAATGTTGAGGAATGTTACTAATAGATTGTTCTAGTTGTTGCTAGGTAATGTTTATATTAGTCAGGGACTTTTTCAGCTTCCCATAGAAGCTGAGAGGGAGCATTGACAGGACAAACTGGCCAGGGGGATATTCAATACCACAGATGTCATGCTCAGTATATATAACTGGGGGCTGGCTACGGAGCAGGGATCAGCAATCCCTGCTTGGGATGGGCTGGACAACCAATTCATGGAGTCCTTTTCTCCCTCGTCTCTCTACCCTCCTGGGGGAGTGAGTGGCTGCACAGTCCTAGTTGCTGGCTGGGGTTACACAGCAACAGTCATTGAAGGAGTGTACCTGGTTTCATATTAAAATTGCTTGAGAAGACTTTAGTTCCACTTCCAATCTCTAGAGCTTTGGGGAAAGGAGTAAGACTGGGTCTTGAGCACTTCACCATCAGCAAAGGAAGAGTTGGTATGTGGACTGCTACAGGAGCTTGACACCTACAAATTGATGGGCTCTGACAATATCCACCTGAGGGTGTTGGAAGCTGGCTGACGTTGTTGTGATGCCACTCTCCATGATCTTGAAGAAGTCATGGAGACCACGAGACAACACAGAGATAAAGAAGTCATTGTCCCTCTCTACTCAGTGCTTGTCAGGCCACACCTGGAATACTGTGTTCAGTTTTGGTCTCCGCTATACAAAAAATAAGTGGTCAGGCTGGAGAGGGTCCAGAGAAGGGCCACAAAGATGATCAAAGGACTGGGAAGCCTGCCCTATGAGGAAAGGCTAAGAGAAGTGGGTTTGTTCAGCCTTGAGGAAAGAAGGCTGCGAGGAGACCTTACCACCACATTCTAGTATTTAAAGGGTGTCTGCAAAGAAGATGGAGACTTCCTTTTTAGAAGGAGTTACATGGAAAAGATGAGGGGGAGTGGGTGCAAGTCACTCCACAGGGGAGGTTCTGATTGGACACAAAAGGAAAATGTTTCACAATGAAAACAATCAGCCATTGGAATAATCTCTCCAGGGTAGTGGTGGATTCCCCCTCACTGGGCACTTTTAAGTTTTAGGTGGACACGGTGCTGGGCCAGCTTGCCTAGACTGTGCTTTTGTAAGAAAGTTTGGACTAGATGATTGCTGAGGTCCCTTCCAACCTGGTATTTGATGATTCTGTGAACCATCCCTGCAGAGAATCTTAGTTTGTCCTGCCTGGAAAATGGCACAGCATAGTTCAGTGCCTCTGTTAAAGGTCAGTGCCTCAGTCTCTTCGTACATACTTGTACATTAAATTACCATTCACTACTATGAGATGTCTTACGAGGGTATAAATCCCAATTTCTAATTTTCTACTTTAAGTTCACAGCCACAGGTCAAGGATCCAGTTGAAATATTGACTGTAGCAAAATTAATATAGCCTTTCACTGAAGATGGCTGACTAGCAGAGATGTTTCTTTGTGAAACCTCAACACCTGCAGTCTTCAGTTAATTGGAAACTAGTGAAAATAGGAGCATGTGGAAGGGCATAAGTGTTATGTGTGGTTAACTGATGTGTTCTGCAGCAATACTAAATAACACACTCATTCTCATCTTTAACTTTTGGGTATGTGGCCTTAACACTTCAAGCCAATGTCTCATGGAGAGTTGCAGTCAGTGACTAATGTGCACGATGCTTTATCAATAAGAAGTGGATTGGCTTTTTATTCTCCTGATTTGTTTGGAGTTTTTCCTCCCATTTTTTTTAAAGTTTATAATAAAAAGATCTAATTTTCCTGAAAGTTTTTTTCAGGAAAGTGATATATAAAACAGCATATATTTTAATAAAAGATCTTCCTGGCTGGAAACATAAAAAGCACGGATATTTTCACTGAGTTTCTTGAAGAAGACTAATCACTAGTACTAGATATTCTTCAATGACATATAAACTTTCATTTACCTGTTTTTCTTCGCTTAGGAATAAGAAATCTTTTTCTTAAGTATGACTACTTTATTTACAGTTTTCCACTGATCCATAGTTCCTTTCTGTTCTAAAGCTATGGTAGGACAGAGAGAATGCATTCTTCATGTTTGCACTTTTTTTTATTTTCTTTTCTAATTCACTAGAAAACTAGACACAGACATAAAATCATACCTCTCAAACAATTTGACTACTGCATTGTATTTCTCTTACATATACTCCTAATGTCGATAATTTAATCTCCAGTTTTGAAGAGTGTGAAGGATGTGTTGATGGTTACAGCTACAAGCATTGCAGGTCAGATTTAGATCTCTTATGACCCAGAGCTTGTAGGATCATACTTACTGAAATCAGGATTTTGATGATCAATGAAGAAAGGGATTGTTCTCTTAGATTTAATACTATATTTTGTACAAACAGAGATTTGTAATTCAAGTGACTTTGTACACAGAGACCAAAAGAAAGGAATATAGTTTCCATTCCTGATTTGAAAAATGGAGATGCCAGAGTTGTTGTGTTCATTCCATGTGTAGCCATTACTGTATTGAACTGGGCTGCAGGGCTCGACAGTGGAGAGACTAAGCACACAGTTCATAATTTAAGGTTACAGGAGACATCACAGAAAGCAGTACCTGCTCAGTGACTTAGAGGAACAGTCTGTTTACCTCTCTGTTGTACCTGACCTTGCTTCTACAGTGGGAACTTTCAAACATTTCTAAAAGTGTTTCTTTTGTATTTGCATGTGACACCAAATAATCTGTTAATTCTCCAAAACAATTGTGAGTTTTAAATTAGAAGTCTTGAGCTCAATCCACAGGTATTTTTTTAACTAGTGTTCTGCATTTTGTTTAATAAGGACTTCAGCCCCAGAAATGGGATTAGAGCAGGTCTATGGCTGTGAGGGCTTTCTAGAGACCTTTTGCTTGGGGCTACACACTGTCCACTTAATAGCGAGTGAGGATGAGGGGTTGCGCTATTCAGGAAAAGAAGGGAAGAAATGTTGTGTTGGTACTGAATTTTGATGGGTGAAGATGCATACCTCAGTTTTATGAAAGCGAAGAGCTGAAAATGAGTTGATGGGTGAACTCGTTCCTGCATGAGTAGTCACTACTCATTCCGGGATAGTTCTTTGGCAATTACTTCAGTTGATACTTTGGCACTTGACCAGTGGTTGTTGGTCCATACTTAGAAGTTGCCTTATACTAGCATGCTCTCCTGCTCTGAGTCTAACTGGTTTTGTGGTTATTAAGTCCCATTGCAATATTTACTTGCCTATGTCTGCCAAACACATTTTTTTCCACTGCGGGGAAGAGAGCGTGGGTGGGATTTGCTAATCTGAATGAATAGTTAAGCCTTCTAGTTTAAGCTATTCTTTGATGTGTAATGACATGATTTTGTTTTGACAGATGAATGTTGTTTCTGTAGATCTGCAGTGACATTGTTGCATTTTGACTTTGTGCTGTCAACTTGGTACATTTATCCTGACACTGTTGTATTTCATCTCGATACCATATTCTTGATTTGACACTGCAATGCCACCTCCATAAATTTATATTGACGTTCTTAACTCATTTTCTTGGTATTTTTCAAAGTGAATGAAAGCCTGACACAGAATTGGGAGCAATCTAAAGGCAAAACTGTAGAGATGTATCATAGAGGAATGAAAAGGGCAGAGATGGTGCTCAGTGGGGAGGAACTAGGTGTGCAAGATGCATGGATGGCGCTTACAAGGAGCAACATGACATTCTGGTAGGGGCCCGTGTTAGAGAAATAAATGTATTCTGCGGCGTGTTGTCACTATAGCCTTAACATTTTCAGCTCCTTTGCAAAGACTCTAAATGAAATTTGAATGGTTGTGCCATAGAACATGCTCTGTTCTCATATACTGTCACCATTCAGGCTCACATACTCATTGTATTAGCACTGCATGATTGCTGTTACGGGAGCAATTGTTTCCCCTTGATATCATTACTGACTTTGAGCTTCACATCAATATCCAGGTTTCAGCATGGGATAGCTGAACAGGCAGACAATGCCATTTTTCTTCTTTTGGGTTTCTTAGTGGCTGTCTACTGGGACAGTCTACCTGCTGTTCAGGTAAGGCAGAAAGCAACAGTTTTGAATGTGTGCAAAAAGGCATCATTGTGATTTTTATGGGAATATTTACTATAGGGTGTGTATGCCCTTCAATATATCCACTCTCTCTTCTGCTCAGTGCGTCCTGGCTAAGTTATGGGCATGGTGTGTGTAGCTCTGGAGATGCCTGCTCATTGTAAGGCTGCAGAAGACTGATTTGAATATCTCATCTCTCCCATGTATTTTGAAATTTCCTGTGTGATTTATGAAGTGCCTTCAGATTCCCAGCACCAGTAGTGGCAGTTGAACAGAAAGCATATATGCTGTTTTATTATTATCAGTGTTTAGAAAGACTTAGGTTAATAAGAAGATAATGTTTTTAACTCTGTATGTTTGGTGCACTATTGTCTCAAAAGTATTTCAAACTTTTTTGTAAAGTGTAGAAAAGTGGATATATTATTGACCTTAAAAGTGTTCAGTTAAAATAAATCTTTTAAGAAAAAAACGTTTTACTAATTTAGTGCCTTTGTTTTTTTTAATCAAATGTGTTGCCAAGCTATTTTTTCTCCAAATTTGAGCATGCTTAATCTAAATGTGAAAATAGAGGCAAAGGTAATGACACCCTTGTATCTCCATTTTGCCATCGTTATAAAATCCTGAATCCTACTCCAGATGATTAGTAAATAAGATGAAGTAATTTAGCTGAGAGAATTGACTAGCTACAGTGCATGAACTGTAATTGTGATATTAATGTCAAATAGAGTTAGTCATTTCCAGTTATATTCTGCTCTTGAGCATAAAGTACTTTTTCCCCTGAAACCCGTAAGAGCTACGTGCATGCAAGTAACTGGAACCTGGGTATTGAGGTCCTGGCGAAGAAAAGATATTTTGGCCTGTGAACTGGGAAAAAGAATATCCATACATTGCTCTTACCCTTCTCTACGAGAGGATTCCATACTATAAGTCATGAAGGACATTTCTGTTGCTGGAGGTCAAAGTCTGAGTGCGTAGAAGGAGAAACATTTGTCACCATTAAGACAGTGAAGCACTGGGACGGGTTGTCTAGAGAAGCTGTCAGTCTCTGTCCTTGGAAGTTTTCAAGACCCAACTGGATTAAATCTTGAGTAGTTAGATTGCAGATGTAGTAATGTCATAGGTCAAAGGCATTATAACTTTCTGAGATTTTTTTCCTTTTTCATTTGTACAAGTCACTAAAGGTCCTGTTTGTTGTTGATCTCCCTAACCCAATACAGTCATCAGTGAGGCTTTCCCTATGCACACTGACCAGCAAGTGCAGGCTGGAGAAAGTGTATGAGAAACTTCAAAAGTGTTAATTTACTGTGCAGTTTCTTTGTAATAAGGTCACTAATATGCATCGGGAAGCAACAGGTTAAATAGAGCATGAGATACCAGTGAGAATGGATTCATCTGATCCAGTGTTTTCTGATGTCTTTCTGGTATACCATGCTGGAAAGCTGCAGTTAAACTTTGACATCTAATTAATACTTTATGTTGCCTGTATTTCTTAAACCAGTTCAAATGTTTAAAGCAATCGGAAAAGGGGGGGGGGGGGGAAAGACCAGTTCATTTTTTTCATCAGAACTTTCTGGTCAAGAGTACAGAGCTCCCTGAAATTATGAAAGAGAAGTTGGAGGGGACAAGTTGGAGGGGAGCCAAATGTCATGATCTGTACAATTAAGGGGATATAGTTGTAATGTCTGCCAGAATCTGTGAGATCTCAGTGGACTTAAAAGTGAAGAGGGGCCAAAAGGTTCTTTACATTAGCTTAATATTTAGCATGGGTATTACAGTTTAGATTTTAAACTTTGCTGAAATGCTTTTTCAGTGTTTTGTTGCTGGTCTTCAACTTGCAGGAGGGTGGGCAAAATGAGAACCTAACACTAATAGTTATTTTTACTTTTTTTTTTTTTTCATTTGCAGACTTAAAATTGCCCAGCAATTTCTTGTTGTTATTCCAGTATACTTAATACAACTATTAATGGGAGTTTCTCCTTTCTACCTACCTGTCTCTTCTTTTAGGGCAGTGAGTTGTTTTATTGTGCAGCATTTTTGGCTTGCCACCTCATAATTCTTGTTTAGCTACTGGGCAACATATGTTGGTATTACACTTAAATGATTATATTTTGAAAGTGAAATCTTTGCAGCTGTCAAGTGATAGCCTAGCCCAAAAAATTCGGAGTGATCACCTCCATGTGGCTTTTGAATTGCTAAGTAGCGCTTTTACCAGCAGCACAACCTCAAAGACACCAGTTTTATTAAAACCACCCAATTGCCTTGAGTTCCAGTTTGAATTAGACTTAACTTGGAAGAAATTACTGGCCTGCTGTAAAGGTCTTTGGAACAAAAGAAGATGAGAAATTGATTATTTTCCAGCAGGCATTTAAACAAATTGCACTTTGTGTTTCAAGTGGTGAGGAATAAGCTGGGTTGCAGCCAGGCTGGGCTCATTCTGCTGCTAATAGTGCTTAGTGGCAGTGGAAGTGGAAAATTTAAAAGATCCCACAACCTTTTGGATGACTGTAAGTCAGGTTCCCTGTAGATGTTCTTTGTAATCGTTGTTTAGTGCAGAACTGCAGGAGAACTTGGTACAGAAGATACTAGTGTGGAAAAAGCGGATACTGCCAGATCTATAGGGAACCTTGTGGATACTGCTGTTGGCAGGCTGCCAAATGTGTCCACAGATGCTTCTAAAAACATATTTTTTTAAAAAAAATATTTTTTTGCTTTGGGGTGGCTATTGAAACATCTCCAAATGTATCACAGCTGTTGCACGGGGTTTGCATACCTGATACACACATACCTCCCAAAGAGCACCACTTTAGAGGTCACGAAGCCAAGGAGCACACCGTGTTTCAGATTTCCCAGAATTTCCATTCGTATAGTACTGTGTATTTAAAAGTAAATTTGTTTTTTTTACTGTTTACCATAAGATAGCATCTGAAATTGCCTGGCTTTATGCTGTACTTAAACCAGAAGACATCTGTAGTAACTGTTTGGTAATGATTATAAAACTTTGATTGCAAAGTTGCTTAGAATATATGAAGAATAAAACTGAATTTTTAAAGAGAGGTGAAGGGGAAAAAGGAGGGGGAAAAAAGAGTACAATGCAATATTAATTAACATAGAAATTTATTCAAATATAAATATGCAATTCTGTTACACATCATGCAATGATGAGAAATTTTGGACTACTTTGCTGAAAATTACTGGTAATGTTGTAGGCGCTAATTCCACAATCACATTTATGAGAACACTCCTCCCTTTTAAAGGCATTAGGACTTCACATTGGTGCAGTGTTTGTGGATTGTTTGGCCAGTAGCCGAGTCTCAGGACCCTGTTGTAGCATCGATTTTTAGCAGAACTGTCCAGTAATCAACAATAAAATCTGCTTTAAAAAAAAATTCTGACAGAGTCAGTAGCTGTTGCCAAATATTGTTAAACTGAGCTTTGGTATTTTGGCAAAACAATTCCCAAATCATTGAGATTGAGAAACCCAGAAGATTTTTCTATAAAGTCTGTGTTAGCTTTTAATTAGAATAATTGTAGTATGTTGTTTGATTTATTAATTTTGCAGCATCCCTGTGGTTTCACTGTATTTATTTGCAAATCTCTAGTGTGTGTTTGGGCACAGGAGGGAAAGGCTCAGTTATCTGTCTCATTTTTAGTAAGAGGTGGAAGCAATTTGATCTGAACGTGCTTGATGACTTAGTACCCCGAAGTATTATGGAATTACCCCTCTTTGATAGTGATACATTATAACTTTTTCCTCATGCAGTTTAAATGTGATGGGAGTTTGTTTGCCACATATAAAGAGGAAAACTGAGTCTGCAACAATAAATGTTCAGCTAAGTCTTGTGACTCAGTTCTTATATGAATAAGAAAAAAACATTTGCATATTTACATGTAACAAAGTTGATATCCTTCTTGGACACTGGGACTACAATCAGTAGGTCTTCGCATGGTAGTCTATATAAACCAGCAAAACAGTGATACAGTCATACATACAAATGATTTTTTGCTTCTGTCAGCATAATTCCTGATTTTTTTCAGCAAAACAATGTTGAGTTAGGTTTTCCCTTGATTACTGACATGTAGTCTTTCTGAACGTCACCACTCTATGGTTCTTAACACATCTCTCCTGCTGCGTAACTGTGCTAGGGAAGTATTCTGGAGGCTTGAAACGTGAGTAACTACTGCTGATTGCTCCCATGGACTTAAGAGAGAAGAAGAGGCAGTGATCAAATGCCCTATTCCCATACGTTCTTGGAGCCAACTGCTTTACCGAGTGAGTTTAACAGTAGTCCCAGAGGAAGATCATGCTGGTAAACTGAAGGTAGACAACACTTAACTGATTTTAAATATAAAGTACTACTGCTGTAATAAAATAAAATAAAAAAAGCATGGTGTCTTGTAGATTCTCAGCAGTGTTTTATTCTAAGTGAGGAGTCCGCAGATAGTGGAGAAAAACAGAATGCTGGAGAGAAAACAGACTTGAAGTGAATGAAACCTTTTCAAGTTGGAAACAAACACCCAGGAGCTGCTGAGCTTAGTCTGTGTGGTACAGCAACACCTCGCTAATCCTCTCACATCATAATTACCACATAGAAAATGTGCCTTTTCTTCCTGCTGTTTAACAAAGGTTTAACAGCAGGATGTTGTACCAAGAGCTCATATTCCAGTTGACTTGATGGAGTGTTCTATATTATGTCTACTATAGAATTCTGTTACAGCACAAATGTGAAACAAATTACAGTGGTCAAAATAAACGAATGAATAAGTGAACCAGATTAACTAGCATGTGGCAATTGTTTTCTACATCTCTAGTCATGCAAAACAACTGTAAATACAGTGTAAACAGCCACAAAGACCTCAATTATTCTCCTACTTGTTCATGTAGATTAGTGTGATCTTACTCTATAGCGAAATGATTTAAACAATTCTGAGAACAACTGATGAGGTTCATTTATGCCAGTGTAAATCTACAGCTGCTGTTTTATGTTTCAAGCTATTCATCATTCCCTTTAAATATTGCCATTTGTGTAACTCATAATATAGTTGATCTCTATGCATTTAGTGAAAAGGAAGAAAAATCTGAATATTTTTGATGATTGTTCTTGTAGCGTATAAAACCTATGTATCAGCTTACGGCAAATCTTCCAAGATGCTAATTTAATATATATTTTTTAAAGATAATGGCAAGAGAAATTGCCTACTACCAAGTGGGCAAAGGGAGATAGAAATGTTGTATTTTTCAATACCAATTTGGATTTTGATTCATTTGAGAACCAGTAATAGAAAGTTTTCACTGAATTGCTCAAGAACAGCTTTCGCTAACTCTATGGGTTTCAGTTTGTAGTTACAAGCAATTGGTTATTTGGAAACTTGTTCTTAAATTTTATTGGCCATCCTGTGGTGGGAGGGAACGTATTGCAATAATATTTGGCTCCTTTTCTCAGTGAATAGCACCTTCATAAGCAGGATTATTGATTTTTATGGGGCTGTTCTTCAAGAAAGTTTGTATCTAACTTGGTAAGGATGCAGTCTGGCCCAATGTGGTTTAGGGGTTTTGACTAACAAGCCATAAGAGACATTGAAGAGAATACCTGAAGGATCTTAAGTGTAGGCCTTCCTCATTTGCAATGCTACACTTCCTTTCTAAGACTTGTTAATGAAGTGCTATTGTAATAAATCTTGCTTAGGTAATAAGAAAATACATTGACTGCAGGCGTTGGAAAACACCTGTAAATTACAGGTTCATTATTAGTGGAATATTTTTGTGAAAAACAGTAGATTCTATGCTGAAGAGAAGTCTAGTTTTGCAATCTGTGAGAGGAAACATGATTTGAGCGTGGAAATGTAAATGACTGAATCACAGGACAATGAATTAGGAGTTAAAGAACTGGATATTGCCTCATGTAAAAGGCATAGCTTTCCCAATGTCAGCAGATCTACCACTAACACACGAGTTCTTGCATATTCTTAGACAAAACTCTTTCATGAGTCACAGTGATCATGTCATCTTGCGTCTTATAGTCTGATAAAGTCAAGCTGACTTCTGGCTGTTCTGGGGCTCTTATCTTGTCTGATGTAGCACATGGCATCACCATGGGCTACTGGTACAAATCTTGATGTAAAACTACAGGTGCTATCTGGGCTATCTTCTGAATTTCTTCTTCTTCTTCACCTTGCCTGGTACAATTAATAATTTTGTAGTCAATACTGTTAACTCTATAGTTTCTCCAGGCTTCCTACAACTGCATAGTCTTTGTCAACTAGACTCCTAACTCATACTCTACAGCTGCTTTCGGTGCTGTTGTTCCAGTGCTGCTATGCTTTTCTTACATAGGTAAGCTTGTATTCTTAACACACGCATACAGACTCCCTAATCCCTTCATTTCAATTTTATTATTCTTCCTTCACAGTCAAGGACTTCATTTATAGTTTATGTATTTCCATCAGACTGCCAAACCCAGCTGAGTGCTAGTGTCTCCCTCTGCTCCTGCATCTATTTTCTTTTACAACTCACTGGAGATCTCTTTCTCCTGTCTGTTCTCAGGAACAACTACTGCTACTACTTTTCTTTAGGCTTTAGCCACTTGCTGCTCAGATGTCCTCATCCTATACAGACACTTTCTTTTCTCGCTATCACTTTCTCTTAGTCCACATTTCTCCTCCTTTTTGTTCTCCCCCCATATTAGTATGTTCTAAAAAGTGTTTGGTTCCTTGAATTTACTCCAAAATACACCCTAGTCTAGTTTCCATCTGTTATGTTTGTTTTGGGGTTTTTGTTTCTGTTTTTTGTTTGTTTTTTTTTTTTAACAGAAACTGTTTCAGCAAGCCTGAAATGATTTCTTGATCAAAGATCACAGCCTTTGCCTCATGCTTCCTCGTTGATAAAGCTGTTTACACATTCACTCCTCTATCATAATTCCTATTCCTTCCATTATTGTACAGTTCTCTGTGGAGTTACTACTCCAGTTTCTTGCACCATCATTTTTGTAGATATTTCCCTTGTTCCTTCCTTTAGCTTGTAGGAATGCTGTTTTGCTTTTGACTGTCTTCTCTCTCTGCATCTTATCACTGGGTGACCTCCTCTTCTTGTACACAGTCAGGTACTATTTTTATGCAGATGACTTGCAAATCTGTTTGTCAGCCCATGGTTTGTTTGCCTTTGTTCAAGCATGCATTTCATCTAGCATCTTCAGCATTTCTGACTTGACAGCTTGCTGATAACAAAGGTAAAGCAGAGCTCTGTATTTCCTCCTACAAAACTCTCCTGTGTCCCTCGCTTTTTATCCCACCCCCATCGTATTACTGTCTGCAGTCCGTTGATGTCTGTTATCTGGACACATTCAGTTATGAATTCTTCTGGTTTAATGTCACCATTATCTCTTCCATATTCTAGAATGCATATCCCTGGTGTCAGTTTTTTCCCTCTTCAACTTTCTCGTCAGATTTGTTTCTAGCTCTTACTATCTTCAGCTGTGGACAAAAAGGCATCCTGTATTTTCAAAAGTTACACTTTTATTATTTTAATTGCCTTCCTTACCATCAGTGTTTTTAGTCTGGTCCGTTCTAGCTACTCCTGCAGGGATCGTCTTTATCTGAGACAGTTCAGCTCACTGGAGTAGAATGTATGCCTTTCCTCCAAGTTATCAGTGAATGGTTTCATTCTCCTTTCATCTATAAATCTATTGAGACATCTCTTGCGTAGCTAGGAGTCTGCCTTAATTTCCTCTGATTTTTTAGAATGTTTTCCTGGCTATTCTGTTCTCAGTATTTTCCTTTGTGCTTTCATACTTTCTCAAATACCCCTGCTCTCTGCCTTCAAATTTAATTTCTTAATCTGTGGCTTTGAGACTTTTTCACATATCCTTGCATAAATATCTCTTTTTGTTTGCCATCTGTGCAGCATTTGTCTAATCTTTTTAATATGATAAAGCCAAGAACTTAGTTTTTACTCTGTTCTCTTTTATTGCAAGTTTTTATACTGTTAAGGCACTGCAGATATTTAAATTTATCAGTAATACTTCATCGGTTTCTTTTCTCCACAAATACACTTCAATGGGTTTTAGGCATAATTGTTAAGATGAAAATGATAATATACTATATGCAAAATACACTTTCTGAAATTAAATTGCAGAGAGATCTGTGAATGGAAAGCGATGGCAAACCTCTTCATCTGCCCCTTCAGTTGACGGACAGTGGCTATTCCTTTGGTAAACTGGTGAGGTCCCTTAAGAACAGCAAAGCCAGTAGAGGTCTGTAGCTGATAAAGTATATGAAACAGAGGTAAACTGTCAAGGAACACAAGGGCATAGCAAAGAATCTAAAGTAATTATTTTTTCCTGTGTTCACTGTGAAGAAATTTGAGAGGTTACCACCTGGGAATTGTTCCTTGTGGGGGATTTAGCGGAATATCTGTCTCGAATCTAAATGTCTCCTAGGACAGCATGGGATTATGTAGTATGGAATAAATGGACAAAAGGAATAGTGATGCGTCAACCAAGATCAGATCCTATTGACTCAAGAACTGGAGCCAAATAGTTTAACTACTAATTGTGATGCATAATGTCTTCCTTAATAGTTCCTTAGTACTTAGGAACTTAAAAGTAGCAAAGAGCTGACTGTTACTACTCAGGAATAAGTTTTTGAGGTTATGATAGGTGGTTCTGAGAACATCAGCTCAGTGCTTAGTAGTGGTCAAAAAAATAAAGCAAATATAAATAATTCTTTACAAAAGGAACAGAGAATAAAGCAGAGTATATCACTGAATAAACTTATAGTTTGCTGGCAACTGAAAATAGTTGTATAGTTCTGGTCCCCACACATAAAGAACAATATAGTGGATTCATGAACTGTCCAGCGAAGAGCAACACAGTGTTCAAGGGCCGCTTTATAAAGAACAACCAAGTAACCAGGGTTCTTCCTGGAACAGAGATGGCTATAAAGTCATGAATGGCTTGGGAGGAGAGAAGAGGGGTTGGTGGTTTTTGTTGAAGTTGGGTTTGTTTTGTTTTGGGTTTTCTTGCCAGTCTTTTCTAACACAAGGACTAAAATATAAGAAATTAAACCAACAAGAGGCATGTTGAAAGGAAACATAAGAATGGTTCTTATCTTTGTATCCATCCATTGTGGCTATTTGCAGAGGCTCTAAAGGAGATTAGACAAAGCTCACGGCATGGAAATTTCTGGAGTTCACAGAACATGTAGCTGGGTCAAGAAGTTTCTGATCTCCAAGTCACTAACAGCTGGGAGATAGCAGTTTCCTATTCATTTTTCCCTAGACATCCACTTCTGGAAAGTATCAAAAATGGGATGTGGATCTTTGAGCCATAGTACTGGTCTGCCAGTACATCCAGGCATCTTGAGTAATAGTATATTTAAAGAATACACTTGGTTATCACCAGAAAATAATTTTAATTTTTGAAAGTTAACTTTCTGTTCTTTGGAGACTGCATTGGTAGCACACTTTCATTTGCACGTGCAAATGAATAATATGTGGAAGATGCATTTTATTTTCATCTGTGAGTAGAATGGTGGTACCATTTTCACTTTAACAGGTTTTCCTTAAAACAGTTACAGTCAGTTTGCTTTATTTTTCACCAATCCATTGCAGGCTGCATGGCTCCTTCACAGGAGCTTTTAAATAACAAGATCTTATTAATAAAATTAATGTTGATTGTCTTACTTTCTTTGTCTAACATAATCTGCACATCATAGTAGAGTGATCTGAGTCCTTAATGATGAACTTTTGCTGAAGGTTCACCATTTTTGCTTAATTATCTCCATAACCCGCTGACTGAAAGACATATGTTTTGTGTGTTATAATAGACCTTGGGGCTTTCCAGCAGGGTGTTTAATTCAGATGGTGCCTTTTCTATTTGTACGAAGAGCTCAGAAATTGGCCAAGTGTTGTATTATAGCTATATTTTTAAAAAAGAAATGAACCCAAACCAGACTGGCATTGTAGTATAGAAACTTACATTCATTTTTCACAGATCAAATGAGAATAAGTAAATTTGCATTAACTATAATGCCTGAACTAGCAGCACATCTACTTTAAATCCAGAAGAATAGAAACAAAGCAGATACTCATATCTAAGTGTTAGGGTAAGAACATTTTCAGGTGGAAAGTGGAAATCAATGGAGCTGTGACAATTCACAGCAGCTCATATATTTGTGTTTCTATTATGTTTCCGTGCATCACTCAGTGAAAGGAATTAAGGTTGTATTCTGTTCTCTTCTTCAGCTGGATAGCATTTCTACTTAAATTTTGTGAACATGATTTCATAGAATCTATTACTATTAGCTTGAGAATAACTTTTTATTTTATTTTCTGGGATTGTTACATTTTAGACCTAGTTCTCCTTCTCTTGTATGTGTAAATAATACCGTTTGTTTCTTTAGGAAGTAAAATAAAAATAAATGTAATAACACCTGAATGGATTGAGGCCATGGAAATGTGTGAGATGAGGAACTATTATGGAGAACCTCATAATTCCATAGATGTTTCTGGGAATATAAACTTGATCGGTCTGTGGTGTACCAGTCTGTGATATATCCAAGAGATGCACCATGTTGATTGACATTGAGAGACAAGAGTGGAGATACAGTCTGCTGAGAATATTAAAGATTATGATTTTTGTAATTTTTAATGTTAAAAAGTGCTTGCCACTTAGCAATTCTGGGGAAACTGTTCCTGGTTAAAGATTATTGGCTGGAGTTGGTAAATCAACTAACCTTTTTTTCCTAGTAAGTAATCCCAAGAGTGTGAATTCATA
The DNA here is from genome assembly GCA_025769975.1 of Gallinago jamesoni. Classification (NCBI taxonomy): domain Eukaryota; kingdom Metazoa; phylum Chordata; class Aves; order Charadriiformes; family Scolopacidae; genus Gallinago; species Gallinago jamesoni. Next base: position 40,828,484 of record JAOQGH010000077.1, on the reverse strand, counting down.
CAAGTTTTCACTTTTAGGCTTGCACTTACCAGTGAGCCCATGGTGAGGTTCTTTTTCCTATCAATAGAGATTCTTTTTATCAGTTAATTAGCTACTAGTGGAAAACAACCTCTAGTATTAGATCTGAGTTTGCTTGTAAAAGTCAAGGAAGCAGCTGTTCTCTCTTTTTTATATATAAATGAATAAAGAAACTAATGTATTTATGATTAAAAAAATAAATCCGTTGTCCATTTCCTTACATTAGGTTTGTACTTATTACTAACAGAACAGAGAAAAATGAGGTTACACAAGAAGAACCTATTACCTTGGTTATTCTATTTGCCTTTTTAAAAAATGGAACAGTGTTAAACATTTGGGTAAGAGCTTACCTAATTTAAAGATGGCCTTAGAATAGACCCAAGTAACAAGCTGTAAAGAGTTAAATAGGTTTTAGAATTTTAAAGGTCCTTTCATTACGAAGGTGAAGTTTGAAAAGATAGAGATGCAGAAGGCCTGTATGCATAATAGCTACCTCCTCTTTGTTTTCCTTTTCTACTGAGGCTAATAAGACTGTCAGATTGATGGAAAACTTCTTGCTAGTTAAATTACACCATGTAGATTTACATTAGTAAAAAGGGTTGAAAATGACAAATAACCCATTGCAGAGCAGGTGAAATTTGTTTTATTTTTCTAACGGGTTTCTTTACAAACTTTATTGGAAGGTTTCTTGACTGTTTGATGAAAAAGAAGTACATACTATGGAAAGTAGTTTTAAAATCAAGAAACGTCCTGGTTTGGGGTGGAGCAGGCCCCACTTCTGGCTCTTATTCGTTGCTGGGGCAACCAGGGTCATCTGACTGGGTTGTTTACCTGGTGGAGGGCTGTGGGGAGGGGTGCAGAGGTCAGGTGACCCCAGCTGACCAATAGGGTGCTTCAGCCCCACTGCCATTGATCGGTGTAAAAGCTGAGGGAGCAGCCTGGTGAGGTTGGATTTTCTTCAGTGGCTTGGTTGGTTTGAAGGTTGTCTTTGACAGATGTCTGAGGAAGACCCTCAATGTTTCTACATTTGATCCCCATTAGTGTGTTCTAGAATCTAGTTCCCATTCACTGAGACCAGTCTGGAACTTCCCCAGTGCCTGCTGGTGACATCTCCCTGGGAGCTTGATACGGGTTTTTATATTTAATTGTATATATTGTCTCTACTTAATTATTTCCTTGTCAATATTTCATTAAAGTAGTTTAGATTTTTCCTAAATTCATAATTTTTTTTTGTTTTCTTCCTTTCCTTGGGGCAAGAGGTGCGGCAGAACATCTGTTGTGTCATTAGCCAAGCTGGCCCAAACCACAACAAGCAGCAAACATTTTTACCTTTCTCATTACAATATCTAAGATTATAGGAATTACTTACAGGAAAAAATTTATTGCTCTAAAAATCAGGCATAGGGTTGGATGTTTTTGAAAGGGGCATGGAATGTGCAAGAATTCTGAAAAATGAGAACAAATTCTTTTTTAGTCAAGAAACCTAAACATGTCCTGTTCTTGTGACTACTAACTTGTGTGAGTAAAGGCTTGAAGAGTAATTAATAATGTAGGCCATTTTCTATCAAAATGAAGCAATTTTATTCTAAGATTTACTTGATTTTTTTTTATTCTGTTAATTTAGCAAATAATTATTAAATGAGCTATAAGTTAAATTGCTAAGTATGCCTTTTAAGAATCGGCATTCATTTAATGAAACTTCTCATCCAAATGAGTTATAAAATATATATCCCCTTGTCTCCTTCAATGATCAAGTTGGAATGTATGAGTATCAGCTATTTCAGGTGAGAAAATGGAAAGAAAATGTGAGGTTTGGCTGGATCTTAAATTTATTAATATTTAGAACTAAAGAAAATATGCCTTTTTTCTCTCTTTGTTTCCTCGGGAAAATTCTGTCTGAAAGCATGCATTTTAGTTTGAATCAACAATTTCATAGCTTCTGTTTGGGTGAAAAGTGTTTTTCTGATGTGAATACCCAAAATGTTTGCCAGTGAGAAATATGCATGTAGTGTTAGAGAGAACTCACCATGCCCAACTATGCATATGTTTGTGTTTTGTTTTTTTTTAAAAGAAACCCTTCAAAGAGTGCTTTTGAAATTATTTGTTCTTTACAAATTAAATAAGATTAATGTCATCTCTTTGTGTTTATCCCTTAGGATGCAGTTGTATAACTCTGCTTTTATGAAACTGTCTACTGGAAGACACCTCATGAAATTGCGATCTTAGGAACTGTGGCTGCGCGTTACGTCATCAAAATGCCCGAGCTCCTCTTTGCTTCTGGACATCGCTTTCAGAGTCGATCTTACTGGGATGTGTTTGTAGAAACTTTTGTGGGCTCAAAAGCACAAGTGAGTAGCCATAAACTATATTCTGGTGTTTATGTATGAATGGCTGTAGCTTTTCTTGGTATTTTTTTTTGTATTGAGTGGTCATTTAGTTTGGAGTAACTTTATTCTCCCTCATTTTTTTTGAATGTTTTTTCTTCTTTGATTTGGTCAGATTACAGTCGTTACAAATCCACTGTTCTTGAGTTTCCAGGGAGTGAAAAATACACTTATCTGTTTACAGGGCTTTGTTAGATAAACTGCATAAACTGATCCAGTGTTGTAGTGTATAGCTAAGGATCCTGCTCCCTGAGGACACAGACACGTGTCACCAGTATGTAATGTGTTCATCGCCTTAGGATATTTTTGAAATTTTTATAGTCTAAGATGATCTCTCTGGGATGCCATGGGTTTGAATAATCTGAAGTTGCTCATGTAATTAATTCAGATGACACATCATCTCGAGGTCTGGCTGCGTGCATGTATAAGAGAGTGGATTGGGAAGTGGATTATGAAAACTTAATACTTTGAAACCGGAAGGGCAGTAATAGAGTATTGTGAATAGCATTAATCCATCAAAGTTTTTTGATGTCACAGCACAGCATTTATTATTTTAAATATTATGAAAGATAACTGTTAAATTTTAAGATTTCTAACATTAGAAATGAACCACAGTAATACAGATTACAGGATTTAAAACAGTGAATTTTAACCTTCCTTTGTCATGAAGACTCTTTAAAACTTTCAACGCGTGTTGCAGTTCCTGTAGAATTTGTCTTTCCAGATTCCTGAATAGCATGCATGTATTGCTTTTTGTTGTGACTATGTATATATAAAGGCTCCTTAGTAAAGATTGTTGGTTCCCTTGGCTTCATTGACCACAGGAAAAAATAGCCTGGCTAAAAGATGTAGCAGCACATGACTTTTATGCTCTTCTCTTAGCTTGTAAGGCTAAAATTACTGTATCTTGTGAGCTTTAACTAGGATTTGCATACATGAAATAAACTGCAACAGCGGTGGTAAAAAAAGTGTTTTATTCTTTACAGAAACATAGAGATCAAAAAGACTGCATGAAGTAGAGGAGGAACAAGGTATTATAGGATGACTTCCATGGGCAACATGTTTTTCTTTTTTTCTTTCTTTTTTCCTTTTTTTTTTTTTTTTATACTAGGGCTCTGCAGTTTTTGTAAGCACAGATGGCATAAGTGTGCCACCCAATAACCGGATGCTGCTGGGAAGAAGGAATCCTTGTCCAGTTGATTGCATAATTGAAGGTCCTTCAGCGAAATAAGGTATCTTTGAAGTGACTGTCTTGTTAACTTCTCAGCACATCAAAGTAAGGAAAGGATGCCTTTATTTCTTGTAAATGCAAATTACAGCTCTTGATTGCGTGAAGCCCTGCTTCAAAACTTCGCAGATGTCCCAGCTGATTTTGATGGTGAGTGTTTTGTCATTGGTAATACAGGAACAGCTTTCAGTTTTTAAGGGAAGTGTTGTACTTTCGTGGTCTTGCTGCAGCAAATTGTTTATGGAAATTGATTTCTCACTGGATCTTCCTTTTATGGTTTTTACTTTATCACCTTGAAAAGTACTAAACAAAAACCTAAGTGTTTTTCTACTTTATCGTAATACTGAGATAACAGAATGAATGTTGCAGACAGTTTAATGTTCAAAATGTCTGGTTTTCTGTTGTTTTTTTCTGTAAGATATTAAATTTTTCTGGTGATGCTTAAAATAGCTGTGTGATAAATTGCAGTATCTTAGTCAAATTATATTTATAGTCTCTCTTGGCATATTTGGGAGTTTTACTGATCTCTATATTGCATCTTTTTTTCTTGATGTGATATGTTTTTAGTACTATGACTGTTGGCATAAGAGTGTGATGCTTAGCATGGCCTGGTGAAAGGCAAAGAATACTACGTGTTTTGTTCCTTTTGTTTACTGCAATGACTAGATTATCACATCATGCATGTGTGCAGTATTTCTCTTAAGAAGATGTTATAAACCTCATCACTGGGTGTTCTGAAAATTTAAGGGAAGGCTTGAGTTCTTGGAAAACAGTATTATCTGTCTTGGTATGATGGGTGGCTTGATCTCATGAGTAGAGCAGACAGGCTGGAATGGTGCCCAGATGTTGTAAAGGGTGGCTTCATTTGTTAGCTCAGTAGCCCATTCTGCAGTACAGGTGGTTGCAGTGACTGCACTGTAAGCCTTTTCTTTGTCGGAAATGGATGAGCCTCTAGAATTCTACTCTGTTAGGAAGTGACATTTATAATATATCCCAATGAATCTTTACATCCAAGGAAATGGAGGAGTTATAGGAACCTGTGATCCTTTTAATTTAGAATCCTCTTGGCTTGGGAGGGGGCATCATAACTGAAAGCAGCTTGCTCAGTGCTGCAGATGTCAATGCAGCTGCTGAAGATGTGGCTTGTTACAGGAGAAGTGTTGTTTGTACACTGTACAGTCTGGGGAGAGGTAGAGAGGAAAGGGATTACACGCTTCCTAAAACTGTAGAAAGTGTAAGCACTAAAGAAACAAGGAAACACAAACAAACAAAACTGTCAACATATAATGGCAGGGAGGGAATAATTACTCTTGCTACCTGAATAGCAAAGGATCATCAGTGGATGACTCTCCAGGTGCAACAAATGATGTCTCTTAAATCCATCCATAGTGGAGGAACACAGACATAATGGCCAGTGAGCTGAGCAGGAAGCTCTTGCAGCCAAGGAAACTTTCAATGAACCAGACAATATTTACATGGGTAGTAAGATCACTTGGCTTTCAAGTGGCAGTAGAAAACATCAAAACCTATCCCACTTTTCCATAGAGACTGATAAATGAGCTCTGTAACTGTTGATGCAATCACAATTATTTTCTATATGTATTCATACAGTACCATCGTGCTGCAGCATGTACCTCTTGCACAACTCCTCTTGATGTTAGGGCCATTAATGATTGCACTTGTATACTGGGACCTACACAACATCAAATGGCTCAAGTTCCTTATCTTAGAGTGATTAGTCATACTATGAATGGATAATTTAATTGTTTAATTACCCATAGCGGGCTGCTAAAATGATTTTACTCATTTGTCTGTCTTCTTGGCTGAACTGGTGTAGTTCTGGGTATGATCTGCTATAAGGTGCATGAATGCAGATGTAGCAGTTGATCTCTGGACTTCCATCTCCTTGCCAGCATTGACAGCTCTAGCTTTTTAACTCTTCTTCCAGAGAAGAGTTCAAGTTACTTGCTGAAGATCTAAAATGTTAAAGGAAAGAACTGAAGATCTTTAAAAAAGAACTCTAGTTTTCTTTATTGATGAATGAACGCTCTGCTTTGTATTTAAGTACTATGACAAGCAGCTGGCACCAATCCTGACACTGGTGCCAACAAACAACAAACACATACAACATTAGCAAAGATGAATTGCAGCCTGAATGGAAGATCTGCTTTTTTTCCCCCATATTTCATAGAATCGTAGAATCATGTGAGTTGGAAGGGACCTTAAAGATCGAGTTCCAATGACCCTGCCCTGGGCAGGGACACCTCCCACCAGAGCAGGTTGCTCAAAGCCCCATCCAGCTTGGCCTTGAGCACCTCCAGGGGTGGGGCATCCATGACTTCTCTGGGCAACCTGTTCCAGTGTCTCACCACCCTCACAGGAAAGAATTTCTTTTTGATGTCTAATCTAAATCTCCCCCTTGTCCTGTTGCTGCACTTCCTGACAAAGAGTCCCGCTCCAGCTCTCCAGTAGGCTCCCTTCAGATATTGGAAGGCTGTTAGAAGGTCTCCCTGGAGCCTTTTCTTCTCTAGGCTGAACAACCCCAGCTTTCTCGGCCTCTCCTCATAGCAGAGGTGCTCCATCCCTCTGATCATCCTCGTGGCCCTCCACTGGACCTGTTCCAACAGGTCCATGTCCTTCCTGTGCTGAGGACTCCAAAGCTGGACACAGTACTCCAGGTGGGGTCTCACCAGAGCAGAGTAGAGGGGTAGAATCACCTCCTGAGACCTGCTGGCCAAACTTGTCTTGATGCAGCCCAGGACACGGTTGGCTCTCTGGGCTGCCAGCGCGCACTGCCGGCTCATGTTGAGCTTCTCATCCACAAGCACTCCCAAGTCCTTCTCCTCAGGGCTGCTGTCCAGCCATTCTCTGCCCAACATGTATTTGTGCCTGGAATTGCCCCATCCCAGGTGCAGGACCCTGCACTTGACTTGGTTGAACTTCATGCAGTTTGCACAAGCCCACCTTTCCAGCCTGTCCAGGTTCCTCTGGATGGCATCCCTTCCTTCCAGCGTGTCAGCTGCGCCACCGAGCTTGGTGTCATCCGCAATCTTGCTGAGGGTGCACTCTATCCCACTGTCCATGTCACCAACAAAGATGTTAAATAGTACTGGTCCCAGTACAGACCCCTGAGGAACACCGCTTGTTACTGGCTGCCAATTGGACTTTGAGCCATTGACCACAACCCTTTGAGTGCGGCTGTCCAGACAGTTCCTTAACCACTGAGTGGTCCATCCATTGAATCCATGACTTTGCAATTTTGAGACCAGTATGTCATGTGGGACAGTGTCAAATGCTTTGCACAAGTCCAGGCAGATGATGTCAGTTGCTCTGCCCTTGTCCACCAAGTGTGTGGCAGTATCATAAAAGGCCACCAAATTAGTTAGATTTGCCCTTGGTGAAGCCATGTTGTCTGTCTCCAGTCACCTCCTTAATTTCCATGTGCCTTAGCAGAGATTCCAGGAGGATCTGCTCCATGATCTTGCCAGGCACAGAGGTGAGATTGACTGGCCTATAGTTCCCTGGGTCTTCTTTGTTTCCTTTTTTGAATATCAGGGTTATGTTCCCTTTTTTCCAGTCTGCGGGAACTTCGGCAATCGGCCATGATTTCTCAAATATGATGGAAAGGGGCTTAGCAACTTCGTCCGTCAGCTCCTTCAGGATCTGTGGATGGATTTCATCAGGTCCCACGGACCTGTGTGCCTTCAGGCTCCTTACGAGGTCTCTTCTCGTACTGTGGGTGGTTCTTCACTCTCAGAGCCCCTTCCGTGACAGTTTGGTTTGAGCCCTTGCTGGTGAAGACTGAGGCAAAAAAGTCTTTCAGTAGCTCAGCCTTACCCATATCAGGACATATTTCTGCTTTGCTTAGTAAAAATGATTACTGATCTAGCGTCTTACAAAAATTCATTACCTTTCTCTTGAGCTCAGTCTTAATACTGCTTCATCCAGATACTGTGATGGAAATTGAGCTAACTGGCAGAATTTATTTCTTTTATGCTAAGAACATGAACTGATAATAGTGTGGAATCTCTGCAGCAAGCTGTAAAGTGTGTATGAAATTAGAAAATAGAATCTATGCTCAGGCCACAGAGTGATGGCTTCAGTCTCTTGGGCTTTGTGATGTTTATTGCACTATTCATTTTGGATCCTGAAATGGAAAGTCCAAAAACAAGTGAAGTAAGAAATCCAGAACTTTTAATATCCTGGTTTTAGATTTGTCTTGTTGTCCTAAATCTGTTTCTAGCTATGTTTTTTGAGTTTTCAGGAAGCCATGCTTAAGGAATATTTTCATCAGTTAAAATAGTGGCAAAGTAAACTGTTTTAATATTATAATTTTATATTCCACATAGTTACTGTGGAGCTAGGAGTCACAGGAAGAATATATAGTAATAGTAGTCAATAAAAAGCATTCACTGACTCCCATCAGTCAGTGTTTCAGTGCTGGCTTAGGCAGGTAGAACAAGTTACCAAAGCCATCAGTGACAGTTTCCAGGTAACTTACACAATGAATATATGTTAACTCTCACTTTTATGTACTCACTCTCACTTTTATGTAACCCAGTGTTCGGAGACACTTAAAGATACAAACTAATTCCTTGTCTGCCTTGATACATTTTCATCATCTTTCTGGATGTGCAAAGTTACTCAGCTGCGAAGTTGCAATTGAAGCTCTTAAAAATAACGCAGGAGGGAATGCCATGGGGCAGGGGAGCTAGAGAAAAACGTGATATGAGTGAGGGGTAAAACAACAACTAAACCTGGAGATACATCTGCCAAGATTGAAATTTTGTGCTGGGATAAATAGCCCCGCACATCGGTACAATCTAGAAGCCAGCTTAGTTGTAGCTCTAGTGGAAGAGGCACAGCTGAATATGAGCCAGCCACGTGCAGTCTTCACAGAGAGGGAAAACAGCATACTGGGAGGATCGTGGCCAGCAGGTACAAGGGAAATGGTTGCTCTCTGGAAAGAGAGGTGGGTGGGAGCTGGTCTTAGGTGTCTGCAAAAAGGAGACGGGAGGGGAAATTCAGTTGACTTGACAGCTACTCTTAAGGGGGTTACAAAGATGATGGAGCCAAAGCCAACCACTTTCTGATAGTGGCAGATGATAAAATAGGCCTGTGGCCACGAGATGCAGTTTAGGAGGTGCAGATTGGACATTGGAAGACACTGTGTCACCAGGATGATAATGCAGCCCAGAAACGTGATGTACCCAGGGAGGTGATGGAAAATTCATTCCTGGAGATTCCCAAGAGCTGGCTAGAGAAAGCCACAGCTGATTTGATGGAGTGTTGGTGATAGTCCTGCCTCAAGCAGGAGCCTGGACTGGAGACCTCTGTTCTCACCTTTCTGCAATTCCAAGAAAAAACGAAAACCCCGAAGCAATCTATTTTATTACTTAGAAACTAATTAAATTTAACAAAGTGTGTATAGAAGAAAAACCTTAGTAAGAATCATCAGAAAAACAAGGTGAAAAACATTTTTCTTCAGTGTTTTTAACTCACAAAGAAAGCTTTGCAAATTGCTAGTAATTGTATTAGCATATAGCTCCTTCATTTGCATTTGTACTTCAATTAATTTTGTAATTTAATTTGTGCAGTTCTGAATATTTCAGTGTATCTCTGTGAAAGGAAAAATCTTTTTTAAGGGACACAGCTATTTGGGCTTCTAGTAAGTTTATTTAAATGCAGCTGGTATCAGTAGTTCTACTTTCATTATTACTTCTCTGTACGCGTGTTTGAAGTAGCATCATCTTTCTAATTTCTCAGTGTTTGCACTGTCTCACGTGTGATGCAGTAGTCAAAGCCATGAGTGCCAGCAGCTAATATTTTCTGGTGTAATTTCTTAAGCCTTCATATACTCAGCAACTTTTGAGTGTTCTTGGGGAAGGAAAAGAAGCATTGAAGATATTTCAGTTTTACTAGCACTTTCCTTCTAGAGTTGAAAGTTGCTAGATAAGAATCTGTGCTGTTAAATAGGTTTTTCACAAGTTCATATAGTTGTGCATTGATTGTAAACCATCCCAGAGTTTGAACTGTCTTGTAAACCAAAATGCAACAGGCTCTCTGATTTGCTTGGAACTTGGTACATCCTCAGGAGGTTTGGTCTTCCTTTGATAGCCTGATGATTCTGAGACAGTAGAGAAATCAGTGAAGGACAAAGTTTACCTGTTATTGGTAACTTGTTAGTTGACAAGCAAGTAGTTGCTGGGTTGGAACAATCTAAACTCAGGTTCTGCTTGGTGAAACACCTTAGCTATAAGTTTAAGAAAAATTCAAAACATAACATCATAGCTCATTTTTTTAGTGTGAAAATCACTAGGGTGCAGGTTCTTATACCAAAACACGCTATAAATACAAACTTATGCTAGGTGTATAGCCCATGACCTCTTTATACTTGTGCTATATATGCTATACATTTTTTTCCTGTTTGCTCATATGCTTACTTGACTATTTGTCTTCTAAGAAGGCAGAACCAAGTGTCCCCTCGAGCTGCAAACAACTGCTGCTGTGGCTGCATCTTTCCGCCAGCCCTGACCACGCTCATTAGCTCGGCTGTGATTTGTTCCAGGACAGGCTTTCCTGGTGTTGGAGGGCTTCTGTCTTGGGGTTGTAGTGGATCAAGTGCTGTTAATTAGTACATCCTGGTTTATGTCATTCTGTCTTGTTGCCCGAGTCCTTCACTCAGTTCAGCCTCCTCAATCACAGACATTTAAGGAAAAAAATTCTTTCCTTTGTATTTGTTAACTTCTCTGCTGCCTGATAAATGTCTGCCCCTTGGTGGCTTAAGTGCTGTTTAAACCAGCAAATGTCTCAAATGCAAGTAGGTTCTGTGTTGCTGTGTCTGTTCTGCTTGCTTTTTACCATTCTGGAGCTTGCTTACTCTTACCGAATTATGTGACATAGTAAGGCATGCCATTTTTTTTATTTTAAAAAGGTAAGCTGTAGTGAGATGAGGGTACTGTTTAACTGCAGGAGAACAAAGCCAGTGGATCCAATCAAACTGCCAGCTTGGTTTTCAGTGTCTATGTATATTTTAGTAACTTCTGGGACACTTGTTTTTTTTCTTATTTGCAATAAGACAAATAACAGGAAAAATCTGCTGGTTGCTTGGTTTCAGTTTGCCTCTGTAATGTAATCTTTCCTTGTGTTCTCCATGGGTGTGTTTTCCCTTCAGATCCTCTCCTCTATTGGGGATTCTGTTTGGGCTAGCATCTCTGTTAATGTGTATCAGTAATTTAATTTCAACTTTAAAATGCCTTTAGTATAATTGTCAGAACTGTTGTTGTCAGAATTAAAGTAAGTCTCACTATTTCCCTATTCACTAGGGAGAAAAGCTGTTTTTTCTCTAAAGCTGAAGATCCTAAAATGTGGCTTTGAAACTAATGATTACGTGTTGGTGACAAATTGCCAACTGTGTTACTTGCTACTCTGTGAGATTCTTGCAAGTACAGATGGGTATGGCTAACGAGAAGATAAAAGGAGTTAAAGGGATCTTCCGTTCTGAGTTCTGAAAATGGATATAGAAAATAACAGCCTTTAAAAGATGGGAACTGCTATGTTCATTTAAATTAACAAACCTTGGAGAAATACTGTCTTCCAAAAGTAATGAGAAAGGTTCTTTTAACATTTAATCAAAAAAAGGTTGTTGACCTGTGAAAGAAGCCATGGCAGCTGCAACGATTTGGGGATTTTAAAAGGATATCAGTGAAAGTCAGCATGTAACAGGCTTCCTCTGGTCTTGCAAAAGAGGGGTTTTTGCACAGGATTTTAGATTACTTTTAGTATCATTAAGAATATATGTAGTTTATATTTGTATTGTACCCCTAAAAATTTCGGAATGGAAGCATGGCATTTTCTGAAACTTACTGAAAAAGCTGAAATGCTACATATACATAGTTAGAAAAGAAGAAAAAAGAATTTTTTTTGAAAAGTGTCTACACCCACAAGTCTTCCTTAACATGAATGCTAGGATCCAAAGGGGTCAGTAGAAACTGAGAATCATTATGGGATGCAAGAAGGGGCTGGGATTTTAAGCAGTAATGCTTTTCTTTTCAAGTAAAGTGGTGGACAAAATAGGAGACTTAAGTGGCTTGTGTGATGAAATCAAATGCTTTTGGTGGGTTACTTCTGCTGAGTCTGGTTAGTGCTGTTTTAGCCTGTACACTGGGGAAAGATCCACAGTAGGTAATGTGTGTGATCTCTTTTGGAAGAGAAGTAATTGTAATAATACCCCTCCGTAAAAGGGAAAACATTGAGGAGCAGAATGTGTTTTCTTAAGAAAAAAAGAGGAAGAGGAGAATGAAGATTGAAATTAGGGGGGGAGAGGTGTCACAGCATATACAAGGATCACAGATGTGTGCTGGCTATGCATGTGTCATTTTAGGATGACCACCACATTAAGTGCTGCTCACCTGAGTGACCATGTAAAGAAGATTTTAAAGGATTTCATCAAAGCTAAATTTTTCCATTATTTTCTGCAGTGTTTCTTTCAGTTGCAGGTTTTGAACAAGGTCCATTTGCTGCAATGTATAGCAATTTGTATGCGTCAGAGCATCGGATGGATCATTCCTTCAGCAGCATGAAAGCAGAAAAAACACCTTTCAAAGCTTTAGAGTGGTATTGGTGTTTTCGTAATTCAATCAAGGAGATTCAACTTCGGTTTGTATGGAAGCTAAGGACTTATTCTGAGAATGCAGTTCTTCCACCTAAAATAATTTTGTTACTGCCTGCAACTTGCAATTCCGGAGAACTATGACAGTAGTATTATCATATTATTACTGTACTAGTAATAGTTGTAACTATTGCTTACAGTATATAAGCAAATTATTAGTTGACTTGATTGAGAACTGATTTTGGCAGATCTTGTAGATATTTATTCCCTTCATCTATATCAGAAAGGAACAAAGCAGATGTCTGTCATCTTCAAAAGCTTACAGTAATTTTTATGTGGGATTTTATGCTCATTTGTAAACTGAGCTAGCATGAGGGTGAATTGGTGACAGCTAAGTGACAGTCAAATTCTTGCCCTTTCTGTCTCCTTCAATTTATATTCCTTTGTGGGAAAAGTAGTGGAGTGGAATTTGGTCTTGAGAATTAAAATTATATGCATACAGGATGGTAGATACAAAATGGCAAACAGGGAGTGTTAGTTTATTTTGTGATCTGCACAAAGTCAATGATACTAGGGCCCATGATGAAGTTCTTGATACAGAAATTAACATGTCATTATTAGGATGGATTTCTAACACTATCTTTGTTTTTTTCATAGAAGGTCCATTGAAGGGAAAGGTGAAGGTGGGCTTCATGTTAATTTCAGTATATGTTGCAGTACAGATAGTACGAAGGTTTTATGTTCAGCAATAAATTATTGTAATTATTATTTTTGAAAACTTGAACAAAATTTAGGTGTTGTTTTTCCTATGCAAATAAGTAAGAAATTGTAGTTGTTACTGAAAGGTTATTACGGTTCATCTAACTAAAATTTGTCAGCTGTTCTCACTAAGAAATCTAGACTGTTCTCTCAACCATAAAAAAGCCTGATTCTCTCCCTCTGTATTTTAAATGCAAGTGAAAAGTTGAGTTACCTGCAAGGTTTTTTTTGTTTGACATTCTTTGGAAACCAGGCATCTTGATTCTTCTAGGTAGAAGTGCGAGCGGAGTGGAATGTTAATTCAGAATATTTCTCTATCATCTTAGTACTTATTTACCTGTTTTCTGCAGGATTGCGTGATTTGGTTCTATGGGGATATACCATATTTCCATAATTTTTTTTTTATGCCAGAGAAGAGTAACATTATTTCACAACTTTAGCTTTATCTGTTTACTCAGACCTCATTAGTTTGAATTTGCAGTTTGTATTCATCTCCTTTCTCCAATCTGTTGCTCTGTAAATGTTGGCTGGAATAAGGTTTTAGGTTGAGTAGATAATGTTCAGATTTGGAAGCACTCAAGGTTTCTACAGAAAAATCGCAGCAACCTATCCAGACAAAAACGGTCTTTCTCTGTTTCAGCCTGAAGCTAGCAGTAGTAAAATCCGTACAGTGCTATTTCTCATACAAAAAGGGGCAGAGTGGCATCCAGGCTTATGATGGGGACTTCTGGCCTTTGCTGTGTTAAGACAGTTTAGATTAAAAAACCCACAAAACCAAACCCCATGAAAATATCTATTTTTAGTATTGAAAGAATAATGGTTATTCAAGATCGGAAATTTCCTTTCCTAGAGAAACTTCAGAACTGTTTATGTGGATTTTTAATTGCAGTTGTCATGATTGTCAAGGAACTTGAAGCCCATCTTACATAAAATTGACTTTACAGACTTCGTGTGATGAGTATGTTGAAATTCTAATGCGTAGCCTGTAATATTCTGATGTTACAGCAGGTGTTTTCTTTCTTTTTAATTACACGGCTTTCAATGCTGTTAATATTATATTATTGACAAATAACTAGTGTCAGCTGTGGTAAAGTTAATCAGGCCAGTGTTAGAAAATATCAATAAATTATGCTGATTTTAAAGGATTCCTTTTGTGTTAATCATTTAAACATAAAAAAACTTTTGGAGAAAGGGATGATTGGATCTGGATGCTTTTTTAGCTAGGCACAGTGGGCTTCTTGGTGATTCCATTAATCTAAATCCTGAATAAAAATAATGCTCCGCACTGTGTTATAGAGACATAATAAGAACTCTGGAGTCAGGTTTATTGAGGAGATTTATTAACTGTGTAAGCGCAAAGCATCTTTAGATTGTTGCAGATTTAGGAAAAGCCGTGTTTACAGTGGTGGATTCAGAGGCTTAGTACAAATATTAGCCTAAGTATTATTAATCTAATAGTATGACATTCATACTTACATTTTGCTTGAAAGGTGGATTGGGTTTAAGGAAATTAAACAAGGAAGCTCTTTGCTCCTGCTACTCTTGGTCCTCTATTACTAGTTTCCTTAGTAATTGTTTACAAAATAGTGGTTTGTTAAGATAAATGTAATGTTTTCTTTTTCAAGATGATGATTAATATTAGGTTTGAAGTAGTGACAGCCAGGAGAGGGTTTTGAAGTTGTGATTTTGCAAATCAAGCCGTTGAAGGTATTTCAGGAAATGTTGCCTCTCAGAACCAGTCACCTTTAAAAATGTGTGTTTCAGAAAGTAAATATTGCTGAACGTCCTAAAGACATAACAGAGCAAGTAATTATTTTATGAGGAAGTGATGGTAATTTTATGAGAAGCACAAACTTACTGCAGCTTTTCAGAGAAGAACATTAAAAAAAGTTGGGAACAAACTCAGGCCTGTGATGCTCTGTGTATGAATGAGCAGTAACTGGTTGCTGCCTCTAAGGTAGTGAAAATTGTTACCTCTTACACGCAGATTAAATAGTATGTATATGTCTCTGTGTTATGACTAATTAGAAGCAGTAAGTAGTAGGGTTTTTCCAGGCCCTCTAATATCAGTATCTGTTTACTAGTGATATTGTTATTAGTAGCAACATTGAGATACTGCAGCACTCCAATTAAAGCCAGACAGTTCAGGTGTAAAATTTGAAACTGATTCAGCAGTCTCCCAGTGAGAAGATTATACCCTTTTGTTATTCTGTGGTATGTAACGTACCATAATTCTGTTGCCAAATGGTTATGTGTTAGGATGTACTATTTTATGACAGTTTGGCTCTAAGCAAAACTATAACTCTGCCTGTATTGTGGGAAGGAGATTACATTCAGAAGTCTTTTTCTGAATCGACATGCAACCTT
Organism: Gallinago jamesoni; assembly: GCA_025769975.1. Taxonomy (NCBI): domain Eukaryota; kingdom Metazoa; phylum Chordata; class Aves; order Charadriiformes; family Scolopacidae; genus Gallinago; species Gallinago jamesoni. The sequence continues at coordinate 40,813,117 of JAOQGH010000077.1, read as the reverse complement.
ATAAATGCTTGAGCCTCCAAGCCATATTCATTCCTGCGTACGGCTGTTGTTGCTTTGTGACAAATGTAACGTTGATTTCTTTGGGTGTTTTTATCGCTAATTTCTACAATAGAAAGAATTTCTTTAAATATTTTTTCTCATTAGCTTATTAGTAGTCAGAATATGTAAAATCTTAATAAACCTCCATCAAAAGCTTTTGCTTTGAGATTATCTTTTGTGCCCTGTGGATATACAAGGCAGAATTGTCTGTTAAATTGTGTACTTGGAAAGTCAATTTGGAATAACAAGACTCAACAATATGTTTACACTCTAAGGGAGGAGGTATAAACACTGCAGGATTTAATGCAAAAATATATATATTTCAGGAAGACATGGTTGAGACCCAGATCTCACTGAGCTTATCTCCCAGCATTGATCACAAGGAGTTTGAAAAAACTAGAGGAAGCTACGATTACAGTTTTACAGGTGGAGAAACTGGAGCTCAGAGGATCTGATTAGCAGTCACACTGTAGAAGCTCCATGCCCCACTAGTAACTCTGCACCCCTTTATTGAATAACCTCAGATATGACAGGCAAGATGGACAGTTCCTACTGAGAGTCCTACTTTGTGCTTTTTAAGCAGCTGGTTCCCATCTCTCCTTCTCATCCTGCTTCTCCTTATTCTTAGTCTTTGCCACTCAGGAGCTCTGTGACTGCAGCTGTACTGCTATGAAAGGTAAGAGCATTGTGCCTTACAAAGGAGCGGCCAGTCAAGAGGAACGCTTATGATGCAGAGACTTCATGGCTTTTCACCCATGATGTGGGTTTCCAAACTTATGGCTGCAGGACTGTGGAAACCTGTCCTGCCAATTGTGTACTGCTCTCCAGAAGAGGCATGTGGACAGCAGAGCCCACCACAGTCGGGCACATTCGATGATGACTATAATGTAGCTGGATCTCTCCTTGTCTTGTCACTTCCCTGAAATGATGCGTTTGGCCCTTTTAATTCTTGGCACACATTTATTTTGCTGACTATCAGATTTCTGCATATAGGACTCATTGGAAGATGCTTGACTGAGAATACCAGAAACTGCATAGAAAAGGGCAGGACTCACTTTTGTATGACTGCACACACAACAGCTATCAACTTACTTCATTATAGAACAGTGGGTTCAGTGGCACCTGCAGGTAGCAATTTGTCCCATGTGTATCATGCTGCTGGTAGGGAGTCGATGTAGAATTGATCAAGTCATCCAGAGGTGGATCAAGATCTGATCATCCAAAGGGCTTAGAATCTTTGACTTTTCTTCTCTCTCATGATACTTGTGTGTGATGGTGCTTGTACATAGTATAATGAAAAAAGCTTGCATTTTTCATTCTATTCAGGAACGTTTGAAAAAAACCAACCCATTCTGTTGTCCACTTAAACTGCTGTTATTAACTATCTGATAATTGCATCTAAGAAGATGCTTAGGAGTCACAGGGGAGAAAAACAATACTCCAGTTTTAACCTGATTCATGGCAACACTTAAACATTCACTGAAAGCTCTTACTTTCCTAATTGTCTTAATCTATATTAGACTAGTACTCTCTACTGTAGAGTTCGGTTGCCTTTTGGTAATTTTCACCTTTTCCTAGAAGTGTATTGAACTGTGACACATAACCTATAATTTCCCTTTGTAGTCAAATATTCTGAATCTTATCAAGTCCCTTTTTTAAATTTTATTTTTGTTATTGAGATTTCCTCTGAAATATTATCCATAGTACGTAATTAACTGAAAACATCTATATTGTTTCATGTATGTCTCTTCAATGCTTGTCTAGTGGAAATGCAGAACCTTGGAATGGGATTCATACCTATTTTCCTGTTGCGTGTTGTCATACACATTGCTGTAACTTAACCAGTATTTCCAGGGGGTTAATAACCACGTTGGAAAATTGAGAAATAAGAGATAGAGCTATAAGCCTTTGCTTTTACCAGTTCAAGATTTCTCTTTGTGGTACTGGCATTTAGAAATTCATTGTATTAGTTTTAATAGACACAGATAAAGAGCCTGTAGCTATCAGGAAATGATGAGTTGTTTTTTTTCCATTATATTAAATATAAGCTTGCATTTAGCTTTTTTTAAAAAATAAATCTTGCATTACTCTTCTACATGTATTCCCAACCTCGGGATTTTGTATTCCTTAAGCTTTTCCATTAAGACTCTCCTCGTTCCTCTTTCTTGATGAAGCTTAGCTGATGTTTTTCAATGTTTAGTGGTCTTCAGTACTCAGACTTGCACAGATTAAAACCACTGCTGTCCCTGCCTCCCTTCATCTCTTTCGTACTCTCCCGTTTAGTTGTCTAAAGAAAACACTGCTGACAGATGTGCCCTTTTCTCCCGTTCTTGGGGTTGTGTCACCCAGGCTTTCATCTCTTTCCTTCAGCACTTCAACCTCCTGCTGTTTTGTTTTCTCCATGTTCTGCTCTGTTTTCATTGCACCCATCAGTATCTGTGGCCACACTTCTCCTCTGTAAAAACCTTATTACAACATAGTATTTGTTTCTCCTTCTGAACCTGATGGGATTAACTGTGTGAGTAGGAAAATTTGTGCTAATAAATATTTGTCAGAACAAAATCATCACCTGTATGGATCAGGTTCTTAAAGGATTAGGTTTTAATTCACAGTTTAAAAAAAAAAAAAAAATCAGATCTATCCAGTCCACGGAAAGATGCAATTGGAGGGAAATTCTGGTTCTAGTGAAGTCAGCAGAAGGTGTTGCTGTGGCTTTCAGCAGGGGCAGAACTTCACACCCTGCATTTCTTTTTAGTGATTTGAGAAGACTCACAGATTCCTGTCTGGAGATTTTTATTTAGAATTAGCGAAGGCTGAGCTACACTGTTGTAATTGTGATGGTTGAAAACAAGGGAATGTCTGTTTAAATCCAAGCACTGGTGTTCAATTTTTAATAGAAGCCTGTTATTTTTTTGTTTGCCAAGAATTATTTTGCATTATACACAACAGGTACGTTTCAATACTCCATCTGTTCTTATTTTCCTGGAATTTCTACTTTATATCTTTCAAGTTATCCCCATTACGATGCGGTATGATGACCTTTAAATAATTTTAATTTGAAATTTTGAGATACCTTAGCCTGAAGAATTTAGTTGAACTTTCATATTAATAAAAGGGTTTAGCATTTGCAAACCGTAGTTTTATTTCAAGAATTTGGTGTAAGAAATGTTAACATTTGTATACGTGAAACTTCTGAAAACTTCTGGTTTTCTTTTCCACTGTAGGAAAGTATAGTTTCTTAAATTAGTTGCACAATCCAATATCTCATTATTTTAGATCAGGGGTGAAAAAAGGCATGTCATTTATGTGTCAGTGTTATGAAAGACAGAAAATACCTTAGCATAAGGGGAAGTGACCTGAACTATAAATAAGCCCCTAGTTTTCTTTTGCTGAATTGACAAGGTTTCTTTAAAATGTGGCATGTTGACTGTTTTTTCAGTAGTTTTATTGGCTTTTGTAAACTATGTTAATTCATTCTGTCTTAAAATACCTTTCTTTTCTATGGATTCTCTTTACGGACCATACAGAAAGGAAATAAAAATTAAAGGAGTTTTGTTTTCTGCATCAGTAAAAATGATTTTCTGTTACAACCAATTTAATTGTGACTTTTTTTTTTCTTTGAAATTGAAAGAAGGTTTCAGCACCGTCTCCTTGAACTGCATAATGCATTTTGCCTTCATTAAATTTGTGATTGAAATTCACAGAATCTTAGTAGTTGGAAGGGACCTTTGAGATCATCGAGTCCAACCACATTAAAAAACAAACAGACAAACAAAAACACAAAAAAAAAAAAACCCAAAACCACCCAAACAAACACAAAAACACACCCACAACCCAAAACAAAACAAAAACCCACAAAACCCAGAAAAACCACACAAAAAACCCCACCCATCAACTAAACTCCACACCCACAACCCCATACACAACACCCCACTACAAACCAATCATCTTGGGCACTAGAGCATGCCCTGAAGAGCCATGTCTACACGTTTCTTAAATACCTCCAGGGATGGTGACTCCACCAACTCCCGTGCTTGTAGGGGAAACCAGAATATCAGAACTGAGATTCCCTGAAAGTAAATCTGCAGGGGGAGTTCTGCTTTCTGATTTTTGTTTTGTTTTGCTGCATGTATAAAGGGCAGTTCCTGTTTTTGAACTGATGAATAGATACACACTCTGGAGTAGCTTTACATCTTGTGCATCACTTTGGTAGTGTGAGACCCTCCCTTTGTGAAGGCTGGGGGACCAAGAAAGCGCTATTCTAAGGAAAAATGAGAGCAGGAGGGACATAATGGTTTTACTTCATTTTGCTTTAAGACAAACCATGCATCAAGCAACCATGACCTAGGATGAAATCCATGTTCTAGAGTAACAGGGTGTTCACAGTGAGACAGAAATGCCGTTTTATCGGATTTAATGGACTAAGCTGTAGTTCCTTTGCCTGAGTCATTAACAATGTGTTGACTAACATGAAGGCATGCAGCATGATAGATGGAAATGAAGAACTGTAAGTGTATGTGTCCTGTCATATATATTGCTCTCAGGAAATGCTCTGAGTTTTCGAAGGGAGACTGTAGTTTGGCTATCAAGAAAACACTTGAATCATTATGATGGTATATGTGCTGTGAAAGGTTATTAAAAGCTTTGTTTTTCTGGAAGGTAGTAATTGTTGAATTGATGGAGCTTTTCTTTTTTCTTATGAGTACTGATCTGGCATCAGAATATTTCTAAATTCAGTGAAGTTGCTTTTGGTTTGCAGTGAAATGAGAATTGGACTCTGAGATTTCTTGCTTTAATTAGCAGAAAATGTAAAAGAAGTGTTCTGTTTTACCCTGTTAGTACTATTTTTTAGGATAAAATATTCACTGTACTTGATTAGCTTTCCTAAATGGTATGAAGTTGATTACTGTTTTTAGATAGCATGCAAAGAAAGCAGAATTGCTGGTGTAATTTGAGTATTATGACTGATAATACGGGTCTGAGTAGACTGCAGCCTCTTCAGAATGTCATGTGCTCCATCAAGCCTCCAGTCATCTTGGCAGCCCTCTGCTGGCTTCACTTCAGTTTGTCAGTGTCCATCTGAGGATGTCTGTCAATGTCCCAAACTGGACACAGTACCCCAGCTGTCTTCTCATAACAGCTAGGGAGAGGGGAATTGCCACTGCCTCAAGCTGATGGCTCCAACCTTACTGCTAATACAGCACAGTATGTGTTTGCCGCCTTTACTACAAGGACAAACTTTTACTCATGTTCAACTTGTGTCCTCCACGACCTCCTGACTTCACCCCAGTCCTTTTCTGCAAAGCTGCTTGCTGGCCAGTCCAGCACTTATCCTGCAGGGTTTTGTAGAGAATTTGCATCTGAAGTACAAGAATTTGCATGAGGTTGGATTAAATTTCATGAGATTTCTGTCAGCACATGTTTCCAGTCTGCCAACCTCCCTCTGAAGAGCAGCCCTACCCACCACTGTGTTGACTGCTCACCCCCTGGTGTGGATGCAAACTCGCTAAGGATGGGTTCAGGTCCTCCACCATTGTGGTCATGAGAAAAGATGGTAAATAGTCTCAGCCCCATCGCTATTCCTGGGGGAATGCCACTTCTAACTTGATGCCAGCTGCACTTTATACTGCTCATCACACCCTTTGAACTAGGTGGACCATTTAATTTTCCACCCTTCTTTATGTAGACCATTTGTCTCACTTCCGGCTATATGAATAGCAGAGGTTTGTTCCTGACCTACAGAGGCTCGGAGAGACTAACTGATTGTCCCTTACTGCGAAAGACTGGGTTGACTCTGAATTTATACAGTAACTCTTTCATCTTTAAGAGTGTTAAAACACATGGAAGCCTCAAGCCTTGCTTTAAGGGAGGTTCCTGCCTTGCGAGCCATGATAATATGTGCAAAGCTACCTGCAAAGTGTATTTGAACAAGGAATTGTGTGGAGCGTGCGCTAGGAATGTCAGGGTGTCCGCGTGTGTGGTGGGGGTTCTGTGCCAAGTCTGTGGGAACCATAAAGACATCTTTCTAGAAATTGTCTGGTACTGGAAGATTCAGAATGAAAGGTATGTGATCCCTTTAAAACCTGGGTTGGAATTGTCACTGAAATACAGGGCTGCGCTTTTTTGGAGCTGTGCTGCCCCTTAGGGATCCTTACAGGAAATTCTACCTCTTGGAGCGCTAGAGAAAAAGTAGGTTGCAAGTAGATACCATTTAAAACAGAATTCTGTATGTTCACTGTGGACTTGACCAGTTTACAGAAGACTCCTCATATTGGCCATGTGAAGTGCTGTTGGAACCTCTGCCATTGATCTGCTGCAGGGAAACATCCTGATGTAACCCTGACACCGTCGTGTAGACTGGCAAAATTTCATCTGCAGTTTTGCACTTGAAAAGTGAATTGGGTGATCAGTTGAAATACCTTTGCTTCTTACTGTCCTTTTGTGCACAAGAAATGGAAATGAGGAGCTTTAAAATTTTAGAGAGAGTGCCAAAAAAGAACATGAAGATACCCGCTTTACTATTTAGTTTTAGCTGTCTACTAGAAATTATTCTCATGATGGGTGGATATGTGAAAACAGAAAAAGTAAAAAATATGTAACAGTATTATCACACCATATATAACTCATCTTGAAAGGGGATGTATTGAGTCAGGAGTGGGCTTATCCTAAGGTTTGGAAGAACGGAGGTATATCCTGTTTAAATGTAACATGAAATCATGTACTGTTATACCCTTATAGTAGTTAGTACCATCTGGGCTTCTTGATTTGCTGTCAGTGATATTCTCTGCCTATTCTGCTACAGGTGAATAACCTAAACCTTATTTCTCTTGTTTGCCTGATCTTATTTCTGTACCTGCTACCTACTAAACTTTGTGTCCCCACCCATCTCTGCTCTAACCCTGTGAGACACCATTTAATGCTTTCATTGCTCTTAACGATTCTTTTAAGGACACTGTTACAGCAGGCCTGCTAGAGCTTTGAGATTAGTTTAAGAGATGTGATTTGTTTTAATGTTTTCAATCCATCCTACACAGTACTGTGCTTACAGTACAACTAGTTGTCCATTGTCTCACCCTACTTAGTATTTTTATATTATTTAAATATTTACAGGTGCAAATACATGAGAGAAACTATAGGGAAACTCTATTAACATTTTCTAAAATGTAATTTGTTTCTTACTAACCTAGGGGAAGAAATTAATGAAAGCTTACTGTGTTAAGCTCAGAAATAAGTTTTCTGGAAATAAAGCATTTGAGTTTTCTATGTATTTATTGAATATTTAGGGCACCAGCCCACAGCTCTAGGCACTGTGGAATACTTGGAAAACATAAATTTCTGTATGTTAATTGTCTCCGGTTCAACTTGCAACTGATTTTGGTTTTTTTTTAAGTTTACAAATTAACAAGAAGTTGGTCATATTGTCTATCAGTTCTCTCCTGCCATAGACAATTGCACGAAGCCTGACACTAGAAACCTCTAAGCACTGGCCAGGAGAAACCGATTCTAATTTGTGTGAAATAGGAGGATGCTCTCTATTCATATCTTTCCAGTGTACCAGATTTAGTGTGACACATCGGTTTTCTTGCCCTGCACAATTTTGCTCTCTCTGTGCTGTGTGGTTCCAAAGCCTTCTGCATCTCACAAGAGTTAGGCCATCATCTTCCTCCTCTATGGCTTGCAGAGAATACTCTCCCGGCATGTCAAATGTAGTTGAGCTGTTGTTGAGCTCCAAGTAGCATAAGTGGGTTTGTGTGTCAGGATCTTTGTGGCACCGTTGTCAAGTGCTGGTGTATATGTGTCAGTGATCATTATCAGGTATCAATAAGTGTTGGGGCAAAAATGCCAAACAGACCTTTTAAGTGCTGGAGACAACCCTTATGTGTATATGCACCTCGTGGGGAAAAACATTCCTTGCAGAATCCAAAACTTTACATTTCTTTCTCTCTGACAGAAACACTTGAATTTTGTGGGTATTCCTTTGTTTAGAATGGTGCAGCTCTGACAAGCTGCCCTGTAGGTTATATGCAAAACTAATTCATTTTTTTTTTTCCATGTAGGACGCATAAAATGAAATACAGGAGGACTGGTCTTTGGGATTGTTTAGTCTGGTGTTGGTGGATTTAACTGAACCGTCTTGCTGTGGTAGTGTGTTGCTTGAATTGATACAAGGATGCTAGAAAATAGATAATTTCTTGTGTGTGTATATGTATATAGATAACATAATATTTTATCAGAGTAATTAGCTATTCCAGCAGTGTCAGAGTACAGGAGAGAGAACTCTTATCTCTCATTCTAAGGTGTTTCTTCCTCCTGTGATCACTTATCACCCGTGTCAATTGCTGTGAAACACAATTCCATCTTTCCAATTTTCTTTTGCTAGGCCTACCTTTTCCTCAATTCTTTCTTGTAAAAAGAGTTGTCACGGTTATGTTTATTTGAAAAAAAAAAAAAAAAGCGCCCTTTTCCTGTTGCTTATCTTATAGAGACTTTCTGCTCAAGTATCCGTTGGTCTGTCCTTTATGCATTGATTGCACATAGATTTCATTCTGCGTTAGAAATGCACTTTGTCTTTTCCCTCTCCCCCTATGTATATGTTGTAGCTGCTACTTCTGTGTCAGAGTCACTGAGAAAAGGATATTTTACAACTCTTGTTCTCACCCTTTGGGGTATGGTTCAAAAAGTTGTTTAAATGTCTATCCAGCGTTTTTTCCATGCTCAACAGTTAGGAAAATATGAAAAATATCTGATCCATGAAGTAAAATGGCAGATGGAGATGGCAGCATTTGCTTTGTCATAGAGTTCTTTATACTGAGCCTTTTCACTTCAAAGTGAATTGTAAAACAACTAACTCACTCCCACATCATTTATCATTTGATAATTTGAAGGCAGACAGCAGAAGAGCCTTGACTAGCAAAAGTGTATTAGCATTTTTTTCAGAATCTCTTGCAACCAATCCAAGGTAAAAATGTCAGGTATTTGACTGCCATCTTCTTTGTTTGCATATCTGGGAAGTAAAAAAAAACACCAAAACCCCCCACAAACTAAAAAGAAGAGTTTGGAAGTTGGTTTATGTCTGCCTCACTCATGTGGGAGCATGATCCAGAATCCTTCGGAGAGAGGGGGAAAAAAAAGGATGTCAGTAGAAAAAAGTTGCTGAACTATAGGTGTTTCAACAGGAATGAATTCAGATCTGAATAACATTCCTGCATCTCTAATTTTGTTCTTTTCTAGCCTGTCCTCTGACCCTAGGTAGGAACTGAGGTAGATGAGCAACTTGTCTGCTTATCTACTCCCTTACTGCTTTTGAAAGGTGTGGGAATAGTTTTCAGTTCAGTAAGTAAATTCTGCCATCTGGTGATTGCTGATGTATGTGTGGGGTTATTGCTTTGACAGAATTTGGCCCTTTGTAAAGGGATTTCCTGCTCTTTACTACTTTTTTTTTTTTTTTTTCCAGTGATAGGATCTTCTTTGTATATTATGCTACACTTAGAGACTTGATTTTGGACAGAGAGTCAATGGAGCCACCTCCTGCTTTTACAGCATTCTCAACACCTGCAGAGATAGTGAGGTGCCTTGGGATGAATCTTTGTCAGTTGGTTACAACTGATTCTTTGCTTCCAGCATATATTTATGATGTTTGTAAACTGCAGCACAGTGGCTCACAGCCTTCGTAATCTTGTCATAGCTAAAGCTCGCTATTTCTGCCTTTTTGTTTCCCTCCCCGGGTTGTTTTTCTTTCTATGTGTACATTAGGAGGTTGTAGAGAAGGGGGGTTTGGTCTCTTCTCTGAAGTCACAGGTGATGGGACAAGAGGAAATGGCCTCAAGTTGTGCCAGGGGAGGTTCAGATTGGGTATTAGGAAAAATTTTTACACTGAAAGGGTTATTAAGCCTTGGAATGGGCTGCCCAGGGAAGTGGTTGAGGCACCATCCCTGGAGGTTTTCAAAAGATGAGTTGTCATAGAGCTTAGAAACACGGTTTATGGGATTTTTTTTGTATGGTTTTCTTTTGTTTTTTTTAGCAGACTTAGGTTGATGGTTATACTAGATGATCTTAAAGATCCCTTCCAACCTAGACGATTGTATTTTATGATTCTTTCATTTCTTTCCCCTTTCCTCTTTGTCCACCCAAATGTCACTCCTGGTGCCTTCATACTCCCAATGTCCCTCCTGCTGTGCTGCTGCTGTTGTCTCCTCTTCCTCTCAGCCGGCTTTGTTGGACTGGCCTAGCATGGCAACTACGCTATACCTTGCTTCTAATTGGCAGGAATATTTGATACACCTTAGGATTCCTGATGAATGCAGCATCAAAATTGGTATTAATTTTTCCTGTACAACAGTGGGTAAGGATCTTTCAAGCCAACCAGCCTTTTACCACTGCTTTACCACTGCAACAGCATTCCTTGTCCTTCTCGTGTCATCCTGCCCTCTCCGCAGTAGGTATCTGTGCCGCATAGGCACAGGTAAGAGTCAGAGTTGAGCACAAAGTGGTAGCACGCTGCTGCCTGATTCCTTCAGTGCCCCTGGACGTGCTTGGTGTACTCGGCTGCTCTCATTTGCTTTGTTTGCTTTTGGGGAAAGACATAAGGAGGAGGAAACTCGGGCAAGTTGAAATAGCATTCGTCTAACCTTAGGATGATGATGATTTCATCTATCAGGCAGAGAAGCAGTTGTTTAATTAGGCATCAATGACGGAACAAAATTGCAGAAGTGTTCATGTCTTTCCCATGCAGGGTGTACCAAATCAGGTGTCTGAGTTCAGAAAAGGCCTCTAGTCCCAAACGTACCTACATGAGTCATGGGCCACAGCCAGCTCCAGGGCTCTGCCACAGCAGATAGTAGGTGAAGGAAGAGATTTCAGGCGAGGTGCTCAAACAATCCTGTATCTGTACCTTCAAAGCTACAGGGATTTTAGTAGCTGTTTTAGAGGAATGTATTGATGGGAAGGGTTCTACAGCTTATCTTCCTAGTGTAAGTAAGTTTTAGAAGAATGTTTGGGAAAATCATATTGAAATGACATCTGGCCAAATCAATAGAAACAATTTCACCTTTCTTCCCTCAATAGGGTGTTTATGCTGTTGCCTTTCCTAGTAAATGGACATTTTCCATCTTTTTCTGTAAAAGATGACCCTGTACAGCTGACCAGATGATGATGGATGTCTTCAGCAGTTATTGATGTCCAATGACTTTAGTAACAGTTACCTGGGGGCGCTTTTGGTTAAAAAAATAAACAAAAATATGGTTCCTACACTTAATGGCCAGTGCACTGCTGACCTTCAGTGGATGGTAGCTTGTAAGGATGTGGGTATAAAAGAAACGACATTCCCACTTAGTCTTTTGAGCCAAATGTAGGCATAAAATTTTGTAAGAGCTCAAAAACGTAGCAAAATTTTTAAAAGTACTTTCTTAAGAGTTAATAGCTTAATTTATAAGAAAGCTGTTTCAAAAATATGGGAGAGGGAAGGGAGGGGACAACATGACTGCATGACAAAGTTGTCCAGATGTTGTTTGAAACTTGTAGAACATGCTACACAGCCACAACACCATGTGCTGGTGTAGTCTGATGGGTTGATGATACTTCGATCCAGTAGGGAAAGTTGCACTGTTTCTCATGAGCTGGTTTTTCAAAATGTCTCTTGAAACTAATTTTTTTATTTGCTGCTAACACATGCAGAAAGAGGAAGGTGGTTCTTCTTACAAACAAAAATTAGCAAATGGCATTTAAAACTGTAGTGTCGCTGAGGGAAAAGATATGCACGTTGTATTATTTAGAGGGATATGTCTCAGCATGGTATCCAGTTTCCAGTAGTGCAATAATTCTCTTGAGGTTATTAGGACTTCTAAACAGGGTCAATACGTAGTTTGGGGGAAAACAATGGGAAGATGGTCTTAACACTGCTGTCTCTGGCTATGGTCCTGGTGAAAAATACATGTATGAAGTCTGTGTGTGCATTGTAGATAGGAAGAAGGAAATCTGATTTCTTCAATAGTGTGGCATTGAAAAATGCTAGGCAAAGTTGCTGTTGCAGCCAGTATGAAAAATCATTTCATGTGTGGCAAGAAACATGCACAAGAAGAAACAGAGAAATGGGGTTCAGTAAGTTGGCGTTTTTAGAAATATGTAGTCATACTTGTAAAAGCAGAGCAAGAAGGCTGTCATTTGGTAGAGCAGTGAGTAGCTACACCCCAGTGACAGATGCTAATGTCGTAACAACTTTATGCATTTTGGAGAGGCTTGCTTCGTGAGAGGGTGTGCATTTAACGTGAAGACTTAGCTTAGTTCCTACAATAACTTTTTGGGTTTGGATAAGAAGACAGGAAGGAAGAAGACAGCACCTGCAGCTATACAAAAAAAAAGCATTATAAGTCATTAAGGAGTGAACTGTCTGTATTTAAGCATGGGGTCAGTGGAACATCATAGCACGTGTGTGTGCCTGTCCTAGTCTTGCTGTCCTCAGTGAGGCTTTGCCTTAACCTTCTACTGGAATTCTTGCCTTGCACTGGGGCAGCCATGGTGTTATCTGGGGAGAAGCCCAACATTCTGAAGCAGTTACTTCGGAAGAATTTCAGGAAGCCTTTTAGGAAGATGGTTGTATGGTATTCCTGCAGGGAGCTATCACAGGGCCCTCCTAAAAGATGTTAGATTTGTGTCTTAAACCTTCCTCGCTTCCCTTGAAAAGGGAATATTTGACAGTAACAAGACGTAGCAGCAAGAAAGATGGGAGCTCTAACAGTAGTTTAACAGAGAGGATCACACCTCACAGCAGCTTCTGCACTGGCAGGTAACGAAGATGCCCATCTTAATGAAGCTGGCAAACTTCTGTGGCATGGTGCTCTACTTCTCTGCACACAACTGTGGCTTGTGGGACAGCGGGTCGCTACTGGAGATGTAGCCTGAGCTACAGCTGCTGAAATTTTGTGTACTTCCAGAGTTTTTTCTGCATTTCTTTTCCTTGTGGTAAGCTAATTAATAATTTGCATTAGATTAGTTATGGTATGGGAGCTTATGGAGAAGTGAATTAATACTTTGTTTATATTAAAGAACAACATGATTGATGTGCTAATTACATGGATACTTGTTCTCAATATTCTGCTTTATTATATACAAATATGAAGGCCAGCTGCAATAGCAAGCTTTTGTAATATATATATATGCACACAATAACAAGGGCAAGATGTATTATTTTTCAGTTTCATAAAATGTGCTTTTTTTCCCTGCTATTGTACAACTTGAACAAGAACTTGGAATGCCTTCTCAGTGGATATGAGGGAGTTGGGATATGAGTGCATAGTGCTGTGTTCGTATCAACCGCTCTTCTGCGCAAGCGATATAATTACACAGGGCAGTAAGTTTAAGGATGCAATTAATCCTTCTGACACCAAAATAAATTGCTCTAGTTTGTTGTTCAGCTCTGCTTTGAGGAGCTAATTGTGTGCATAAAGTTATGCATGTAACTTAAGTGTTTGACTTCATTACAATCGGAACTTAAAACGAAGTACAGGATCATATTTTAAAATATCATAGTGACACTCCATTTCTGTATGCCCCTCAATTAGCCTTGTTCTTCCAAATTTGCTCTTATTTGGAACACTTGCATGGGTACAAATTTGTATTCAGCTCATATGTGCAGGAATAGGTCTTAAACAGAGCATTTTAAAGCTCTGCTGTTACTTACCCATGTACATGCATAATGTCTGATCTATTTATTAATTTAAAAGAGGTTTTAGGTGTGGTTTAACAGACTGACATATTTTTGGTACAGCTACCCTCTTCATTTTCTTGCAAAGCTGTAATGGCCTGAGTGTGCCTGTCCTTTTTACTTGATAACCTGAACTGTAGTACTGGTGTAGCTCATTTACTGACTGAGACTCTACTTCCAGCTTTCTGTAGCTATTGTAAGAGATTTTTGTCTGTACAGTTGCCATTTTAATACAGAAAGTTTAAGCTATTCATGCTCAGATTGCTTCCTTTTTTAACTCCGCATGGTAGGGGAACTGATGAGGCTTCTTTTAGATGAGTATAAAGCCTTATATAGAGTGGGTCCCCTAAAATCTATTGTTTTCTTTGGTTTTTTGATGTTTCTGTCTAGTACATATTATTATTTGTTTGTGGTGTGTGTTTTTTTAAGTTAGATGGTTTTTAATTAGAAAATGAAACAATATTCATATTAAAGCTCATATGAAGTATTGGGCCAAATTGGCGTAATCAATGATAATAAAAATAGTTCATGTAATTTCTGATTTAATGGTGATTTAAACTCTTAAATTTCTGCATTTTTAACACTAGACCATAATCTCTTGTGTTGTTTTAACTTTAGATTGCTTAAAGTACTTATATAGGAAGAGTTATTTAGTGCTTTGAGGATTACACTGAACTAATCTAAGATGTGCCTCATTGGTTTTCCTACTACGTGGAATAAAAAAATGGCCAACATTGGTCTTTAAACTGCATTTTGCACTTCTACAATTACCATATTGATGATTTTTTCCTATGACAAATAGAATATAAAGTTCTGTTGCACTCTACTAGCCATTCTTAAATTTACAATAATAATGAACTAGCAATAGGTATGAGGGAGTCAGTCTGTAGTATATATTGATCAAATGCAAATGGTATTGTACGGATGTTAAAATTAAAATGTAGAATAAAGCTAATACATCCTATACTTGATCAGCTGTTTTTTGTAAAGCTGATCAAGAATTGGCTTTTAGGTTACTGGTTTCCAGTTAGCACAAAGGCATTATTTTTTGTGATACTAAATACTAAACAAATATCAAAATATTCTGTTACTTTGAGTCTGGAGGAACTAGGATTTGTGCTTCAAAAAAACCAAACAAACCCTTGCATGGTCTTTCTGGAGATATTATACAGATGTCAAGCATATAGGTACAGTTGAAAAATATACAGACCCATCAATGACTGAACAGGCAATGAATGAGTATCCTAACATTTAATCCAGAAGGATTCTCTAAAGCAGCTGTTGGCAACCTTTCATACGTAATGTGCCAGATTCTATTCACTAAAAAGCCAACGTCTTGGTAAAAATACGCAGCAATGCAGATATACTTACCGTCAAAAGCAAACTATTCTTTGAGGTTATGTTTCATATCTTTGCTTCATCAGAAGCAAATCTTGCAACTGTGTATACATGAGAGTTTTTCTGAATGACTTGTGCAAGATGCTGTGCCCTAGTTCATCCATCTTTTTCTTAAAGGCATTATTATATTTTACGGAATAGATAGCATAGTAATATTTCCTGTAAGTCTAGTCTCTCTCATGTCAAAATAGGCAGAATCCTCTTTCTCCTTATTTATAGACCCCTGGCACCTTAATGATACAGTATGTGGTGGGTTTACCTTGGCTGGACACCAGCTGCCCACCAAGCTGCTCTGTCACTGCCCTCCTCAGCAGAACGGAGCAGGGGGGAGAAAATAAGATGGAAAAAAATCTAATGGTTCAAGGTAAAAGCAGTTTAATAAAGCAAAAGCAAGAGACCATGCATGGAAGCCAAGTAAAACAACAGATTTATTCTCTACAGGTGACATCCAGCCGTTTCCTGGGAAGCTGGGCTCCAGCCCATGCAGCAGTTGCTGTGGAAGACAAATGTAATAACAAATGCCTCCTCTCTTTGTTTTTCTTAGTTTTTATGGCTGAGCAGATGAGCATATAGTATGGAACATTCCTGTGGTCAGTTGGGGTCAGCTGTCCTGGCTATGTTCCCTCTCAAGATCTTGCCCACCCCCAGCCTACTGATGAGACGGGAATGTTGGAGAAGAGAGCCTTGATGTTGTGTGAAAACTGCTCAGCAATAGCCAAAACAGTGGTGTGTTATCAATGCCTTTCTTGCTACCCATACAAAGCACAGCACTATGAGGGCTGCAGTGGGCTGCTATTAACTTTAACTCAGCCAGACCCAATACACACTAACACTTAAATGTGTAAAAAAAACAAACCAAACCTAAAACCAAAAATAAAACAACAACAAATCAAAAAAAACAACCAAAACCACCCAAACAAAACCCCCCAAAAAACAAAAAAACCCCCTTGGAATAATTGCTATGTTTTCTTTGGTAATATTTGGTCAGATTCTCAGGTCCTCAGCTCTCTGCAGGCTAGTATTAGTCTGCAAACCAAGGTTTAAGAGTCTCTTTTTTTTTTTCCCTTTTATAAACAGGTATGTGTTGCACATGCTGTGGAACACAAAATAGTGGTGGCAAAGTGCAACTGAGATGTTTTTAGCTCTTTTAAGACTCAGACATAGGATACCAAGTGCTTAGAAAAACATATATATTTCTATATACAGGCTCTACTTTCTGCTGGAGTGATGCAAGAATTTGACCATGAAGATTATTATTCTGCATGTGGTCAATGTTCACTACATAAAATGTTTTCAGTTTTTTCTCAAGATGTAAATGTTGCATTTGTTGCTATAATATTAAGATGATAACAGTATAAAGGGATTTGTCTGAGAGAAGGGTGGGAAAGCAGAATGAAGAAGTCTGCTTTTTCTTCTATCCTGAGTTCGTTCTTGCTGCATGTGCTGGAAGTTGAAGGGAATCTCGAGTCCTGTTTCTAGTTTTCATAAAGAAATGTGGATCTGGGTCTCTCTAAGGTTGTTTTCCATACTGAAGAGCTTTGCTTTGTGCTTATGGACAACAAATTGGAGGGCAGGGGGGCAGAGAAGGGGAGAGAATTTGTCAAATTATGTGGAATATTGCATAGGAAATATTCTAGATATTACATGATCTTAAAGGGCTCTGCTTTCCCAGTAAGGTATTCATTTTCTGCACCTGATTGTACATAATTCCATAGCAGAGCCAGGAACCACAAACAAAAAATATGACAATTCTCCTAAAACAGCACTACTTTGTTCAAGTCTTACAGAATATTTCAGGATTTTTTCCCTCCATTAATACTGTCTGTAGAGATTATTCCATAGACTTTTAAAGGAATGGTATGGTAGAATCTACCAATCAGTAAGTCTATAATTCTAGAAGTCAATCTTTTCTAGGGGTCTTCTCTCTGATATAATAAACAAAGTATAATTTGCAGCAGGAGAGTGAAGCTGGCCTGATTTTAAAGTTCTGCAAAAGTAAAAAGGGTATAATTAACTATTGCAAGAATCTAGCAGAGCAAATGGTGGCTTTTCTTGGATTTAAGGTTTTAAATACGTATTGTGTGCCTTTCTAAAGGATAAGTTTTAGTACAAAACCAGTGTAATGGATTGGGCACAGGAACCTCTTGGTTGAACTCCACAGCCTGCATTTCAGTTTGAGAATTTGCTTAGGAAATCAGTTCCATTCAGCGTTTTCATTAGCAGTGAAGGTGATGGAATACAGAATAGCTTATAAAATATGTAGATGACACTGAGCTGTGAGGAGTTGCAAATACCTTTTTGTATCAGATCAGCATTTGAAATAAACTTGGCAAATTGCAGAGATGGCCTGAAATTAGCAAGATTAAATTCAATAAAGTGAAGTGCCATATGATATATTTAGGAGAAAGAATTCAGGTATACAAATAAAAGGTAGGGAATACCTGTCAAGAGAGAAAATGGGTAAAATAGCCTACAATGCATTGCTGCTGAAAACTAGGGAAATGTAATCCTGGAATGTGTGAAGCGGGGTGTGGCGTCTAAAATGTTGGGTAATTATTCCAATGTAGGGTTTATGAGGTCTGAGTTAAAGTACTGTATCTATGTTTGGTCATGACTTCTCACGGCTTAGAACACCAGATCAGAGAACTGAGTTTGACTAATTTAAGACAAAGCAAGCACAACCATCTGATATATGAAGATTTTAAGAGAAAAGGTACAAAGAAATTGTTATCCCTATCCTGAGAGAAGAGTTAAGGAAAATCCATGGAATTTGCATTCAGAGTGATGAGGGTTATGTTTTAGAAAATGCTTTTTGAAGTATGAACCCCAGAAAAAGCCACCTAGAGATGACTTTAGAACCACCTTGCTGTAGAACCTCCTTTTCAAGGAAACGCCATGCAAATCTATGCTGGGCGAGTCTACTGACCTTGAAAAGTTAAATGCTTTGGTTTCTTCCTAATTTAGAAATGTGAGTTGACAGTTTGATGCTCTAATTGCAAATTATATTTTAAAATATTTTCTTTTATCAACCTTGATAATTTAACAGAATTTACCAACTGGCAAGTTTCAAGCAGTTTTCTTTCCAAACTCTTCTGTACCACAATGCTGCTCCTAATCATCTGTGAAAAAGCTGCCATGCAACAGAAGACTGGGAATTGCTAACGGTGATGATGAAAACTAATTCAAACCAGGCCACAGGTTTGCAAAAGCAATCTGCATCTTTTCAAGTTGGTCAAGCTAAAATTGCCTCTTAGAAAAGCAGTTTGTCTTTCATTACAAAGGAAGACAAGCTATTATCTCAGTACCCAACAAATACCTAACGCACAGGTCAAAAAATAGGCAACAATTATGTACTGAACAGGGAAAGTTTTATGCAAGTTTGTCTTCTTTGTCTTTCCTTTTGTTTCTCTGACTCTGGAGTGGTTCACAGTCACAGGTGCAGTATAAAATATATGGGCTGTTCCTTTGCCAAGGTTTGTGGTCTAACCCTGGTTATGTATAGACTCTTCCCTCCCGCTCTAGAGAGCTGTCCTGTGAGCTGCCATCTCTCAGTTACATGGTGATGGGCAGTATGAGTCATGGTGTAAATCATTTCAGGTGAGGAAGTACAGCTTTTGCTCCAGAGGGAGGATATTGGGAAGGGATGCCAATATTTTAACATGTTAATTGCATCTACTTGTTTGTTGCTGCTTTCATTCTCTCTTTTTTTGCTTAATTCTCCTTAAATTACACTGGGTACCTAGTAAGTTGACTGAGCTGAACAAATTGGTGCATATACATATGAAACAAGAGCTTGTGAGCTACTGCCATCACAGGAAATGACTCTTGAGTTAGTTGGGTTTCTTTTAAAGCACCTGCTGTTTCACCAAGAAATATCCCAAGCTATTTGATCTGTCTGTTGTTCTATTCACAGCTTTGTCATCATCTAAACTGTATGACAATTTAAATTAAAAAAAAAAACCAAACAAAACCAAGCCCAAACAAAAAACCCACATAGATTCTGCAGACTACAAATAGGCAGTGCCTTTCTGTGTGAGGTAGAGATCTGTTAGTTGCCTGCTCCTTTGGTTTAAGGCAGGTTTGATATGTCCTATTTCTATATGTGTAACAGCTGACATTGTAGACTAAGTGATTTTTTAATTTTTTTTTTGGCCAGCAGTAATTATCAACAACCTTGTAAGCAAAAGGAAGGAATGAACAAGTAAAGGTTTTCTAAGAAGTGGTTTAGATTCATGCCAGTTGTTACTTAGAAGCATTCTTTTTAAAAGGTGTATCTTGTGTGCTGTGAACCTCTGCGACCTAAGACTATAACGACATAAACAATTTGCATGTTATTGTATAGGTTCCAGAAAAATCCTCTTTCTCTGATCTGATTAAGGGCTCTGTCTTGAAAAGGATTTTGTATGTTTTTAAGTTAATATGCTGTGAAATCATCAGGACTCCTGGCAGTGCATAATTTAAGAATGCGCATGTATCTTCAAAGGACTGAGACCTAAATAGAACACATGCAGATCAACAGGATAGTTTAGAAATTTTTCTTAGATTTGAAGCAGGGCCGAACTTTGTTGTTAAGAAGAAAATTACTTCAGAGTGACCCAGGCAGGTTGCAACACTCATCTAATGCAAATTAGTGTGTTTTATTAATTGCACGCAGCCTGGATAAACATAAAGTGATCAAAGACAGCATCACAAAATGGACATTATGAATTTATCACTTCAACTGTGTCTGTATCTGTGAGTTACAATGCCTCTGCGACTAACTGTGCTACACACATCATTGTATGTTGTATGGAGTGTTCACTTTCATAAGTTGTTTTTGTTGAGAGCTAGTTTTGGGAAGCTAGTGTGTGAATTTATTCTGTTTCTTCACAAGAATAAATATGTTTGCTACTGCTATACAGCTAAGATTGAAGATTTTGCATGCATGGGGAATAGAATTAAGTAAGTTAGCTAGCGCTGTAAATTATGAAGGCTTTTGGCTTCTTAGAGATATGGGTTTAAGTTTCTGGAAGACTGTTCTATAATTTTTTTCCTAAGCTGTACAGAGATCTGCTGGGCAGTCTAGAATGTTATCTTCAGGTATGTTGAGATCCTGGCAAGTTTTCTCTCTCCCAAATCCTGAGTCATAGGAGCTTGGGAAGCAGCCAGGAATTTCACTAGACAGGATAGACGTTTTTAAGCATTGCTCTGTGTGAGATCTATCACTGACTTCCAGATGGGTATTTACATAAATGAAACAAAAGATATGAGCTTTGTGTTATGGGTATTTTCCCCTACTTATGTTCTTTTTGTGGGTTTTTCTTTATCCTTTTTTAGTTTGTTTTAGCTCTTATTTTCTCTTTTTGAAAGCATTTTTCCCTCTTCCTTTTTGTCATGAAAAGATAAATTTTAAAGACCTCAAACAGGAATGCAAAGCTTTTCAGTTATGTTACCTTTGCATAATAAAGCCCTGAATTAAATGTCAGGGTTACAATTATTGCTGAAGTGTGCTGGCAGCTGAGACTGGATAACTCAGGTCAAGATTAAAAGGCGGTAGAAACAACTATATTAGAGAGATCTAGTTCAAAAAATACATATTAGGTTAAGTTATAGCAGGCAAAACGATTGATTAGGCTGGCTTTTGTGAGGTGTTTGGTTTTAATTTATCGGCTGGTTAATCTTAGTGGAGGGCCAAACGCCCACCCAGCCCCTAGGTTGTTTCCCCTTGTCAGTAGAGCAGGAGGAGAAAATAGGCTGAGAAAGATGGCTTGAGATAAAGACCAGTTACTGTCAGGGGGAAAACAGACTCAACTCAGGGAGAACTCATTTCATTTATTGCCACTTAAAGCAGGTTTGGGTGGTAAGAAACAGCACCTTTCTCCCCACCTTCCCTTCACTCCCTTGCTGCAGGCCCCTTGGCCCTTCCATGAGGGCCAGGGGCATATGGCCAGTGCACAGCATGCTCTCTCTGCTCCTCCTTCCTCCTCACGCTTTTTCCTTCCTCTGGCATGGGCTTTTTCCTTCAGGAAAAGTTTGCACCATCATGGGCTCTCCATGGGCTGCCATTCCTGTCAGGAAAGTTTGCTCCAGCACAGGCTGGCTGCAGGCCATAACCCGCTCTGGCTCAACGGAGCTCCTCCCTCTGCTTCTCTGACCTTGCTCTTTCTCACTCCTTTTGTTCCCTCCTCCTCTCTCTGTCCACCATTTCCTGCCCTCTCTTTAATAATGTTTTGCCAGAGGTGCCACTGGTGTCACTAATAAGGCTCTGCAGTATCCTGAGGTGAGTCTGTGGTGATGCTGGTGAGAACCGGCTGGGCCCGGTGCAGGCCAGCCCCCACCTCTCCTGACAGGAGACAGCCCCTCTGCTGCCAGCACCACTCCCTACAAAATACTTCTATTGGCTTTTGTTTTTTTTCCTCATTCTCACCCCCAGCACGCTGCCTTTACATAGCTAAGGAGGAAAAGAAGAGATAAGCCAAAAGGTGTTGCAAACCAAGGCATTGGCTGCGTGTTTTCCTGTTGCTCCCTTTCTGCTCGTAAGGAGAGAATGAAGGGCCTTTCCTAACTGCCAACTATTGCCTTTCTGTCCGCTGTGAGGTGACAATTTGGGTTTCTCTTGATCGGATTTTTTTTGTGTGTTCTTCCATCCTTTCTCAGAATTCTATAAATCAGCCTTGATTGTAATTAGATTCTCGGAGCGTGGCTGCAGAGGTGAGGAAGCTCCCCACGGAGCAGTCTGCGACATACCTGGCTAGCGGTGGGTGTTTTGCCTCAAAAGCTGTTTCAAATACAGGTGGTATAGAAATGTGGTTTGACATTGCAATCTGCCCATCCATTGCTACTGAAACTGTTCCTAATAGTTTTGCTGACTTGTCTTGGGACTCAGTTAACAACCAGCAAAAGTGGGACTGGAGCAGTACCTCAGTTTTAAAAAAAATTCTTCAGATTTTTTTAGGAAATATAATTAAGTCTATGTGTGTGAACAACATCAGTAGGGCTGTTGATGTCCTCATATTTAGGCACATACTAGTTCTTGCTTGAGGCCAGAATCAGTAGCCATCCTCTAGAATTTAGAGTGTGTTATGTCCTTGCCTTCCAAACCCACTTTGCTTTTCCATTCACAGAATCACATAGGGTTGGAAGGGATCTATGGAGATCATCTAGTCCAACTCCCCTGCCAAAGCAGATCCAACCACAGCAGGTCACACAGGAATGTGTCCAGGCAGGTTTGGAATGTCTCCAGAGAAGGAGACTCCACCAGTTCCCTGGGCAGCCTCTTCCGGGGCTCTGCCACCCTCACAGGAAAGAAGTTCCTCTTCATGTTTAGGTGGAACTTCTTATATTCCAGTTTGTGCCCATTTCCTCTTGTCTTATCCCTGGGCAACCAGGGATAGGATATTCCATCATATCTAGAAAGCCTGATGGTAGAGGAAGAAACACCTGCAGTGTCCCAACAGTTTCTGCAAGAAAACCAACATTTTCGGGCATTTACAGCTTCACTGAAATGTAATGATTCAGACCAAATTTTCCTGTGCAAGGTGTCTGAGTAAGGTTGAATTTTTGTGTAAGGAAATGTTAGCTAAAATGTTTCCGTTACCCAAGAAAAATGCATTTGTTTTTTTTTTTCTTTTTTTTTTTAATTTTGGAGGAGCTCTGCTGCTCTTATGTTTTGGAGCAGGAAGTGCAGCAGGAAAGCTTTCTGGTCTGAAAGCAGCTACTGGCATTTACAACAATCCTCTTTGCCAGTATTCGGGAATGCAAATAAATTTGATCGAATAATGAGGTTCTAAAAATTATGTATTGCAAGTGATATTCAGTACAATGCTGTATTGGAATTTGGCAGCTAAATGTTGTCTATATTGAGAACATACTTTTCTGAAAAAGTCCTATGTGTGGAACTAGAGAAAACTGGATTTTTTCCCTATTTCTGCCACAGAGCAATTGGGTGTGGCTAGAGAAGTCAGTTAAGGAGTTCTAAGTTAGTCATTAATTTTACATTATTCATTCTGAGTACCTAATTTTGAGACTGTTTAGATTTTTAGTTCAGAACTCCTCTTCCTGCTGTCTCCTGAGATCTGTAGGAAGAGATTAAAAAGGTTGAATATTTGGTGATTCTGTGAAATATTTTAGCCGCTAAAATTATTTTAAAATTATAAGGTTTTTCACTGAATTTTCACTGAATTTCACTGAATTTTTTTTTAGAGTTGGAAGGGACCATAGAGATCTAGTCCTACTCCCCTGCTGAAGCAGGATTGCCTAGAGCTAGAGCATGTTACTCAGGACTGCATCCAGGCGGGTCTTGAAAATCT
>JAOQGH010000077.1:40741196-40789593 GCA_025769975.1 Gallinago jamesoni | reverse complement strand
CCAGACAAAGCTCTCTATTTAGCCAGGCTGGTCTTCTTCCCTTCCTGCTTGTTTTTTGGGACTTGGGTATGGCCCTTACCTGCGCTTTGAAGAGTGCCTCCTTGAAGTACGACCAGCCTTCCTGGGCACCTTTGCCAGGAAGGTGCCAGGAAGGTTTTTTGGATGCCTGACTGTCCTACATCTGGGTTGCTGTTATGCCTTAGAAAACGTTTGAGGTGATGTTTTTATTATTTTATAATTGCACTTCACATATAAACACTATTTTGGGCATCAAATGAACCACGCTTCAGCAGGAACATTGGTACCTTAGGACTTTGAAGGAACCTCAAGACACCAACCAGTCTGTTCTCCTAACAATGATGGAATTAATCTACCCAGGTAATACCCGAGAGGTGCGCCGAGAGCTTTAACAGCTCTCAGTAATGGCAGATGGCTATTGGTTCCAGTGCTTCAGAAACCTTATTGCCACAAAGTTTTCCTTCGTGTCAAACTGAAATCTCCCCTGCCTCAGTGCAGTGTAGTTAGGGGTTGTATTAAGACAAACACAGTTATCCAGATAGCTCTGGATTTAACACTTTTGTAACCTGAAGGTTGATTTTTTATATGTGTGAAGCGATCAAATGTAGTACATGCTGAGACTGTATTTTGCATCTGAAGATATCATATTTTTATTTATGATTCAGTCAAAATAAATTAAAATAATCGATGATTGTTTTGATAGCAAATTACAGGGAGTGCTATATATCTACCATGGCAAGTGCTGAAGAGATGATAATATCTTATGCCAGAATGAGTTGTGTAAACATGGGTATTTATATACTCAACAGCAGCAAATCTTTGAGAGATCTTTGCTATTTTTTTTTTCTTGGCCGTGTTTCCTCTGATCCCACTTCTATCCTAGAAGAGGAGGAGAAAACCGATGTTCCTATCGCACATGTTCCATTATTGATTTTCATTCCAATTTACCCCAAGTCTTCTGTGCTGGAAATAATTAGACCCTGTGAACAGAGATGAAGCAAAAATCTATACAATGCTGGATTGCCAGAAATGAAGACAAGGGTGCCTAATTAATGTTGCATATAGAACGCCTTTTGGATGAATGGGCTTCGCTTTCTCAGAAGCAGCTCAACAGTGGTTATGACACAAATGTGCTGTTAATTAAATAGCGTTTACTGTGTGCCTGTAAAAATGGCATGGAGAAAAAAACCAACACATTGGACAGCAGCAGCATTTTAGATATCTGCAATTAGAAGAAAAGCCTGTGATACATAGACTTCTGGGCTTCCTACTGATGGCAAGATATTTTCTTCCATATGAAATTCACTCCATGGGATTGTCTCAAAGCTCTTTAAGAACCTGTAGTCACTGAAAAAGTTTAGACATTTCAAAAGTTGGACTGGAAGTGTGTTGGGAGGGTTAAAGGCAGGAAAAATGTTCTTGGTAACTGATGTTTAGGAACACGGCTCGCATCCGTGGGCAGCTGGGTAAGGACTGTTCAGAAAGCGAGTCAGGATCTGGAAGAAACCAGTAGATTAATTTTTCTTTGAGTGAAAGGTAGTCTGAAGGTGATTACAGAAAGACTGTGTAACACATCTTGAAAACTGAAAAGGCAGATATTTAGGAAGAATGTAAGAGAGAACTGAGGGAAAGTCTTCAGAGCAGGCATGTGCTTGACTGATAGCAGAAATATCTGGAGGGAAAAATTGGAGGGTATCTAAGTTATCTGAAATAGATTAAGAGAAAATGTAAGCTGTATTTGTATGGTTAATAAACAAGGTATTTGCTTGTTTGTTTTTTCCAAATAACACAAAGGTAAAGTTTTTCCCAAACCAGAAACATCCACTTGTTTAACTGCATCATAGACAGGCCTGAATTGATGATTAAACTTCCTGGAGTAGCATGTGCTGTCAGTGGTTTTGCAGGGAGCATCCTCTCTTTGCTCTCTAATCTTCCTGAGTCCACTCATGTTTCTTTTTCCTTAGCCGTTCCCTTCCTACATCCAGAGGAGCTTAGGACCTCATTGCTAGCAAGTAAGGATACTCTTGAGCTGATACTGCTGCTTTGTGGTGCATGACAAGGTGTGTGCTGGTGAGAAATGTCCTTCATGTTTTAGAGGCTGAGAGTCTGTAGCAGCTCTGATGGATTAATTTTTATAGTTATTAGCTTGCTCAGTTTTCTGTGAAGCTGGTCTCTATTTTAGCCGTCACCAGAATAACAATGTTAGGTGCCTATGCATGCTGCAGAAAACAGCAATGGGTTTTTGGTGTCTCTCAGAAGTCTCTGATAATAGAGGGGTTCTGGGAGAGATGTTCTAGTCCTGTAATTTACAGGCCACTGGTGTGCCTTCATTCAGACTTTCATTCTCCCCTTTTATCTCTTTTCCCTCCTTGCTCTTCTAGATATCTGTTGTGGCCAATCTAAGTGATACAATTGCTCTCTGTGCATATCTGGAGAATTTAAATAGCATCATTCCTTCCTTTTCTCTTCTCTGTATAAATGCAAAGGACGTTTCTCTTCTTTAGGCAAAGATAGAAAACTTTTCTAAGAAACTAGGGAATTACTAAAATGCAGGCTACTTGGTTGAGCAAATGAATTCAATTGATGAATCTGCAAGAATCTTCCTAGGCTGTGCCTTCAAACTGCAACAGATGTGCTTTCTGATGAAAATCTAGTTGGCATAATTATATTTTCAGGATGGATTTGGAAGACGAAGTTATTTTTCTCAATATAGTGGACAATGGGGTTCTGTTTTAGGAATTTTATGAAATAATTTGAGTGCAGGAGAAAAGAACTATTAGTGTGCCTTCTGAGACGTCTCTTTTCTTCCCATTTGGCTGCTTAGCATCATCTCTCTCTACTCTCTTTCTGTTTTAATAAGTGTTTTTCTCTGTAAACTGTTGGCTCTGATGCACAACTGGAATAGGTGCACACACAGGTTATATGATCCCTCTGCCTGTTGTTGCGTTTTGATTCTGAACTCCAGATTTAATCTGTTTAAATAACCTACTCCTGAGACTTAAGTCAACTACTAGGTACTTCTTGATGTTCAACAAATAGTGAAGCGTTACAGTAATTTAAATCAAATAACCAAATCTATATGAAATGCACTACTTGTTATCTTCCCAACAGATTTTTCTTCCCTGGATTCATTTTAAGCTGCCCTGCAGTTGCCAAATCAAAAATAAAGCAACTTTTCAGTATAGGGGTGTGATAAGTGTATGATTTCCATTACATCCCAGTGTACTACATAATAAAAAAAAAAAACATCTAACACATTTTGAGTATAGAATTGAAATGGATTTTCTAGCCTAGTGCCAGTGAATAGGTGCTGAAGTGCTGGCAAAGACTGTAGCTCCTGGACTGTAATTGTCTTTATTTCTCAGTGGTAGTATACTTTAGACCTGTGGGTACAAGAAGAAGGAAAAAAAAAAGGCAGAGAGTCCTTTTTCCCTTTGGCCATCAGCAGCAGATTGAGAAGCCAGTGCTTGTGAAGTTGTTTTGGGTGTGGGGAAAAAGGGTTGTTCATGTGTTACCTTGTTACATGTTTGTAAGAACATAATCTAACAAAGTATTTTAAAATGTATTTGAGTGTTTTAATCAACTGGAACTTCAAGACACTGCGAAAGCAATTCTGGCTTAGCAAAATGTTTCGGTTTTTTTCTTCAGTAGCAGAAGAAACTCATCTACATACCATATATTTTAAATTCTTATGAGCAGCAACAGCCTCACTGCTTGTTCAGTCCATACAGAATCAGAGTCCTCTGTTGCCCTGACTTAAATGAATCTCACTGCTGTGTATTTCCTATAAAATGGAACTAATACAGAATATAATCTGCCTTTCTTTTCTGTTGTAGCTCGACTTTACATCCCAAGAAAGACGTAGTCACTGGTAGCGATGACCACCTCTGGAAAATGTGGGCTTTACCTGATGGGAATGTCATTGTAACAGGTGAAGGTCACACTGATTGGCTTTTGGGCTGCTGCTTCCATCCAAGGTTAGTGCAAACAGTCCCCTGAACTAGCACTAATCCCTTCTGGGGAGTACTTGTTTGCTCTTTCTTTGTTCACTGGCGTGCTTTGATAACTTTCTATTCTCAGTGTAACCCTGCGCTCTCTGCTGAATTTTCAAACATGTAGATAAATGTTCCTCTGGCTTTCAGTGTGTTGACTCAAGATTGATTGCTTTTAGTATTTTGTACATCTTAAACTTTGTCCATGTGCCAGTACACGTAACAAGGAGTAATAAGCTTTTTAGGTCTCACCATATTTATTTTCTCTGTGTTCATGCACTATAACACAGTTCCATTATTAATAATACAGAAAAGTTGATTTCTTGTATTAGGCGTTATTTGTCCTATGACTAACAGTATTCAACTTTACCCAGACAGTAAGAATGAGCTTTCTTCCTTTCTCTTTATACAGATTTGAAGCTGAATTAGTAAATGAAAGTCAAAAACAAGAAATAAATATTTAGGTTACAAGGTTCACAGAAGTAGGCCAAATATGAACTAGATTTCTTGGTCATTCTCCTGAAAAATAGAACACCATTCTACTCTTGAAAACAAATGGAATTTTTATTTTTTTTAATACTGAGCCTCCATATGTTAAAATGATTTTGCATCAGATTTGTGAGGCTGCAGTTGTAATAGTGTTCTTTACTGTTAATATAATAAAGGTCTGCCAGGCTATTCACCTGAGGTTTACTTATAAAAGAACATTATTAAACCTCTAAAATTCTATTTTCAGTTTATTTATTTTATGATGCAATATTAGCTTTTTATGAGAAGGAAAAGTTATCCTATTTAATTTCATGGTTCTTTCTGATACTCTAATGAGTTAGCAAACACACACAATCCTCTAAATAAAAGAAAGTCCCCTCCCTGTTTTCAAAACCTCAAGAACAAGGATTCATGCTTTCTGGGATGGATTAAACATGCACTTACGCTTTTCTTGCATCTCTCCTATGAAAAACAGACTTTCTCTTAAGATGCTCACATTTCATAATGTTCTCTTTTTCATGATTAGACCCTTAGAAATAATTTTATTTATTTAAAAGAAGAGAATAATATTTTACTGAAAATAAGTCATAAATCTAATACAGGAAGGAGAGAATTGGAAGGTTCAGCTTCTTATTTTAAGATAGTAGGAAAATTTGTCTATTACTGAATGACAAATTGCACAGTTTGTGAACATGCTGGACAAGTCTAACTTGCAGATAAACAGAATGCTGCCTTACCTCTTACCTGTTATGAATATAAAACTCATCACCGGGAAAGAAAGGGAAATACAATTAGAAGAGCATGTTATCGTTTATAAAGCTGCTGGGCATGCTAATCAGATTTCGATAATGCATTGTTACCATGACACCCACTGGCTCAGAGACTCAAAACTATTTTCTCATTAGTCTTTGACCAGAATACAGTCCTTTCAATAGGCTTTTCTATTTCTCATTCAATTATTGAAATGAAAATGAGTTGGGGTACATCATTATTCTCTTGCAGTATAAATTGACTCCTGCTGAAATCTCTGGAGTGAATCAAAAGCAGTGCTGTTAAAATATTGTCTTCCATTACTGGATAAAATATATATAATGTGACAGAATACATTTAATCTTTTTTTTTTTTTTTTTTTTTAAGCAAGGGACTTCTATATATCAGATATTCTAGAAGTAAAAACAATAAAATTGGAAAGTTCCCATTTAATTTTTCTGAAATCAAATATAGTTAGTCTCTAGTTTTGTTTCCCTTTTAAAGATTTAAAATTATGTTCATCCAAAAATTGAAAAATACTTTTTGTGGCACTGGCATATTACATTGTGATCCAGAAATCTGGGTAGAACTCCCACACTTCTGCATTCTTTCCTTTTTGTCCTGTGTTAGGTCGTTTCTCCTCTGTTTCTTTTCTCCATCTGCAAAATCGGGTTTAAAGCAATCTTCACCTCTGGTCTGAGAACTACTGTGTAGCGACAGGACGTATGTGCATGCACAGTCACACACGCAAGTCACCTTTCAAATCATCTTTGGACAACATCAGAATAATCCACATTATTATACTAATAATTTGAGGAGAAACAAATCTAGAGCTATGGTGTGGATTTAACTGATGCTTTTACACATACAAATTACTTAAAATCCCAGAAATCCATTTTTACATGTTCACAGTGTACTATCATGTGAACAAAGGTCTTTCTTGTAGTTTTCTTTTTACCCCTGTTTACACGGTGCTGGCACAGATCTCATTGGTAGCTGTGAAAATTAATAACTTTCAAGCCGAAGGTGTCATTGGGTTTACATCTCCTCAGTTTCTCCAAGCAACAAGAGAATGTAGATTGGTAGTAGGAACTTAGCTGTATACAACGAAAAGGTAAAGGTATGTTTTAAACTCTAGACCTTGCCTGCTGATTAATACATAATAGTGATGAGGATTGTAATTTGAATCTTTCCCAGTACTGATGTACAGTGAAATCCCTAAGTACCATAATACCAATGAGTCTTAGGGACAGAGGCCACTGAGTTTCTGAAGAGTTGTTGGATGGAGGTGTACTGGGTGTGGCGAAAGGGATGAAATTCTTCCCAGGACCTAGCAGGGACACAGGTATTTCATCCCATGTGAGCCATGCCCAGGGGGGTGGCCGGAGCTAGCCGGGGAAGGGGAGGGATGGGAAGTGGGGGGGGACTGGAAGAGGAAGTCCCCCCGGGGGAGAAGGACCAGGGAGTAGGGCGGTCGGGTGTGTTCCGGGTGCGGTCGGCAAGGGGTGGTATCGTACTTGTAGTTGTATATTTCTCTGCCAGTGTTATTATTGTTGTTTCTTGTGCCCTTTGCTGTTCTGTTAAAGTGCCTTTGTCTCAACCCGCGAGTTTTGCCTTTTTCTTTTGATTTTCCCCTCCCGGCCGCAGCAGCGGTGGGGACTCTGGTCTGTGCGAGCGGCTGCCATGTGGTCCTTTGTTGCCGTCTGAGCCCAAGCCATGACAGGAGGGCATGGAGGAGTCTCATTATCCTCCTCACTATGTGCTTCATTCCGCGAGTATTTTTGCTTAAAAACACATCTCCTTCACATCTGAGCAAAGTAGTGCGAGGTGAGAGTGCATGGTTTGCTGAAGCTTTGGGGTCTGGTGGTGTGTCGTTTTTGCATTGCATCTAGTGATCTTCAGTCTTTGCAAAAGGTCTTGGTCCCCCCAGTTTTCTCCACATGGCAGTGGCTCCCAAGGCAACAGATGAAGGGGAGCAGACTGGCTCTGTGCATGTGAGGAGAGCAGAACATCTCTATTGTGATGCTCTCTGCAGATCCGAGAGTAGAATTTTGCCGTAAGCTTTTAAAATAGAAGTAAAACTTCAAACAAGTCCCCTCATCTACAGAGTACAGCAGCTGGAGGAAAGGAGGTAAACAGCTCAGGTGACAAGTGGTCAAACTTCAAAAACAACAGTATTTTTACTGCAGTCTAGCTGAATAGTACTTTGCAGATGAATTAGCTATTGCAAGTTCCTGTCACTGTTGAAAAATTTAGGAATGTTTTCCAACTTGTGTTTTAAATGTGTGAAGGAGTGAGGGAGTCAGAGTGACTCCTGCTGCAGTCATCTACAGGAGCTTCTTGTTAAGAATCTGGATGGCTGGAGAAAAGCTGAGTAGTGTAACTGTGGATACCAGGTGGCCTGAATGTTTGGAATAGCAGACAAAAGTCTGCATCTTGTGCCAGTTTCTGGAATAAGCTGACGATGCTAATGCTGCACCTTTAAGTACCGTACTTTAGTTACACTAACATGTTTCAGGGCATGTGCAAGATGTATTTGTCTTTATTACTAACCTTCCTGGGTGGCTAAAGAACCAAGCTGTGCAGCATAGCAGAGGTGTTTAATGTCCGATAAAATCTCAGTAAACAGTAAAATATTGTATTCTTGCTCCCCATGTGTGCTGATATAATACGTAATGTCCTTAATATATTCATAAAGACTAATCAATTCAACTATTTTAAAATGTTTATAGCCCGTTTAATGCAAATATTATTTCAGTCTGTGGAATGCAATGAATTTCTGAATTGAAAGAAACTAGGAACTGTAGGTTCTTAAAACTATTTAAAACTTGCACTGAAAATTGTCAACTCCTTTATAATGTCCTGTTCAGCTGAGTCAGAAGCTGAATTTGCCTGTGTTCTTTCTGTTGCTGTTTCAACTCTCATGGTTTCTGAGGAAAGAAATCAAAATGGTTATAAATTTTTTTACTATAAAAAAAAATCACAGCAGTTATCTTGAACTGTGTGGATTTTCTTTAACATCTTGAAATAAAGGTAGTTGTGTTTTGATATTCTAGGAAAAGGTGCCAGTGAGGGGATGCAAGAGAAAGATGGGATCTTGGGCTAAAAGAACAATCCGTATTCTGAAAGAAGAGAAGCAGCTGTAAATTGTGTATCTCAAAGCTGAAGAAGTTGATGTTAGCCTGAGAAAAATCTGTGCGTGGATATATAAGAAAGAGAAAATCTTGTAGAGACAAGGCACAGAAGGAATTAGCAAAATATATTGGAGGTTGAGTTTGAGGACTCCGAGTGGTTGAACTGCTTGGGGAGGGATTAATAACTCCGGGTAGGCTTGAATTCACGTAAGAAGCTTTTAGAAGAATTCTGTAGCACGTGAGAGCAGACTAGGGGGGTATGGTGATTCTGATGCTCCCTAAGTGACTGGAAGGCTAGGGGTAGTTGGCAATGAAATATCCATGAACACTTGGTCTGCAGAAGACTATAAGCACCTGTCTTTAAACCCGAGGTCTCTTCCAGCTGTGTAAAGCTGACAGCACAAAATCACTACTGGTTTTATGCCAGCCAACCCATAAGCAACCAAAAGCTGTGACATCTGCTCTTGACTTTAGCTATGCCCTGTCCCTAGTGAAAATTTAAGGCCCGCTGGGGAACAATTTGGAAAATCCAGTTGGATGCTCAGAACCCTCTTCCAGGCTTAAAACATACAGTACTGTGGGTGACTGAGCACCAGAGTGGTCTCTTGAGTCTAAGTACAAGATGTTCCTGACAATCTTGAATGAAAGGCACCAGGTTAGTTACCTTTTCTCAAAGTTTTAAAGAACAGTGATTGACAAATAGGAAATTGTGGAAGTAAGACTGTGTCAGTGAGGAAGTCATTACCTCATTGTACGAGAAATTTTAAGGTTTAAAAGAATTAATTCGTGAGTGGAATTGAAGCCAGAATAAACTGAGAAACTGAAATGAATTCTTGCTCAGATAAGTCCCTGATTTTACTTTTTACATTATTTTAATTTTTTTTAATCATGTTGTCACTTGGGCCTATGAAGAAACCATCCAGAGATGGATTTCAATGTCAATAAAGGGTAAACTGTAAAGCCCAGCAGAACAGTGAACCATGAATGGAGGGAGGGTGTGGAGAAGCCCCGGAGTGATGGGAGAGAGGGACAAAGTTTAGGAGGGAAGGCATTCACAGGAAGGAGAGTCAGATCAGATTTCAAGACAGCCATGATCAGTTGTTCAGAGGTAACAGGCAGAATCTGATACTGCTCATTGCTCACTGTCTCAGAGGGCTTGTGCTTGGAGAAGGAGGGAAATGCTGTTGAGGACCAAAAATCAGACTTGACAGGTTGGCAGGTACGTGTACAATTTCAGAATTTCACAGTGGACATGCTTTTGTAGTTTGAAAGCCTGTACTGCTTTGATTATCAAGGTGAATTAAAAGCAGGGAGCAGGCTGCTTTTTTTTTTTTTGTCCACCACCTCTACAGCTCTTGGCTCCATATGAACTGGTGAGGAGGGTCCTGTTACTTGTAGATGCTGATGCATCGGTCCACACCAATCTTCTTCCCAGTTATGATATTCTCATATATCAGTGTGTGGTGAGCCGGGTACAAAGAGAGTCAAACAGACAATCTGACACAAAAAATAAAAGGCTGCTTTCTTTTTGGTTACATATAGCAAATAATACTTTTTAAATGACTGAAACTGTACATGGCCCACGAAGCCTCAGCAAATGAAAAGCATTTGATGACATTGAGTGGGTAGGTTCTTTAGTCTCAATAACAGGATAATCTTAAAAATTCTACTGACATAAATTATATTCCTCCTCGTACTCTAATAAATCCTAATGCCACTCTTAGATTTATTTTTATTTCTATGAAAAGAAACAGGAATTATCTGTTATGGCATTTTGTTTAATGTACTGACTTTGAAGTATTGATGTGATAGTTATTTGGTGAAACTAGGGAGGGTTCCAGATCAAACAGTTATTGCTTAAGTTATGATTCCAGGATCTACAAAATGTTGCTACAAGCTAACGTTTGTTAGTTTTAGTTAAATACAGTAGCATTTGTCTGTATGTAACCTGTAACTTAACATAAAGTTGTGTGGTTTGACTTTGCTACCCTCACATACGCTTCTGAGGCTCTTCAAAAAATCTGCTGAAAGGAAGAAGGGTTTGGAGTCGGTGATTTTAAAGTGTTGGGTTTTGTTACTACCCGTCCCTTAGAGCCACTACCCAGGCTGGGTCAACACCATACATGTTAATCCACTCAGGTCCAAAGGAAGTTCTTTGAGAAGCCAAGGAAGGAACAGGCTGAGAATTTGGCTCCATCAGGGACCCTTGCAAATGCCATTATGGAAGAGTTTCAGCTATGATGTGCTCAGGTACCTTCCTATTTGTTGTGCTCCAGATAGCTTTTTCCGGTGGTATTAAAGAATTGTGGTTTTTTGTGGGATTACTGCCAAATCCCAAACTTGTCTGTGCAGGCCCTGGGTCTCCCAGAGAATTCATTGTGTAGGCACTCTGCAATGTGCTCCCAGTTTGTTGTCTACCTCCAGAAGAGTTAGCAGTGCTGAGCAGATGCTGCCTGGGTGACCTGCAGATCTACAGCAAGTGCAACATGTTCCAGAGATGTGTTCTGCCAGTTCAGGGAACTGCTGGGCCCATTGTATATGGGTTTCCATATACAAAAACCCTGGAAAAAGGCTGAGGTGATTTCACAGTCTCTTAAAAGTACGGATACTGTTTAAAGTATGGAGTACCATTAATTGCGTCTTTCAGCCTGAGAATGAGGAGTTTGCAATAATGTAGAAGTAGCCTTTCTAGTTAACAATACTCACGGCATGTGACCTGTAGATACACACGGGGGAGGAAGGGACCTCGCTGCCCCAGGAAGTTTCACAGGGGTCATTGATAAGCGAAGTGCTGTGTTCAAATAAAGAGTAAGACTGGCCAGGCAAGCTGCTGTGTAACTCTAAGAGAGCCAATGAGGAGGAATTTAGATATCAATATTCACCCTTTCTGTCTGGCCATTGAGCCAACCAGACTTAGGTTCTTCTCAATGAAAGGATCTCAGATATTACTGTTAATATATGAGATCACTATCCACTAATGGTGATCTTCAGATGAACATTTTCTGTTAGTTTTTAAGTCACAAATGCTGAGTTCCACGTTAAATGAGGCTGAGACTTAAAAGCCACTAACTCTACTCTAAGCATTAAAAACAGAAAGAGTTGTAAGATTCATGTTAATCACAAAGGTCTCTGTTAGCTATCGGTGGAATAGAATTATTCTGATTTGTGCTTTTAATAGAGCCTTTGAAAACCTAATCCAGGGTTCACTGCAGAAACAGATGTTTTTTATTTATCCCTTTATTGCTCTTGATAGCTATTAAAAAAATGCAAGATAGTCTACTGCATTTTACTTGGGACTTCTGAACAGCATTTGTGTTGTAAAGGCATAATGATTTAATTTCTTAGAGAATCTTGGATTCTCACATAGTTCAACAAAGCCTTCAGTTACCAGATTACATATTAAAATTGACAATGGTTAGAAGTTTCTTTTGAGTGGTGTGATTAATTTTCAGTCAACTAACTGGCTTTATATAACACATCATACTTAGCAGACTAGACATTTAAAATGCTTTGTGAAACGGAGCTAATACAGGAAGTCGAAAGAAAAAATTTGCATTCATTTATTCTGCAAAGAGAAAACTATTTCAGAAGCCTTTCAGCGAGTTCTACAGCGTACAGTATTAACTTTATACTTCATGTTTTAAATATAGCAAATTTTTTATTTCAAAAGTAGCTTGGTTTATTTCAAAATTTTTGGCAAGCTTCCTACTTGTGATACAAGGAAACAGTCTTCACATAACATCATTCTCTCTTGGGCCCACAAACCCTACTATTTTTACTTCACAAACATGTTTGAGTGGGTAGGCATTAGATTTCCTTCGGGATTCTCAATCTCATTATTTTTATCAATAAAAAGCCTCTGCTGGACAAAGGAATAAATCACATATAAATGAAATATGAGAGATTACATGAGAAGCTCAGCTTTTGCTTACTCTAATCCAATATCTTTGGCCAAACATCTCAATGTCAAAGGCTTTATAAATATTCTACAGGATCAGTCTGGCAAAGAGAAATCAATAACCAGGTAATGGATTTGATTAAAATTTTTCCCCTTCCACCCACTCCCACAAGCCAAATGTTTCTACCCATACTAATCTTTTCTGGCACGTTTAACTGTTGGTTATTCTCTGTGGAGTTTGGGGATACAGATCTAAAAAAATGTTTTATATCATTTCAGAGGGCTGTATTAACTGTTGATGAGTATCTATTTTAATAAAAAGCAATGTATGTATCTCCTAGTATTTTTCTTTAGAGAGATCAGTTTTGTAATGTTCTTGTGGAAAATATGGGATGATAATAATTGTAACTTTGCTACACATTTAGATCCTGTTTTGTTGTGCAGAAGTTGCCACCTTTTTTCTGCTACTCCTGCCACACTGAGGAGCTTTTTATTACTCAGTCCAGGATACCCAGCAGATGTCCAGACTTCTGGAGATTTTCTTTATTGCTCAAATCATCAGGTGTCTTCATTACACCAGTCCCTCTGGTCTTTGAGATGGTTGTATTGACAGACTGTGGGCTATCTGTAATGTTCAACTTCAAGAAACAGTAATAATTAGACTCTTAGTGTTCTCCACAGATGTTATCTTGGCTTTAAAGAAGTAGTTTTCCATACCAAAAGGAAGAAAAAAGACTATTGCATACAGTTAAGTCACAGCTGCTTTACTTGTAGAAATTTGTTTGGACTTTGCTCCACTTTTCCTCTTTTTAAATATATCCTTCAGTTACCAGAACTGTCCTTGAAAGCTATTCTAAACTAGAAATACTTTGAAGGACAAAATGCAACTTCTTTCTTTTATATCAGGAGCCTTAAGAGTCTATCGTTACATTGATTTCAAAAAGCAAACAGTCTGCAGTTCCATAGTGTGGTTACTGAATAGGCTTCACTTTTCATCCAGAATGACCATGCTCTAATGAAAAACTACCTTTGGCTTCTATTTCTTGGTTGGTGGAAACATTGGCCACTCAAAGTTAGAGTGATTCACTAATAATATCTCCATTACAATAATTCAGCACACAGCAGGAGAGAGAAATGCTGATGACAGTTGAAGAGGGGAAAAGGAAGAAACTGGCTGACAGAAGCAGCAGTCCTCTTATTGAGCAATTCTAATATATATTTGAAATAATTACAGGAAGGAAATAAATTGTAATAAAATGCTGCCCTTTTATGAAACTGCTCTATAGTTGCTTTCACAGGTAGCTTTACAAGCTGATTGAATTTCAAAACCAGTGATTGAAAAACGTATTGAAGTTTGAGTGTGAAACTAATAAATAGTAAGAAACCTTTCCAATATTAAACCATGACATCTTATTTTGAAGACCAAAGATTTTACATCAGAGATATTTTGTGGATTGTCCTGTTAGGTATTTTCTGCTGGTTAAAACTTGTAGCTCAGATTCTTAAAAAGCCCTTGTGCAGTGGGAGCTGGTTAAAAGGTGTCTGGAGTCTGGTGGTGGTGTTTTAAGTGTTTTGCTGTAGCCTCTAAGGCGTTATTATAACTGGATTGAATTAAGGCCTCTTGCATATTATAAATTTATGATAGGGTGTTTACACTGATTATTTTTTCCCTTTTTTGTTTCTTGTTGCAGTTGTAAACATCGTGAAAAGTGTAGTTAGTTTTTTTCATTTCTATGTATATTTCCTGTCTCCTGTATGTTAGTTTTCTTTTGTGTGGATACATAATGAGAAACTTCATTTCTCTTTGTCTTGGTGGGGGGAGAAAGCAATGTGGATTCAGAGATATAAGTCTTGTTTCACAGGGCGTATGAGCATATGCCTGCTTCCCAGCAAGCTATCAAAGGATTTGTTTTTCCAGGGGACCCCGGAGTTAACGCTGAGTGGAGTTTACTTTCAGGGAAAGCAAAGACTGTGCTAGGAAAGCCAGTTAAAGTGTTTGGAAGACGGCAAAGAAGAGAGTTTGATGAAATCTACTTCAAAGGGTTGTTACTCAGACTTACGAAACACCTAGAGAAATACCCAGAGAAACATCATCAGCCCTGGCCAGCTCTCTGTGCTTGCTGGAGGATGCTCGGTCCCCACCACCCCCTTAGGCAGATGTGACACCAGAAGCAGCACATTCCTCTGTCTCACTCCACTCGGAGCAGTTGCTGCTCTGGTGGCTCAGCTGCTGGTGCCAAATGAAGCTCCATAGCTTGTTTACTTCTGAGGAGAAGATGGGGGGCCAGAGGGAGGGATTCAGCCCATGGGTCACCAGCCAGAAAATTATCAGATTTTTTTTCTTCTTAAATGTTACAAGTCTGACCAGTCTTACATGCGCGCATGCATTCTCTGAAATGAAACGGAAACCTTAGCCACAATTTTTCAAATCATTTTCCCTGAGAAAGTGAGATGGGGTGCCAAAGGATTGGTATGTCAACACTCTAGTTTTGTTTTTGGAACAGTTTTAATATGATAAAAGTAGATTCCATTTTGGCCAAGTCCAGCAATTTAATTCAAACTCAGAATTTTTGGGGGAGTTCTTACAGAGCTTCTGTGGTTTCTTTTGTCTGATCTTTACCTTGTTCACTTGCTATCTTTTTTTTTTTTTTTGATGAACTAATGCCATTTTTACTGATTGGTGTGTTGCCCCTCCACCATAAATATGAAACATCTCTTTAAAGCCCCTTTCAAATAGACCTCAGTCTTCATAGCCACAGCATGAAGTATTTGAACTCCTAATGGGAATAAAAAGATACCTAGTCTTTTTATAGTATTGTTTAAATTATTATTTAGCTATCTTAAGTTTATAATGTCACTTAAATTTTATGCTTGTCTATAAGATAAATAGTTTTTAAATGTACTGAATGCTTTGCTTACATAGAAATAATCTCATTATTCTTAAATGATTGTCTTGTGTTGCTACACTTTCTCATTATCTGAATTTTAGACCTAAAACCAGCCCAAATTTAGTATTGGGAACATTAAACCAATCTAATCATATTGGTTGAAAAGGCATAATGATTATCGGTTTCACAAAACACGTGTCAAGCTTAATCATTCTCTTTGCAACAAAAGTTTATTCAGTTATTTAAATTCAGTAATATTTTGATGTGATTGTTTTGACTCAAAGTAAGAGGAAACTTACTGATCAGCTGTGTGGGTAATTAGGTCTGGTGCTTACTTGAAAGAAAGAAAATAATTTTTATACAATAACAACTTTGATAAAGAAAAGGAGGAGGAATATGCAGTTGAAATCTCTTTATGGAGTACCAATAAAATGGTATCCCTCTAAACCTATTAGTTCAGCTTCAGTGAAGCAATGAATATGTTCTGTGAAAGTTTTGCAGAAATTTGCCTGCTCATCATGGAATTCTTGGGCTTCTTTTCCTACACCTGACCCTGATTTTCAGTTTCTACTATTCCTGGTACAGCTGCTGCCAGGAAGTCACCAGAAGCAATTCAGTTTTGCAGACCTTCAATTCATTTATTTACATTGTGAGGAAAAAAAAGATGTTGTTCGCTGTGGTGGCTTCACATTTTGAGTAGTTTAGATTTTATTCTAGCTTCATCAGCATCCCTATTTGAGGATGAAGAGTTGGAATCGCAGAGCACTGCTGCCTTCTCTCTTGAGTTGTTTTCAGTTTCGCTGGGCTGATCCTGCGTTTCTGCTGAGCATGTTCCTCTCATTCTGTTCAGAGTTGTTACACATGTCAAAACATCTCTCTTAATAGAATCTCTTGTGTTATGTTTCTTTGTGTGCAATTATAATCTTGATGGCTTAAACATTCCTGGTTCATTATTGTTTTCTTCTGTGTAATAAAGGCAATTGTTTTTTCCCCAGAGTCTGCTGCAAGGGTTCTAGTGGAGTAGCTAAGGAGATATCCATGTTTGTTATATTGTTAAAATGTGTGTTTCCTAAAGTGTAGCTGTTAAAATAACAAACATTAGTGTTAGAGTTGACTAGAGAACGGCAATTCAATTGAGGTAATGTCTAAGATATTTGAATTGGAAATAAACCCCAAATATTTGTAGTGTTTACAAAACTTGAATTGCACTGACATGTCTCTATTCAAGGCAGGAGGCTTAGGTTTTATATAAACATCGCTCTGATATTTTTTAAAACACATTTTAGAAGGTGTGGGTGCTTTTTTTAATCGGTATGACTGACTTATTACATCTCTGCCTTGAAGTATTCAGGCAGAGGTTCAAATCCCTGTTTTGCCAGATGCTATGGGTTTTTGCTGTGCCCATGCTATGGCTAGCTGTTGTGGAGGGGAGGGTCCTGAGCCTTTCCTCCTTTCTCTGTATCCAGCCACTCACTTCCAGTCCCTGG
Organism: Gallinago jamesoni; assembly: GCA_025769975.1. Taxonomy (NCBI): domain Eukaryota; kingdom Metazoa; phylum Chordata; class Aves; order Charadriiformes; family Scolopacidae; genus Gallinago; species Gallinago jamesoni. The sequence goes on along the minus strand of JAOQGH010000077.1, from coordinate 40,772,937 downwards.
ACTTCAGAAAGCTCTGGTGAACAGTGAGGCTATTTGGATAACCTGACTGCCAGAACACTTCATTTCCATTTTTTTCTGCAGGATTAATTTTCTGCTAATATAATGCTAACGAGGGAAATGTGTGTCTGAGGAATGCAATGTGAAACCTCATCCTACTCACGGTGATCTGTCTGTGATGATGAAAAATAGCATTCTGAATTAGATGGAGGAAAAACTTGATTACTGGTTTGTCATGTTTGAAGTCAGAACCTTCCCTTTCATACAGTAGCATCAGAGTCATTCATTTATTTCATCTTGCCCAAAATGATCTAACGGGTACAATTCAGTAGATGTTGGAATGATTAATGCACACTGGTTGGTGATGCATGACATTTAATTAGATATTTTAGCTCAAATATACAAGATTCATCCTTGCAAAGATTTAAATATGGTTGTTTTAGTCCTGGATGCTACTTAATTCCATTGTATGTCTGCAGTATTTCCTAATGTGTTTCTTTTGTATTTTGTATTTAATATGTGGGGTTTTTTAGTAAACCATGTGGAATTTATGCCCTACCCTTGAGTGGTATGTTTTGGGATCAATGCATGGAGATTTGGGATTTCCTGGCAGGTGTCTTGTTTCAAGGACTGGGCCTTACGTTACTGCTTTCAAAGTAATCATTAGCATGCAATAAGGTTTACTGACTGAAGTAGGGAAAATTTCTGTTGAATACAAACTCCAGAACTGTACAACTGTCATTTAGTTGTTGTATTTATGTATTTTCCCTCAAGCTGTATCATTGCAAGAATTTGGGTAACTTTGTGTACAAAACAGTTGCAGTGGCGCAAGTAGCCAGGGGAGTGGGCTCACTGTGAATGAGCATTGGAACTTGTTTAGCCATTGAAGGATGTGGATGTGGAACCGTGTTCTTGGCTTATTGTAACTGTATTCCTGCATTGGAGTAGTGTGTATATAAAATGAATGGGAAACAGAAAGAAGGCCACGGTGTATGTGTCCATGCTTCAGATCAGCTTTGAGAGTTGTTGGGTTGGAGGTTTTGGTGGTGGTGTTTTATTTTTCCCCTTTCTTGAGCAATCAGGTGTTAGATTGCCTGGCCTCATGAATGGAAATTCAGTTTTCATACAAAGTCTTTATAAGAAAGGATGGCAGATTATATTACTTTTGGTATGCTGCTTTCTCTTACACCAATCCAGGATCCTGTTCGTGTTCAGCATTTTTATTCCTTCGAATTCTTATTGATCGCTGTCTCCATTAACCAATTCCCTGCCTTTGGTTATGTTCATATCCCCAGGGCATGGATCAGTAAAGGTCATCAGTTGCCCAAAATACAGACACTTGGCTAGTGCACTGTCCAGTGTTTTCTTGGGCTTCACTGTCAAGATCGTAACACAACCTGAGTTAAAAATTCTTCCAGGTGCCTGGGAAATGTTCAAATCCCAATGCAGAACTTTCTACAGGCTGTGAAATCTGTGTGCACTCACCAAACTCTCTGTGCATATGAATATGCAGCTTAAAAATGATGCTTTGTACAAACATGCAAATGGGATTAATGACTGTGGTTCATTACTGGCTATTGATTGAGATTAGACATCACTGGACAACCATTTGGGGATGATAATGGATTTGAAATGACTGATCCACAACTTTGTGTTTCAGAGGAGCCGTGTCACAGGATTATCATTGCTAATGTAGGTCATAAATCTGTTCTGTACATGGAAATCATGTATCTGAACTCCTTCCAAACCACATTTTTCCCTACTTCAACAGCCCTCTATTAAAATTTGAGGGTTTGGAATCCCTCCAAGGGAGGAAAAACAACACATGCCTGAATGGGATGGGTGTTGAGATTAAGTATCACACATCATTAGCATGCTATTTAATGTATGTTATGGATATTGATTGGTACTGTGCATGATTCTATGTGAGCTAAATATGCTAGTTTCTGATAAAAATATAATAGTGTATAGGGAGACTTTAATTTAATTGGACGGTGCTTGAGAGACAACATTGGAATGGCACAGAATAGATACCATTTCTGGAAAATACGGAAGCTTTGCAATGTTTACTCATTATATTTAATGTCAGGCAAAATAATTATTCCTCATGAAGTTAATGGAGGAAGAATTAGTTGGTAATATCCTAAAGCAAGATCGCATGACTGGACCCAGAAACAGCGTTTACCTTCAGCATAAACAGCTTTCGTAATTGCCAGAGATTTCAGTAGCTAGGCTCCTACAAGCTCCCTGCTTCAAATAGGATGTCCAAATGCTCCTGCCTCTTGGTAAATCTAGAATTTTGGTGTGGGTTGCTGGGCATGCACTGGCAGAAAGCTTTTTAGAAGAGGCTTTTTAATTCATTTTTTAAGAAAATATATTTTTTTGTTGTTAAAAAGGTAATTATTAATTGGTCTTTTAAATCTTGCATAGAGCCCTTCATTGTCTAGCGTCGCTATTCTGCTGGCATGCATTTTGCTCTATCGAATCTCCAAGTATTGTAGCTAGTTTATCTTTTGTCTTTTCATTTTTATTCCATAACTGGCATACTTCCAAAGCCTCCTAAAAGGCAATTTTGCATGTACTAAAAATTGCCTTCTACCGGGTGCCCAAATTATTTTAAAATCTCATTTAACTACTTTTAATTACATGACATTGAAAGACAGCTGACTCATTTTTTTTAAGACTTTAAAAAGGCTAGCCTGTAGTGAATGGTAATGCTCAATATTTTTGCAGGGGTACTAAGCCAATCTTAGCAAGCTAATGGATTTGAACGTTGCAGGCCTGACTGGTCTGTATAGATTATAACCTGAATTGGAGCAACCTGCTGCCTTGTGGGCATAAAAAAAAATATATCATCATAACCATCCATAATACAGAACCATAGGCTGTATTTAGAGCAGGCCAAAACCTTGAAATAAAGGAATAATTGTGCACTGGGACAGAGACAAGCTGGTAAGAGCAATGGGAAAGGTGCCAAGTGAAATAGGATTTTTCTCTGTGTTTGTGGCTATATATGCCGGTCTCTGTCAGCAGTACTCAGTTCAGAAAGGGAAAATACTTCAGAATATGGAGGACTTGTTTATAAATTATTTTAATTCATTGTGTGAAAGTTCATTTATACCATACAGGGTCTCTTTTTGGTAGAAGGAGCATGTTACATTTAAATTATCCCAGATATGAAATTGTCACTTTTGAAGTGTAATCTCAAGGAAGCTTTAATAAAGAAGGTGAGCTTCATTAAAAGAAATGATTACTACTTTTGTGATGCCTAGTCCCAGTGTCTGTCTTATCTAGAATCAGTGACAAGTGATGCTATGCCAAAAGATTGCTTTATGTTTTTTCCCCTTGATGTCGTAGCCAGCTGTCAGCCAGGTGGAATGGCAGGGGGGAACAGTTATCCTGTCTTGGGTCAATATATAAGCATGAAATACGATGAAAAGATCTAGCCGTTAGGTGATGTAGGATGAAAAACTACCTTGAGTTTTGCACTTGGCATACTATGCATTGACAGTTTTCTGAAGATTTCCAGCTGCTGGCCTTGTGTCACAGATTTTAGCAGGACGGTTGCATTTTTCTTCCGAGACAAAATGCCATGTACCTATGTACTGTTCACCATCTGCTAGTTACTGCCGTGCTTCCTGGCTTTGAAACTTCTTCATTGGTTTATAGAATGTCAGTTTATGATTGATTTTGAATTTTTGAAATTTAATTCCTTTTCTTTTTCCCTCAGCTTTGATGATAAATGAGGAAAAGAAAAGGTATTTTTGTACTTCTATGGCTGGGTATTCTAGCATTCACCTCATGGGTAAATGACATTTCATGTTTATTAATAAAACAGGAGTAAAATGGGGCTTAAGATTATTCTGAAGGGTGGAACATATTACAATTATTACATAAGATGTTAGACATATAGTCCATGAGGATAATGAAACCAACATGCAAAATGAACCGTAGATACCAAAAAACCTAGGGGTTTTAATAAGAAGTGTCACTGTAAATAATTAATGTGACTCAGAGTTCCAGTAACAAAAGAAGTGAACTGTATCTCAAGTCTGTTTCAAGGTTAGAAAATCCATCAGAAATAAAATCTTTGTGGCTGAGTGTTTTGCTTAAATACAGACGAAGAACACAAGGATGGTGGCACGTGCCGGATTCTTCTGGACCATCATCCTGTCACCAGCACTGAGAACCAGGGGTTGCCTAGGAATATATAAGAATAGGAAAGCCTGTTGTGAGGTTTTGTCTTAGTACCCTCCTGGACTCTACTTATTTCAACCAGTTCTTGAGCCGGTTGCAGTTTCGATGTAATCCTTGATGTATTCATCTCCCAGGACTTTATTCCATCTTCCTTTGTAACCACAAAGAGTTGGATCCATGTTGTCCTTTATCAAGGAACTGTGCAAGTCTCCTGCCTGGCGTTGTCTTTTTAATATTTTTAATGGCAACTTTTAAAATAACATGTTGACCCCAGCCTTCTTTGATTTCAGCCTGATTTTCACCTTCTCTAGGGAGAAGAAAATGAGGGGCTATGACAAAAACACACCATGGCAAAGTAGGACAATAAAGAAGAGTTTTGGTGACTGCACAGCTGAACTGTTATTTGATGTTTTCAGTCCGTTATGTTGTTTTTAGTACCAAATGGGAAAGAGAGTGTTTAAATACAGCTCTTAGAACCAAAGACGGGACCTCGTTGGTAGGTATTTACTTTCCTAAGTGTAACTGTCTGCGTCACTGTTTTTAACTTTGTTTCCAAGTAAAATGAAGCATACAAGGATGTACCCCCCCTTTCCTGTGCTGCTTCTGTGCATGTTCCTTACACCCTCTCTCATGCTCTCTAGTAACTTTTAACCTGCAGGCTAATTTTGATAAAGCTGGGAAGACAGAAATCTAATGGATCAATCAGTTCCTGATACATTTATTTAATCAACAACTAAGATGATGGGGCAAAGAGGCAAAAGGTAATTCCATAGGCAAGCAGGCTTTGGTTGTGCTATTTTTCATTAAATAATTCAGTTTTTCTAGACATTTCCTGTCTTTCTCTTTCCTGTTTGGCCTAGCATAAAATGTCAGCAAAAGAAATCATTAACAGTATTTGCAGTTCTTCCCTTGGACTTTGCTGTGCTTAGGGTCTCCCTGTGCTGATATTGCAAACAGTATAGTAGCTTTCAGTATTTTGCTTTAGATTACTTGTATGAATAGAGGTAAATAAGAGACATATTTTTCCCAATTAAGCGATTGGAATATTAATTGTAAAGTGTGTTTTTTTTTTTCAATTGCCATGGTAAGAGACTGTTAACCTTTAATATTTAGACTGTATGTTTAAAATTTGTTGCTGACGCTTATGTTGTATGGTAAAGTTCTAGTCAGATGTCACCTGTGGCTGCAGCTCTTTTAGGATACAAAACTTTAACACAAGTCGTGTTTGTTTTATTGTGTTACTTTGAGAACCATTATTTGACAGCACTGCCTGTAAGGCTTTTGATTTAAGATTTGTCTCAGGGAAGGAGCTGTATCTTAGTTTGTCTGCAGAACTCTGGGCACTCTGAGTAATCCCCCTGGAGCAGCTCAGGGTTCAGATCTAAGTCCATCATCCAGAAACATTTGAACAGGGCGCAATATTTGAACCTGCTTTGACTGTTGGTCTTACATTTGCTATATTCATAGGGCAACACTATCAGTGTAGCTGTTGCCTCCGTGTGACTGGTAATCCAGAAAGGTAATCAGTCACCTGGAATGTTGTAGCATAACTCTGTGCCAAAGGCTCATGTTGTTGTTGTTGAATATGACACTTAATTATTGATATGTCTACAACTCAGTAAGTATTAATGGAGAGGCATCTTGTAGTGAGAACAGTGAAGCTGGAAGAAGGAGGAATACATAATGAAAGGAAATGTACATGTTTAGAATATGAGGGAGGAAAGATTTGTTAAGGCTTGAGAAGGTAATGCTCCATCTGCTTTTGTGGAATGCAGAATTAACATTTCCAAAGTTTTTGTCCACTGTAATTGTTTCTGGAAGGGTAGGTTTATAGCATCAATTAGGAATACCTGAAGTCAGTTGAAGGGTAGGACTATATATGTATTTAGTATTAAGAAAAAAGATCTACCCATAGAGACAACACAGGGGTTACATGTGCCATAGACCTTCCATTGCCTAAAACTTTTACAAGTTTTTTCTACTCAAATACTTTTTTCTAAACTATACAGCCATATTTCATCACTGCTTTGATCTGCTAGAAAGCCTAAACAGAAAAACCACCAAACAGACCAAGCAAGGCCACACAAACCCAACTGATTTGGTCTGTATAACACTCTGCATGAACGTACTGCCACTTTCTTTAAAAAAAAATTATTGGCACCAAACTTCTAAAAGTTGGCAAAGTTATTTGCGTATATGTGAATGTGTTTCAAATGACAGAAAAAGATCGGAATCACATAGTTCTTGTCTCCTAACATGTTGTCTGGTTCTTGGATTTGTTTGGTAAATAAGAATTAAAGCGGTTTATTATCTGCATTAAAGATATACACAATGCGCAATTACTTGTAGCTTAAATTCAGTTGGAGATTCTGTGTAGCTGATGGTAATTAAAACTGAGCATCTCATGTCATATTTCCACATTTTTTATATAAAAATCAGTATGCGTTTTATTTGAAGATCAGTCATATGGCAGAGGACTGTTTTGGGAATCACAGACTGGTAAACTGATAGCCTAAATCATTAAAAACATCTGCTTTTCCTGATATACCCCCCCTCCCCCCCCCCCCGGTTAATCTTATATCATATGTATAGGGCAGTAAAAAAAAATGTTGGCAGCTGTGCGTAACAAAACATTACCTCAGAATTTGGGGTGTTTCTTTTATCTCCCAGGACTAAAAAATGCTGCAAATCAGAAAAAGTATGTCATTCGTGGTGAGCTATTAAGTAGATAAGATTTTTTTTCTAAAAGCAGCATTTTGCTTTTTTGACTTGGCTTGATGTAGCACTTTTTCTTTGTGACGTGTGTTTCTGGTTTGGATACTAGGGTGCAGCGAAGATTTCATGACCAAAAAGTGCAGGCCCTGGTGCTAAAACAACTCTTGACAGCTGTCATTCCTCTAAGCAGCAGTTTGTGCTTCCCAGAAATCCTGAAGTTGATACACACATACTTGCAGATCCTCAACAAATACAAGTCCCCTTTCTTCAGTGAAGCGATGCTTTTTTTTTTTTTTTTTTTTATGCCCAGGGAAAATTAGGGAGCTTGTGTTGCAGGGGACTGGGGCGCTAGGCCCCTTTGTTCCTGAATATTTTTGCCCCATGTTGTCAGTCTGTTCCTCAAAACTTTTCCAAGCTACACTTTTGTTTTCAACCTTGGCTTTTTTTTCCTTTGATCTGTAAGGAGGACTAAACTTCATTTGTAGCTCTTTCCCCTGCCACAGATTGCCAAATTGAATCCATTTCAACTACCTTCCCGCTCATATCTGTTTTCTGAAAGATTTTCATCACTGCCTGGATGGTGTATTCTTAAAATTCAGCCCAAGGAACCAGTTATTCCTGTAGCATTTTAGGGATCATATATTAAAAAATACGCAAGCAATAAATCTCTTTTTGTGATTCACAACAGTGGCAGCACATACTACCCTCTGAATCAATTATAGATTTCATCAGTCCCACTTTATACCTGCTTCTGAATTTGTTTTAAAATAGATCTTATTTCATAAATGTGTAAGGGGTATGACAGTTTGTCATTTTGCTAATTTTATCTGTCTCCAGAAGCGAGATCCACCTTGAGTTATTAAAAGTACAAGTGTTTCATTAATGAAAGCACATTTATTCCTAGCAGCCTGACAAAATTAGGGTCTCCTCCAAACCCTTCCTCAGGCTTCAAGCCTTTATGCTTTGGTATATGTGAAAAAAGCTTCAGAATTATTCCTGTGCAATGTTAAAGTTTTTGAGAGATTGATCTCTCAAAGTTTTTTCTTGGGCATGGAGGTGTAACTGCCGTAATGAGGATTATAATGATATTTTCACAAAAAATACCAATCTAAACCATAAGTGTTAAAAATAGTCAAAAGTTTAGGTAGGTGATATTTCATAATGGCAAGTTCCCCCCTTAAGATCTATCAGGTAAATGATGCACATATTTCAAGCTGTCTTAGTAGGTGCTTTTACAGAACAATCTGGTGAATATCTGTTGGAAAAGGAGAAAAGGAAGAATATAAAAAAAGTTTCACATACCTCCAGCCCCCGACCTTTTTTTATGTTCTTTTTTTACAGTGCAATGATGAACTAAATATCTCTGAGTATATTCTTAGGATGAAGTTTCACAGTAGTGCTTGGTATCAACCCTTGAGCTGTTGTCAGTTCCCACAGTTTTATATCCAGAGATTTGGAAGAAGGATTTTTACTGCCTGTGATAGCGCATTTTCCATTATTCAAATAAAAACAGAGTTTATTGGATCCTAAAGGCAAGATCTTCATATTGATGTTGGTGAGATAACAACAGAAGTTGGTCTGAAAAACCAAGGTTGAAATATTTTTGGCCTGTATTTTTGTGATATTATCCCCAAACATTTTTCCTTTGCTTTTTTAGTTAACAAAATAGAAAATTTCCATTATTCCTGGTATAATTTGGAAAGGCTGCAAAAATTTTGGTATTTTGAAAGAATTTGGGATGAGGGGGCTGTATGATCAGTTGATTTAATTTTTTTACTGGGAAAGCTTGTAGAAATGATAAGCAAAATAAAGAAAGATAAATAAAATTATTTCTAAAATAAGAAAATGATAAGCAAAAATACAGGATACCTGGATACATTTGTTATAGTGGAACATTGGTAGGTGTCAGCATGGCTTTGGAAATTACATCTCAGAAATCTGTTAGAGTTCTCTGAAGGGTGTGCTGAGCATTTCATCAAGGAAGATCTGGAAATTTGGTGTACTTGGATTTTCAGTAAATTCCTCTTAAGGTCATTTGACACAAACTCTCAAAAGAAGCAGAACTGCCCCGAATAAAACAGAAATTTATCTTCTGAATTTAAAAACTGGTGAAATGATAGGAATGTCACTTGCAGAACGAAGAAATTGTGACTTAAGTCCCATATGGATCTGTGCTGTGTCCTAAGTTATTAAGATGATCTTGGAAATTAGGGATGAGAATGAGGTGCATGAGTTTGCTGACCATATGAATTAGTTGGGATGGTAAAAAAAAAAAGGTTGCACGTGAAAAATTACAGTAAAAGAATTCCTGTTGCAACAGTTGACAAGGAAGTGGAAGATAAAAATCAGTGCAGATGAGGGAAAAATGGTCCTAATTATGCATAGACAATAACGGGTATAAACTAATCATTAGTGCTCAGGAAAGAAATGTTGGAGCCACTGTGGTCAGTTTTCTGAAAGTCTCCATGCAGCAGTGCTAAAAATGCCAATCAAATAAAAAGAATACAGAATAAACCAGAAAACACTGCAGTGCTATTATGTACCTATATTAGGTACCTGTTTCTTCAGTACTCATGTTCCAGCTCAAAAAGTGATCAGAAAGGTGGTAAATGTGTTCAAAAGCTGGAATGATGCCGGTGTGAAGAATGATACTCAATAGAGTAGGAGTGTTCAGCTTTGCAGGTAAAGTATGACATAGTTGGGAACCTGTAGTATCACAATTGGTTACTTTCTGGTTTACAGAAAGTAAATGTATGGTCAGTGTTTACTTCTAATCACCGCATTAGAATTAGAAGCATCGAACGAAATGAAGTAAGGTATTTAACTCCCTAAAATAGTTTTTCACACAATGTATATTAAATTTTGGAATTCATTGACGCAGGATATTGTGGGTGCCAAAGGTTTGCCTTCTTATTCATAGAAAAAAGTCTCCATGGATGCTTGTTAATTAGAAAGCTTCTGTCTCAAAGAAAACCTAAGCCACAGGCTAGGTCTGGGAGAGTTTAATAGAAGAATCACTCTACATACTTTTTCTTATTTTCTTTTTATTAAGAAACCCTTACTGTATAACACAATACTGAACCAGGTAGACTTCTATTCTGAAGCTCAATGTCCATACTTAAATGAAATAGACCTGTACTGGTTTATATCTGAAGATTTGGCCACAAAGTCTGAGTTAACTTTGCATTTTTCATTTATTTAACATATTGATGACCCCAAGAGATGGTGAATGTGTCAGAGTGTTTATACTGAGTCAGAAGAGACCAAACTGTGATGCTTAAATCATAACTTATATGTAGAAAATGGTATGGATTTGGGAAATACGAAAATATTCTTCCCTGAAGCTATTTTATTTTATTTCGAAAGCAGTTCTCCGAGCTTAATTTATTTTACTGATAAACTCATAAATAAACTACAGAAAGTAAGAATGTAATTTTTGGAACCCATACTTACTTTCCCATGGAAGATAGCTACTTGATACCTCCTTTTCTTTTCTTTTGTTAGCTTATTTAATACATTACCACTTCATCTATTATGTGTCGGGAAACTGTGTAAAGTAAAAATATGAATATTTTCAAACATAATTTTTTGTTCATATGCATTTGTAATGTAAATGCATATGAATGTTATTTGTAATAAATTTGCAATGTAAAATCAGCAGTTGCTACTTTACCTGTCTCTCTAAACGTAGTTGTTTTGCTCTGTAGTTTGAAAAATCGGCACCTGTATCCTTGCTACAAACTTCTTATTGTTTTTATTCCTGATAACAGTGAAACCCAGCTGGTCACTTCAAGTGGGGATACACTGCTGTGGACATGCCTGTGCTGCACGGGACTGCGCGTGGGTGATTTTGTGGCTTCTGCTTCCATGGAAGACACAAGTGAACTATGCCATCTTATCAGGTATGGGGTTACTGCAGATTCTGTATTAGCTGATTGGTAGCTTTAGTTAAGAACTACTGGTTTATGTTCTAGCCCAGTGAGAGAGAGATGTCTAGCATCAATTTGTGGACTTCACTTTAATAACATAGATAAATTAAAGGGAAGTGGTGCAAAAACCAGACTTCAATGTGAATTACTAGATAAAGGCTTTACCAAATAGGGAGCTGGGAAAGACTTAATTTAAGATAGTGCCGAAAAAAAGTATTTGCTTTTATTTACTGTTACTCTGTGGGCTTATGCATTTGCTTTTTTTTAATGTTGTAGCTTTTTGGAACGTCAACATGTGATTTAAATAAGTAACTGAACAAAAATTTAAGCAAGTTTTGTATATAATGTTTCTAACTCATAGCACACACTTTCATTTGAGGTTGGATAAGTGGAAAATTATTTTATTCATTTTATAAGTTTTGGCAAGGTGACTCCTGATGAATAAATCAAGGTATTCCTCTTCATTTTCTGTATTATCCATACAAATGCATTTTTATGATGATGCTTCTGGAATATTCCCACTTACCGATTAATTATTAGTTCCTCAACTTTCTTTAGTTATGTTTGAGCTGACATAGTTTGATTAATTTACACCTTAAAGGGATGGAATGGATTTATATTTTTTTCCCAAGCTATTCCTTCTAGACTCCTGAATAACTTTGGAATAGTGTTACTGACACCACTGTACTATACTAGGTCTGATTTTTGACAACTGAATACCATCAATCCACAGATGAGTCTCCAGTCTCATTTGTGTTTTTGCTAGTTCTTTGTTATCCAGTCCTAATGGATTTTTCTATTTCCTCTCAGTCCTCTTTTTCCTTTGCATTTGAATGAGGTGGAATATACTTTCAAGCTTGTTGGCCACTGCAGGGAAAGAAGCTTCACTGAAAAAGCAAGGGAGACTTTCTTCTTTCCTTCTTTTTTGCCTAGATCTCCCCCTGGCTGCTGCAGTTGCAGTGAGCCCGGCAGTCGAGAGCTAGAGACCTATTTGCGAGCAAGCGTGGTGAAGTGGGAACGTGGAGGGGTTTTGTTGTAAAAGTGAAATACTTCTCTGATAGGCATGTATGAGTTCAGATTTTTCAAAATTTTGTAGTTTGGCCATATTTTTTAGAGCTAATTATAACTCTGTCAGTATCAGATTTTCAGTCTTGCTTTCAAATCATGAATCAAGGAAGCATTAAATAAAAGCATTGTTTTCCAAGTGGGATAAGTAATGTATCCTTTATGAAATATTCAGAATTATTTTGGCTGAGAGCAGCTACTTAAAAGCTTGAAACAATTATTCAGTTTTTATAAAATCGTAAACAAAGCAGTTAAAAGTTTGGCGAAGTTCAAGCCAACCAAGGAGTGTGTTTTATAACAGAAGTTGTCAGCCAGTTCTGATAACAGATCATGCTTCCACCGTTACTATCAGTAGTAAGAATTAATGGTTGGTGTTTTCCTTAGAAATGAAGACATCTGAAATCTATTACATTGTTGCCTCTTTTCCTAACCTATTGTAGGATTTTAACACATTGATCATCCCTTGTGGCATACTCATGACCTTTAAGAAATAATACTAAGAATAGCTTAAATTTTATGTCAGAAAGGTATTGAATTTGCATAGACAAATGTTTTGTTTAGACACTTTGAAATATCGTTTCCACCGAGGAGGCTTTTGTAGTCAAAGGAATCAAAGCAAATCTTCATCACCAACCCATGCCTCCCCCTCACACTCATTACCAACTCTCACTTCTACCTTCAGTCTATCTGATGTGCGCTTTGCATTTGAAAATAGAGTAAGGAACACAACCATGATGTGAAAGGCTAGTTATCAGCATATAATTATTGAAACCGTAAGTCATGCAAAAATCTCAGTGGCTAAAGGGCGCAGGTGGCGCCACATGCTGAAAATAGGAGTATTCAGAGTTTGAACTAAAAAAATTCACTTGAGAACCTCGCTGGTAGACTTCCAGTCTGTTCATAGACTGGAACCTATCTATTCATTTGCATTGCATTTGCTATGTGTCCAAAAGACAATTGAGTTCTATTTAGGTGAGTTTTTAAGATGTGCTGTAGAAGTGTATGTGGTGTATGAACTTTAGTGCTAAATGAGTACAGTGGAAAAATTAGATGCACTCGAAGAGCTTCTTTAAAAAGGGATTTGATTACAAGGCATGGCTTTTTCAAGCTTTAAACATCCTGCCTAATGACCTAATTCTGCAGAAGAGTCAGTTGTAATTGATCCTTCTGCCCGTGTTGACTAATTCAAGTGAAAAATCAAGCCACACAGAATATATGGCAAGATGTGGAAGTAAGAGAAAGCTATTGAAAGATTAATCAGTCTGGTAGTTTCCAGACTGGATTGTTAATTTTGTGATGCGTATGTACAGAAATGCTATGCAAAATAACCTTCAGTGTATTTTGGCTTGGCATTAGTAATTGCCAAGCTAATTGGCTGAGTTTGGCTACACTAATTCTATATGTTTCCTGGAGTGTCAGCTGTAAATTTGTTACATGCCTGGAGTTGTCTGATACAAATGAAGCCAGCTGCAATAGGTACTATATCAATATGTAACCTCCTTCAGACTCCCTTGCAGTCTGGTTGTGTGCAGCAAAATGTGAACAGGGAGCAGGCTTTTCACAAGGGTATTAGGCGCTTAGAAAGTTTTTTTTCTTCCCTTCTTCACAGAATATGTGCTTATCACAGAATCCCATGGGGTTGGAAGGGACCTCTGGAAGTCATCCAGTCCAACCTGCCAAAGCAGGTCCACCCAGAGCAGGTCCCACAGGAACGTAAATGTGTCCAGGCGGGTTTTGGATGTCTCCAGAGAAGGAGACTCTGCAGCCTATTCCACTGCTCTGGAATTCTTGACCCTCAAAGTCAAGAAGTTGCTCCTCATGTTTAGGTGGAACTTCTTCTATTCAAGTTTGTGCCCATTTCCTGTTGTGCTAGCACTTACCTAGTGCTACTCCACAGAATTTTCCCTCTCCAGGTGTCTGCGAGTTGACACAAGCTCTGAACAGGGGACACAGCTCAAGCTAACATACTGGTGGTAGGGTAATAATCAGTGATCACAGTTATTCTGCTTAGTCTAGGGATTTATTCTTTCCACTAATAAGGAATTAACATTTTATAAATGAGGGCTGTCTTTCTTACTTATTACCTATTTGGGTGGATGCCTGCTTTCAAATTGGAAAGCAGCATGTTGAGGCTGGGGGGGTAGAAAGCAAGATAAATATCAAAGGTATCACTGCCACCTTTCTAAAAGTGATATATTGTAAATAAATGCTATCAATAGAAAACCACACATTTCTGTAATGAGTGGCAGTCATGTTTTTATTTCCAGACTTCCAAAAGCTGCTTTTATACATTAGAAACATATGTGGTTTTTTATCTAGGAACACAACTTTTGAAATACCTACAACAGAGTTTGAAGTGGTTGAAAACTTGGTATCAAGAAAGTGGGGAGGCTGTTTGCTTCTTTAGCACTAAAACCCAAGTGGTGACTTTCACAATCATGAAATCCATTTGTGGAGTCCAAAGAATTCATCATCATTCAACATCTCTTAAATAGGAAAAGGTTGCCAACAGTTTTAATAAATTATGTAGTTCTTTGCCAATGATAAGAAAATTCAGGCTGCTAATTGTTCGAATTTTGTTTTATTAGAAGGTGAAACTACTGCTGGATTTTTTTTTTTTTTCTCAGTGGATGTTGTTCACAAGCATTTTTCTTTCATGTGTGTTGGAAGTTTCTGTCATATATCTAGCCACAAATGTCATTCCTACCAGGAGTATAATGTGAGCTAGCTTTGTAGTTAACAATGTTCTTCTCCTTGACAACTTCTGTGCCTTCTATTTAAAGATCCAATCTGAGTTTGAAAAACAGAAAGCAAACAAACAAAAATCCAAGCACTTTCATATTCCCTGAAGGCAAAAACACATGCTGAGGTGCAACCATGATACAAGTTACTGAAGGATTTGAGGGAGTCTGAGTTCTGATGTTGGAACTTCTTGAGGCTTTCTTCTGGGAGAGCTGGCTGTTTTTAAAGGAAGCTAAAAAGAAAATGGCATAACACCGGGGATGGGAGAGACAATGTACCTGCCATGGTTAGAAAAATAATTTAAAAAAAAAATTCAAACCAGCAAAACAGACGTATCTGCTATCGTCAAGGTTGCCCCATATTCGTAATGATTACAGGAAGCAACTTGAACCCGAAGTGGGGGAAGAAGAGGCTTAAAATTTGTGAACAGGTTTTTATTCAGCAGCATAGCTCAGATTGAAAACATATAGCCAGCCACGTTAATAGCTCAGCAAACAGTTCCAGGATTGTTTTCTCAGACCATAAATTCGGGACTGTCAAAGTCATTTTGGAAGGATTAATTTCAATTAACCAGCTGTAAATATCATCAGAGATTTACAGACTGATCTCTGATATGCAAATCAAACTGAACATCCTATATCTCATGTAAACATAGTAGTTATTTAGTTTTGCAAACATATGTTGTAGACTGCATGTTAAATGCAAACATCGTTATTTATGCTTTAAGCTTTAGACATATTTTGCACCAAAGTCATAACATCATTTTTTTTCTCCACTTTATCCATTATATAGTCATTGGACCAGTTCTCCCTTTTTCTCTGGTTTCTTTCTGTAGTGAAAAACATTGGTGGAAGTAAGCCACAGAGAAACGCGATTCTGTATTGTCCTGCAGCAGACCTCAGGGTGAATAAATGTTTGCCAGTTGGAGCCATTGCTGCTTTCTGTTCACTGTTTTTTAATCCATCGCTTATTTCCTTTCTTTTTCATGTAACACTGTAACTTTTGTCTAGCTCCCTGAGATTTCTCTAATAATAAAAACTTTCTTCTAAAATTCTGAAAAAATGAAAAATCCTCATTCATTACTAGTATCCTTTGGTGCTTTTTTTTTTTCAGGTGCAAATTGAAAAAGTAACTAATCTATCATGATAACTGTTAGTAATCCTATATAACCACTAATGTATCTTGTTTCTAAGGTGTTAATATATTTTACTTATTTCTAAATATACACAAAAATAATTGTTGACACCTTTTGCTTTTCTAGAAAAAGACTGGGAATTTTTACATCTTTACCTAGGATCAGATGTATATGGCATAAATTAATTCATAGTTTATTTAAATAATTCCTTCTTTTGGTCTTAAGCCTACATTAAGATTCTCAGTTTCTGTTCCATCTTCTCTCAACTTGGTAGCTGCTGATTATAGTTTTGTTTATTCTTATAAGAACTAATTTAATTTGAGGAAATTTAGGGTTAGTATACATTTTAAAGAGATTAAACAAAGATGGATTTTGTTTAATTAGAAGCTCCTGATCAACTACAGCTTTCTTTGGAATGAAACCCCACAATGATTATACTGCATGTTTTTTATTATTAACACATCTTGACAGTATGCAGTGCAAGACACAAGTTGATTTTAAACTGCTTATGATAGTTTTGGTGGGGTTTTTTGCTTTAGTCTCAATAAAGAATTTAGTTAATGATGCCCGAGTTGCCGAGTTGGCTAGTCAAACTAATTCCTTTGTACCATCAAAGCAATGTGAAAAGGCACAGAGTTTAGCCTAACTTCTCCTGGCATCTTTCACGTTCATACTCTGTTTCTTTTTCTTCCTTTTCTCTTAGGCAGTGGACAGCTTTTAAATGAAACACTTACTCTCAGATTTGTAGTCATTTTTCACTACACCAAATGTATCCCTATCGGGAGTCTAGAAAATCTCCTTTGAAGAAACTCATAAAGAGAGTCTAGTTTCTCTAATATGGAGCCACACTTTCACATTTTGAATCAGAATGAGGGAGTTTTACCAGCCCTTGTCATCTGAAAAGGGGTATTTTGACACTTATCTGACTTGCTTTTCAGTGGGACAGAAGCCACAAGCTCTTCTCGCCAGATACCATGTTTAATTGATTCCAGTAAAAGTGAAGCTAATCTGTTTTCAGAAAAGACAAATGTCCTCCAGGAAATTAGAAGGCAAGTAGAAGAACTCAGAGGAAATGTGGAAGGACCATCTTTGAGTAGTTTGTAATGTCGGTCCTGACAGTACATCGGAAAATGCTTGCCATTTTGATAAAGGAGGATTCCCTTTGGAATCCTCTGAGGAGTACTGGAGAGACAACCTGCTATTAATCCCTCAAATCGAAATGAGGCCTATGCCCAAGCCTCCAAATTTATAATTATGCTAGAGTTCCCTACTACATTTTTCAGGACCAAAGTAAGTCTAAAAGCTAGTTGTTATAATTCCCAGAAAGCCAATTGTAAAAATCAATTGGAAGATGTGAATTATCAGGGAAAAATGGTATCCAAAGCATAGCTGTTCAGTTAAGGGGAAAATATGGCTTAATCTTCGTAATACTGGCAAAGATGAATCTTGAAGTACAAAACTTAATCAAGAAGCGTAGCTGAACTCCGTATTATAAACTTATTTAAATCATGGTACAAAATTGGCACAAGACAATAGGCATTAATAATGAAAAATGCTTAATATGGTCACATATTTGCAAGTCCAAAAAAACCCAGATAAGTCTTACCTAATTCTCATGAAATGCCTAAACTGGGCAAGTGATGTAGTTACATGCAGTGTTACATGCAGAATTACATGCAGAAAAGTTTACATTTGGTGAAACCAAAGAGGTGAAGTGCTTTATTCAAGGTCATAGAGTCAGTTACTACTGAAGCCAATCATTAAGAACTTAACTTTCCATTCCTTGGTAACATTAAAAAGAAAGTCAAAATGAATTATCTGCAAATTTTCCTACAGGGTGAGAAAAAAAAAATTAGAATTGGATTTTCCACAGTAGTACGGATTCATGAGAAAAATATGTTGATACAATTTTTTATTTCTTTCTCACTTAAAAGATGCAGTGATAAAGCAATGCTGGACTTGTTTGCAGTTGCCTATCAATGTTCAAAGCATGCATATACTTAGGGAAATTAAAAGTGTATGCTGTAAGTAATATTCCAGTGACCGTCAGCCTTCACACTTTGTGACAAACTGATTGCTGTTTGGTACACAGTAGACACATGTGTCTCTGTGGAATTTCAGTGTTGAGCATGACAGGAATTGTCCACTGAAATGGTTGTATTTGTGGTTGTTGGCTACAGGTCTAGATAAATCAATGATCTCTCTGTTTTTTACTGGAACTGTCTGTAGCAATTTAGCTTGCACGTAAGAAGCATATTTGAATTTCTTAGTAGGTAAGATGACGTGTTTTTTTTAAATACTGAAAAAATTATTTTTTTTTCTAAAGCATTAAAAAGACAAATATAACAGCTGGTCTTGAAGCGTACAGCACTGTTTTTGATTAAGGGAGGAGAAAAAATCAACTTACCGCTATTTTATTTTTTTTTAAAAAACTAGGATGTGGTGAATGGAGCTGCTTTCTAAATTGTCTGAGTTCTCACCTCTGCAAATAGTTTTAGTAGGCTTATCTGAACTCTATAATCAGTTATCTAAATAAGATTTCCAACTTCTTTATGGAAGATAGAGAGAAAGTTGCACTTGATTTGCATGAAAGGGATGTATCCTTTTCTTATCTAAACAGTGTCCTTGCTTCCATTAGTTCAGCATCCAGTATCACTTGGAAGAACCTCTGTGGTTGGGATTTCTTTATGTTCCAGTGGCCCTTTGTCAGTCCAGGGATGCACAAATTTCCTAAATTATGTATAGCTGGATGAGAGATTCCTGTTGGACAGCAGAATGCTTTATTTGTTTGAACTGCTAAGGTAATGTGATCTTTTGCAAGCTGGACACCTTTCTACTTGTCCAAATGCCTCCTAGATTCCCTGACAGCTAGTTCAAGAGTAGGATGAATTATGAAAGTAATACGTATGCTTCCTTCCATCAAATCCTAACCAAACCACCTGGCAGGTTCAGAAAACTTGGTCTGCTTTGATTGTGTATACTATAGCAGGCTCAGTTGTTTTGTTTTCTGTCTTTGACAATCTGCAAGTTGAATTCCTTGTCTTATTTCCCAGTGTGCAGATATTAGAACTAGGGCTTCTGCAAAATATCGTTCAGATCTTAACAGGGTGTTTCCACTGTCCTACATTCGGTATTCAAATGCAAAGAATTGGGACTGCAGACATTCAGCACGTTTTGAAGTCGTAGTGTAGTATTTCACTGTGTATCCAGGCTCATTATCCAGTTGTTTTCTTTATCCTTCGTGTTACTTTCACTCATTATTGGCTGTATTTTCTTTACCTAACCTGTTTTCCTGGAAATATTGTCTTACACTGTCTCAGACAAAACAAAAATGAATTGTACCAACAGAGAGTCCTTCATACAGCAGTGAAAGCTGTCAGATATTATTACAGAATTCAGTGAAGACAACAGTTCATTAAAATGATGTATTTCAATCATCACAACCATATTCTGTCAGTACCAGTTAGTGCAAATATTACATGTATGGTCTGTGATACATGTTAAAGTCGAGTACTGCTACCTAAAATCACAGTGTGCAGCAATACAAGTAATTGTAAATCGTTTCCCTGCTTGTAGCTCCAGTGAATTAACAAGAACAGGAATATGTATTTTTATTTGTAAGCAGCAGTACTTTGATAGGCATACGTCTTGCCCAGGGAAGTGGTTGAGGCACCATCCCTGGAGGTATTTAAAAGACGGCTTGACATAGTACTTAGAGACATGGTTTAGTGATGGGTTTTTATCAGTTAGGTTGATGGTTGGAATACATCATCTTAAAGGTCCCTTCCAGTCTAGGCAATTCTATGAATGTTGAACTGTTTTTAGCTACTGATGTCTTCTAGTTTGAAATTAGATGAGTTGGCCATTTGATTTCAAAATGAAAATTTGCTGTAATGGATGCCTTTATGCATATAAATTCCTATTGTTTGAATTCTTGTTCTCTGGCTCCAGGCAGTCTTTGGAGATGTGTGTGTGTTGATGCATTTTGGGTTTGTTTTTAGTTTGGTGGTTTTCTTTAATCTCGTATTGCCAGATCACTTTCTCTCCCAAACGCTGGAACTCTAGTTGCCTACCACATGTATCCTGTTAAAGCAAACTACACTCATCTTTGATTAGCCTCACCTGGAATATGAACACAAGTCACATCTTAATCCTTGAACAAGGACTTTTTGCGTACGAAACTAGTCTCCTGGGTCTTTTGCTGAAGTTGGAAGACGTTGAATTGTGTTTTATACGTGCTTAAAATGTGACTGAATATTGTTTTCAGCCCAACAGTGGTTTCTTTTCTCAGTAACAGTTTTCAAAAACTTGAGGCTCATTTCTGTCCTAAATCTTAAATTTCCCTTAGTAGGCCCACATACCTACAATACTATTTATTTGGTCCCCTGTGCAGATTTTTCTTTGAGCTAGATCTCAGAATCTTCAGAGTAGACTTTGAAAGCTATAAAGCTTATATCCACACGATAGAAGTGGTTGAGTCTTTGAACTGTTTACGTAATCAGTCTAATGCTTCTCATGAAAATAAGGGGGAGGGTTTGCTATAAGATCAGGATGAAGAAAATAAAAATGTTGGTGATTTTTCTTCTGCATTTGCAATATTGAGGAGGTTTTCTGATGTGAATTGAGACACAACATGATTGAAAAAAATCTCGTTCTAGACTGGCCAGTATCTTTCCCAGCTAGGAAACAGTTCACTGAAAGAAAATTTTTATGCATCTATTTACTGAACTTTGAGACTGCAAAGGCTCATATATCTGTGGGGAACCTATTAAATATGTATTGGAATTATCCTATTGATGCAAACCCAATTAATTTCTTTATATTTTAGTATCTCTTTCAAACATATTTCTGTCACCAAAACAAAAATTCTAGATAATGGAGTCTTAATATCAAGACCGCGGTAAAATGTCAACAAAAATTGTGAATTATTTAATACAGAGCAGATAGTTATGGACCATTTCTGTTGCATAAAGGGCATGCAGTTAGCTGCACAGTGTGAACACAGTTAAAGTTATACCTGTATCTCTCTTCTGAAGGCCTAAGGAAAAAATAAAAATACTATATGCCATCTTCTACAGTTATGTTCTGCCAATTAAAAAGCCTTTTTCACAGTTCTTTTTCGTATCAGAGGTGGGGTTTTTTTATAGTAATGTAGATTGGAGTTAACTGTGCTTGGAAGGGTAAGATGAAAATAAAGGCTTGAGGATGCTGTGTGCAATACTAGGTGTGAAGTTAGGAGCTAGCACTGTGGGTTTTTGAAAACCTAATTTGAAGTGTGTCAGTCTTTTAAGTACTCCTTGTCAGGTTATCACTTATGGTTTGGCAATACTTGGACTACATACGCAGCACCTACAACAATAGTGTAAACTAAGCTTTGGTTTATGCAACTGAAGATTTTAGTAGTGACTTGCTGGAGATATATTTATCAACAAGATAAGATGATGTCACAACTTCTGGAATTACAATGCCAGTATTAAAATCTTGGCAGGTACCTATCTGGCGATCAAATATACCAGTTTGGGGTTTCAGATGAGATTTTGAGATCGTGATTATTGATTTTCTCTTCAATATGCTATTAGGTATACTAATATGAGAAACTACTTTATGTTCCTATGCGTATAAAGTGAACAGGTTTTTGCATTCGCAAGTTTGGGAAGAAAACGTGGATAAGATCATCCCACCACAATAGGTAGATATCCTGCTTCTTCCTACTCTGAAGTGTCCAGTCCTCCGAGAAGTTGCTACATTTTCCATTCCTGTGGTGTCAAGCAATGAAAACTTGACAATGGATTCGATGTCCCAAAATGTTCTGGTTTTCTATCAGACTTAGGTCAGATTCTTTTCAAAAGGACAAGGAGGTACACTTCTCAAATTTCTTTTGGTCAAATCTGTATATATTGAAAATGGTTGGATGTTTTTTTTCCATTCATGCTTAAGAGTGAGTAATTTGCTGATGAAACTTAAGTCTTTTAAATGAGTTACGAACTAAAACAAAGGACTCTGTCCCCTTGAGAAGGGGGATATATGGTCAGATCAATAAAAGGAGGAAACACTATTCTGTTCTGTGCATGTGCTTCAATTTAACCCTTTTCTCCAGCTGTTGTCAGAGGGAAATACATCTCTCTTCCACCTCTGTTTGGGGGCCGCGTATAATATAAAAATGGACTTGTAAGAAGATAACAGCAGATTAGAGTGGTGGGAGGTAGCCTTGGGAGTTTTTGGGTCGTTTTCCTGCTGAAAACACAGAACCAGTCCCATAGTTTGCTACAATGATCTGAACAAAAATTCCAGCACCTGTAGCTTAAATCAGTAGGCCAGGCTTTTTATTCCTGATTCCAGTATCTGCTTATTAGAGACCCTAGAATTATATTGTTTTTGTTGTGGCTCCATATCTAAGAGCACAGCAAATCCATTATTCATAATATCTTCCCAAGTTCACAAAGCCATTGAATAGTGCTGCATATCTCCTTCAAGCTGCCACCCACTCAAATCCATTTTATTTGGACAAATAAAGAAACTCTGCACTGAAGAAAACCAATTTGAAAACACACTGAAATTCATTTTCCTCACTTAAATATTGAAGTGCTTATATTTATTGTGTTTCAGCCATGTTGTACTGTTTTCAAAAAGGATTTGCTCATTTAATAGGTCTAACGGAATTTCAGTAAATTTAAAATATGAAAGAAAATAAACTAACGTATGACAAGAGTAACACTGCTTTTTGTGCAGTGAATCTGCACTCTGTAGATTAAACCCATCCATTAATATTCTGTGTAACTGCATACTAATTTACAATACCACGGCACTGGCCCAGGCTCTCGTGGTTCTCTGCACTGTTGCAACTGACTGGTTTTTTGTTGTTGATGTTTTTTGGTTCTTTTTTTTAAATAGTTACTTAAATAAAATATTTTTTTATTTGAAAAATGAGAAGGACTATTCCTGGTTTGCAATACAGTAATAAATCGAGGGGCTTCTAACATTCACTTGTCACTTTTTAATTTGAGACGCGAGTTTTTCTTTATCTGACTCTCTTGATAAAGGCATTTTCTTCTCTATATATCAGAAAACAGTAAAGACACCTTCCGGTAGTTCATGGTATGTGTATACTTTTTGGTGCTAATTCATTTGTATGTGACGTTCAGTGAGCACAGCTTGCAGAAACCCCTTTACATGTGCATTGACCAGTGTAAGTTATCTATGATGCTTACATGAGTCTTCCTGAATATGGGTTGGGATTAAGATATAGAGATGTTAGTCTAATATAAAAAAAAAAATGGATTAAGAAGCTGGTGGAATTAAGTTATGAAATACTGGTACTGCTTTCTCTATCCTGTATGGAATTTCATCACTATAAAGCAAAACCAGCAAATGGATTCTGAGGTAAATTGATGGTGGGGTTTTTGTTTGTTTGGAGTATGGTTTTTGGGGAGGAGGGCATAGTTGGGGTTGTTGGGATTTTTGAGGGCTGATAGCTTAATTAAGTTAGTTTTATAGAAACACTGGATGTAGATGAGTTTTCTACCTTTAATTTGCTTGTCTCCTATATGGTTCTTGTTTCCCTTTGGTCAGTAGTTTTACAACAGTTGATTTTTTTGGAAGGCAGGCAAGAATTTTCTTTTAGAAACAATGAAAACCTAGGTCATCCTTGATGCTTAATGTTGACTCTTAGCAAACAGAAGCCCTGATTTCTTATTCTTCAGTGAGACAAGCCTTCTTGTCAGCTTCTCCCTAATTCTGGTAAAGCCATGTAACAAAGTTGTCACCTAAGCAGATGTTAGAGGGTGGGTTCCCTTCATTTAATGTGCATGAAAAATTGGATCTTTAAAAGTGCCTGAAGGGTTGATGGAAAAGCTGTTGGAGCAGGCACATTGTGACTTTTGAAAATCCCATTAAAGATCTAAGTGATTATTTAAGCACCCAAAAGCTATATGAATCTGAGACTCTGTATTGCCAGGGAAGTGTGGAAATCTCTTCCTAAATGTACAAAGTTACAGAGGATATGGAATGATGCATCTCTACAGGATGAACTCAGGGTAGGCTTTGGCAAGGTGTTTGAGACTGGAGTAGCTTTTTTTAAAAAATTGTGTTATTTACTGTTATAGACTTAAAATCCTATAAAAAGTGGTTATTTGTTATAGTTGTGAGTGACTTTTCAGAAGAAATAGATTTGATCAGTCTCACAGTAAGATACAGAAAATGTGCACTTCACTGTAGCATAGTAAGTTTATCCTGGTCTCTGGTATAAAGATATTTCAAATTGTATTTTTCATTGTCACATTTCTCATGTGTGACCAGCCAGTACTTGTGCATATAATGCCATATTCTTTTATCTATTACATAATCAAGTAGATGACCTGGCAATGTGTGTTGGCAGCCCAGAATACCAGTCCTATCCTCGGTTGCATCCAAAGAAGTGTGGCCAGCAGGTTGAGGGAGGTGATTCTGCTTCTCTACTCTGTTTGGTGAGACCCCATCTGGAGTATACTGTGTCCGAGCCTGGGGCCCTCAACATAAGCAGGACATGGACCTGTTGGAGCGACTCCAGAGGAGGCCACGTAGATGATGAGAGGGCTGGAGCATCTCTCCTACAAGGACAGGTTGAGAGAGTTGGGGTTGTTCAGCCTGGAGAAGAGAAGGCTGCAAGGGGGCCTTATAGAAACTGTTAATTATCTGAAGGGGGTCTACAGGAGAGAGAGGAAGGGACTCTTTATGAGGGAGTGTAGTGATAGGATGAAGGGTAATGATTTTAAACTGAAAGAGGGGAGATTTAGATTAGATATCAGGAAGAGATTCTTTCCTGTGAGGGTGGTGAGGCACTGGCCCAGGTTGCCCAGAGAAGCTGTGGATGCCCCATCCCTGGAGGGGTTCAAGGCCAGGCTGGATGGGGCTTTGAGCAACCTGGTCTGGTGGGAGGTGTCCCTGCCCATGGCAAGGGGCTTAGAACTTGATTATCTTTAAGGTCCCATCTAACCCAAACCATTCTATGATTCTACGATAGAAGAGTGAAATAAATGAGAAAAAGGAAGGGAATGAAAGAAGTGACAAATAAATTCTTCAAGGTGCTTGAAGTGCACTGTAAAGGATGAATTTAGATGAATTGATTTAAATTGAGTTTTCCCCAATATTTTATTTGAACAGCAGAAGCCTAAAACTGGACAATAACATGTTTTAATGGAGCGGTTCTAACATAAGCATTAATATACACATACAACTAAATCACTTGGTAGGGATCCATCGAAATACACTTATCTTTCAAAATCAACATTAGTACATTCTTGATGAGTTAAGAGACATCTGAATTTAGTTATTTAGCATTAGCCAGAAAAGGCAGAAGTTTTACCTGTACGATTTTTGTGCTAAGAAAAGGCAAAAATAATAAAAACATGGCAGCTTCCACACTGACTGCAAAAACAGGACATCAGTTCAGTGCTGATGTCAGCTGATATGATAATTGAGGATAACCCACTGTCACCAGGGAGCAAGACTTTGCTTATTCGGCTGCAGAACTGCTGAACAGAAAACACGTTTGTACTAGTTCTGCAGTGTTTAATGTCGGCTTAAGTGGTTTAGATCTATTTTATTATTACTGAGATTGCGCTTATCTGATTATCTAGTACCCATATGCCTTGAGGGAGTAGGAAATAATTGTTTAATAAAATAAGGCTATGGTTTTCAATAAGTGATTTCTAGTGCTTCTGTCTTTAACTGTCCAACAAAAAAAAAAATCCCTTAAGGAAGCTTGAGTTGCAGAAAATGCTGAGCAAGAGTTAAGAGTAAAAAAATAATATAAGCACCACCATGTACCTTTCTGAACCCGAGTGCACATTGCCGCTGGACTGATGTCAATAATTCAGGGATAGATGATTATTCTTTCTGTACAGTGCAAGGGAGACCCAGGCATCTCAGAGGAAGACACGATTGTGTTCTAGTTCCTGTCCTAAGGACTGAAGTGGCATTTTGTTCAATAACTATGAAATACAAGAGCTGACCTTGGGGGGTGATCACTTTAGTTCTTGTCACTCTGAGTTCTGGGACCATCGCTCTGCAGAATTTTTTTTCTTTACCTTACTGAATTTATTTTCTGCACATAGTCAGACTCGATGAAAAAGCTAGAAAGTTATAGCCGTGCACAAAGGGTTTAATACATGAATGTTGACTTTCCTTGGGCAGAGGAAAGAATTAAGCCTAGATTTTGAAACTAGATTGAGGAATCTAAGGTATGCTCTCCTGCATCCTGTTAGGAGTGGGTACCAATGCAGTTGATGTGGGTGCCCACAGGTATATGTTACAGATGTTCTGGGAATGCCTTGCAAGTTGAGTTTCTTAGAGTAGTGTTAACAAATTGTTTCTGACTGAGTTCAGGATAAGAGCGATTACAAATTTTTAAATATTGTCAGAATAAAAATACTTCGGACTTTTCCCAGATATCAGTCTTTTACTAATACTTAAAATATTACTTAATACTTAAATATTAAATTAAATAAAATATTTAATACTTAAATACTTAAAATAATACTTAAAAGCAAAGACCAAGGTTCTGTGTATGACCAAGATGGTACCTGAAAAGGACACTTACTAAAATTTTGGATATAAGTTGCCAAAGTCTTGTTCCTGTCCCATGACTTTCAAAGTCATTTTAAATGACCTGATTTTAAACTTGGGAAAATGTATCCCTTTTCAAATGCAAAATAATCCAAAGTTGCATATAAAAATGCATCTCACTTCTGAAAATTTGGATGTGCTTCTGTTCAAACTGAAGTAGCTGAAATAAATTATCAAAGTTGATTTGGAGCCCAGTTTCAATGGAAAGTGAGCTTTTGCAGCAGCTGTTGCCATGAGCTGAAAAATGCCTGGTGCTGCCAATGATTAGGTGTTGACTAGTGAGATTTTAAAGAAACCTTGACAAGGTACAGAGTTCAACGTGAGCCTACATAGTAAAAGGTAATGAAGAATATATTACAATCTGGTATGAAAATCTATGTGCTATATTGGAAAATTTTTCATGTTGGCAGATGTTCTCTTGGCACCGCAAAGTATTCCTTCACCCTCCTGAAGTCAGGCCTGGTAACTGCAACTTTCTTTTCCGCTGTTAGGGTGGACATGGTTTGCTGCTGAGGCATTTGGGCTTCTCTGGTCTCCCTTGCTACCGTGACTCAGTCCAGAACATCCACACATGAAAAAAAAATAATGGTCGATTCAATTTATTGTGATCACTTGTTGTCTCTGTTGAGAAAGCTATGGAGGTACTAATTTCTGTTGCTACTTTTAGGCTAAGTTTGACAAGTGATGTGTCTTCTGATCCTGGTTCTTAAATGTTCTGGAACATTGAAGAAAATAATTTAATTACATGCTTAGTTCGAGATAGAATCCTTTACAGATGCTACAGCATCCCTGTATTGCTTTAGAAATCAGTCTGATCTTGTAACTGTGGATACTGTTCTTCCTGTACAATGACACTTACTTGGGATGCACACTGTGATTATATAGGTTTAATTATATTGATATAAAATCATACTGTTAACAGGGAAAGTTAGAACAAAAAGACTGTAAACCATTTTAAAGTAGAGATCTTATGCCTTATTGTTTTATCTTTTCTTTTCAAAAAATTAAGCTTCACAACAAAAAGCCTTTGTCTGGAAACAGAAAATAATGCAAATACTACCTCTTACACAACACTGCACGTGTTCAAAGAAATGTAAGATGTAAAGAGGCTAAATCTTCGCTATAATAACGAGCAGATTCATTATTCATGTTTCAAGCCAATAAAAAAGCAAATAGATTATTGGCATATACTATTCATTTTTGTTCTAGTGAAAGCCTAAGTGGAATATTATTAATTTAGTAATTTGTGCTCTTCGCTCACAAAATATATAAAGCTATTGGCAATCATATTTATTATTCTCAGTGTATATCAAAATAGATTCCGGTTTTGAGTAGCATTTGAATAACTTGAAGAAGATAATGTAGTTGCTTGTATTTCATTGTTTTGCTTACTTTTGCTAGATAGGTCTAACTAAACACGGTACCTGTGGAAGTATTTTGTTCAGTAAAACCCAACCGACCACTCACTATCTACTGTCTATGCAAAAACATGCTCAATAATCAATAGTAGAAAATAAGGGTTCTTATTATTTCCCATGCTAGCATCAGGCAGTCAAGTCTACGTTCAACACCATAGCAACCAGTGTGTCCTTAAAACTTTGCCTTTGTGCTTTTTTGTCTGAGAGTATTTTTTTTCTCAGTGATGTGTTTTAGTAAGCTGATCAGTATCTCACTAGTAGTTCCCACACACTGAATAAATACACAGCTTCTACTAAAATAATTGTAGTAGAAACATTCCAGAAAAATAAATATGGTGCTATAATTGGCTTCTTTCCAGTCATATATATTACATAAATTACAAGAAATTGAGACAAATAAGCATTTTAATCCCAAAGGTAAGTCCTGAAGTTTTGTAACCTCTTTCTCCTGAATTTATAGAACACTATTTCAAGGACTGTGATTAGTTGGCTGTTACCTAATTTCACTGCAGAATAGAAATCTGACTGCAGCATTGCTTTCTGCTGGTTAATTGTAAATTTATTAGGGGAATTTTGACCAAATGTCCCTCACTATCAGGCCTTGCTGAATCTGAAGTTCAAGCTATTAGACTTCATTTAATGTAATGCATTGTGCTTGTTTTCTGTTCTGCGTGTGCTTTTTTTGTGTGGGTTTTTTTTTTGGTGTGTTCTCAGGCATGTTCAATTTTCCCTTTCTGTTTGCCAAAGAAGCTCTTTCAAGTTATAGAAATAGGACAAAGTCATTTTTAGAACAGCAAAATATGTAAGGAGGCGAGGTTCCTGGAGATGAAATAAATTTCCAACACAACAAAACAGCTTTCCTGTTCTGTTTGGGTGTTGCTGTTGACCGAGTGGCTTGTTGGCCACACACAAATGCATAAAGGGGTAGCAACACTGTGCACCACTAGCGGAGATGAAACCTCAGAATAAAAGAAGGCCGTATTTGTATTTTGAGGTTTGCCAACAAGCTTGTTGGGCACACCACGATGGGCTTGCTTTTGGCCCACATTCCTGCTCTAGGTAGATTTTAAACAGTTTGGTGGTGCTTGCAAAGATTGACCCCCAAAATATGTGGGACTGGACCGGGCTGGGGAACATTTAGTGTACTCTGACCTGATAAAATGAGATCCAAGGTTAAGGGCCAGTCATGCTCAAATGTTGCCTTTCAGCTTCTCTTAGAGTCTACAACCACCTGAAAGGAGGTTGGAGAGAGGTGGGGGTTGGCCTCTTCTCCCAAGGGAATAATGACAGGAGCAGAGGAAAGGGTCTGAAGTTAGGATAGGGGAGGTTTAGATTAGATCTCAGGAAGAATGACTTTCCTGAGAGGGTGGTCAGGCCCTGGCATGGCCTGCCCAGGGAGGTGGTGGAGTCCCCACCCCTGGAGGGATTTAAGAAACGTGTAGATGTGGCACTTCAGGGCATGCTTTGGTGCCTGAGATTGTGGGGGTCTTTTGTGCGTGTGTGGTTGGACTCGGTGATCTCAGAGGTCCTTTCCAACCATGAAGATTCTGTGAGTTTTGCTAAAATGGAGGGCTTGGGATATAGGTTCGAAAAATTCGGTCTGGACTTGGGACTTACCTGAAAGTGTCATAGCATCCTGTGTGAGCACAAAAAGCTTGCCCTTGGTGTGCAAGGTGTTCCCTATACAAGCAAGGCCAGAAGAGGATTGTGACTGCAGCTCCCACTTGCAGCAGGGTGCCGTATATTCACCCACTGTAGATTGTATTACTGATTTCAGCAGGAACTGAAGCAGGGCTGGTGACAATTTTGTGGAGTGTTTCTAAGTCGGTGTTAAAAGAAAGCTGCCATGCCAGCTCCTGAGAAGTAAAGAGAAAAGAACTTTGCTAAGTTTCAGAGAAGAAATCCACACTCTGAAAAATAAACTGCTACAGCCTTTCAAAGCCTACCAAGCAAGACAAAAATGTAACTATTAAAGTCAACTTAAGTGCTTTTAATTAAGAGAAGCAATTTGGTCCATTTCAGAACCTCCATGTTTTAACAGTACAACTCTGAAGTTCTCAGATTTCTCAAGGGTGTCTACGAAAAGGATGTAATGGTGTTTTATTGCAGACTTGTAAACTTGCCGAGTCAGATGAGTAATGTTTGTCTATATACCTAGAAAATAGTAATAAAATACTTATATCATGTTTGGGGTTCTTTCTTCCTTAGCTAAACCTTCCTAGTTGCTAAGCCTTTTGCTTTGCTTTTTGCGGAAGGGGGAGGAAAAAGACAGAGGAAGGGAAAGAATTACACCCTTGATCTTACCAGTTAAATCCATACCGCTTCAGAGATCAGTTTTCCTTTTACATGCTCAATTTACTGTGCACTGGACCAAAAGTGTGAGCTGTCAGGCTCCCGTGGTGATAAACCTGGATCTAATCCTGCTCCTACTGACATCAGTGGCAAACCTTGTGTTGCTTTCAGTAGGAGCAGGACTTACCTACACCATGCTCGTTGATTCAGCCAGTCTTACCCGCCCGAGCTCAAAGCAGCCTCTGATGTGTGAATGATAACAAAAAGATTTAATACTTAATTCTGCTTCTTCTCACTGTGAAATTAAAAAAATGTAACAATTAAAATTATATGAAACCAACAATCTAAAGTGATTTTTACACAATTTAAAAACTCAGGAGTAACTCTGCAAACTGATCCTTGCTAGAGAAACCCTGACTTAAAGCTGCTTTTAAATTGGGGGATTGCTCTTTGTTTTGCAGAGCGCTCAGATTGTGTTCCCTAAGTGCTGAGTATGAATATAAATTATACAGAGAAGAATTTAATTTACATTTTCTTTCTAAATTTGTAAATACTGGAGAAGAAATGTTTAAATTTTCAGAGAAATAGTAGTAACACATACGTTAGCACTGCATTTTCAGTGTCCAACACTATTTTGAAAGAGGGCACAAATTTGTGTTCACAATTTGAAGAGAGCTTCATTTTATTGAAGGTAAATAGTAATGGAACAAAATGGCACATATTTACAGCACCGTACTGGCATATTTTTTTTTCAATGTCAAATGTACTTTATAGAGGAAGTGTCCTCACATGTCAGTGTCTTATAAAATGTGTTACATATAGTGAAATAATGAGTCAAGAAAAAAAATCATTGTCATAAATAATGGTAGGCACTTTTTACTGAAATACTGGTAGTTTTACGTTCTTGACATGAATAATTGTGTGTGTCATATGTGAAGCTACCTAGAAATAAAATCGAGGTCATAAAATGTAAAGACATGATAGGATGCATTTATAACAGCATAAACCAAACTGGCATTTTAATGTCTTAAGTCAGCCCATTTGCCATACTTACCCATTGATCTTAGCTGGAAAAGCTCTATGCCTAATTTAAAGAGATTTTGGAGATAAAGCCATAGAATGGGAAAGGGATAGGACTTAGTTTTGCTAATAGTATTCTCCTCTGCACTGTTACAATTATATCACTATAATAGGACTGCAGGCTGGTTGTTGTGTGACCTTCCTTACACAAAATCCAAAACTTCCTCAGAAATGTTGTGTCCCCCTTCATAGCAGGTGACTTGCTGGTGGGAGGTACCTCGACATTTTACCTGCTAGTGGTGGCAGGTCACACAGGAGGATTTTATTCAATAGACATGAGACAGGGTTTAGTTCAGTGGTTGTTCTGTGGGACGATTTGAGAGAGTAGTTGTTGGGAAAGATAGTACAGTCTGAGAGTGTTTGTGCATTGTATATATTCCTTTGGAAGGCGTGTAAAAAGATATTTTGGAGAGGCACTGACTCAAAAGTACATGCTTAAAATCTCATTAATTTAGATTGACTGTGTAGGTGCTTTCACTTACCATGCTTGAAATGAGAGTTAATATGGCACAGCAATAAAATAACTATGACTCCCTCATTAATAATTAAAATGGTCGCACCTCCTGGGG